>VFSE01000222.1:0-600000 GCA_010157825.1 Vickermania ingenoplastis | reverse complement strand
ACGCTGATTGTCATTGTTCTGGCGTCCTGGCTCACAAGCGCTGTGAGAGGAAAGGCGCCCTGCAGCGCCTGTAGGTGGCTTTGGAGCATCCCACGGTTGTAGGGGGTAGTGTCTGGGAGTGAGGCGAGGCACACCTCGGGCTCCGACAATCTGGAGGGGGGAGGAATCCTATATGTCTTCAGCTACAGAATACGCAACGCAAGAGGTAAGGAACGAAAAAGAGAGGAAACATCACATGAATCGTCGCATATCCGCTCCGCACTTGAGTGCCAGCCATCTGTAGGCGGTATGGACGTTGACTTCTGAGTGCTTCTGGGTGTCGACTCATTGCACACGCACACACACCAAGGCGAAGACTACGGCCCTATAAGGCCGGACGGCCACCGGGGCACCACAGCCGGAAAGTCCGCGTTTTGCTGGTCACTCGCCTCCACACGGCACACAACCTCGGCAGCCAGCTTCCGCGCCAACGCATCCCGGTTCTCTTCCTGTATGGTGGTGGGATGTGTGGCGCCGCGCTCGTGTCGAAACGCCTCCAGGCCACCGTGGAGCAGCAGTGTCAGCGACTCCCGAGACAACAGGTGCCACACGTTTGTCTCTGTACACGATCCACTCTGACACGGCTCCGCAATAAACGCATGGGCCGCTGTGCTGGACCACGCGCCTCTTTCCCGTCGCAGCCACACCGTCACACACAGCGCCCTGTCTGAGGTCTGCCGCACTACGGCAGACGCCGCTGCGTCACACACCGTCTGACTGTACCGAACGGCGTAGTCCTCCAGCATCGCGTTGAGGCGGTCCTCTACCAGGGATACAAGCTCAGGCGCGGCCTCCCTCAATGGTATCCGCTGAACCCCAACCACCTCTTCCCCTGTCACTGGATCCATGGCAGGCTGGATGTGGCGGTGCCCGTGCAGCAGGCAGCGAAATAGCCGCACATCCGAGTCCGTGCACTCCATGTCACTACTGCTGCGAGGCGTACAAATAAAGCGCCTCAGTCGGTGTCTGGCCCCCAGTTGATCCTGTGGCCGCAGGGAAGGCGACCCCCTCGTTGTGTTCCGCTGCACGTCCTCCACGCAGAGGGAGATGCGGGTGCGAAGCAACTCGCCCTTGGACAGGTCTGTGGTCTCTAGCGGCTGGGGAAGCCCAGCGATGCCCTCATGCGTTGCACGACCGTGCCACTGAGCGCACCCCGTCTGCAACTTCTGCAGTAGCTCGGGATCGATGCTGGACTCGCACAGGTGTGCTAATCGCTGGCCCTCTGGCCAGACGGAAAGATCTCTTCGACTCCTCTCAGGCCGCATACGGATTCAGTGAAATGCAGCGCAGGCGAGCAGCCACGGAATAAAAACACACCTCTGAGCTTCCGATTGCTCTGTAGCCCACAGCAGCCAAAAGAAAAGAGAGGAGAGGTAAGAGAATTGGGCAGTGAGGGCAGAGGACTCCGTAGCTGGCCGCTGGGACCACTTCCAGCGGGGCCGATGGCACTCCGCCAGCAGCAATGCTGTTGGGGCGGTGCGGTGCGGTGCTCGCAATCCTTTTCCTTATCTTTCTTTTTGGTTCGTTGTTTCGCTCTTTTGGTTTCCTGTTTGGTACAGATGTAGAAGCGGAGGCAGAGGCAGAGACGCACGATTGCCACCTCATTCGCGCAGCACAAGGCGCGACTTTTTCTTCTGGCCCTGGCCCTGGCCCTGGCCCTGGGTGGAGGCGAACCACGCTCCCCCATCGGGGCTGCCCATCACCTTTGGAGAGAAGTTGCTGCTGCCGTGCTGACTGAGTCGCAGGTAATGTCCTGTGCTGCTAGTGCCGCTCGGCGCGGTGGAGCCCAGGGAATCGGGCTGCCCAAAGTGCCGGCTGGAGTTGGCCAGTAAGCTCGTTGAGTTTCGGCGGGGCATCAGTCCTGAGTCGGATGGTGCGTCGCCGCCGTCCTTGCGATGCGGAGAGCGCGCACCTTGCGTAGGGGAGTGGCCAGTGCCATCTATTGATAGGCGCCCACCCGCTCCATTCGGCTCGCCTATAATGGAGAGCCCGTTGTCCGACGAAGTAGGAGCGCCTTTGAAAGTGGAGAGGCGCTTCTGTGCCGTTGCCACAGACCCGCTGCTTGCTGCCTTCTCCACGGTCACTGGAGCGCCGGTGGGGGAAAGGTTCTGCTTGCGCGGTGCGGTGGCGTCGCCCCGCAGAGGTGGTTGCCCTGAGCCGGTGTGGTGGGCGACGGAGAGCCGCGAACTCGACAAGTTCCCGCCCTCGGGCTCCGTGGCAGAGCTCCGCGGGGCGTTCCTCAAACTGAGGGAGCCTGTCGAGAGCGAGGACCCGGCGGATGCCTTCCCCTGCTGCGGCCCGGCACCGGCGCGACGCAGCGTGGGGGTCGGACGGCGCCGCAAGGGCTCCGCGCCGGTTGGACTCCGATGGTCCCCCCCTGGGCCATCGGTCACAGCTTCGACCATCAGTGGTATCGCCATAGGGGACATGGAGCGGCGACTGCGGAACACCAGCGTGGGCATTTTGTTCGTGCTACTGGGGGTGGGCGTCGTGCTGTCGAGGCAGTCTACACGGAGTTCGTCAACATCTCTGGTGCCTGTTTTTCCTTGCACATGTTGGTGCGCCGTGCCGTCCACAGCGCCGCCAGCGCTAGCTCCCTGCCCATGCCCCGGGATGGGTTTGGTGCCGCTCGATCGCCGGCGGTGCCCGGCGTCAATAGGCGAGCCCGTGGGGGAGCTAGCAGCGGATTTGATGAGTTCATCCTCGATGGACGTCGTGATAGAGAGCTCCAACAAGCCCGCTTCTTCCATAGAACGCATGTGGCTGCAACAACCATGTGAGGTCGTCACCTGCGCGGCGTCGTAGGAGGTCTCGTAGGTTGGCTGGGTGGGGGTCAGACGCTCGGACGGCCCGGTGCGGGGCGGCCGCTCTACTGGGGAACACAGGTCCACCGCGTGCAATGGCCCCCGAACGACGTCTGTGTCTGTGGGGAGCACGTGCGTCACGCTCGTTTCCACGACGCCAGCGAGGGGGTCGAGAAGCTTTGAGAGACCCTCAAAGAATGGATGCTGAAGGGCATCCTCCACCGAGATGCGCTCCTTGCTGTCGATGCATAGCAGCCGTCGCATGAGATCCACCCCGTCATCGCCAATGTATGGAGTGAAGCGGTTCTCCAGGAACCAAGGGTCCAGCTCTATCGACTCCTCCACGTCCGAACTAAGGACAGAGCTGGGCGCCGGAAAGCCTTTGCTGCCAGCACGTAACTGCAAGGCGGCGGCGTAGCTGGGCGGTAGTGGGCCGATTCGGCTCTGGATCAGCTGGATCTGCTCCATCTCCGTCTTCCCGGGGAGCAGCGGCTGTCCATCGCAGGCCTCGGCCAGGATCGCCCCCACGGCCCAGAGGTCCACGGGAAAGCTGTAATGGGAGAACCCCAGCAGCATCTCCGGACTGCGGTACCAGCGCGTGGCCACGTAGTCTGTCATAGACGCCTTGTCATTTTCTAGCGGCTCTGACTCCAGGCTGAGGGCAGAGGAGGAGCGGTCCGTGTCGCCGCATCGAGTCGGCGGCGGCGCGCTCGCCGTTTTCTTTTGAAAATTCAGCCTGGGTCGCGAGAACCCAAAGTCGCAGAGCGTGGCGGTTCCGTCGCCGTCCCGCACGAGGATATTCTCCGGCTTGATGTCGCGGTGGAGAACGCCGCAGCGGTGGCAGGAGCGCACCCCCACGAGCAGCGTAAACAGCAGGCGGCGCACGCTCTCCCGATCGAGGCCATCGGGGTTGTGGTCGAGAACATCGAGCAGTGTATGCTCGATGTAATCCATGACGAGGTGCAGTGTCCCATCCTCCTTGAACGCCTCCTGCAGATGCACCACGTACGGCTCTCCCCGCAGCAGCTGCTGGGCGCGGAGCTCTCGAGCCATGGTGCGGCGTACGTACGCATTACAATTAAAGTGTTTGAAGCGCTTCACGGCGACAAGGTGGTTGCGGACGACGTCCCTGCACTGCAACACCACCCCGTACGTTCCCTCTCCCACCGTCTGGAGGACTTCATAGCGGTCCATTGCTCGAATCCGCCTCATTTTGTGTTATTTCAGCTCTCCCGCAGAGCTTATGGATGACTCTGCTGCTGATGTATCGAACCCTCGTCGACCTGCAAGTTGTGTGGGTGCTGCTCAAACAAATTTCCGCAGCCTTTTGCCGTCCTTCGTGTTGTCCACACAAGAATAAAGGAATTCGTGCAACACAAGGAAAATATTTGAAAATAATAAAAAGGAGAGGAAAAAAAATCCAGCGAACTGATACAACGCAGAGCTAAAGGAAATCTGTGGTTGTGGTGATATAGGTGTATAGATGAATATGTATATAAATGTGTGTATCTGTATGAGGTTGAATATGTCTATCTGAAATATTGGAGAGAGGGAGGGGTCTTTTCTTTACTGCAGCGAGAGACGGAGAGAGATGGAGGCGACTATACAACAGGGAATGATTATGAGCGCCCGTCGTCTTCTGTGGCGCTGCTCTAGGAAACTGAAGAGAGAGGACAGCGGGAAACACAGCAAACATTCAGCAAGAGCAACAAGTGGCACCGTAGTACTAGTGAAAGCCCAAACGCTAGGGGTATTATATTTTATTCTTGTTTTGGTTTTTTCCCCTCTTTTTTTGTTGAACTCCAAGCGTCACCGATAACGCCGTAGGGGCTCTGCTCGTGCAAGAGCGTCTTGTACCGTACGTATGGCTTACAACCCATAAACCCACGGGGGGGGGGGCAGACCACATTACTTTTTCCGATCGGCTTTGCGCGTCCGGCCGCGAGTAAGTGGTTTCTTCTTGTGCTTTGCTTTCTCTGTCGGAGCGCCGCTGGGTTTAATGATGTTGAGCTTCGAGCGCTGGTCAGACGGGACCCGCGACGCCATGGCCGCTTCGACGGAATTGATGTAGTTGGCGGCAGCGGTACCTGAGGCGCCGGATTTTCGTTTTGTTGTAGTTGTTTTCTTTTTGGCTTCCCCGACGTACTTCCGCAGCGCACCGCTGCTCTTCTGTTTGGACTTACTATGCAACGCCTTCTGTGCCATCTCCAGTGTTGAAGGATCGAGAAGGGGCAAAAAAAGGGCAAGGAGTAGGGGGTCTGTCCACCTCTGGCAGTTTATTCCTATGATCCTATTCCTACACAGCGCAACTGTGTAAGTTGTGGAGTCGACGAGGTTTCTATGGGGCAATAGGCATCCGAGCAAGAGAAAGAGGAGAGAGAGGTCAGTTGTACGTCGTGGGGTGACGGGCAAGTGGGCGAGTATGTGCGCTCACAGATAGAGCACTCTTCAAGTGCATGAAGGAGGCGTTCGCAGATACGAACAAAGGCGTAGCGTTAAAATTTCGGTTGAATCAAATACCTTCAACAGTAAGTGTAGATGAGTGCAGTGTTGTACATCGGCTTAGCATCCCGGTTGGGAGCATTCGCGATTATAATAAAAACAAGTTGGTAATTTTCTATGGGAGTACCTCTTGTCGAGCAGGCCACCCCGCAACTACCAGAGGGAGGAGGTGGTAGTCGGTGGAGGAAGATGGTCTTGGTTGCCGAGGGTAGGAGGTAGGCACACACAGGCGCTGGCCACACATGCTGCACCCATCCGGAGGAACGATGGATGCAGGCACCGCCAATAGCGCCACATGTATGCAGCAGGCAACATGATACAAAAAACCCTATAAAAGGACAATAAACGCGCTGTTGCACAAGAAAGAATGGACAGACAAAAAGAAAAGAGCTGTGTATCGCATATCTGTTCCTAGTGAGCTGGTGGTCCAACGGGCCTGCAGTGCATGCCCCAGTTCGTCGTCGTCAAGAGCAGAGAATAACTGCCAACTCTGCGGGAACCGCCAAAGCCGCGAGGAGGAACTCGGTGCAGAGCCCTACGACACAACAGAATAGGAATGATAACAAGTCGTCCTCGTCCCAAGACAATATCTTAGAAGTTCAGTGAAACGATACAAGCGACGCCGCGCTCGATCCAGTGGTTGGGGTGCTCTTTTGTGGGGATCTCAATGGGCAGCACGAAGTTGGTGGAGTGTCCTGTCGTACTCAGCGTACCTGCTCTGGTCAGCGTCTTGTACACGGGACAGACGTAGTCCTTCTTGTCCGGCACGCGATTGATAATTGGGTCAAAGTGAAGGATGGGCATGTCTGTATAGAGCTCTTTGGGTCGTGATTCCGTTAAGGTGTGTTCCTCACCGTCCCAGCGCGCGCCTTCGATGAAAAGACCGTACACCAAGGCACCCCTCTCAACAGCCTGCGCAGACTCCACCGTTTCGTTTGTTGGGAGGACGTGGAAGCTAAACGAGATGGTATCGATGGCTGCTTGTACCTGACGGGCGTAGTTCTGCAGCGTGCCCGTGAGGAAAGCCTGCGGAAAAAAGAAGCCGCCCATCCAATACACCTTTGGCGCACCCGAGTCGTACCAACTCTGAATAAAAGCGACACGCAGCACTAGATCCTCCACCCAGCTTGAAAGAGGCTTCAGTGAGGGGTAGGCGAGACCGGCCCACGAGGCAGGAACTTCATTGATAAAGAAGCTGGAGCCCACCGCCTCCAGCTCGGCGGACATAACCACCTCTCCCTTAACGGCTTTAATGAACTCGTTGAGGTTGTTGTGAATGAATCGCAGCAGTCGATTATACCGGATGGCCTCCTGTAGCAGCACTGTATTCATGGACTCCTCGTACTTGGTGGGGTACTTCTTCATGAAGGCCGCTTCATCAAACGGATGCGGAAGTTTCGTGATGATGCCGTTGGCGGTTTGAAGTAGCAGCTGATCTCTGCTCTGGTCGCTGGTGCCGCCACCACCGCGGGAAACGAGCGACAGCACAGTCGCCAAGATGGTGTTCGTTGTGTTCTGAGCACATGTGATATCGGCGTTGTCGTGCAGTCCAAACACTTCTGGTAGAGGGTTCAGTGGCCAGGTATCCAAGTAGTCCAAATAATGCTTGCGATTTCCAACCTCGATCGTGGCATACGTGCCAGACGGTGAAAACTTGTAGCCCTCCTCTAGAATCTCTGGGCACATGTAGTGGAGAATCATTGTCATCATACAGCGTCGATCCCAATCGTCTGTTACACGCCCACCGTAGTTAATCTCTCCCGTTAAGAACGTAAGCACGTCGTACGGAATCTCGTCGTACATGCTAAGGAACTTGCGCAACTGCAGCAGACACACTTTGCGATCGGAATCGTTGAATTCGTACGCAATGTTGAAGCCAAGCGATCCGAATTTGCGCCTCTCCTGTATGACGCCATGGAACAAGCAGAGCGAGAAGACCAGCCGTTTGAATTCCTGGGGCTTATCCTCATGCTCGAGGTCCTCGTCGGTGAGGCCAAAGTAGGAACGGGTCACGTTGGCGCGCAAACCCATCGGGGGTTCATTGGTCATCTTCACGGCGATCTGCAGCACCGCAACTGGGAACGAGTCGGAGGGCATGGATGTGAGCCACAGGCGGAACTCCTTCTTCACCGTCTCGGGGGAGAAGCCCTCGACAATCATTTCGAGCGTCGGCATCCACGAGGTGGCGAGGTGGCAGTTCTGCAGCAGCACCCACTGTCCCTTCTCTGAAGCGTTGACGATGAGTTCCTCGGCCTTCCTGCCCTGGCCCTGGCCGAGCGACACCTTGTCTAGCTTCTTGGTCATCCGCATGGTCTCGGCAAATCGGAGGAGGTCATTCATTGGGTCCGAGCCCGGAGAGTTGATGAAGATAAGGGGAGTCATGGCATCGCTGTCCTTGTACGCATCCATGAGGTCGAACTGCGGCACGATAATGAAGCGCTCACCAATGTAGTGCCTGACAAAGTGCTGAATGGCCGGTGCACCCTTGTCCTTTCGGAAAAGTCTCGTCACCACCAACCGCTGCATCGGGGTCTCCTTATCCTTGTATTCCCCTGCCAGCGGAAAGGTGTCCGCATCATTGCTGTCAAAGAGATTCTTGTAGTGGTCGATGTACTTGGTTACATGCTCTGCAAAACCCATAAGGCTTGGAACGTTCGCAGACGCAAACTGGATCTCATTCCAGTTGTTCTCCGTGAGCCACTCTGGCGCCGGGTTAGTCATGGCGCCACCTGACCCAGTGGGGCCCGTAAGTAGGAAGCGAAATTCCTCTTGGTTGATAAGGCCGTCGTGGTCGATAATCCTCGTGCAGAGAAAGAAGGAGAAGGTGAGCTTGTGCTTCTCGAAGAGGGAGCGGCAGACGTTGCAGTAGAAGGAGTAGGTGAAGTAGTCCATGAGCTTGTGAACGCGCTCTTCAACATCCTCCGTCTGCTCGGTGTTGTCGATACCATTCAAGAAGAGGTTCATGAACCACTGCAGAGAGAACTGGTACATCGGATCAATGATCGCTAAAGACGACACGCAGAAGAACAAGAGAGCTCCGCGTATAGCGTGCGGGCGATACTTGTTTCGGGTCTCGTCGATCACCTTCTCCGTTTCCTTCGCTTTTTGGAGATCCTCACCAATTTCGGTGGATTTGACTTTACTCTTCTCCAGCGTCAGGATCAGATCTTCCTGTTCCAAAATATCACCTTCCGCTTCCTGCAGCATACGCAAAATGTTGTCCTGCAGTTCCTTCAGTTCCCTGTTCTTGTCAGCATTGTCGCGAGTGAGCTTCTGTTTCTCTACTTCTAAGTCGTTGCGCTCCTTTTCAACGGTCTTTCCTAACAGTTGATCTTCCAACCCGCTGGGTGTGATAAAGAAGTTCAGCAGCGAGACGGTTACTATCGTCTCAGGGGTGTAGGACGGATTCGGCAGCTTCGTGGTCATATAGAGCTTGAAGTTCCGGTCGTAAGGGATAGCACTGTCGCCAATACGAACGTGCGGGGTGCTACCGATCAAGAAAATGATCTTGAGCAGCACGGGTTCCAGCGCTGCTTCGAGCGAGTTGCCGACGTTCTCCAACAAACACGGGAGCCCCAGACGAATAGAGTTTTCAATGGTCTTCATGAACTTGTCGTCCGAGGCCTTGCAGACCTGCAGATTGTCGTCACGATGAATGTTCCGAATCCAGTTGTTCGCTTGACCTTGTGGATCGATCAGCAGAGGCCAGTTGCGTGAGTTGGAAAGAATGATAGCATTCTCCGTGGATAAGGCGTCCGACGGAAGGCCGCAGATCTGCCACTCTTGAATTTGCACGGGGTCACCAGAAGTCGCCACCAGACCGACATCCTCGCTGGATCGGATGTTTAACTCTTTGAGCTTCGCACACCACTCGACTTGAAGTTCCTTCCGATACACTCCAGTAAACGGGCCACAGTATGCGACGGTGGCGGCGGCAATAAGCATATCGCCCACCACGCATTGTTCCTGTTCCTTGTACATTGCCACCAGTTCAATCCATCGTTGTTTCTCTCCGCTGAGACCGTTGATAAGGCGGGCGGCGCGAGAGAGTTTCATCGTTGTCTTCTCCATTTCATTCTCCAGCTCTGTCTGTGCATTGACGGCATCTGTATAATCCTTCTCCAGCTTGGCGACCGATGCGATCACCTCATCCAGCTTCATTCGGGTTTCGCGAAGGGCAGCACGCACCTGCGCGAGCTGTTCCTTGGCGTTATTCAGCATCTCCTCGAGGGGCAGAATCGTCTGGTTCACGAAGTACCATTTATGCATGGAATGCACCCATTTGCACATGGCAGCACACGGGACGGATACCCCTTTCACCACCTCCGGATCAAACTTCGGGTTGGTGACTTGCTTCTCTATCTTTGCAATAAGATCTGGGCCCATCTTTGATTTGTCGTATTTCGACGTCAAAATGGCAAGCAGCCCGTTGGGATCCTTGAGGTACGTTCGGGCCACGCCAAGCCAGTCGGCTTCTTTCTTATTCATGAAGGCCTTGGGGCACACACCATACTCAAGTACCTCGGCGACGTAGCTCAATGTTAGTTTCACACCAGCAGGGGGGGCTTGACTGGCCAACTTCGCCAACTCGACCAGTTCCTTGCTCTGCAGCTTCCTCAATTCTTGCAGAGCTGCTTGGAGAATAGGTTCAGCTTCTGCACGCTTTGCTTCGCACTCCTTAGCCATCTTCGTGCACTCTTCCTCCTGCAGTGTAGCAGCGCTCTCTTCTTTGCGAGCATCCACCTCCTTCACTCTGGCCACCTCACGATCCTCTGCCAGCTGGGCCATCATCACCTTAATATCCGCCTTCTTTGCCTCCAGCACGGGTTGCTGGGCCTTCAGCATTAGCTCCAACTCTGCAACCTGCTGCTCTGTCTCGCGTAGCTTATCCAAACCATTTTCAAGGCGGGAGCGCTGCTCACGGAGATATGTCTCCTTGCGGGCCAGCATTGTCGTGTAGTTGTTCAGTAGAGAGAGGAACGATGTGGGGGTCACATAGGAGCGCCGACGGGTCTCCTGGAAGAATTTTTCAGTCACCTGTGCGGCACTGAGGTGAAAGAACTCGAAACACTCGGAGAGCTTCTCCACGAGAGCCGGTTCAAGTTCCGTCTCGTCCTCGACCTCTAGTTGGGCCTTGGCGACCGAAAGAAGCGCCTCAGCGGGCCACTCCGCAAACCAATCTATGGTGCAGCACGCGATAAGGGACGGGAACATACGCAGGCGGTTACGAAAAGCTTCACCAATGGGAGAGAAAGCTAGGGCAATGTGAAGGTTGGACCTCACCTCCTTGATAAAGCGAGCGTAGACGGACACTTTCGTGGTGGGAAGGTTTTCACTGACACATACACCACGAAACTTCTCGTTGATGAGCTCAACATCCTGATCCTCGAACAAGTTCGGGACATCGCCGGAAGTGAGCAGCCCCGCGACGTCCTCTAGGAAAACGGGGCGCACCAGTTGGGTGTCAGAGAAGAGGAACGTTCGCTTCTTCTCGTCTTTACCGCAATCCAACAACAGTTTGGCAAGGGACTCATGCCATTCCTTCAAGCCAAAGTTCTTCGTGATTTCAACAGTGAACACCTCCATGCTGGGAATCAAGTAGCAGGCAAGACGGGTCAGAGACTTACGGCCAGAACCGCCAACCCCCAGAAGAAGGCAGTGCCCATTTGGCATCCGCAACACACGCGAAATACGGCACACATGTTCAATGGCATCAAGGAACAGCACCAAGTTCATCTTCGTTTCTGTCTCGTCGTTGTAGTTTCGCAGAAGCTCGTAGAAGCGAGTTGACAGCGCTGAGAGGTCCTTCATTTGCTCGTATATGCCGTCTTGCATGATGAAGTCACCGTAGATGAGTCGATCCACTTCCACCATCTCGCGGTAGTCCTTCTCGAACCCGAGATCTTTGAGTTCCTCGTTTAGAAATCCAATAAATGTATTCTTATCCTCCTCGTTAATAAGACGGTCAAAGAAGACTCGTTGTGTTTCATGCATCCACATCTTCGTCAGTTCCTCGTTCGTCTCTAGTGTCTTTGCTTCTGCTTGGTAAATCATAGGGAACACGCGCATCACATCACGAAGATTGAAGGAGTAGAAAACATGGGCCGGGGTGGGGAGGAAGTTGTTGAAGCACTTCGTGAATATCTTGAGCGTCGACTCCACCAGCTGCCGACTGAACTCCCGCACCTCCTCTGGAACACCGCGGTGCATAAACCCACCTTGAAGAATCGTGTTGAGCACATCACGCTTGGAGACTTCAGACATCTCGGGGAACGCCACGTAGTTAAAGAAGCGCATAAAGCGGTTTGACACTTTGGACCTGCCGCCACCAGGCGGGCCCATAGCCAAGACGAGCGACGTATCAATTATGGAACTCCATTTGATACCTCCTGTGAGGCTGTAGAAGCCACCCTGGCCCAGTAGCTGTCGCAGCAGCTCGAGCGGGGGCTGCGCACCATATTTCTCCTGCTGCGGGAGGTTCGCATCATCTACGAATACAAGGAAGTGCTTCCCCGCAGGGGCACCGTACACGTGCGAGCGGCGCTTATCGAACTTTGCCATCATACCTTCCTGCACCACCATCGCCTTTGTCTGCGCCGAAAAGGTAAACGTGAGGCCGAGGAAGTTGCTCGGCATTCCGCCGCCAAGCACAAGTTTGGACACGGACACAGACTTACCAGTACCGGTCGGGCCTACGGCAGCGACGTTGACACGTTCCATGAGCAGGTGATGCAGTACGTAGTTCTGCCGCGTGTTGTCGACAGTGGGGACAATGATATCCTCAAATTTCATGCCGTTCGCCACTAAGAACTCTTCGCGGCAGTCCTGCCAGTGCTTCCAGCCGGCCACGTCTTCTTCATCCTGCGGAAGCGCGTAAAAGATGTAGCAGTAGTCGTACAAATTTCCTGGGGGAAGGTACTCTTCGTGGCCATTAGCCCGGATGAGCTCAATGAATTTATTGTTGAAAATTTCGCGTCCCTTGTCGTCGCAGGCGGAGCCAACACTCCATACAACTGAGAAGAAAAAGAGCTGATTGATAGCCCCGTCGAGAGCATCCTGGCGATCAGGGGTCAGCACAGGCTGACCAGCAGGAGCTTTGGGCGCCTCGAACTTGTGAATAAAGCCGTTTATCATCCGAATAAATCCGTGTGTCAAGCACGGTTTGGTCGAATTGACGTACTCGGGCAATGTACCCGCGATGTCCAGCATGATGTCGAGGTACAACGTGGCGAGCTCATGTAGGCGCTCCTTTTGGGAAACCATGTAATGCGGGAGTTCGGCAATCCAGCTCTCGATAATGACCTGAGTGGGCACGCACGTGGCAGGATCCAAGTAAATCATACCGCAGCGCGACACCGTGGCTGGCGACGCGACGGCAAGATCCTCCACCTCGAACATCATTGTCATGTCGCGGTTCATAGTTATAATCTCGCCTGATACAAGGCACAGTTTCTTGTTCTCATCCAGGACGGTGTTCATCGACTCAATCCACAGGGCATCCACAGGGCCATCGAACATCACCCAGTGTTTGCCGAGAAGATTGCCTTCATCACCATACTGCGCAGCGCAACGGAACAGAACGCAGAGAATACCATCCGTCCATTCACCGTTCTCGTCGTAAGCGCCGTAGAGCTGATCCATTGTTACCGACTTGGGATTACAAATGTGCGTGTAGACCTTCATGAAGTCCCTCTGCCCCATATCCTCGCCCTTGGCCTGCCGCTCCGAGCATTTCGTGAGCGCGCGCTGGAGTGTCGTGTAGGCCGTTGTTTTCCCACTACCGGCCGGTCCCACAAGCATTAGACCGTGGCGCAGCGTCGTGATGTCATACAGTTGGAGGCATTTCTCAATGAATGCTGGCACGGGCTGGTAGTTCACCTCCTTGACGGCAGTCTGAAGCACCTCCACCATCTTGCCGTAGTCCGTGGTGGGGAGCTCCGTGCCGGGGAACAGATCGCTGATAATTCCCTCGAAGAGCAGAATATCGCTCTTCAAGAACTTGGGTACGTTCGAGTCCCGCAAAGCGCGAAGAAGTAAGACATCCTCGTCTCCCCCTGGGTTCTCCCGCTTATTCAAACCAGCAGCTGAAATGACAGTGTTCACGGCACGCATACCAAAATCATAGTGATCCTGCGACGACAGCTGCTCAGAGCTGAGCTTGAATGTCATCACCATCTTCTGGGCCAGCGCACGAGCCTTCTTGTAGCCGTACGAGAATAAACGAATTTCCCCAATCATGGCGTAGTCCGGCACCATGCACGCGACGGGTCGAAACAACACTTTCAGGTTATCGGGGAGCTCGGTACGGCCGGCGTACCCAGGGTTCATGGTAATAAAGACGGCGTGGGTTGGGTCCACGACAATATCGCTTTGTTCAAACATAATTCGGTACTGCTTGGTGACACACGCCTGTTGCAGATCTGTCACTTGTTGGGCTACCACCGACAGCACCTCCACATCAATACGATTAAACTCATCGAAGCAAGCCCACGCACCACACCACGCGAGACCTTTGAAGAACTTCGCCATAGACAAGTATGTCATGCCCTCCTGGCAGTTAAACACCACGCATTGCTTGGCCAGCGCCTTGGCAAGATCCTTTGTTGTTTCCGTCTTACCTGTTCCAGCAGGTCCAGCTGGAGCGCCACCGAGACAAAGAGCGAGGGCGCCGGTGAGGGTGAGGTAAATACGATCTGTCAGCGGCGTCACCACCAGACGGCCTGTGTTCCCTAGGTACTCGCCGCCGTAAATAAAGTGTGCATCCACCTGTCGGATGTGGCAGAAACCGTCGCTCTCGTCGAAGTAGAAACGCAACTGCTTCATCCACTCAAAACTGTGCGCGCTGGAAACCTTTACTTTCTGCATCGCGTCCACCGTATCCTTCGCATGCACTTCAATTGTGATCAAGGCACCCATGTTGATGCGCTGTAGATTTGTGAGTGGCGACTGCACCACATCCACGAGATCAAAGAGCTGTTTGTCCAGCAGCAGAAAGTAGTCCTCCACGTGCCCCTTGGTAGAGAGTGCCTCTTCGCAGCCCTGGGTCCAGAAGATCTGGGACACTACGATAACATTTTGGGCGGGCCAGTCTAGCACCCACTTCGTGCGCTCCGTTTCGAGATAGGCAGCGTAGGAGAGCCTCACCTGTTCATGCACGGCGTCTTTCATCATGTCTTCCACCAGGCGGAGCCACACCTCCACGTTGCCCTCCGGCGTGACAGGGGTGACCGCCTTCACGTACTCCCCTTCACCGCTGAAGTACCCAGTGATTTTGTTGTCGTCGGTCCACTCCAGTTTAGCAATAAACTCGAATAATTTCGCAATGTTCGCGTCGATCTTCCGCACCTCCTTGGACTGCGAGAGGATACCGAGCAGCTCCTCATCCGACAGGAAGTAGAAGCGAGGAAAGGTTTGCCGCTTGTCGGCAAGGTAGTCGTTGAGGCCGCGTTGAACTTCTTCCAATGTGCGGTTGGCCTCGCGCAGTTGATCCAACAGCTTGTTTGTTCCGATGCAGAACTCGAGCACATTCGGCTGCACAGAAACGCTGTGCATCGTGCGCCTCCACACCTTGTCGACCTTCTCGAACAGCTTTGTCAACATCGGCAACTGCATGGCAATATCCTCGGAGCTGAAAATGGGCTCCAGGTACCGCCACGCCCTCTGGCAGTCCATCCACTGCTCCAATACGTCAGATATGAGATTGAGCGAGCGATCCCAGTCGGTGATGGCCTCTTCAAAGAACGCCTTGAAGGGTGAGAATAAGAGCTGCTGCGTAAGATTCAGGTGCTCGTCCAACATCTCGGTGATCTCCGTAGTATCCTTGAGAATCGATGTACCGGTCTCCTTGTAGGCCTCGATGACAAAAAATTTTGTCTCCCACTTTGTTCGCATATCCTTGAGTGCTTTCTCGATCTGCATCTCCTTCGCCGCCACCTCGCAGAAACTAACAATGGTCTCTTTGTGGGGCAACAAGGGCTCACAGTCTTCGATCAACAACAGCGTTTCGCCAGGTGCCAGCTTCATTCCCAGCTTCTCCGATAGATCCTTCCAGTGGCGGTCCTTCATACCCGGGTGCCGCAGCGACACAACAATAGGAGCAATGGGCTTGAAGCCCTCGATCGCTGTGCGGATCTCGTCCACGATGCGGTACGTCGCCTGCTTGTCCTTGAAGGTTTTAGCGAGCTGATTCATTACTTTATAGGAGTTCGTCACCGTCTGGTCAATCTCTTCCGGGTCCAGCGTGTCGAATGCGTCGGCGTGCCAACGCCTGTATGCCTCCTGCCACCCGTATGTCGTGAGCCACAGGTCGCTATACGGCTTGAACTCCTTGTCCAGCTCAAACACGTTGCGGTAGTCTGTCATCTTGTCTCCGAATAGACGCTGGTCGCTGTTGATGGCGCGGGCCGTCTCGATGCACTGCCGGATTTCAATGTTATGTGTCTTCACCTCGGCCGCCACCTTGGGCGACTCCGTGGCGTCAGTGTATTTCGAGAAGGTTGCGACGACACGCTGAAGGTGCTCCACCCGCTTCGCAAACTCTTCCTGATCCTTCTGTAGGCGAGTATGGAGTTCCTCTTGAACGTTCTCGAGATTCTTCATCACGGCTGCTGTGCGGAGAGCAAGCTGTCGGGGCCACAAAATGGCCTCCCACTTCACCTTCGATTCGTCGTCCGTGAGCTCGTACTGAAAACTATCGAGGATGGCGTAATACTGTCGCATCTCCTCAATGTGCTCTCCGAGTTCCACCACCGTATCCTTCATGCTTTCAATGAAGGCGTACAGTTCGTACAGCTTTTCTGGATTTTGGGGCTCCTTTTCGAGGACGCGGACAATTTTATTGAACTCCTCTCTGACGTACTGTGTCTGCTTCTTCGCTAGCTTTCCGATCAGCTGCATCACGAGTCGCGCCAGGTCCTCCTCCTTCTTCGACATGACGTAGCTGAACGACTGACAGTCCACCACATAGTTGCCAACGGTTAGGTATTGCGGAATACGGTCCGCCACCACGCGCTTGGCCCACAGGTGCTTGTTGATCTCTTCCTTCATTTCCTCCATGGAGTGTTCCTCCTCGGCGTACTTCTTAATGAATTCGTCTTTATCTAGCCGCACCAGCGGTAGCAATTCATCGTATGTGGCAAGGTAGACCTGCAGGGGCTCCAGGGACGTCTTCACCGATTGGCGGACTCTGGCCCGCATCTCGACCACTTGTTCATCCCCCTGTCGAACGGAGTCCAGGAACGGGCCGTCCCCGTCGCGGCGCCAGAAGTACTGGGACATAACGTAGCGCTCCACTTGAGGGATGGCCTCTGTGCACTTGATCGCGTTGTTGAAGAGGTCAACAATCCTCTCCTGAAACGTGTCGAAGGGAATATCGTAGGCGAAGCGATTCTCACTCTCCACGAGGTTGATGGTAAAAAGCGGCTGCTTCTCGACACAGTCGTCAGCGTCGCTCCCGGGCCAACTATTCTTCGCGTGATTCATATCCATCACTGCCACGGTGAAGTCGGACACCTCCTCGAAGAACTCTGTGAAGTCGTGCAGGGATGTATAGACTAGCTCGAAGAGGGTGTCCTCCATCATGAACTTCACGGTGGTAAAGAACTTCTTCAGCTTCGAGAGTTCATAAATCTCCTGTTTCGATTCGGTAACGTTAAGCCAACCCTTGCCGGCTGACTCAAAGCTGGTTCGGATAACGTTACAAATATTATGAAGCCAATCGTTCTTTAGGTAGTGTGTGACCTTGTCCATGTGGGTCATTTGACGCTTCTGAAACTCTTCCAGGGGCATCTGCCGCTCCTTGGGGAGGTCGAACAGGCTCCCCTCAAGGACCTTGATGCACTCCCGTCGAACACCCGTTAGCGCTGTTACGACCTGCGGCTGCGTGAAATACGTCGAGAAGTTAAAGCTGCGTTCTCGTTCGTCAAATTGGTAATCGCTGCCTTCGATGTAGATGACCGTCCCCGGATCTCCGTACCCGGAGCGCTGAATCGCCACATTCGGGCCCTTCATGAGTTCCTCCAAGCTCATGTGTGTCCCGCGGCCGACCATGCGCAGCACCGCGTCGTCCTTTTTCATCCGGTCCTGCAGCAAGATGCGGTTGTGACTGCGCTGCCACTCCAGCGTGATCTCCTCGATCAGCTTCTCGGCCCGCGCCTTCACCTCGGGGAACTCCTTCTCGCTGAGCTGCGGAATACACGTCCCGAGGTGCCGCAGCCGCGAGGCGAGGGTGTCGTTGAGGGGCTCCAGGCCCTCCACCGGCATCGCATCGCAGCAGAGGCGGTACAGAATCCAGGACGTCGCCTTCTCGCGCTGGTGGTGGGCATTCACTAGGCGCTGCATGTATACGATCGGGTCCTCCGCCAACAGGCGCACAAAAATGCGTGGCACCGTCACGACCTTGTCCTCCTGCGTAGTCTGCGGCCCCCACTTGATCTGCACCTCGTTTCGGTCTTCGATCCAACCCACGACCCGGCAGGGCCGCAGCTCAAAGAGCCCATCGTCCTCGTATACACCCTCAGCGGGTAAAAACTTGCCGTTCACCTCCGGGGAGACATCCGCGATGGCCATCCAGTCTTTTGGGTTGTGGCAGTCGTAGCTGGTGTCATCGAATATCTCGAGGGGAATCTTCTGCGCGCTCTTCTCCGCAAGCCCTTTCAAGGTCAGCTTGCTCACATTCACCAGGTGCTGCACCTTGATCTCGTCGTAGAGACGGCGACGGCGCTCAATTTCGATCTCGCGTGGCACAGCGCCGCGTACATGAACATACGGCACTTGCACCTTGGGCTCAAAGGAAACGGGATGCGCTTCGGGGAAGAGAATGCTGGACTCCTTGTACGTGCTGCTGATAGGGATCTGCGGGATGGATACCTCAATCCCGTCCTCGCCGCTGCCTGCGAACTCCGAATCGCTGTTATCTCTTGGGGTCGCCGGAGCCTTGGTGCCGTTTGCTTCGCGCAGCGCCTCGGCTCGTTCGGCGGTGATAGCGAGAAACTTCGCCCAGCCTTCGGTCGCGTGTTGGTCCGTCTCGGGGCGGAGGTAGTGGCGCAGCATCTCCTTGGCACCCGGTAAACTAGCTGCTTTCTATTGAGCGAAAACAAACAAACAAACAAAAATAATAAATATATTATATGGAGCTTGTATGTACAAGTGATATCCTTTGCCCCTCACTCCAAAGAAATAGTTCGTTGAAGTTCAGTGGATATATCCTGCAAGGGTCGCGGCATCGCAATGATCACAAGACGAAAGAGAAGAAGGAGAAGAAAGAGGAGCGACCGTGCAGGGGCAGCGTAAATCATAGAGCGTTGCTGATGAGTGTCATAGAGAGGGGCGCCAACAGACCATGTTGCAGCTGTCTTTCCGTTCTTATTCTGTTTATGTATAGTACACGCGAAGGATGACTGGCTTCGCATCGGAGGGAACGGGAAGGGCTGCACGCGGCAGAGGATCATCGGGGCTTAGGAGCGTAGCGTGAGCCAACGTACAGGCTGTTGTGGCGCTGCCTTTGGGTGGGAGGGGTGGTGGGAGAGGGGGGGGACTACTGGGAGCGTCTGCGCCGCCGCCCACTGTGTGGCAAACGTAGAGCGACGCAACGAAATGGTCCTGAAGGAAGGGGAGGGTGTGTTGCGCGGCGGGCACTCCGATAAAAGTAAATGACAATAAAGAAATAAAAATAATTTTTTTTATAAAAAAAAAAGATAATAATAATAAATAAATAAACAATAATAATAAATCAAAGGCGCAAAAATAAAAATAAAAAGAAACGTGAAAAAAATAAAAGCGATCTGGTTGCTGTCATCGAAGGGTTCAACGCGGAAAAGGCGGGGAGTACGCGATCCACGCTCCATTGGGAAAGCGAGTGTTAGCTGGTCTGTGCTAACGCTCAGCGCCCCCAGAATTTGTTGGGTATGGTGGGGGCAGGAAGGAAGTAAGGTGGGGGGGATAAAGAGATGAATGGCCCCATCCTACTAATGCACAGGAGAAGGATACGAATATGTTGTGCTCTCCTCAATCTCGTGTAGAAATTTGGTCGCCTCCTCTGTGACAGTACTAACCCAGCCCTGAACCTGCGTGTTGTGCAGCGCGAGCAGCAGTCCGGCCTCCTGGCCCAGCGCCGGGTACGCAACACCCTCCCGTGCAGCGAACCGCATGGCTCGAATGAGCGTCTGCAAGGACTCTTGGCGGTATTCCGATGTAGGCCCCCCGCTTGCAGACGGGGATCAGCACCTCCATTCCTGCTGTCCCGAGCACCGTCTGCTGCGCCAGAGGCGACACCCTTACGATACCCTCGATAGCGCTGGACGCATACCGAGCGCACAGCCGGTCGTCGGCGCAGAATCCGAGAAGCAGTCGAATGAGAGACTCCAAATCCGGATTTGCCACGCGCTTACGGATGACACCGAGGGTCGCCTCATCTAGATTAACCGTAAAGAGCGCTGCCGCGACACTGCAGGCGCTTTCACTGATGCTCTCAGCGCCGTTCGCTTGGGACAGAATGTTGTAGACAATCCCATAGATCCCCCTCTCAAACGCACTTCTAATGAGCTCTGTGTGCTGCGACAGCATCATGTGTAACAGCTGCAAGGGCCGCATCTGATCTGTGTTGTTGGAGGTAGCGAGGTACTGGACAAGCTGCCACAGGCACTCCTCCGTGAAGATGGGCTCCAAGGTTGCGATATTCCATTCACCGCACGCGGTGAGAAGACGGAACGTGTGCGATGGCACCGGCTGGGCTTCCTGAATGAGTTCGGGGAGCACCAAGCCAATACTCGTAGCGGCGTTGGTCACGACGCCCAGCGCCTCTGCCGGGGGTTCTGCGGGGGTGTTTGGATACTCTGCGAGGAGAGACGAGACAAAAGTGTAGAGGAGTCGGATGGCGAAGAAGTGGCTGGCGTTGTTCTTTACCTTTATCATGTTGAGGAGCGGGGGAATGAGGTGGGAGCAAATCGCCTGCAGCTTCGTCTGCGCGAACTCAGGAGCGAGAAAGCGCTCCACCACGGAATGGAATTCGTCTTCGTACGTGTTGTGGCTGCTACTCGTGAGACACTTCTGCAGGCACTCCCCCAGCAGTTGGAACGCTTCGACGTCCAAGTCGAGCGCCTTGCGCACCATTGTCGAGTTGAGCAGATGACGCAGCGTGCGCACATAAACTGGTGATGAGACCTCTACCTTCAGCGCACGGAGCTTCTCTAAAATGTAAAGGTTGAGAGACTGGGCAAAAGGCACGACGCATTGCTGAACGTAAGAGTCTTTGTCCGCCATGAGTCGATCTAAGAAAACGGGGAAGTGTGGCGAGCAGAACTGCGCCAGGGTCGATCCCCCGAGGCCGGCCAACAGGCAGAGCAGCAGCAAGCACTTGCCACGCATCGCTGTTGTACTACGATCATTTAGCTCCCGTACGCTGTCTAGAACTCGACCGCTCACTCCAGCAATGAGATGGATAAGAGCGGCGGGGCTGTCCTCGGATCCCTTCGCCGCGGAAGCAGAGACCTTGGCCAGTTCCATGGACCGATGCAGCCCGTACACGAGCAGGGTGAGGAGCAGCTGGGAGGTGAGTGGAATGTGGCTCCGCTTTATCGCGTTCGGGTACTCAGAGAGGGGGAACAGCTTCGACTGCAGCACGACAGGGAGAAGGGCATCCGATGCGCTGGCCAACTTGCACACCGCACACATGGCGCTGGACCGCATGTGCTCCCCCTTGGACTGCGTGCCTTGCCCCGTCCGGTAGATGGAGATGAGGCGCTGAACAATAACAGGGGTAGCGAATAGTTTCTGTGCCATGAATCGGTCCGCCACCGACGCGACGTTCTCGATTCCTTTGATAGCGTAGTGGCGCAGGACATCGTCGTCCGCCTCTAGGGCGGTCACGTAGAGCTGTTGAATGGGGTCGGGCTGGATTCCCCACCCCTCCCTCTCAGCAGCCGTCTGCACGGCAACGTAAAAGAGCAGCTCGCCAAGGCATACGAGAAGACGCCGCTTCACAATTGGGTCCGTCTCCGCTGTAAAAAGAGACATCGTGCGCTGGATGATGCCGGCCCGTACAACGTCCTGGTGAATGAAGGTGGTGTGGCGCACCAGCTGGCCAATGATCATCGCGGCCTCCGCCCTCAGCTCATGCGGCGCGGAGGCATCGTCCACCATTCGGTAGCAAAAGTCCATCGTTGCGCTGTTGATAAGGATGTTCGCCGTACTTGCATCTTTGCAAATGATCTCGAAGTACGCTAGCATGTTCAGCCGGCTCGCTGGATTCTTCTCGTTGGACATCGCCCGATAGGCATTCCCTAAGAAGGACGTAATGCCCTCGTGGCCGAGTTGCTTCAGCTCCTCTAGAGGGTGGTGGGGAAAGGGAAGCGCCTCGCGCCGCAGGGTCGGCTCAATGTAGCGCTCAATGCGGGCATTCATGCACAGCGGTCGGATGTGGGTGTCGGAGTGATGCCAAATGCAGTGCCGAATTTCTACGCTCACGGCACCCTCGATGCAAACCTCCTCCACCTCCATCCTCTCTGTTCCTTGCTTGTCCCGCTCCAGCTCCGCACTGCCGCTGCGCTCTGGGTTCACAGCGCTGCCAACGCCCTCCTTGGGGGCCCGCCCAGACGTCCCCGCCGCCCGGTCGTTTTTGCTAAGTTGTGCCTGCTTCGAACTCTTAGCAGAGCTGGAGGCCGGCGTGGCCGCCTTTTCTGCAGGGGTGCGCTTCTTACCGCTGGCATCCGCGGCGGCATGCCCAGCCTCGGCAGCCGTCGCAGCCGGGGTGAAGTCTAGCTCCTCCAGCGCGATGTTCCGCGTCTTCATGCTTTCCTCACTCTTCCGGGAGTTGGGCGAAATATTTGCCAGCGCGGCCGTCACCGCTGCGTTGATCGCAGCACTAAGTTGTTCCTCCGTGTAAGCCCGGGCGGGCTGTGAGGCGTACTCGGCGAAGGCGGGTTCGGGCGGAAACCCACTGATCGGCAAGGCCAGTAGCTCCTCCCAGAACTCGGATGCCGCCACATCCGTCCAGGTGGAGCGCTTGCGTGGGTCCTTTTCTAGAAGCCCTGCCAAAAGGCTGTTGAACTCGTTGCTCATCTTCTCCGCGCGCGGGGCGGGCTGTGTGAGAATGTTGTGCAGCAGAGTGGGGAGATCGTTGCCGGCAAAAGGCGGGGACCCTGTGGCCATCTCGTACAGTACGCAGCCCAGCGACCAGAGGTCTGCTGCCATGGAGACCACGCCCTGGTGGAGCATGAACAGCTCCGGGGCGAGGTACGCTGGTGTGCCAACGAGGTTGCGCTGCGCGGCAAGGCTGATGGGGCAACTGTTTCCAAAGTCGTAGAAGCGCAGCGACGGAATGGAATCCATGAGAAGATTATCCGGTTTTAGATCGTTGTACAAGTAGCCCATCGAGTGGAAGTGCATGAGTCCCGTGGCGATATCGCGGCCCATGACCCGCAGGCTGGTCTCCGACATCACCGTGTCCTTTAAAATGCTGCACAGATCTCCGCCGGCACAGAACTCGGTGATGACCCACAGATGGTTGTTCGTCTCAAACCAGTTGTAGAACTTGATCACGCAGGGGTGCTGCACGGCACGTAAAATATGAACGCTGTTGAGAACGCGGAGCCGCCGACACTTATCCGTAGAGAGGATAGCATAGAAGTTGGTTGTTCGGCGCCGGCGCCCCTTGTAGGCCGTTGAGAAGGAGCCTTTACCGATCTCCTCGTTGAGCTGGTAGTTGTCCATCTCTGTGTGCTGCACCAACTCAAGCTTCCCTTCTTATAAATGTGATGTTTGTGGAAGCCCGTTAATTTTTCTTTCTTTTCCTTTTCTCTATTTATTTACTTTCTTTCCTTTTCAAATGGGCCCTTTTCGCTTCTGGTGGGGTGTTTGTTATATATATACAGAATTGGTCGGTTGGTTGTCTCGAGTGTCTGTAGTCCTATTCGGTGTGGCACTCCAAACGAAATACAGCAGCAGCAGCCTGCTTGACGCCCTTCGCTGGGTTCACAACAGAGCAGTATGACGACTTCTGGCTCGTCTGTTTGCGGCGCTGTTCTTTGTTTTAAGGTTGTAGCGACGGAACGGAAGGGTACAGAAATTTTTGCCGCTCTCTTTTCGGTGGAAGCTACTTTTATTTTTCGCGGGGGGATGGGCGCTGGGGCCTCCCTCGGGGGTGACACGGACGATAAAACGAGATCACGGAGGGGGCGGCGCGGGTAGGATAAAGAATCACCTCGCAGCACGCTCCCCACACACTCAAGACGGATAAGGTGGTTAGAGCGCAGTAGCTGGAGGCAGCGGATGAAAAATAGATGACGATGAGAGGAGAGAGAACCAAGCGAATAGTGCGCATGAAGCACTGGCACACATCCATCCCTCTGTGCAGATGATGGGCGGAATGAACGTTCTAACCCCACAACTATGCCGTCTTTGACGCCGTTCTGGAAGTTGTTGTTGTTTGTTTCTTTGATTGTTTTGGGTGTGTGTCTTTTTGGCCTATGCCTCGCTCTATTTCTGCATACGGCATTAAGAAAATGTTGATACGAGTCGACGCAAATCGCGCCCCCTCCGCCCACGCCAATGGTACGCAACAGGGGGGAATGAAATAAATTATTTCGGGGGTGGTTCTAATCCAGCGAGCGGCGCACGCGAGACACGGCTACTTTGAAGTACTGATAAAAGAAGTCCATGTACAGCAGCGTCTGAACAACACCGCAGACCACAGAGAGAGTGTTGAATTTGTTGTAGTACACCTTCCGCAGGATCCAGTGAATCAGGTACAGGGCCCGGTACAGCCCCAAACACAGAAGGTAGTGCGTGGTCAGCACGTCATAGCGCTCTGTGGTCTCCAACAAGAAGATCTGTGGAAGAACAGCAACTGCCTCTAGAAACTGGGAAAAAACCCATAGCATCTCTGTCACGCTAAACTCTTCAGCTCTTGTCATTAGCAGCAGGCTCAATGCGGCACATGGTCCAATGAGATACTGTATTTTAAACGAGTCCCCCGCGGCGTCGTACGTTGCCTTCCATGGGCTGCGGAACTTCACTAGGTAGCAAATGTAATAGGATGACGACAAATACAAAACTTTCATGACGGAGTTGTACACGCCGTAAAACCTGAGAAACAGGTCCACGTAGCGCGTCGTGAAGACGAGCGCGAAGAGGAACATGGATTTGAGGGAAACCCCCGCAGCGGAGCGCTGTCGGAGCATCTTGGTCAGGAGGATGATTATCGCTGCGAGGTGCAGCATGTCCCCCAGACTGCGCACAAGTGCCATCGTTCCAGCTGCAGTCAATTGCACCTACGAGAAAAGTATAAGGATCCTAGTAGAGTGTGACGAGGTCCGGTTAAGTCTTACTACAACAGAATAGAGAGAATGAGAGGAAATTTTTTGATTTTTGCGAAGCAGCAGACAGCCAGAGACACAGGAAGCGCTTTGCTCGAGATCATTCGTCAACTGGTAACTTCTTGCATTCTTGTTGCTTTTCATAGAATCGATGTCCATGGCGGAAGGCGGGAGATGGGCAGGGAAGGCGGAAAAGATACGACTGAGTGGGCAGCATGATAGATCTGTTCTGCGACGAGGCTTACTCTTTCTTGAGGCTTCGGGTGGGCAGCAGCAGCGGGTTCATTTGCGCCATGTATATCAGAATCCACGACAGCCAGCAGCACGCTGTCGCGACAAGGCACAACACCCGGCAGAGTTCCTTCTGCTGCGTGGACCACAGAGGAGTGCTAGCGGCAGTGACGACGCCGACAAGTGCGAAGCAGAGGGTTCCAAGGACTATACCCATGGTCAATAAAGTAGTAAAACGCGCTACTGCTGCTAGACAACGTACAAAACGAAAGTGCTGGAAGTAAGATGTGGCGTTTACTGTGTGTAGGCAAAACAAAGTAGAACCGTACGCAAGAGGAGAAAGGCAGCAGGACAAGAGGAAATAAATGAAATGAAATGTTATCCGTAGGAAACTGTTCCGCATTCAGGTTATACAAGCCTCTGCAGCCCGTTGATCAGAAAAAAAAGAAAGTCTCTGTTGTTGTTGTTCGTGTCGCACAAGGCCGATTAGAAGTGGGAACCTCAGCATCTACTAGCTCGTGTGTCTGCGTTCCTTGAGGCGCGTACCGGAATATCGATCTGGCCCAGGCGTCTCCTTGCGCGTGCGTCGGGCGTCTACGCCTCCGCCTCAAGTTCCGTGGCAAGCTTCCACGCTCCAGATGGGGTCTCCTGCCACATGGCCACACTGCCATCCGCGTACGAAGCTAGCAAGAAGGAGCCCACTTCGGACCAGGACAGGCGCGTCACGGCTGCGCTGCGAGACGTGTCCGCGAGCACCAGGCGCCAGGCTTGCTCGTCGAACACCCACACTCCTATGAAGCCTTCCGACGACCCGGCCGCGACATAGTGAAACGGGAGACCGTTGTTCGGTGCCCAGGCCACCTCCCGCCAGGTGGGCGCGGCGGGGAAGGCGCCGGCAGCAGCCCCCTCGAAGGAGAGGGGCAGCTCGGTCGCGGGGGACCACGGCGACGGCGCCGCCTGGTCCACGCCGAGTTCTTCCTCCGCGGGCGGCTGCTGGGTCCAGACCACCACACTCGGGCCGCGGTCGCAGCTGACGAGCTGCAGCGGCGCAATACTGACGGGGGAATGGGCGTGCAGCTCGGCCTTGAGCAAGGCGCTGGACGGCATAAAAGGAGCAAACGACAAGGACGTACAACCGGACTGGTGCTGGCCACTGGGCTGGCGGTGGAAAGTATGCGATTCCCACAGCGCCTCCACACCACTGAATGTGGTGAGGGACCCGTCCGCTGCCCCTACAGCAAACAGACGTCCATACTCTTGCGGCGCCCACGCGACTCGCCACGCTGGAGAGCCAAGCTTCGTCGAGTAGACCTCCTCGAAGCGCCACAGCTGCTCCACGAAGCGCCAGAGCGACACGGTACCGCTCCTCGTGCAGGCCACAAACCCGGGATTGTAGAAGGCCGACGGGGCCCACGCAACGCTGTTGACTGGATCGGCGGCGCTGCCAACCGACGCGACATGTCTCCACCCCTGGGCCTTCCCAGGCTGTTCGGCGGCCATGTACGTGTGCACACCATCTTCAGCGGCAACGGCCAC
Source organism: Vickermania ingenoplastis (assembly GCA_010157825.1). Taxonomy (NCBI): domain Eukaryota; phylum Euglenozoa; class Kinetoplastea; order Trypanosomatida; family Trypanosomatidae; genus Vickermania; species Vickermania ingenoplastis. The sequence continues at coordinate 573,578 of VFSE01000222.1, read as the reverse complement.
CCATGCGCCGTTGTCGTTTACAGCCATGTCGGCCACCTCGCCGCCGACGTCCTGTGTGTCCAGCCAGCTGCCGTCGTGCATTGCGCCAGCGACTGGGAGGCGGGCTAGTAGACAGCGTGGTTTCTGTGGTGGATACGCTTACAGCTACTGATGTGGCAAACGAAATATACAAAGAAGAAGAGTTGGAGAGATCCCGAAGGTACAGAAAAAGAAGTTTATAGAGCATCTTCGGATGGTAATCATCTCGTGCGAACAGTCTCGCTTACAGGGTAAAGAAACGCCTGGGGGGGTAGGCAGAGCATAACTTATGCGCATGTGTAAGTAGTATTAGAGAGTTGCCACAAGACTTTTGGGTACGCGTCTCCGCCGTGCCGAGTCGAGCCGGTGGTAGAGGACAAGGGGGTACTTCCAGAGATGCACCCAGCATCGTCCAAACCGAGGGGCCATGAGGTAATCCAGCAGCACTCCGCCACCAACGGTAGCTGCAAATCCAATAACGCCCCAGAACAAAACGTAGGTATCGCTGAGGTACCCTGTGGCGACGTGCCGCACCAGCTGATACGTCCCATACGCGGGAATGAAGAGAAGGGCCAGAAAAAGAAGGTAAAGAAGGAGCACGTAGTCACACACGTACACCACGAGAGCGACGTTGTGCCGGCAGCGTGAGAACTGAGTGGCCAACTGCCAGTCGAGCAGGTACGGTCGGTGAGACTTCACAGCGCGGAGTCGTGGATGCATCTCGGTGAGGGTACTGAGGGCCTGAACCGATACTTCATTCTTCCATTCCCGTGGCTCGTCCTCCAGGCTGAAGGTATCCAGCACGTCGACACCCTTGCACGCCATCATGACCCGGTGAATGCCCACGGCGTCGCTCCAGCCCTCCAGTGTCACCTCGCGCAGCTTGGGGCAGCGGGCGAGCACCGGGGCGAGCTGAGCCGCGGCCCCCTGGCAGGAGTGGGAGAGGTACGCGTACTCCAGCCCGGGGTTCCAGCGGAAGAGTGGTTCAATCGCCTTGACATCTACTGCATCAAACGGGATACCGCTGCAAGAGGCCGGCACGACGATGCTCTTGCAGCCACGTTCAAACCCAAATGCCCGCAGCCCGGCCGGAACGCGGCCACGAGACGACGGCGTGAAGTAGAGGGTGTTGACAACACATGTCGGCTGCGGCGGCAGGCCAAACAGCGTGGGGTGCGCCGCTGCAAGCCCGAGAATCTTCTGAATGTGTCCGCTACTCCAGCGATGCAGCGGCATAGCGCGGAAGAAGCCCATAAAGATTGGGTGATACCCATCCAGCTTGCGCCGCTCCGTGAAGGGGTTAAAGAATTTCTGTCGAAAGCGCCTTGGCTCCATTTCTTCTTCTTTGGATCGACGATCTCGCGCTTCCTGAAACACCTATATAGTTATTGCAGAGCTGCTCCGCTGCCACCGCTGCCGAATCAATGCACCGTACCGATTGCTTTCACTTCGCTACACCGGTCAGATGGGGCGTACCAGTGTGTGTGTGTGTGTGTGTGACCACGACCAGGAAGGATTCAATAAATCCCAAGGGGGGAGAAGGGAGGGAGAAGGCGGTCAACACCCATCAGAGATCCGTAAAAAAAATGCAGCGGCAGCGACAAGAATGGCAAACACTTAAGATCTGGCGCACCTGTGCTTCGATGGTTGGCGTCAATGCTAAATTCTTTTGAGAAAAAAAAAGAAAAAAAAAGCAATGTAGGACGCGGTCGTAAGGATGTGCCCTCTGGGAAATATTCTCCGCATGACTCATCACTCATGGGCCAGCACCAGGGCCAGGGCCTACGCCACACCGTCCATGAGATCCGACCCTAGTAAACCTTCGGACGTCGCGGCTGGAGCAGCCGCTGGCGCAGGCGCAGGTGCAGGACCCGCCCGCTGAGGAGGGGAGGCTGGATTCTTCTTCTCCCGTGCTGGCGGGGACGGCGATGGTTCTCCAGGCGCCACGACGCACTCCACCTTCGCGTCGTCGAGACTGTCATCATGGCGGAGCAGCAGCGCCTCCATTTCGTCGAAGCCCTTTTCCTGGCAAATCAGTTGCAGCGGTGTTTTGCCAAAGTTGTTCTTCAAGTTCGCCTTCCAGCCATTCTGGAGGAGGAACGTCGCAACATCGACGCGGTTGTTCAGCGCTGCGAAATGTAGCGCTGAGTTACCCTCCTCATTCTGCATGTTGGGCTTTGGGTGGAACTTGAGCAGCAGTTGGAGCACATCCATGCGGCCGTTGGCGGCGGCCATGTGCACCACTGTTCGCCCCTGGCCATCCTGGGCGTTGATCTCAACCGGGTGTTTGGTAAAATACTCCTCGAGGAGCTCCATATCGCCTTCTTCGTTGTACCTGGCACAATCCATGAGGCCCTCGAGGTCGTTGACGGGCTCTCGCGTCCCGGCAAGACGGTCAGTGAAGAAACCGCTTGTCGTGTTGGCCATCGCTGCAACAGGATTCTTGCGCCGTGGTTGCGCTACCGTTCAGGCCAGCACGCTTTCTTTTCTTGTTTAGATAACTATTAGATTCATCCATGCAGTGCACAAGAGGCGAAAGAGAGAGAGAAAGAGCAAATAGAAAGAGAAATTCTTTGTTTACGAGTGACAACAACGGCAGCAAACAACGGCGAAGGGAATAGTGTCGTTCTCCTCTCGCAGGACCGTGCGGGCCCCGATCCCCGATCCGGGAGACGACACACCCGTCCATTGGCAGTAAAGCCCCTTCGCTGAAATGTAATGGTGTAATTCTTTCCTTTCCTGAGTCCTCCAGTGGCAGTCTATACGTAACAGCTCTGACAACCATGCAGCTCCTGCTGCTCATCATGTCAATAGAACACGCGCTAGGACGCTCCAGCACCACCCTGCTTGCGCTGGTGCGAATCAGTCTGCGCTGTGGTTAGGGAGTGTGCAGCACTCTCCTTCAGGCACCGCACTTTCTTCACAATTTTAAGAGAGAAACCATTAATAACACACACAAAGGAGAAGAAAAAAAAAAAGAAACAGCTGCCGAGGGGATGCACCCGTAAACCAATACATTAATGATGATACGAGGTCACAGTAATCGCTACGTCAGTTGGCGTAGACACGTTTGAATGGGTCCACGGAAGCGGTAGGCTCAGCTGTTGATTGTAGGGAGAATGGAGTGTGTAGGGTGAGGCACCCCGTTCACTATGCCCGCTGCTTTAAATCCAGGTTGGCGCCACGCCACTCCATCCAAGTATCTGGATCTGGGCCTCGACGGTGATAAAGGACAAAGGAGAGATAGCAAATTTAATCCCGAACAACACAATAATCGTAAGCAACAAAGCGAAACACTGTCGGCTGTATGGAGACTAGGGGGGAGGATCGACGGCTGGTCGTTGACCTCAGGTCCTCCTAGTACTCATTTACGACGGTGATAATCTGCTGGTCGCACACTCGTGCAGCCTCCTGTTGCCCTTTGCTGGAACTCGACAACTCTACATGGAGGGCTGTTGCTGTTGTTTGTTTGTTTTATTATTATTATTATTTTCTTGTCGGTTGTATGCATTGTGCTTCCTTCTCTCTTGTTGCTACGAAAAAGTATGGTGGGATATAAATAGGTCTTTTTTTTTACCTCGCGCATTACTGTTTTGGTGTAGAGGGCAAAATTACTGGATTCCGCTGTTGGTGTCAGGATTGCTTGCTGGTTCTCTTGCTGATACTCTCGCTTACTTGATTGGCATGACTGTCTTGTTTTTTTTTTCTTCATTTTTTTTTTCGGGTGTGAGGGGGCGCCCGCGAATAATGTTTTAATTTTTACTACAAACTTACTAGTACAACGTTCACGAATCACAGAAGCCTTCCCCTCCTCTGCTCCTCGACGTGATATTTATCGACGAACAAGAACGATACGTCGACGGCATGGCTCGAGCCCCCAGCCACAAGTTGAAGGCCCTATCTTTTTTTTTCTACGTTAGGTTCCCGAGCGGTACACCATATCAAAGCAAAAGGACAAAAAAAAATAGTAACAAAGAAACACTTTGGGGGGCCGAAACCCTCCACAACAAAGGAAAGTACAAGATATTTCGGGAGGGGGGTACTCTGTGTTCTTGATAGGACGGACGGGGTGCAGATGGGGCAAGAAGGTGCACCCGTAGGCTCTGCAGCAGTGCTTAAGGGTAGAAGCGCGGCTTCTTGTTGGAAGGCTTAAGGATCTGAAAGGAGCACATGAGTTCGATGTCCACCGACATCACGGCGCCGCTGTTGTCGAATTCGTTGCAGTAGTTTGGAGCGGAGAAGATCGTGATCAGCTGACGCTTGGCGAAGAACTGGTACCCGTCTTCTACCACCTGGTGGGCACGGCAGATCAGGTCGAACTGATGTTTGTGGAGGAACTTCTCTACGACGTCCTGGCCAAAGGTGAAGGAGACGCCGCGGTCATTCTCACCCCAGCTACTGAGACCCTCCTCGGGGTCCGACCACAGCAGGTCGCAGATCAGACCCGTATCCGCTACATCGCAGGGGCGTGTGATCTTCTTAATCTGATCCATCGTCTGCAGTTCGGGTGAGAGGCCGCCGTGGCAGCAAAAGATCTTGTCGTCAATAATACAAGCAACAGGAAGGCAGTTGAACACATCCGTAAAAGCCTTCCAGAGGCGGATATTGTATCGTCGCTTGCATTCATCAAAAAACCCGTAAATGCGGTTAATACTCGCACACTCATGATTTCCACGAAGAATAAAGAAGTTCTCTGGGAACTTGAGTTTGAATGCCAGCACAAGGCAGATAGTTTCTAATCCCTGCTTGCCGCGATCGACATAATCGCCGAGAAAGAGGTAATTCGCGGTGGGCGGGAAGCCGCCGTTCTCGAAGAGACGAATGAGATCGTAGTACTGCCCGTGGATGTCGCCGCAGATCTTGATAGGGGCTTCTAACTCGAGGAGCGACGGCTGCGACAGCAGAACCTCGCGGCTTTTCATAGCGAGCATCTTGATGTCATTCTCGGCGAGCTGCACCTGTCGCCCGGGGCGAGAGCCGCGCACCTCCAGCAGCTTCTCGATGATCGAATCCACTTCAAGATACATGGCTTCGGTCGAGGGACGTGTATGACGAACTAAGCTTCGAAACGACTAACAGTAAGTGAACAGGAGACCCTCTGGTTTATAGGAGAGCTCACTCACAATAGTGTATGCGCCAATCTGAACACAAGCGTCAAAGGTGTTGGACGTAGAGATCAATATGCTGTCTTTTGCACAATAAGCTCCAGTGAAAGGGAATCCAAAATCAAGAAAAACAGAAATACGAAAGAAGTAGAGTGGCGTTGCCGTGCAGAGGCTCAACTTCTGTGGGAAGAGAGAAAGAGAGAGAGGCAGAGAGAGAAAGAGAGAGGAGGATTTAGAAACATTAACGGCAAAGGTGGTGAACACTAAGATACAGAGGTATCAATTAATCTTGATTGCTGTGCCACCAACTCAGCAAACTGATCAGCCGTCAAACATGCACCCGTATTGTTTTCTGATGGTCATCTCTGAATTTCCCAGAGTCGTGTCCTAACAACACAAGTGAAGTGCGTGTGCAGGCTACTCGATGGGAGCAAGTACACAGCAGCATAAGCTTATGCACCACCGCTTCACCCTTCTGGTATTACTACAAACTGAATCTGGGCAACATTCGATCAGCAAGTGAATCCCCACAGCGAGTAGGGGCGGATGAGCCCGTGATCAAAACTGCCGACACCCCGCACATGCTGACGGCAAAGTACAGCGGCGGAACAGGTGCGGGCCACACGACGGTAGAGCTTCTTTCCCCGCTTTCGAAGGTGATGGACGCAGAGAGAACAGCGTCAGAGGCGGGGCGAGGAGTGGTAACGGTGGCGTCCGTCATGGATGAGAAAGCTTCATCATGATGGTTCGACGCCGTGGGGAGCCCTACCGGCGCCCCCGCCTCCGCCTCCGTCTCTGCCTCGTCCGAAACCCTCGAGAGGTGGCGCCGGCCGGTCGGACCTACCACTGAGCCCCGTACCTCGAGGCCCTCGGAGGCACGCTCAAAGAAGACTCGAACGGTGGCGCTATCCCCCTTTGACATGCTGTTGTGGTCGTAGAGTACGTCCTCGCCAAGTTTTTTTAGCAGCTCGCCCGTGTTACGGAAGCCTACGGCCTGATCCTGCAGGCTCAGCATCTCGTTCTCACGTATTGAGTGCCCGGACACCACTCCGACCTCCACCAAATCCGCTTTCTCGAACCGAAACGAGATGAAGTGCTCCTCATGCTCGGAGAGCGGCGCCTCCCCACAAATGCCCAGAATGGTGGTGGTGGAGAACTGCGTCCCGCTCGGCGACACGCCCGGGCCCGGTAGGAAGCGCCACGGCCCCGGCGCCAGCTGGGCTGTGAGAGCGGCAATACCATAGTAGGCAGCGTCCTCCACCAGGAAGGGGAACGCGTCGGTGTCTTCCGGCAGCCCGTATCCTCGCAGAAAGTTGAGCAAATGACGGAACGTGGTCGGGTCGCGGTCAAAAAACGGGCGACCGCGGCGATCGCGCGGCACCGCCTCGAAGTCGTTCCGCACCCACGTCTGGAGGTTTGAAGGCGTCCGCAGCAGCGTCGACTTCAGAGTAGTTATTGGCACGCCACCAATGTTCAGCGTGATGAGGCCATCCCCGGCGAGCAGCTCCGGGGCGGGCGCCGGACTGGAGCTGCGGACGGCGGGACTGCGGCTCGGTGCCCCTGCTGCTTTGGCCTGTTCAGGGGAGGACTTCTTTGCGCTCTTCAGCCGTCCGACGGCCATTTGTGCTCTGGTGCGCCGCTGGGCGCCAAGTACTGTGAATGCGGCGCAACACCCGCGTATCCTTGTCAGCGCCGTGTCAGCAACACGGATCACGTATTGCGCAGGAAATTCAGAGAAGAGGTAACTGGGAGACAGAGTTTGACTTAAGTTCGACTAATGGAGCAGCAGCTGCTATCCTGCCCCCATCCTAGAGCCATCAGCGTAAAAAAAAAAAAGCGGGGAGCCAATGCGGGAGGTATGTGTATGCATTCTGATTTTTTTTAAAAAAAAAAAAACACTAAGACGGCACCCACTTCTGTGGTCAGCCTAGCAAAGGGAAACTGCAGTCTCCCCCTCCCTCTTCATCTGTGGTGTGTAAAGCTTTCAAGCGGTCTGAGGTGCCACTGCAGTGGCGCCAGGGAAATACTCAGTCAGCAAACTCCAAGCAGTCCACATCGCACTCGCTGGCAAGTGCGCTACTGCACTCCTCCGCGGTTCGTGTTCCTTCTGTGAATCCCGGCGGGGTGTGGGGCTGCGAGTAGGGGGGTGGCAGTGATCCAGGTGTAAAAAAGGGCTCTGGATTGTGATCTGCGCTTCCGAGAGCAGCAGGCGTCTGTACGGCCCCGGATGGAATCGTGCCTCCCTCGTTCTCGTCGGGTAGCATGAGGGCGGCAAGGTTTGGTAACCCTGCCACCAAGAACGGTGGCATTTTTGTCGAAGAGCAGCAAATAAAGGCTGTATCCACCAAGAGAAGCAGCGCTCCAGCCGCGAGAACGTCTGGGTAGCGGCTGACGACCTCCTGATGCAGCGCACACACCACCGAACCACTCGCATCCCGCAGAACAATTGAAGAGTCGACGGCGCTTTCGGCGTATATGCGGCGCACCCATCCACCGCAGCACAGAACCCTTCCCGGAGTGCAGCGCTGTGCCAAATCACGCAACGGCGTCAATGGGAGCCCCTGGTCCGAGGCCAGTCGCTCGAGCGCATGTTGGTAGTTCATTTATGTACTACTTATCCTGTTGCGCCTCTGTGCAGCTACAACGAAGGGAATAAGAACAAAGGGGAAAGTTCATCGGCAATGATGTCGGTAGTTTCGTGTGTGGAGAGGGAGGTGTACGTCCCGATGTGTGAATGTGAACGGCCGAACTGACATCTTGGCAGTGTGATTTTATTTATCTATTTTACACTGTTAAAATTAATCGGTAAACAAGGAATGATATCAAATGTATACCTCGAGGCCTTCCACCCTAGGTATACGATTGTAGCACAAGGGTGGGCACATTGAGGCTGCGCTGGTGCCCTAGCTGAGCGTTCTGCTGCGCACCACGCCAGGCTTGATAGAGGGCACCCCCGCAAAGCCGCCCTCCGCCTCGGGCTGATGCGTCCGTGTCTGGGACTTGTGGATCTGCATACCGCGCTCGTACTTGCGGCGTTGTGCCACACGGGGATTCTTTCTGTCCTTCGGGCGGGCCTTTGTGAGGCCCCGGTGGGCCTCGATCTTCTTTCCAGCCTTGCGGCGGTCCACCTCCTCCACCTCCAGCTTGCCTCTTGGTGCTGCCTGTGGTACCTTGTCACGCCGCTCCTGCTCCTCACGCAGCAATGCTTCATACTCATCGCCGTCATCCTCGCCGGAAACCCCCTCCTCCTCCTCCATCTCCTCCAGTTCGGCTTCCTCCTCCTCTTCGAGATCGTCGTCCTGGGATGGAGACCGGCGCTGCTGCCGCTGGACAGCAGCCTGGCGGCGGCGCAGGGCTTCCATCAGCGACAGACCCTCCTCCTCATCGTCCTCGCCTGGGGCGGCGCCCGTCAGCTTGTTGAAGTACTGGTCCTCCCCCTCGTGATAGCCGAGCGGTGTAACCGCCTCTTGGAGGTTCACAGCACCGAGCTGCGACGCCTTCCGGGATTGTACCCGGGTCATAGCGGCGAGTTCCTCCTTCTCCAGCTCCTCGGCCTCCCTCATTTGGCGCAGCTGCTTCCGTCGCTCGCTCGCCTCGGTGCTCTGAGCCGACTTGCGGGGATTGTAGGCCAGACCGCTCTCGGCGCCCTGCACCGGTCGCAGACGGTCCACCTCCACCGCCGCCACACTCTTACCGCTAAGGAGCCGGTTGAGAGAGTACTGGAGTTTCTCCTCCAGTGGCCACATCTTCTCGAGGTAGACTCGAATCTCAACGAGGGTGTCGATCACGGGGTGGTCAGCCACCTTCTTGCCTTCCGACTTCAGGAGCAGGTAGTACGTCACATGCATGCAGTAGCTCAGCATTAACTGAACCTTAGTTTCGAGAAACGATACGAGGTTCTTGTCTGTGTCGGAGGACAGTTTCCGTTCGTGCAGCAGTTCATGCAATGGCTTGGCCAGTTGCTTTACCTCCCCAAGGTACTTTTTGAGGTCTTCCAACATCTGGAGAAGCTCTGGCGATTCCTTCTTCAGGATAGCCAGCCGCTCGCTGCTAGACAGGGCAGCGAAGTCCCGCTCAATGGTTTCGATGACAGGGGTTTCCATGGCTGGGGTAGGAAGCAGGCTGTGTCGCCGCTTGGCTCCATCTCCCGCTGCCACTCCAGGGATGGTGAAATCGTCCTCGTCCATTGTTGAGCGCATTTCCTTGGCTGCCTGCTCTGCGAGCTCGTTCTCCTCGGCGAAGCCGTATTCCTCATCCCCGTATCCATCCAGGCGATGGGCATCGGACGGTAAAACGCTGTTGGCGTGCTTGGAGCGCTCCGCTCGCTGACGTTTGTTGTGGACTACAACATCCTCTTCATCATCGCTGGCAGTGCCTACCGAATCGACGTCGAGATCCAGGTCTTCCACGTACTGCTGTGCCTCAAACTTCGCCTTCTTTTTGGCATTTACCTTCTTGGCCATCCTTACCGAATGAAAATGAATTGGAATGTAGGGTGGGGGAAACTACTTCGAGAACTCAGCTACACTGTTGGCTGAATATTTGGGGGAGTTTATGCTGGTGTAATGTCTGATCTGTCTACTGAAAGGGGAGTGTAATGGTGGTGAGAGACCGGAGGGGGGGTAGAACGGAAAAAAAAAGGAGCCGATAAACAGAAAAGGGGGAAGGAAAAAGAAAGTTCTGCAGGATTGCATACGCTTCAGTTTTTTATGTATAATGCAAAGAACAAGCGCAAGCGTTGCCACAAAGGCAAATCAAAGCCCCTTGATTTAAGGGTCCATTAGGTGAGAACGGTTTTTTTCTTGTGAGTGGCCAAGTGAGGGGTTCGCCCGGCGCCTCCCCATGCATCCTTCATATTCCCTGGCATCAGCAAGGAGCTCATTACCCCCACAGCTCCGCCGCATCTACCGCTGGGCCATAGGCACCTCGGCTGGTCACCCCATGCTCACGGCACCAGCGTCCACGGACACGCTGGAGTTTGTTGTACCAGCCCCAGAACTCCTCCTGCTTCAGTGCTTCGATGCGCCGGCGATCGAGGCGCATACGCTTCGACAGGTCGATTCTCTTCTCCTGGGCGTGTTCATGGACCACGCGAGGCGTCATGGGCATGACAGGCAAGTGCCTTGACTCCCGCTGAGGCTTGGGATGGTTTGCCAACAGCTTGTGCACATCGCCAAAGCCCTGGTACCGCCCTGGCGCCGGGGATGCAGGAACCCGTCCGTGGTAGTCAGCACCGTGCTTTTTCAGATACTCGTGCCGGAAGTCCGACGTCCAAAAGCTAGGGCGGCCGAAATCCTCATTCATCACCGTCCGCCAGTACATCCGTCCGTACGCATTGGTGCGTGAGCCACTCCATCGTCTGCTATAGAGGCGCTTCTGTGGTGGTACTGGATAGTGTTGAAGCGACTTCCGGTAGAGTGGGATGGTAAACTGTAGCATCGCAGTGTTCTCTAGAGGTTAAAAGGGTTTCGAGAAGGCAGGTCTCACTCCACTTTGAGTTAGTCTGTTGTGATTTTTAGGTTGTGTTCTGTACCTGCAAGTGATTCGGGTGTAAGTGAGGGAAAGATATACCCGGTTAGCATCCACAAACAATACGAGGGAAAAGAGGAGGGGGTAGACAGAAGGGGCTCTTTTAGCACCGCCAGCATTCACTTTGTTGTTGTATAGGTGTAACCTTGCAGATTTTTCCACTGCTGTTCCCCACACAGTGCATTGAAAAGGCCGCAAGGGAAAGTCATAATTTGTGGGGTGTTCTTTCTTTCTCTCTCGATGGTCCTAGCCGCTGCTGTGGTCGCACTAATGTAGCTCATCTCTTCTCCTTGTGGTCCCCAAAAGCTGGCACTTCTCTCTTCTGAAGGGGTGGGGTCAGGAAACCGGAGAGAGCGGAGAAGGGGGGGGGGGAAAGGGGGGGTGTTTTTTGTACATCAATAGGTAGCACAGTTGAAAAGAAAAATACAAGGTGCGTATGGTTCTGCGGTTTCACATGAAGAGATGCCATCATCCGCCTGTCGAGGAGGTTGCTCCAAAGCAAGTCTATTGCGCCTGCTCTTCCGGTTTTCAGAGGGCCCTGAAATCCTTCCATGCAATGAGGACTGTTTCTCTGGCGGCGAGGTGGGTCGTCTCTCCCTAGGCATCATCACCCTTACTGTTTCTATGCGACCTTCATCTTCAGATTCACCGTGTTCTTCGCCATGAGGGGCTCCGTGGCCATTGTGACGTACTGCTGGGGCACTAGTTCGTGAGGTTTGTAGCTCTCACCAGTGTTCACGTCGCTACGTGGGTGATGGAAGTGGTGGTCCATGGTGTATACCCCGTACTCCACGTCAAAGACGCTCTTACCTGCGTGGTCCTTATTGATCTCCGCCTGATCATATCTGTCTTGGTAGTTGTCGCCGTACTCCGTGCCCCAGTCTCCGTCTAACTTAGTGCGCGCCCGCTCGTCATGGTACTCCACAGCCTCCTTGTGGGCGGGGGTGAGAGCGTAGTTGACATTGCGGACCGGGCTGGTGTTGTTGGGCTCGTTGGCCTCCGCCGCACGATCCACATCGTACTTCGCATGTTCTCTATGTGTGGTGCTGAGCCACTCGGTCTTGGGCACCTGGTAGCCTCTCGGCATGTGTTTCTGACGCTCCTTCATCATGATCTCACGGAGCTGCTTCGGATCTACCTCGTGCTCCCGGTGAAGCATTGTGTGGGTGGCCTCGCGTCTCTTGGGGCCCTCGCGGTTCACGTTGTTCCAGCGGCTCTTGTACACATACGGGCGCTCACCGGGGGGCAGCTTACTCACTTCGTCCCAGTCCCCCTCCACGCGGTAGGAGGAGGGGTCGATGCCGGACATGTCGCAGTAGTCATCGGAGGTGAGGCGGTACGAGCCTGGGTTCGCCGAGTCGAAGGGTGTCTTCTTGATTTTGTCACGCTCTTTCTCGTATTTACGTTCCAGGCGATCCCCGTCATCCTTCTCCTCCAGGACAGCTGGATCAAACTTGTGCGGCATGCGCATGTACTCGGTTTGGAGGTTGAGGAAGCGAGGCTTGATCTTCCCATCAGAGCCCACTCCCATCCCCGAGTCCTGCAGCTTCTCTGTCTGTCCCTTGTTTAGCCCGCCAGTGTCGCTGTTGCTATCGTCTGTCATATGGTGGAACCCAACGTGCGAGTAGTCCAAAGTCTTCGGGTAGCTGGTGATCTCCCGCGGGAGAGGCATCAGCTTCCTGTTCATCTCCGGCTTGAACCGGAAGAGATTGTCCTTTGTTGCGTCATCCGGCTCGCGGGGCGGTACCTCACCTGTCGCACCCCAGTAGGAACTGGCGGCTAGTAATTCCTTGGAGCGCTTGGCCAACAGCTCCTCGAGCGCATCTGGTTCCGGGGGCTTCTCCTGAAAGACACGCCCTGCGTAGTTTGCCATTCCATTCTGGCGCTCCCCCGTCATCTTCTTCTTGGTCTCGATGAAGGTCATCCTTCTGTCGAGTTTGTCTTCTATGCAAATCTGGTGTGCGACCACACGGTGCGGGCACCTCTTACGTGGTTACTCAACTTGGGTCAACTCGTCCGACACTAATTTTCCAAAATAAAAATCGCAAAGTGAAGCATGGAACAGCACAGTTGGTTCATAGGGAAAGGTGGGTGGGGAACGCAATGGAACGCATCGCGTAAAAGTATTCGAGTGCAGTCCGGTGTAAGCTGTAAGTGCGGGCGGGACTACAGTACGTTACGGGGCAGGAGGTAATATTTCTTCTGAAATGTGATGAATTGAAACATAATAAAATGGGTTAATCAAAAGATAAGAAATAGCGTGAGCAATGTTTGCTATTGTTGTTGTTTTCCCATCTCAATAGACCTCTTCACAGGGCACAATGGATGGTTTTAAAAAAAAAAAAAACTCCACTGAGAGCGGATTCCAAGAGGCGAAAATAAACAACTAATGTAACGCAGGCATAATCAATTTTTCATGCCTCCTTGTTCTGCTCTCCCACCTGAAGACACCGACAGGGGGGACTTCACATTCATCGAAAAGAGAAGTGTGTGTGTGGAGGGGAGGTGACGGTACGGCAATGGAATGCTACCCTCTTCATTGGTCGCGGTTGCATGGGCCCATGCCAGGGAAAGGTCTAACCAGAAGGTCGTCGGCTCCGACTATTCTTTGTTCTCGTGTTGTTGGCTATCTTGAAGTTCCTCCATCTCTCGCAGCACACGCTCCTGGGTTCCCCACAGCTGCCGCAGTTCGTTAACGGAGGCGGTGAGGAAGTCGTACTCCTCACGGAGTCGCGCCTCGGACTGAAATAGGCGGCTCAGCTCCCCCTCCAGAACTCGTTTACTGTGCTCCTGGGACGAGATGAGGTCTTCTTCCATACGCACCGTGTACGCCATTTGCTTTAGAATCTGCTCATCGCGGGGGCGAGAGGAACTTGTCGCGTTCTGTCCCCCATGTCCATTGTCGTGTGGGTTGGAGAACGAGTCGTGAGGCGTCGTCCCAGGAAGCACGTGCCTGTAGCCCAACCCCGACAGGCCATCTATCCCTTCCATCTCATGTGGCGATCCCCCATGCCGCAGTCCTTCACTGTCGCTATGTAAAATAAGTGCCTCGTTCAGATCAGGGTACGTCTCTGCGGTGTCAAACGGCCCGCAAGTGTGGCCACCACTCTCTATCGACCACAGCTCGTTGGGGGCCCCTGACCCCAAGTTCGTCATTTGTAGCTAACAAATAGCGCCAAATTATTTTCTATGAATTTGGTGGGAAAAAAAACTCGCTCAATACTGCTCCTGATAGTATTCAGCCAAGGAAACGCTATCTGCTAGAATAGCATCAAACCGTGATATGACTGGCATGTAAGAAGTGAATAACGTTTAAGCAGAACGAAAGTGTGAGATAACAGAACCCGCTTGGGGATAAGGCATTGAAAAGAATCAGAAGCACTTTTGGTTCATAAAACGTCAATGCGAGAGGAATGAGGGAGGAATGCTTGTGAGTTTCTTAGATATACTGTCTAGTGCATTATCTAAATAAGTGATGAGTAGCTCGGCACCAAAGAAGTGGAAAAAGGTGAAGTAGAGAGGCCGACTGTGCTTTACACAGAAGTAACCTTCTCTGAACTCTTGGGACTTCTGCCTTCGTTCTTGGCTTCTACAAATTTGAGCCGCCCAATCAGCTCCTCTAATTTAGAGGCGGCAACCTTGGCCCCAGACTGACCCGACGTTGCGGCCTTTAAAATAGCGTCTCCAAACTCTTTCTTCTTCTGGCAAATCTCAAAGCAATATTGCTCAATAGTGTCTGAAATAATAAATCGGAACACATGCACCGGCTTTTTCTGTCCAATACGGTAGCAGCGATGAACAGCCTGTTCTTCAATGGCTGGATTCCACCATGGGTCCACAATGAGGACATGATTCGCCGCCGTGAGATTGAGGCCCACACCCGTAGAAGTCTTGCTTGCAAGGATGACCTTAATGTGAGCACTGGAATGAAACGAGCGCATCGTCGTGTTTCTTGCCGCCAAGGACATGGTACCATCGAGTCGGAGGTGCTCAATGGAAAGGCGGTCTAAGGCCACTGAAATAACATCCATAAACGATGTAAACTGGGAGAAAATGATCATTTTATCGTTCGGAGACTTTCGCGTCATCTCCTGCACGGCATCTATGATCATTGTTATCTTTGTACTCAGTTGAAACGTCCTGCTCTTGAATAGAGCAATGCGCTCTGCAGATGTCATGATGAGTTTCTTGAAAACAGAGCTGAAGGTCACCGTCACTTCACACGTTGGACACGGAAGCTTTGTAGCCAGCTGATCGCCTCCTAGTTCATCTCGAAATCGGACAAGCAAGCACTCGTGGCAGAAAGAATGGCCGCACTTCGTTTTGACTGCTGCGGTAGCTTCGGCATTGCAGATCCCGCAGATGGACACCTCCACCGCCTTTCCTTCACTGATCCATGGGTGGCAACAAGCCTGTCGCAGGCGAGTCATCATGGCAAAAACGTGAAACGTTCCGCCCTCCTTCCGTTCAGACGTTGCCAGTGCTCCTCGAGATCTAGCTAAAATACTGTTGTAGTTATTGGATTCCTCTGCTGTGAAAGGACGATGCACAACCATCTCAGTCTTCGGGGGGAGTTGGACAAGAACCTCCTTTACACCGTTTCGCATCATTACTGGCCCTCGTCGTAAGAATGCAGGTTGTAGGGAATGCGCTATGCTTCTCTGAAGAACCATGTCGTTCAATAGTTCCGTTGGGCTAATTCCTGGAACGACAGGGAGTCGTGGTAACCCAACAAAAAACAGAAGGTTCTGTATGTCGTCTATAGAGTTGTGTAAAGGGGTTGCCGTCACTGCCCATCTGTGCAGCCCGCGGAGCTCTTTTATGGCTCTCCAACGGTTTGTGCGAGAATGTCGAATCATATGCGCTTCATCAAGAATAATACGTTTCCAAAAAATATGAAAAATTGGTCCCGCTAGCTTCCGGTTAAACCCATACGACTGAGAATCCTCCCCCGGGACAAAAGCCTCTGCAGCTGAATAGGTCAATGTGTCATACGTGGTGATAACAAAATCGTGGCTTTCTAGCTCCGTGGCGCTTACATTCTTCGATCCGCCATGATACAAAAAAACAGAGATTTTACGCTCGTCTTTTATCTTGGTCTCGATCTCGCTCTTCCATTGGAGCATTAGTGAAGCAGGGACCACAACAAGCGTTCGAAGTTCCTTTGATTCGATTAGAGCAAAGTCGCGCTTCTCTTCGTCATTCAGAAAAGCAACCGCACGTTTGGCATATAAGGGATGAAACTTAGCAGTGAATTGCAGCCATTTGTTTACCTCCGACCGGATTTTGCTATAATTGTGCTTCTGTTTCTGAATAATGTTCTCTAACGTAATCATCAGAGACCGTAAGTCTTCACCAGGTCTGTTTATTTTCGAGCAACTCGACACTACGCTGATTCGCAGCATCTGTCGGATCACTGTCAGCAGTCGATTTCCCTCCGCAACACTTCTCCGTTTTGTGTTCACGTGAGATCTAATCAGTTTGCTTAGATTGTCAGAGATCAAGCACAACCCTATCATTTGTATTGTTTTCCCCATCCCTAAATGATCCGCCATGATCCCCCCCACGTGCGTGAGTTCTCGTTGAGCCATCCACCCGACACCTTCTTTTTGAAAGGGTAGCAGTTGGACGCGTAAATCTGGAACGTCAACCTGTTTCAGCTCATCTCCATACGTGAACGACGAGTAAAACCCTTTTGTTTGAGCAGATTCTGAAGAACTTATGGGTCCTGGAGCAACTACTAGCCGATTTACGCAGCTGCGTCTCAGTAGAACCTTCTTTGTCAGCCACATAATCCCCTACAATCCCCTACAAGCTCAATATCCAAGAGGGTGCAAAGACCAAAGCATGCAGAGGATCAAGTTACCACATCTCACATGGAAGAGCACTCAGATCTAATATAATCTGATAGGTCAGGTTCAGGGCATCACGGAAAAGGGTACATTTATTTGATTCTTCTTGCTGCGTAGTATCGACAAGAAAGCCAAGGGACTGTAGTTATTTGCTAGTTCACCTTCGTATCCATCCTTTTAGATTTCTCTTCCTCTTTTCCGGTTGATTGTTGCAGATGTGACTCTTTTTCTTTTATCATAATCTTGTTCACTGCTGAAATACATCTGGGCTAATTGCCGGTCATCCACATCACAGAAAAGGAAGCACTGTCCAGGATTCTCAACCGCGTACGACGAACGAAGAATCGGATGCTTACTTGCATAGATCCTTTGAAAATTATGTAGCACGACGGGATCACACAAGCACTTATAGTTTGAGTCCAGCAAACTAGGAGTCTGGACACTAGAAAAGTTCTTCTTCTCCACTTTGAAAGAGTTAGGTTTCTCGAACACATCTATAGAAAAACCATTCAGCGCTGCGTCTGAATATTTCGGATTCATCTTTCTTCTCAGTTCATCAGAGTGGCAAGGAAAATATGCGGCACGTTTCTCCAACGACCTTCTATCACAAAGCGCAAAAAGTGACCGACGTTTGTCTTCCGACCAAAAAGAGCTGCAAAAGTACTGCAGGACATCAACGTGAGTTTTTCTAATTATTTCCCCAATTTTTGCAGTAGGCATCGGCTCCTCATGAGAGTATAACCTTTTAATCCCTACAACAACCGACGTTCCTGCAACTGCCATAGGACACAACGAAAAAAGTTGCTCAGGAGATACTCTTCCATCTGACGCTTTCAGATTCGCATACAATTCGCAAGTAGATAGTGATACTTCAACAGCACAGTTAAAAACTGCATCTAACCACTCCTTTTCATCTCCTCGTCGACACTCCATTAAACAACTAAGCGAAGTGCAAATTATTCTTCTAAGGTAGTTATTGGGGTCTTCTACTAGGCATTCTTTTGAAATTCTTAACGAATCCAGGCATCGATCTCGGAAGCTATTTTTTGAACTTTGAGGAAGTAATCTATTTACTGCCTCGATTGCCAAAGGGGAACAAGAATCTCGAAGGAGTCGCTCAGCAAGAATCCAGTCAATATTTCTCCTCTTGCAGTGGAGAACTCCTTCAAATACTTTCTTGGGCAAAAATATACCTTTTTCCCTAAGGATAATTTTGTTTACTAGAAATGATCCCAGAGAGTCCAAAACAGACCTAGGAAACTTTTCCTGGTTTTCTATCTGATATATGTAGCCATTAATCCTATTCTCAGCATCAGGTAAAAAATCCTCTAAAGAACACGTAAGTGAATCGTCTAAAGTACTTTTGAGAACTGGAGTATGCCACAGAAATGAAATTCGAGCCATCGTCCGATAGAAAGATAATATAGTACTAATAATAGTAGTAATAATAATAATAATAGAGTACCCCAACGCACGGGTAAGTGCTAAACGACAGCGAAACTAAGTAACTAAAATTGAGCGAGAACAGTTAGTTTTATTGGAATCATTACTTTGAGAAGCAAGGAAGGAGGAGAAAGGCTGAAGAGTGAGAGTTTTAAAAAGATGAACGATGAACGGATCACTCTCTATATAATTTAATAGCCTCCATTTCTATTACCTAATGTTACAAGGAAAAGTTAGAAAACTAAGTACTTAAAAGTCTGTTGAGCTATTCTCATAAAACCCAAGTTTAATGTATATATGATAACAACTATATTTAAAAAAAAACGCTATAATATTTTTCCGTAAACAAAATACAACCTCTAATGTTACTATTATAATAGAGGAAACTAATATTATTATCAGAATATATATATATAGATATATATATATATATCACATATTATAAAATATCACATATAATTATAAATTAGGGCGACCACTAGTCTCACTGTATTATTTGTATTCTCTAAAAATTACTATACATACATACATACAAAATTACTATACATACCGTCTTTGTCATTAGTCTTTGATCTTTATCACAACAATATTCTTTTTATATATTGTTTTTGTTACAAAAGTAATATTTATACAATATATTATTTTTTTTGACTTCTTTTTTTCTGAGAATAATTTTATTACACTCCCCTAGAAAACTAGTATTTTGTAATATTTAAAAGGTAATATCTAAAAAGGAAAAGAAAAAAAATGGAAGAAGAAACATTTTTTGAAGCTGCTTTTTTCGAAATAAAAAATAGATGTCAAGTCTATTTTGAAAGTGTGAGTTTATTATATACATCATTGTCGGTCTATCGTTTCACCACATAAACTCATTGTATCGTTTTATTTAATTTTAGAAATAAAATCAACAAAAAATAATTAGGTATATTTATTTGAAAATCATTGGATGTAAACGGCAATTTAATTTTATTTAGGAACACATTATTATTATTCTAACTATTTATTATTACAAGAAATATTGTAATTATTATTATCATGCCATTAATATTATTCTATTTTATTAATTCTACATTAAATATTGCTGTTATTCAAAAATTGATTTCTTTCTTTTAAAATATCATTTTCTAAATATTGTTATAAAACGAGTTTCATTTAATTTTATTTGTTTGTAGAAGTAATGATGTTGTATGTAATAAAAATGTTTGAAACGTATTTGTCTTCATTACGTGCTTAATCGCATATTTAAAATTATATATATATATATATATATAGTGTTATAGTGCATCAATAGCACCCGGGTTTTTTTTAATTTATTTATTTATTTATTGTTTGTTGGTTGGTTGGTTGGTTTATGTTTGTTATATAGTTCTACTATTTTCCCCCTCAAAATAAATATAAAGAGTTGAACACTCTGTATCTTGCTTAATTGCAGTTAATTTAGCTTTTCTTCTTCTTTTTCTTTTCTGCGACTTGTTTTTATTTTAGTTTTTGTATTGTTTTTGTATTTGTTTAGTAACATTATTATTATTATTATGTTATATATGATTCTTTGTTTTGTGTTGTTTTGTTATTATTATGATTAGTTGTTTATTTAAGATTTTAATACCTATTTTTCCCAGTACCTTTGGAAATATATATTTATTGCTTTCTCTGCTCTTATTATTGCTTGTATATCTTAGATGTTTGGTAATAATTCAACACTAGCTATTCACCCTTTGAAATGAGAAACACAATTATATCTAGCATTTTGAAAAATTATAAAATATAGGTTTCTTTTTTTTTACAAAATTAGCCGATTTTTTTTTTTTCCCCCTTCCTCTTTCATCATACCTACTATAAATTTTTAAGGTCCTAAATATAACTTAAAACACGCAAACATAAAAGGGGGAAAAAAGAAGAAGAACAAGAAAAAAAAAGGAACTACATTACATATATATATTTTTAGGGCTATATTTACCTAAACGAAAGGGTGCATATATAATATCTCCTTATTCCCCTTGTTATTAAATCAAATTAAATAGCGACATACTACACTAATAAATAGTTCACAAATTCTTTTGTTCCCCATTCTTTTGTTGGAATATATTGTTGATAAAGCTGATTGGCGCCGAAAAAATACATGTAGCCACGTTGGGCTTGGGCCAACGCCACGCCTTTCCCGGCACACCCTGCACCCGCCGCCACGCTGTGGAACACAGCCGGGTGCCTTAAAGTGGGATCCGGCCACACCTTCGCGGGCCGAAGCCGGATGGTGGACCTCACCCCATACCCCACGGCACATCACCAAGGGCACCGGCCCCAAAGGACCAGCTTGCAGAGTTTTATCCCTGTCAGTGTCACCTGCGTGGCGCGGTGAGAAGCGGAACGCCCGAAGCTCGCACCCCACACCGCCGCCACTGCCACCTGCCGAAGAGCCAGCGCACGCGCCCGCACGGAATAGGGCCCACGAACCCGACGCCCCAGCCCCATAGCCTGGATTTTCCCGAGGCGCCCTCCGAAGAATAACGCGCATGGCCGACTACCCGGGCCCGTAAGCCCCGGATACCCCACTACACCGAGTTCCGGTCAACTGGACCCCGAAGGTACGCCAAGAATTTACACCCAAAAATCCAGTCCCATGCCCGACAGAGCGCATAATTATTTTCTTGATTATGTTGGCACCCATATCCCAATCCAGGACCCCTTCTATTCCTGAGTTTGGTTGAGGGAAACGAAGTATTACAATGTCTCAGGAACGATACGTTTCTCTTGTTTTCTTGTGTTGTCTACTTGTGCTGCTAAGATGGTTTTCTATCACCTTTTCTCCTTGTTTCCCCTTGACGTGATAACCCATAGCCTCTAGCCTCAAGATCTTCAGCCTCCAGCTGCAGAGTTAAAAAAAAAAAAAAAAATGAAAGAAAACTATATTTCAAATATTTTAGTTCCCGTGCTCCAAGAAGAAGAGAGGAAATTGCCTCCAAAAGGAAGGAAATAATGAGACAAAGAGCCGGGAACGCCAAACCATAAAGATAACTGAATGCGATCGCCCCTTGTTCGGGTGAATCTAGACCACAGAAAATGAATAGAGGTTCTTGCCGTTTCCGGACTTGATTCCTACGGATACTTGGCTCAGAGAGAAGGCTGACTCCTTATGTTTTCTTTACTCCTTCTTTCTCCGTTTTCCTAGGGTACAGGTAAGTCTAGGCAAGGGGCTCTTTCCCAAATGTGATGCATTATACGCATGCGAAGGCGCTGCTTCATCACATTCGTCTTGTCCCTTCCTACTTCCTAGGTCCTCGAGACATTGGCGCTCCATGGTGGCGCCGTACTTCCTCATCTTCTCGCCGAAGGCGGCGTTCATGGCCACCTTGCCCGAACCGCTGGCGCGTGGCCCCGGGTAAGTGACCCGCACGTCCGTCCCGAATACTCGGCCGTACGTGGTGATGAGGGCGTCGATCCTCGTCGCGTTCGATGTGGAGGCTGCTGGCTCCCGTTGGACCTCGAAGCCCAGACTCTGCGCCCAGTGCGCCACAACCTTCGCTAACTCGTCGTGGCGGTGAAGTCTCGCTTTCGATGATGGCTGGCTGCACGTGTGGACGTGGGCATTTGTCGCTGGCGCACCGCAGACACACTACTTACTTGCACGGTCGCCACCTCGGTCTTCGATCCCTCCCACACAAAGACAGGGACAAAAAAAAAAAAAAAGGATCAGGATGAGTGCCAGGAGATCCTACGAGACGAGCCCACGTTCCTTTTAAACAGCGAGGGAAGCCCGCCAGGAGGCTCGGTTACCTGCCCCGGGACTTGGCACATATTCAGCCACAAGCCTCCACACCAGGAGATGGTCCCATGGAACGCCGTCAGCAAGCCAACGAGTTTACCACTTTTTTTTTTTTTTTTTTTTTTTTGTCCCTGTCTTTGTGCGGAGAGATCGCAGACCGAGGTGGCGACCGTGCCAACGCGTGTGTAGTAGGAATGGTACCTCAGGGTACTTACTTCGTGACCATGGCCTTCTGTTTGCGATTCATCCTATGGCAAGGGCCCTCTGCGCCAGCGATGGCCGTATATGTGGGGTATATGGCGCAGAGTAAAGGAAGAGAAAAAAAAACGAAAGATAGACACGTCAGCCTGGCTGGAGATATAATCCAAACAGCTGGTTTACCACCACATCCGCTGCCTACGAAAGCTGCAAGCGATGCCCGTGGAGTACTTAGGGCAGAACATCGCAGCGGCGACGATCCGATGCGTCCTGATGGATGCCAAGGCGAGAGGGTGGCGCCCAGCGACAGTGGACAAGGAGTTTTCGTCTATGGCAGGAGCCCTGCGGAACCTTCCCCTCTACACAACGGAGTCCCACGGTGTGCACCTCAACGAGTTCCCCGAGTGGAAAACGGCGAAGAAGACAATCGTGCTGATGATGAGGGGGAGTCCGTCGGAGCCAGCATCACCGGTGACCCTGGCACAGTGCAGCGGGGCGGTCCGCTCCCTGAGTCGCAGCAGCCCGAGGGCAGCCCTCTTCTTGGCCATGATGTGGTGTCTGGCAGCGAGGGCCGGGGATGTGGCGTATCTCCGCCACCGAGACATTCGTCTCGAGAAGGATCCGAGAGAGGACGGGATGTACGGCCAAGTGGTGACCCAGCGCTACGGGAAGGGAGCGAAGTTCAGAGGGGAACCTTGTTGCCTGCTATTGTTTCAATTGAACTAAACTAGGAACGATGAAGGTTATACGACAAGAAAAGATGAAGAAGACGAAAGGGGAGTTTTATGGTCATGCTCTGCAATACAATTGAGGGATGTCATTCAGGCTCGATTGTAGTGTTATACTTTCAATCCGAGGATATTGAGTAAGTTTTACTAACGATCTGGCGAGGATCAAAAAAACACACTTTTTTGAACAACACAAACATATATATTCAACCTCGCCACCTGAACCACCCTTTTTTATTTTGTAAAATAAATATTATTGGAAATAGAATAATAGCATCTGCCGTTTTATATAATATAATATGCGGTACCATATTTAATAATTTTCGAAGAGAAATCCTTAGTGGCGGAACGTGCCGTATCCATTCTATTCCTGAGTTTGGTTGAGGGAAACGAAGTATTACAATGTCTCAGGAACGATACGTTTCTCTTGTTTTCTTGTGTTGTCTACTTGTGCTGCTAAGATGGTTTTCTATCACCTTTTCTCCTTGTTTCCCCTTGACGTGATAACCCATAGCCTCTAGCCTCAAGATCTTCAGCCTCCAGCTGCAGAGTTAAAAAAAAAAAAAAAAAAAAATGAAAGAAAACTATATTTCAAATATTTTAGTTCCCGTGCTCCAAGAAGAAGAGAGGAAATTGCCTCCAAAAGGAAGGAAATAATGAGACAAAGAGCCGGGAACGCCAAACCATAAAGATAACTGAATGCGATCGCCCCTTGTTCGGGTGAATCTAGACCACAGAAAATGAATAGAGGTTCTTGCCGTTTCCGGACTTGATTCCTACGGATACTTGGCTCAGAGAGAAGGCTGACTCCTTATGTTTTCTTTACTCCTTCTTTCTCCGTTTTCCTAGGGTACAGGTAAGTCTAGGCAAGGGGCTCTTTCCCAAATGTGATGCATTATACGCATGCGAAGGCGCTGCCTCATCACATTCGTCTTGTCCCTTCCTACTTCCTAGGTCCTCGAGACATTTGAAGGACGGCTTCCATGTCGAGGAGAGTGGTGTGCTTCAGGTGAAGCCTTCACTTTTTCATAGTGCCTGGTGGTACCGGATTAACGACGCCCTGCATGCGTTGTATCTCCATATACAACGATACTTCGTTAATCCCCAACTCCTTGGTTGACGGAGCCTTCGAGCCTATGAATTCGGCTCGGGGTGATGGGGGGGGGCGGCGCTTTCCTGCGCCATTGCGGCCTCCCGGGTTTGATACACAAACAGACAGCTTCCGCTCCGGGGGAGTGCTCGCCAGGATCCTGGAGAGGCCGTTCGCTTGCCCCACTCTCAGCGCTGAGCCGGCCGCGTAAACGAAAAGTTTACGAGTTGAACCTGCGCCGGAGATTGTAGAGATTGAAATGAAATAGGTGTTTCCCAAATGAAATTGTGGTACAATTTTATTTATTGAACCCTCCGTGTGCAACTTTTGAATGCGAACGAGATGAAAGATGAGACAAGAGAAAAGCAGGAGAACCATATCCTATAGAGGAGCGCCTTCCTTCGAGTAAGGCAACCAGATTCATGTCCATCACAGCAATCGTGATGTCGTCAATGAAGAGCAACCGACTGTCCCAATCAGCTGTAAGGTATTAACAATGTTGTTGTTGTTTTCTTTTTGTTGGGTATTCTTTAAAGGTTGGGTATACATATGCCTGGGAAACTGACCAAAATGCCAAATTTAATAGCCTTTTCCTTCATTTGTTTTAAAAGCTTTCCAAAAATCGAGTCCACCAAACAAAGAAAAAAGGTGGAGGGATGGAGGGTGGGAAAATAAAACTTTTGACTAAATGATTTCTGGGACATGAAAATGGGAAATTGTTTGCCTACTGGTGTGCAAATTTTAATTTGAATGAAATTGAAGAAAAGGGCTAAATAAAAGGGAGAAAGAAGAGAAAAAACCGCAGGCGTAAAATTAAACATGGGGGAAAAAACCTTTACTCATTAGAAACCCAAGATGAAGATTGAAGGAAAAACCTCATGCGGAACAAGAAATAAAATATAAATATATCTATTTGTTTCTAATTAGAATAGAGAGAAAATATATTTTTTTATTCAATATAAAATGTCTAAATAAAATAACTACATAATGAGATAGTTATTCTATAAATATTTATAAATATAATAATGAGATAGCTCATCTATAATTATAAAACGAACAGATGTATACAATATAAGTTATATAATACGATATAAATATAAAATGAATATGATACAGGGAAATTCTATTCCATGAGGAGCGAAAGGAGCATTTTAAATAATCATCACTGTTGATAATCTCTTTAATTCATCTCTCCGCACTCGTCGCTTCACATCCGGGTTCCTTCCCGTGAAACTTTTCTATTCGTTATACATTTCAAATTGTATAAAAAGTTTATATATTGAAATGGAAATTAAATAGGCGTTTATTTTACAAGAAAAAAATATACAACATATTTATAAACAACACATTTATAAATATTATTATGGTGTAAAGGAGGAACATCAAATATAGAACTTGGGGAAATATTTATCTGCGAGAATAAAGATCAAAAACAACAAAAAATTATGTTAAAGAATTATGATTTAGAAATGACGTATACTTTCAAAATCACTTTCATTACGTTCATCTCTGTTCCTCTTCCATCTTTGATCTTATTTCTCGCAATAGCTTCTGCCGTTTAATTCCCTATACTCGGAATGCAGAAGTATTTCGATCCGCAGACGCATGAGGGCTTTTGGGCGCCGAGGACGATAGAGCCAACGCAGCTCCCCCGAGAGGATAGAGAAGAGGGAAGTTTGAAGCGATCGGCGGTGATACGCTGGGCGAGAACAAACCCCCATGGGGATACCACGGTGTGAACGTGTTCGCGGTGCCAGAGATGAAGGGCAGGCGTCGGCTCATCACCGAGCCTCACCTCAACTCGGCTATCCGGACCAGCGACTTGCCCAACGTCACGTACCCGACGCGCTTTGGCAGAAGGCAGTCGCTGCGGCAGTGCAAGTAGATGCTTCAGATCGACTTCGAAGCCTTCTATGACGCGATCCCGATACCAGGAGAGATGAGGAACAAGTTTGTCTTTCGGAAGGGGGGGGACTTCTTTCGCCTGAAGACGCTGCCGGCGGGGGCAAGATGGAGCGTGGCAGTGGGCCAGGCCGTGAAGTGGGCTATTGTGGACGTAGAGACCGAGGTTACAGCCGACACCCTGATCGACAAAGTCCTCATAGCAGCGAAGGAAGGTCAGGAGGCCGAATTCGTGCGCACTGGGAGGAAGATACTGGGGCGCATGAGAGAGGCTAATCTCCTGACGTCCCCGAACCGTGACGAACTTATGGCGATGAGCGACGAGGCGCTTCTAACGGAAGCAGAAAAGGCAGAGAAACGAAAGATAGACACGTCAGCCTGGCTGGAGATATAATCCAAACAGCTGGGTGTGGTATATAGTTAATGAGGCCGCAGTCAGAGGGAGGACTCCTTCCAGTAGGCATGAAGAGCCCTGATTAGTTGCGCCTGTGCCTTCGTTACTTCCGAGAGTTCGTTGCTTGAACCCTCCGTGTGCAACTTTTGAATGCGAACGAGATGAAAGATGAGACAAGAGAAAAGCAGGAGAACCATATCCTATAGAGGAGCGCCTTCCTTCGAGTAAGGCAACCAGATTCATGTCCATCACAGCAATCGTGATGTCGTCAATGAAGAGCAACCGACTGTCCCAATCAGCTGTAAGGTATTAACATTGTTGTTGTTGTTTTCTTTTTGTTGGGTATTCTTTAAAGGTTGGGTATACATATGCCTGGGAAACTGACCAAAATGCCAAATTTAATAGCCTTTTCCTTCATTTGTTTTAAAAGCTTTCCAAAAATCGAGTCCACCAAACAAAGAAAAAAGGTGGAGGGATGGAGGGTGGGAAAATAAAACTTTTGACTAAATGATTTCTGGGACATGAAAATGGGAAATTGTTTGCCTATTGGTGTGCAAATTTTAATTTGAATGAAATTGAAGAAAAGGGCTAAATAAAAGGGAGAAAGAAGAGAAAAAACCGCAGGCGTAAAATTAAACATGAGGGAAAAAACCTTTACTCATTAGAAACCCAAGATGAAGATTGAAGGAAAAACCTCATGCGGAACAAGAAATAAAATATAAATATATCTATTTGTTTCTAATTAGAATAGAGAGAAAATATATTTTTTATTCAATATAAAATGTCTAAATAAAATAACTACATAATGAGATAGTTATTCTATAAATATTTATAAATATAATAATGAGATAGCTCATCTATAATTATAAAACGAACATATGTATACAATATAAGTTATATAATACGATATAAATATAAAATGAATATGATACAGGGAAATTCTATTCCATGAGGAGCGAAAGGAGCATTTTAAATAATCATCACTGTTGATAATCTCTTTAATTCATCTCTCCGCACTCGTCGCTGCACATCCGGGTTCCTTCCCGTGAAACTTTTCGAACCCTCCGTGTGCAACTTTTGAATGCGAACGAGATGAAAGATGAGACAAGAGAAAAGCAGGAGAACCATATCCTATAGAGGAGCGCCTTCCTTCGAGTAAGGCAACCAGATTCATGTCCATCACAGCAATCGTGATGTCGTCAATGAAGAGCAACCGACTGTCCCAATCAGCTGTAAGGTATTAACATTGTTGTTGTTGTTTTCTTTTTGTTGGGTATTCTTTAAAGGTTGGGTATACATATGCCTGGAAACTGACCAAAATGCCAATTTAATAGCCTTTTCCTTCATTTGTTTTAAAAGCTTTCAAAAATCGAGTCCACCAAACAAAGAAAACCACCCATTTAGCAAGTAAAACAACGGACCGATTTAGCTAGTAAACAAAGAAAAAGGGGATCAAGTGGAAGAGGCATTTTAGTGGCTGTGACCTGAAAAAGGACCCAAAAGAAAAATATATAAAATAAATAAGTATAAAATAAGGGAGAAAATAAAAGTTATGGTGCCATCCCTATAACACAAGGGAGGTTAAACGTGGAAAGGGGCATAGAGTGTTCGGTTGAAACGGAAGTGTAATAGTTGAAGGTGTACCACGCATCCTGCGTAATATGGATTTTCCCAGATCCTTCCTCGAACTGACGGAATGCTCCGCGAAGGTTCGTCCGCCAAATTTTCCCGAGTCTCAACATAAGCAATCGAAAAGGAACAAGAGCGATCGTTCATCCAACTGAGAAGACTCTCCACCAAATTGTTCATCAAAACCGAACGACCTCTTCTCTTTGTGTTGTATACCAACGTGGTATTGTCAATGCGCAGGTCTATATGAGAACTTTTGTCAATAAGATGTGCAACGGGTCCAAAGACACCAAAACTGCTCTCGCTTCCAAACTGCTCTTCTTCTCTGGGTTCCAACTAAGCATAGGCCACAGGGGAAAGAACCACCGGTACAAACTGCATTGCCGAAAAGCGGGCCCATAAGGATAAACTACGGCGGCAATCGTCTTCAAGGCCCAATAAAACTTGGTGATCTCAATTGCTCAAATACTCGACCGAAAAGGAGTTGAGCGAACAGGCGCTTCACATCTGCGGAAGACATTCTCTGAGGGCGGAGTGATGTTTTGTAGCGTTTCTTTTTTTTTTACTGAGACGGATTGCAAAGCATGATAGAAAGAACCCCAATAAAATCGAAATGTTGAACCCGGTACGAGACGTTTGTATAGAAGGAGGCGTTTACATACTCACCGTCGAAAAAACAAAAAGGGATAACCAAGCATAGCCATCAATTTGATTGAAAAAAAAAAAAAAGTGATACTGACGAAAATGAAAAGATGATAGACTATTTCCCATCGGGTAGATGTGGAACCTCACCTCAAGGACTGCACGGATAAGCGAAACGTGATCCCAACTTGCTCAATAGACACAATGGGTTTCCGTCATCGATGCGAAGAAGAGGATGGACTTAACGCTAAGAGCCGACAGCCCCCCGGAAACGGTAAATCGCCGGCCAGTAAAAGACAAAAGGAGATATGCATGATACCGAACTCCAACACTCTGATTGCAAGATGAAGAAGACGGTAAGGTACTGTTCCCTCTTCTGCCTAGTCTGTCCTGTAGCGGGTGGGAAACCTGACAACTGGCGGTAAAGCGGATCGTCTCCGTACGTTTACCCTTCCACCAAAAGGCACTTCACCAGAAGCCAGGTATGAAAAGATTAAAAGGATGATGAAGCGTCTTGATGGCCATAGAGATTATGGATTGGACAAGAAAAGAAAAACGACAAAACAAAAAGGGATAACCAACCATAGCCATCAATGTGATTGAAAAGAAAAGAAAAGTGACGCTGAAGAAAATGAAAAGATGATAGACTATTTCCCATCGGGTAGATGTGGAACCTCACCTCAAGGACTGCACGGATAAGCGAAACGTGATCCCAACTTGCTCAATAGACACAATGGGTTTCCGTCATCGATGCGAAGAAGAGGATGGACTTAACGCTAAGAGCCGACAGCCCCCCGGAAACGGTAAATCGCCGGCCAGTAAAAGACAAAAGGAGATATGCATGATACCGAACTCCAACACTCTGATTGCAAGATGAAGAAGACGGTAAGGTACTGTTCCCTCTTCTGCCTAGTCTGTCCTGTAGCGGGTGGGAAACCTGACAACTGGCGGTAAAGCGGATCGTCTCCGTACGTTTACCCTTCCACCAAAAGGCACTTCACCAGAAGCCAGGTATGAAAAGATTAAAAGGATGATGAAGCGTCTTGATGGCCATAGAGATTATGGATTGGACAAGAAAAGAAAAACGACAAAACAAAAAGGGATAACCAACCATAGCCATCAATGTGATTGAAAAGAAAAGAAAAGTGACGCTGACGAAAATGAAAAGATGATAGACTATTTCCCATCGGGTAGATGTGGAACCTCACCTCAAGGACTGCACGGATAAGCGAAACGTGATCCCAACTTGCTCAATAGACACAATGGGTTTCCGTCATCGATGCGAAGAAGGATGGACTTAACGCTCCGACAGCCCCGGAAACGGTAAATGGCCGGCCAGTAAAAGACAAAAGCAGATATGCATGATACCGAACTCAACACTCTGATTGCAAGATGAAGAAGACGGTAAGGTACTGTTCCCTCTTCTGCCAGTCTGTCCTGTGCGGGTGGGAAACCTGACAACTGGCGGTAAAGCGGATCGTCTCCGTACGTTTACCCTTCCACCAAAAGGCACTTCACCAGAAGCCAGGTATGAAAAGATTAAAAGGATGATGAAGCGTCTTGATGGCCATAGAGATTATGGATTGGACAAGAAAAGAAAAACGACAAAACAAAAAGGGATAACCAACCATAGCCATCAATGTGATTGAAAAGAAAAAGAAAAAGTGACGCTGACGAAAATGAAAAGATGATAGACTATTTCCCATCGGGTAGATGTGGAACCTCACCTCCAAGGATTGCACGGATAAGCGAAACGTGATCCCAACGTACTCAATGGCTGAATGTGTTTCCACCATTGATGCGAAGAACAGAATACGCATAACTGACGATGATAATGATAATAATAATCCTAATGTATTGTGAGAAAATAATTCTCTGCAAAAGATGGCAGCAGAATAGAATACTAGTATTGACGACGATAATGATAATAATAATCCTCAAGTATTGTGAGAAAATAATTCTCTGCAAAAGATGGCAGCAGAATAGAATACTAGTATTGATGACGATAATGATAATAATGATCCTAAAGTATTGTGAGAAAATAATTCTCTGCAAAAGATGGCAGAAGAATAGAATACTAGTATTGACGACGATAATGATAATAATAATCCTCAAGTATTGTGAGAAAATAATTCTCTGCAAAAGATGGCAGAAGAATAGAATACTAGTAATGACGACGATAATGATAATAATAATCCTCAAGTATTGTGAGAAAATAATTCTCTGCAAAAGATGGCAGAAGAATAGAATACTAGTAATGACGACGATAATGATAATAATAATCCTAAAGTATTGTGAGAAAATAATTCTCTGCAAAAGATGGCAGAAGAATAGAATACTAGTATTGACGACGATAATGATAATAATAATCCTCAAGTATTGTGAGAAAATAATTCTCTGCAAAAGATGGCAGAGGAATAGAATACTAGTAATGACGACGATAATGATAATAATAATCCTCAAGTATTGTGAGAAAATAATTCTCTGCAAAAGATGGCAGCAGAATAGAATACTAGTATTGACGACGATAATGATAATAATAATCCTCAAGTATTGTGAGAAAATAATTCTCTGCAAAAGATGGCAGAAGAATAGAATACTAGTAATGACGACGATAATGATAATAATAATCCTAAAGTATTGTGAGAAAATAATTCTCTGCAAAAGATGGCAGAAGAATAGAATACTAGTAATGACGACGATAATGATAATAATAATCCTCAAGTATTGTGAGAAAATAATTCTCTGCAAAAGATGGCAGAAGAATAGAATACTAGTAATGACGACGATAATGATAATAATAATCCTCAAGTATTGTGAGAAAATAATTCTCTGCAAAAGATGGCAGAAGAATAGAATACTAGTATTGATGACGATAATGATAATAATGATCCTAAAGTATTGTGAGAAAATAATTCTCTGCAAAAGATGGCAGAAGAATAGAATACTAGTATTGACGACGATAATGATAATAATAATCCTCAAGTATTGTGAGAAAATAATTCTCTGCAAAGATGGCAGAAGAATAGAATACTAGTAATGACGACGATAATGATAATAATAATCCTCAAGTATTGTGAGAAAATAATTCTCTGCAAAAGATGGCAGAAGAATAGAATACTAGTATTGATGACGATAATGATAATAATGATCCTAAAGTATTGTGAGAAAATAATTCTCTGCAAAAGATGGCAGAAGAATAGAATACTAGTATTGATGACGATAATGATAATAATAATCCTCAAATATTGTGAGAAAATAATTCTCTGCAAAAGATGGCAGAAGAATAGAATACTAGTATTGATGACGATAATGATAATAATGATCCTAAAGTATTGTGAGAAAATAATTCTCTGCAAAAGATGGCAGAAGAATAGAATACTAGTAATGACGACGATAATGCTAATAATGATCCTAATGTATTGTGAGAAAGTAATTGTACTGATATGAATTTTTTAAAAGCTTATATAAGGCAATAAGCAATTAACACGTGTGAATATTAAATATGTTCTTATTAATATCAATTTAAAATTTAGGTAGCGTTCTTTTTTAATTGCATGCGATCGTTTGTCTGTCTGGTAGATAGCTATATAAAACCCTATATATCTATATAACTAACTATGTTATAAATAACACCTAAAAAACTGTTAAATTGCTACAGGTTCTGTACTAGAAAAAATAAAACTTTTGACTAAATGATTTCTGGGACATGAAAATGGGAAATTGTTTGCCTATTGGTGTGCAAATTTTAATTTGAATGAAATTGAAGAAAAGGGCAATAAAGTACAGAAACTGTAACAATAATAGCGTTAGTAGGTAACCCCGTACTCCTGTCAGCCTCCACCCCGTCTTCCCATCTCACTATACCAGAATGGCGGCGACGGTCAAAATCGAAACGCACGAGGAACTCTTCCGAGCAGAACGCTCTCAGCGCCAGTCATGGGAGGAGCAGATCCTCGACCTTATACGGAGCTTGATGGATGGCTTCTCTGCAGCAGCGCCGGCCCACTGGCGATCATCCTGCTGTGAAGAGGATTGTCCCCCTCCGACCGCCCAGTTTGTGGTCCCACGCGACCCCCACGCCGAGGAGTACCCCCTTGGCCGGAAGAGCCCAAGATGGCATGGGAAACTCGCGGACACCAAACCACGTACGGGACGGCGATCGGAAGGCGTGGGCGCACACCCCCCCGAACCTTCCTCATCTTCCGAAGAACCAGGGTCGCAGTCGATGCCTACCGCTGAAAAGGACAGCCCACCCCCGCGACCACCCAGAGACCCCCGCAGCACAACACACGATCCCAGGCCCGGTGGAGAGGAGCGAAGCCTCTTCATGCTTCCCTCCCCTCCGCTGGAGGACACAGGGGGTGCGACGCCACTCTCCATCGGCCGTTCCGACGGACAAGAGGAAGTCGACGACCCGCTGGATCCCTTCCTTGACGATGGGACACACCAAACGCTCCAACAAAACGGCCCAGGGAGGAGGCGGTGGGCCAAGGCGAGTCAGCCGAACTCAGCAGTGCGCAGCCAACGCTACCTACATCACAACTCCCATACCCACCCATCCCCGGGATCAGGGTGCGGTTCGAAGAGGTGGACAGACTAGAGGAGGAGGAACGCGATGCACGAAGGATCCTGCAGGCCCGGTTCTGCGACATCCTTGATGCGGCGGTAGAGGACCTGGCGGCCCAGCGACCCCACATCCGACGGACGAGACGCACACTCGTGCGAGCGGCCCCTCCGTATCTCATCCCGACGGAAGGGAGCAGGTGCTACAGGAACCTGACGACACCCCAGAGAGACGGCCGATCACCAGGAGGCGTCCGCCGCCTTTGGACCGCGTCCGACACGACCGACGTACCACCCTCGAAAGGCAGAGACGGAGAAGGGAGGCGCGACGGGCAGCAACGGCCAGCGTAGCCCCTATCCGCCGCTCGCCATCCAGACAGCACAAACGAGATCACTCCTGCGGCCCACGAAACACACCGGAGAATGAGGAAGCCCTGCCGTCACCCCCTCGGCCCTCGGAATACAAACGTCTCAACATCCCGTTGGCGTACTTGCATTGGGATCAAGAGCCTGCCCGTGAACCCACCCAGGGCGTCGAGGAGGAGGAGGCCCACGCACCTCCTCAGCTCTCACCGGAGATCCACGCACCAGACGAAGTGACACGGGTAGCGAATGCCCAAAGCTCCCCGCGCCCCCCAGCAACACCACCAGGAGTCCGATGAGGAGCACCAGCATCGCCACCCCGAGCCGCACACAGAGGACGACCCCATCCTGTACCCACAAACACCGTCCGGTCACCGACCAACAACGCGAGAAGAGGAAGCCAAGTGGGCCTGGACAAACGCCACTTTCTACCCGGTCCACCCTGTACCGGTGGCATCCCTCTGGCACACGGCCCATTGCCCCAAATTGGGGTGTGGTCACACCTTCTCAGGACGCAGTCGCATGGTAGACCTCACCACGCACCTTGCCGCACAGCACCCGGGTTTTGGCCTCGACAAAGAACAACTGGTTGACTTTAACCTCTGTCAGTGCCTTCTGTGCCATGAGGTCCTCAGCGGCACATCCGCGGCCCGTACGTCACACCGTCGCCGATGCCACCTACCGCAAGGCCAACTCACGTGCCTGCAAGACTTCGCACAAAGGGCCCCGTCTCCACCTACCCCAACTATGGATTTTCTCCAGCCCCTCCGAACAAGACAATGCTTGGTTGAGGGTCCGACCACGCACGCTCCGTATCCTTCACCGCTCTGAATTCAGAACCTGGATTCAGAAGATCAGGACGGCGCTCACAGGTTACGGGGCGATGGATGAGGCGCACAGACACGACGCCCAACTCCGCCTGCTTGACCTACCACGGCTGTATCTCCAACCAAAGCCGAGAGGCGAAGACGAGAACTCGGAGAGAGGCCCCCAGGAGGACGACGCCAGAGACCGCACCGCAACCCCTCGTCATGCCCCACCAGACCGCCCACAGGAAGCGCCGTCCGCAGCCACAAGCGTCACAGGCACGGACGATGACGACGACGAATGGGACGCGGCATCCTCCGTCTCCAGCCTGGGCCCGCAGCAGGCCACCGACAAACAAAAGGCGCGGGAGAAACGACGAACCATCGCAAGGGTGATGCGATTCCTACGCGTAGGGGCCCTCGGAAAGGCCGCCAGAGCAGGAGAGCAGAAGCAGGCACCGATGCTCCCCGCGGCCACCGCCGAGGCTCCGCTGCGCACTCCACCCGGAAGAAGACCAAACGGATTTCCCCTTTTTTTTTTTTTTTTTTTTTTTTTTGTCCCTGTCTTTGTGCGGGAGAGATCGCAGACCGAGGTGGCGACCGTGCAAGTAAGCAACGCGTGTGTAGTAGGAATGGTACCTCAGGGTACTTACTTCGTGACCATGGCCTTCTGTTTGCGATTCATCCTATGGCAAGGGCCCTCTGCGCCAGTGATGGTCGTATATGTGGGGTGTATGGCGCAGGATAAAGGAAGCGAAAAAACGAAAGATAGACACGTCAGCCTGGCTGGAGATATAATCCAAAACAGCTGGGTGGGGTATATAGTTAATGAGGCCGCAGTCAGAGGGAGGACTCCTTCCAGTAGGCATGAAGAGCCCTGATTAGTTGCGCCTGTGCCTTCGTTACTTCCGAGAGTTCGTTGCTTCGCTCCTTGGTTTCTTCGTGGCACTTTCTTCATTGCGTTTTCTGGGTTTTGTTTCAGCTTTGTTACCGGTTGGATTTCCTGCGTTTGATTTCTTTTCATGTGGTGTCGGATTCTGGAAAGTTAGAAAGTGAGAGCTGTGAAAACTACGAGTTTGGTCGGGATGCCTTGGAGTCGGGGGACGGGTGATGTCGTTGCTATTCATGTGTGTCCTTGTTTCCTTGTGGCACGAGGTTTGGTAACGTTTTCGTATGGTGTTTCTTTTCTTTCGGTTCTTTCTCTTCCTCCAGGGCGTTCTTTCACAACAAGATGGCCTTATGTTATATAGATTTGGAAAAGTTATTGATATGTGGGAGAGGTGTATAAAAGTTGTGTATAGGTGTGTTGCGGTTGTGGCTGGTACTGCCTCATGGACTCCTCAAGTGTTAGATGTTCGAGTACTTTGGGAATGGGTGGCTGTGTCCGCGTTAGTGGAACTCCTCTCCTGCGTGGAAACTACGGTTTCCGTCCACCCTCCTCTGACGAGCCGGTAGTTGGTCTCGTGCAATGTTTGGGCGATCTTTGTCATAAGATCGTCCAGCGCTGTGCCACAGTCCCGTTGGTCGGGTCTGGCCTGCGCGATTGCACGGAGCCATCTCCGTGACTCATCGTGAATGCGGCCTGTTGCCTCGAGAATAAGGGGTGTGAACAGGACCCTTGGCGCTCCATGGTGGCGCCGTACTTCCTCATCTTCTCGTCGAAGGCGGCGTTCATGGCCCCCTTGCCCGAACCGCTGGCGCGTGGCCCCGGGTAAGTGACCCGCACGTCCGTCCCGAATACTCGGCCGTACGTGGTGATGAGGACGTCGATCCTCGTCGCGTTCGATGTGGAGGCTGCTGGCTCCCGTTGGACCTCGAAGCCCAGACTCTGCGCCCAGTGCGCCACAACCTTCGCTAACTCGTCGTGGCGGTGAAGTCTTGCTTTCGATGATGGCTGGCTGCACGTGTGGACGTGGGCATTTGTCGCTGGCGCACCGCAGACACACTTGTTGCCAGGGAAGGCCTCGATCTGCAGGCGGTGTTTCAGATAGAACCTGAATGCATCGTCTGATATTTCGACCTTAGGGTCGGCCAGCACTCGGTTCGCACCAGGGTTCTTGTGGACTCGTACGAGGTTCCTCGCAGGCTCCGTGAGGAGTGTATTGAGGAGGTAACCTTGTCCTTGTCCGCTTTCATCGTGGTGTTGTGCTGGTCGCCCTTCTGGCCTA
This sequence comes from Vickermania ingenoplastis, assembly GCA_010157825.1. Lineage (NCBI taxonomy): Eukaryota > Euglenozoa > Kinetoplastea > Trypanosomatida > Trypanosomatidae > Vickermania > Vickermania ingenoplastis. Next base: position 537,385 of record VFSE01000222.1, on the reverse strand, counting down.
CGCCGTCACGTGCGTAGCAGGCGATCTCGGCCTGCCGCCGCAGCCCTAGGCCACCGTGGCGCAGGGCAATTCCCTCAGCGCTTTTGCCGTGTCTGGGAGGGACGGGACCTGGAGCACGCGCAGGAGTGTCTCTTCGACCTTGTCGTCGAAGTAGAGGGCGGCGGGGAGGAGGTGCTGGGGGTCGTGCGTGCGGAGGAGGTGCTGCATGCGAGGGAGCCCCGAGGCACGCAGCAGGATGAGCTTCGACTGTGCAGACAAGCCCTGTCCCGCCAGGAAGTCGAAGAACGGGTCCTGTTTCTTGACCCTCTGTAACAACCACGGCGTGATGTCCACCTCCGCGTCGTCGACACTGAACGCTGCTCCCAGTATCTTTGCGACCCCCATTTCCACGGGAATCGCTTCGCCTCCGACGAAGAGCTGTTGGGCCTCGGGCCGCTGGATCGCGACGCTCTTGAGCGCGTTCACCTCATAGCCGAAACTACGAAGCGCTGGGTGCAGAGCATCGAGGGCGTCCTGAACGTCCGCATCGCGACCCACCAGGGTGATGTCGTCGAGATACGCGGCGAGCTTCACCTGGGGGTGGCGGTCCATGATGGGGCGTAGCACCTCGTGTAGCCCTTGTGCAAAAGCACTGGCCCGAGTACCATCCCTGGCGGACCCCTGCCGTGGACTCCAGCTTGACCGCTGCGGTGTCCCCATCGTAGACATGGAGGACGCCTGGGGTGCCGAGGGCGAGGCACGAGATGCCCCAGATCCTCCGGAGGTGTTCGTCGGCGAACGTCGCCTCGAGTATCTTACGACGGCTTACCGCGTTGTAAGCGTTCTTGCCGTCGAGCGCGACCACGACGTTTCGGGGGTCAGAGGTCCTCGCTTGCCGGATCTGTTTGACGGCCACGGCCGCATCTCCCCAGACCCCGTGCTGGTAGTCCTTGAATTTCCGGCGGGCCGCCAGGTCCAGCTTACGAAACGCGACAATTGATGGGAGCTTCATCCACACACTCTCCGGCGTGATCGGCCGCACGTTTCCGGCGTCGTCCTTCTTAAGAGGGAGTACCGCGGACGCTCGGATGCGTGTGGCGAAGCTGGGGGAGACCTTGCAATTGATGATGTCTTGTACCAGAATTGTGAGGTCCTCTAGGAGGTCCTTGTGTTCCAGTACTGGCATGAGGAGCTCACGCGTCCACCCGTCAATCCCTGGGCTGGCTCCTCTCGACATCCGACGACGGATGGCGATGGCGACATCCGCCGGTGTGAGGGTAAGGTGAGTGTCGACTTCGGGGGGCCGGGGGAAATCTGTTTTGTTATATACGTATTTGTTATATACGGTAACCCTGTACTCCTGTCAGCCTCCACCCCGTCTTCCCATCTCACTATACCAGAATGGCGGCGACGGTCAAAATCGAAACGCACGAGGAACTCTTCCGAGCAGAACGCTCTCAGCGCCAGTCATGGGAGGAGCAGATCCTCGACCTTATACGGAGCTTGATGGATGGCTTCTCTGCAGCAGCGCCGGCCCACTGGCGATCATCCTGCTGTGAAGAGGATTGTCCCCCCTCCGACCGCCCAGTTTGTGGTCCCACACGACCCCCACGCCGAGGAGTACCCCCTTGGCCGGAAGAGCCCAAGATGGCATGGGAAACTCGCGGACACCAAACCACGTACGGGACGGCGATCGGAAGGCGTGGGCGCACACCCCCCCGAACCTTCCTCATCTTCCGAAGAACCAGGGTCGCAGTCGATGCCTACCGCTGAAAAGGACAGCCCACCCCCGCGACCACCCAGAGACCCCCGCAGCACAACACACGATCCCAGGCCCGGTGGAGAGGAGCGAAGCCTCTTCATGCTTCCCTCCCCTCCGCTGGAGGACACAGGGGGTGCGACGCCACTCTCCATCGGCCGTTCCGATGGACAAGAGGAAGTCGACGACCCGCTGGATCCCTTCCTTGACGGTGGGACACACCAAACACTCCAACAAAACGGCCCAGGGGAGGAGGCGGTGGGCCAAGGCGAGTCAGCCGAACTCAGCAGTGCGCAGCCAACGCTACCTACATCACAACTCCCATACCCACCCATCCCCGGGATCAGGGTGCGGTTCGAAGAGGCGGACAGACTAGAGGAGGAGGAACGCGATGCACGAAGGATCCTGCAGGCCCGGTTCTGCGACATCCTTGATGCGGCGGTAGAGGACCTGGCGGCCCAGCGACCCCCACATCCGACGGACGAGACGCACACTCGTGCGAGCGGCCCCTCCGTATCTCATCCCGACGGAAGGGAGCAGGTGCCACAGGAACCTGACGACACCCCAGAGAGACGGCCGATCACCAGGAGGCGTCCGCCGCCTTTGGACCGCGTCCGACACGACCGACGTACCACCCTCGAAAGGCAGAGACGGAGAAGGGAGGCGCGACGGGCAGCAACGGCCAGCGTAGCCCCTATCCGCCGCTCGCCATCCAGACAGCACAAACGAGATCACTCCTGCGGCCCACGAAACACACCGGAGAATGAGGAAGCCCTGCCGTCACCCCCCCTCGGCCCTCGGAATACAAACGTCTCAACATCCCGCTGGCGTACTTGCATTGGGATCAAGAGCCTGCCCGTGAACCCACCCAGGGCGTCGAGGAGGAGGAGGCCCACGCACCTCCTCAGCTCTCACCGGAGATCCACGCACCAGACGAAGTGACACGGGTAGCGAATGCCCAAAGCTCCCCCGCGCCCCCCCCAGCAACACCACCAGGAGTCTGATGAGGAGCACCAGCATCGCCACCCCGAGCCGCACACAGAGGACGACCCCATCCTGTACCCACAAACACCGTCCGGTCACCGACCAACAACGCGAGAAGAGGAAGCCAAGTGGGCCTGGACAAACGCCACTTTCTACCCGGTCCACCCTGTACCGGTGGCATCCCTCTGGCACACGGCCCATTGCCCCAAATTGGGGTGTGGTCACACCTTCTCAGGACGCAGTCGCATGGTAGACCTCACCACGCACCTTGCCGCACAGCACCCGGGTTTTGGCCTCGACAAAGAACAACTGGTTGACTTTAACCTCTGTCAGTGCCTTCTGTGCCATGAGGTCCTCAGCGGCACATCCGCGGCCCGTACGTCACACCGTCGCCGATGCCACCTACCGCAGGGCCAACTCACGTGCCTGCAAGACTTCGCACAAAGGGCCCCGCCTCCACCTCCCCCCAACTATGGATTTTCTCCAGCCCCCCCCTCCGAACAAGACAATGCTTGGCTGAGGGTCCGACCACGCACGCTCCGTATCCTTCACCGCTCTGAATTCAGAACCTGGATTCAGAAGATCAGGACGGCGCTCACAGGTTACGGGGCGATGGATGAGGCGCACAGACACGACGCCCAACTCCGCCTGCTTGACCTACCACGGCTGTATCTCCAACCAAAGCCGAGAGGCGAAGACGAGAACTCGGAGAGGCCCCCAGGAGGACGACGCCAGAGACCGCACCGCAACTCCTCGTCATGCCCCACCAGACCGCCCACAGGAAGCGCCGACCGCAGCCACAAGCGTCACAGGCACGGACGATGACGACGACGAATGGGACGCGGCATCCTCTGTCTCCAGCCTGGGCCCGCAGCAGGCCACCGACAAACAAAAGGCGCGGGAGAAACGACGAACCATCGCAAGGGTGATGCGATTCCTACGCGTAGGGGCCCTCGGAAAGGCCGCCAGAGCAGGAGAGCAGAAGCAGGCACCGATGCTCCCCGCGGCCACCGCCGAGGCTCCGCTGCGCGCACTCCACCCGGAAGAAGACCAAACGGATTTCCCCCGTCCCCACGAAGTCGACACTCACCTTACCCTCACACCGGCGGATGTCGCCATCGCCATCCGTCGTCGGATGTCGAGAGGAGCCAGCCCAGGGATTGACGGGTGGACGCGTGAGCTCCTCATGCCAGTACTGGAACACAAGGACCTCCTAGAGGACCTCACAATTCTGGTACAAGACATCATCAATTGCAAGGTCTCCCCCAGCTTCGCCACACGCATCCGAGCGTCCGCGGTACTCCCTCTTAAGAAGGACGACGCCGGAAACGTGCGGCCGATCACGCCGGAGAGTGTGTGGATGAAGCTCCCATCAATTGTCGCGTTTCGTAAGCTGGACCTGGCGGCCCGCCGGAAGTTCAAGGACTACCAGCACGGGGTCTGGGGAGATGCGGCCGTGGCCGTCAAACAGATCCGGCAAGCGAGGACCTCTGACCCCCGAAACGTCGTGGTCGCGCTCGACGGCAAGAACGCTTACAACGCGGTAAGCCGTCGTAAGATACTCGAGGCGACGTTCGCCGACGAACACCTCCGGAGGATCTGGGGCATCTCGTGCCTCGCCCTCGGCACCCCAGGCGTCCTCCATGTCTACGATGGGGACACCGCAGCGGTCAAGCTGCAGTCCACGGCAGGGTCCGCCAGGGATGGTACTCGGGCCAGTGCTTTTGCACAAGGGCTACACGAGGTGCTACGCCCCATCATGGACCGCCACCCCCAGGTGAAGCTCGTCGCGTATCTCGACGACATCACCCTGGTGGGTCGCGATGCGGACGTTCAGGACGCCCTCGATGCTCTGCACCCAGCGCTTCGTAGTTTCGGCTATGAGGTGAACGCGCTCAAGAGCGTCGCGATCCAGCGGCCCGAGGCCCAACAGCTCTTCGTCGGAGGCGAAGCGATTCCCGTGGAAATGGGGGTCGCAAAGATACTGGGAGCAGCGTTCAGTGTCGACGACGCGGAGGTGGACATCACGCCGTGGTTGTTAGAGAGGGTCAAGAAACAGGACCCGTTCTTCGACTTCCTGGCGGGACAGGGCTTGTCTGCACAGTCGAAGCTCATCCTGCTGCGTGCCTCGGGGCTCCCTCGCATGCAGCACCTCCTCCGCACGCACGACCCCCAGCACCTCCTCCCCGCCGCCCTCTACTTCGACGACAAGGTCGAAGAGACACTCCTGCGCGTGCTCCAGGTCCCGTCCCTCCCAGACACGGCAAAAGCGCTGAGGGAATTGCCCTGCGCCACGGTGGCCTAGGGCTGCGGCGGCAGGCCGAGATCGCCTGCTACGCACGTGACGGCGTAGGCCAGAAGGGCGACCAGCACAACACCACGATGAAAGCGGACAAGGACAAGGTTACCTCCTCAATACACTCCTCACGGAGCCTGCGAGGAACCTCGTACGAGTCCACAAGAACCCTGGTGCGAACCGAGTGCTGGCCGACCCTAAGGTCGAAATATCAGACGATGCATTCAGGTTCTATCTGAAACACCGCCTGCAGATCGAGGCCTTCCCTGGCAACAAGTGTGTCTGCGGTGCGCCAGCGACAAATGCCCACGTCCACACGTGCAGCCAGCCATCATCGAAAGCAAGACTTCACCGCCACGACGAGTTAGCGAAGGTTGTGGCGCACTGGGCGCAGAGTCTGGGCTTCGAGGTCCAACGGGAGCCAGCAGCCTCCACATCGAACGCGACGAGGATCGACGTCCTCATCACCACGTACGGCCGAGTATTCGGGACGGACGTGCGGGTCACTTACCCGGGGCCACGCGCCAGCGGTTCGGGCAAGGGGGCCATGAACGCCGCCTTCGACGAGAAGATGAGGAAGTACGGCGCCACCATGGAGCGCCAAGGGGTCCTGTTCACACCCCTTATTCTCGAGGCAACAGGCCGCATTCACGATGAGTCACGGAGATGGCTCCGTGCAATCGCGCAGGCCAGACCCGACCAACGGGACTGTGGCACAGCGCTGGACGATCTTATGACAAAGATCGCCCAAACATTGCACGAGACCAACTACCGGCTCGTCAGAGGAGTGGTGGACGGAAACCGTAGTTTCCACGCAGGAGAGGAGTTCCACTAACGCGGACACAGCCACCCATTCCCAAAGTACTCGAACATCTAACACTTGAGGAGTCCATGAGGCAGAGCCAGCCACAACCGCAACACACCTATACACAACTTTTATACATCTCTCCCACATATCAATAACTTTTCCAAATCTATATAACATAAGGCCATCTTGTTGTGAAAGAACGCCCTGGAGGAAGAGAAAGAACCGAAAGAAAAGAACACCATACGAAAACGTTACCAAACCTCGTGCCACAAGGAAACAAGGACACACATGAATAGCAACGACATCACCCGTCCCCCGACTCCAAGGCATCCCGACCAAACTCGTAGTTTTCACAGCTCTCACTTTCTAACTTTCCAGAATCCGACACCACATGAAAAGAAATCAAACGCAGGAAATCCAACCGGTAACAAAGCTGAAACAAAACCCAGAAAACGCAATGAAGAAAGTGCCACGAAGAAACCAAGGAGCGAAGCAACGAACTCTCGGAAGTAACGAAGGCACAGGCGCAACTAATCAGGGCTCTTCATGCCTACTGGAAGGAGTCCTCCCTCTGACTGCGGCCTCATTAACTATATACCCCACCCAGCTGTTTTGGATTATATCTCCAGCCAGGCTGACGTGTCTATCTTTCGTTTTTTCGCTTCCTTTATCCTGCGCCATACACCCCACATATACGACCATCACTGGCGCAGAGGGCCCTTGCCATAGGATGAATCGCAAACAGAAGGCCATGGTCACGAAGTAAGTACCCTGAGGTACCATTCCTACTACACACGCGTTGCTTACTTGCACGGTCGCCACCTCGGTCTGCGATCTCTCCCGCACAAAAAGGGACAAAAAAAAAAAAAAAAAAAAAAAAAAGGGGAAATCCGTTTGGTCTTCTTCCGGGTGGAGTGCGCGCAGCGGAGCCTCGGCGGTGGCCGCGGGGAGCATCGGTGCCTGCTTCTGCTCTCCTGCTCTGGCGGCCTTTCCGAGGGCCCCTACGCGTAGGAATCGCATCACCCTTGCGATGGTTCGTCGTTTCTCCCGCGCCTTTTGTTTGTCGGTGGCCTGCTGCGGGCCCAGGCTGGAGACGGAGGATGCCGCGTCCCATTCGTCGTCGTCATCGTCCGTGCCTGTGACGCTTGTGGCTGCGGACGGCGCTTCCTGTGGGCGGTCTGGTGGGGCATGACGAGGGGTTGCGGTGCGGTCTCTGGCGTCGTCCTCCTGGGGCCTCTCCGAGTTCTCGTCTTCGCCTCTCGGCTTTGGTTGGAGATACAGCCGTGGTAGGTCAAGCAGGCGGAGTTGGGCGTCGTGTCTGTGCGCCTCATCCATCGCCCCGTAACCTGTGAGCGCCGTCCTGATCTTCTGAATCCAGGTTCTGAATTCAGAGCGGTGAAGGATACGGAGCGTGCGTGGTCGGACCCTCAACCAAGCATTGTCTTGTTCGGAGGGGGGCTGGAGAAAATCCATAGTTGGGGTAGGTGGAGACGGGGCCCTTTGTGCGAAGTCTTGCAGGCACGTGAGTTGGCCTTGCGGTAGGTGGCATCGGCGACGGTGTGACGTACGGGCCGCGGATGTGCCGCTGAGGACCTCATGGCACAGAAGGCACTGACAGAGGTTAAAGTCAACCAGTTGTTCTTTGTCGAGGCCAAAACCCGGGTGCTGTGCGGCAAGGTGCGTGGTGAGGTCTACCATGCGACTGCGTCCTGAGAAGGTGTGACCACACCCCAATTTGGGGCAATGGGCCGTGTGCCAGAGGGATGCCACCGGTACAGGGTGGACCGGGTAGAAAGTGGCGTTTGTCCAGGCCCACTTGGCTTCCTCTTCTCGCGTTGTTGGTCGGTGACCGGACGGTGTTTGTGGGTACAGGATGGGGTCGTCCTCTGTGTGCGGCTCGGGGTGGCGATGCTGGTGCTCCTCATCGGACTCCTGGTGGTGTTGCTGGGGGGGCGCGGGGGGAGCTTTGGGCATTCGCTACCCGTGTCACTTCGTCTGGTGCGTGGATCTCCGGTGAGAGCTGAGGAGGTGCGTGGGCCTCCTCCTCCTCGACGCCCTGGGTGGGTTCACGGGCAGGCTCTTGATCCCAATGCAAGTACGCCAACGGGATGTTGAGACGTTTGTATTCCGAGGGCCGAGGGGGGGTGACGGCAGGGCTTCCTCATTCTCCGGTGTGTTTCGTGGGCCGCAGGAGTGATCTCGTTTGTGCTGTCTGGATGGCGAGCGGCGGATAGGGGCTACGCTGGCCGTTGCTGCCCGTCGCGCCTCCCTTCTCCGTCTCTGCCTTTCGAGGGTGGTACGTCGGTCGTGTCGGACGCGGTCCAAAGGCGGCGGACGCCTCCTGGTGATCGGCCGTCTCTCTGGGGTGTCGTCAGGTTCCTGTAGCACCTGCTCCCTTCCGTCGGGATGAGATACGGAGGGGCCGCTCGCACGAGTGTGCGTCTCGTCCGTCGGATGTGGGGGTCGCTGGGCCGCCAGGTCCTCTACCGCCGCATCAAGGATGTCGCAGAACCGGGCCTGCAGGATCCTTCGTGCATCGCGTTCCTCCTCCTCTAGTCTGTCCACCTCTTCGAACCGCACCCTGATCCCGGGGATGGGTGGGTATGGGAGTTGTGATGTAGGTAGCGTTGGCTGCGCACTGCTGAGTTCGGCTGACTCGCCTTGGCCCACCGCCTCCTCCCCTGGGCCGTTTTGTTGGAGCGTTTGGTGTGTCCCATCGTCAAGGAAGGGATCCAGCGGGTCGTCGACTTCCTCTTGTCCGTCGGAACGGCCGATGGAGAGTGGCGTCGCACCCCCTGTGTCCTCCAGCGGAGGGGAGGGAAGCATGAAGAGGCTTCGCTCCTCTCCACCGGGCCTGGGATCGTGTGTTGTGCTGCGGGGGTCTCTGGGTGGTCGCGGGGGTGGGCTGTCCTTTTCAGCGGTAGGCATCGACTGCGACCCTGGTTCTTCGGAAGATGAGGAAGGTTCGGGGGGGTGTGCGCCCACGCCTTCCGATCGCCGTCCCGTACGTGGTTTGGTGTCCGCGAGTTTCCCATGCCATCTTGGGCTCTTCCGGCCAAGGGGGTACTCCTCGGCGTGGGGGTCGCGTGGGACCACAAACTGGGCGGTCGGAGGGGGACAATCCTCTTCACAGCAGGATGATCGCCAGTGGGCCGGCGCTGCTGCAGAGAAGCCATCCATCAAGCTCCGTATAAGGTCGAGGATCTGCTCCTCCCATGACTGGCGCTGAGAGCGTTCTGCTCGGAAGAGTTCCTCGTGCGTTTCGATTTTGACCGTCGCCGCCATTCTGGTATAGTGAGATGGGAAGACGGGGTGGAGGCTGACAGGAGTACGGGGTTACCGTATATAACAAAATTGGGTACAGGGTGTGCTCGCAGCTGCGCAGCTACGGCGTACAGGAAAAGAAAAAGAAGGAAAGCAAGAAAGGAAAGAAAAAGAAAAGGCCGTAGCATTCCTCGGGGAGGGGTACGCGTGGTTTGAGGGAGAGAGAGGTGGATACGCAACTCCATCAAAACCGTTGCAAAGTTAGGCCTAGCACTACAGGCAGGGAGATTCAGCTGCCGATCATTCGTACCTCTAGCCTCACTAGAGCTGCATGCCCTCCACACCACCAGGCTGACGTGTCTATCTTTCGTTTTCTCTTCCTTTATCCTGCGCCATATACCCCATATATACGACCATCACTGGCGCAGAGGGCCCTTGCCATAGGATGAATCGCAAACAGAAGGCCATGGTCACGAAGTAAGTACCCTGAGGTACCATTCCTACTACACACGCGCTACTTACTCGCACGGTCGCCACCTCGGTCTGCGATCTCTCCCACACACAGACAGGGAAAAAAAAAAAAAAGCTGAGCCGCCTGTGGCTCTGCGTGAGCCGAATGCTGAGCGTTAAAGAACCCTCGGTTTCTCACCAGCTCCGCCGAGTAAGGCGAGTTCCGGTTGAAAAAACCACGCTCCCACTTTTGCTGATAAGTGGTTACGGTTCCCTCTGCTCTGTTTCGCGCGATAGCACCCCATCCCGCATACGATGCATCCGTAAAGACAATGGCGTCATAGTACGCCTCATCGTGCGTGGGGTGCCTCTCGTCGGCGATGCGCCACCAGTCGTTCTGGTAGAGCGCTTCCCCGAGTGGTGTTTCTTTTCTTTCGGTTCTTTCTCTTCCTCCAGGGCGTTCTTTCACAACAAGATGGCCTTATGTTATATAGATTTGGAAAAGTTATTGATATGTGGGAGAGGTGTATAAAAGTTGTGTATAGGTGTGTTGCGGTTGTGGCTGGTACTGCCTCATGGACTCCTCAAGTGTTAGATGTTCGAGTACTTTGGGAATGGGTGGCTGTGTCCGCGTTAGTGGAACTCCTCTCCTGCGTGGAAACTACGGTTTCCGTCCACCACTCCTCTGACGAGCCGGTAGTTGGTCTCGTGCAATGTTTGGGCGATCTTTGTCATAAGATCGTCCAGCGCTGTGCCACAGTCCCGTTGGTCGGGTCTGGCCTGCGCGATTGCACGGAGCCATCTCCGTGACTCATCGTGAATGCGGCCTGTTGCCTCGAGAATAAGGGGTGTGAACAGGACCCCTTGGCGCTCCATGGTGGCGCCGTACTTCCTCATCTTCTCGTCGAAGGCGGCATTCATGGCCACCTTGCCCGAACCGCTGGCGCGTGGCCCCGGGTAAGTGACCCGCACGTCCGTCCCGAAAACTCGGCCGTACGTGGTGATGAGGACGTCGATCCTCGCCGCGTTCGATGTGGAGGCTGCTGGCTCCCGTTGGACCTCGAAGCCCAGACTCTGCGCCCAGTGCGCCACAACCTTCGCTAACTCGTCGTGGCGGTGAAGTCTCGCTTTCGATGATGGCTGGCTGCACGTGTGGGCGTGGGCATTTGTCCCTGGCGCACCGCAGACACACTTGTTGCCAGGGAAGGCCTCGATCTGCAGGCGGTGTTTCGGATAGAACCTGAATGCATCGTCTGATATTTCGACCTTAGGGTCGGCCAGCACTCGGTTCGCACCAGGGTTCTTGTGGACTCTTACGAGGTTCCTCGCAGGCTCCGTGAGAAGTGCATTGAGGGAGGTAACCTTGTCCTTGTCCGCTTTCATCGTTTTTTTTTTTTTTTTTGTCCCTGTCTTTGTGCGGGAGAGATCGCAGACCGAGGTGGCGACCGTGCAAGTAAGCAACGCGTGTGTAGTAGGAATGGTACCTCAGGGTACTTACTTCGTGACCATGGCCTTCTGTTTGCGATTCATCCTATGGCAAGGGCCCTCTGCGCCAGTGATGGTCGTATATGTGGGGTGTATGGCGCAGAGTAAAGGAAGAGAAACGAAAGATAGACACGTCAGCCTGGCTGGAGATATAATCCAAACAGCTGGGTGTGGTATATAGTTAATGAGGCCGCAGTCAGAGGGAGGACTCCTTCCAGTAGGCATGAAGAGCCCTGATTAGTTGCGCCTGTGCCTTCGTTACTTCCGAGAGTTCGTTGCTTCGCTCCTTGGTTTCTTCGTGGCACTTTCTTCATTGCGTTTTCTGGGTTTTGTTTCAGCTTTGTTACCGGTTGGATTTCCTGCGTTTGATTTCTTTTCATGTGGTGTCGGATTCTGGAAAGGTAGAAAGTGAGAGCTGTGAAAACTACGAGTTTGGTCGGGATGCCTTGGAGTCGGGGGACGGGTGATGTCGTTGCTATTCATGTGTGTCCTTGTTTCCTTGTGGCACGAGGTTTGGTAACGTTTTCGTATGGTGTTTCTTTTCTTTCGGTTCTTTCTCTTCCTCCAGGGCGTTCTTTCACAACAAGATGGCCTTATGTTATATAGATTTGGAAAAGTTATTGATATGTGGGAGAGATGTATAAAAGTTGTGTATAGGTGTGTTGCGGTTGTGGGTGGCTCTGCCTCATGGACTCCTCAAGTGTTAGATGTTCGAGTACTTTGGGAATGGGTGGCTGTGTCCGCGTTAGTGGAACTCCTCTCCTGCGTGGAAACTACGGTTTCCGTCCACCACTCCTCTGACGAGCCGGTAGTTGGTCTCGTGCAATGTTTGGGCGATCTTTGTCATAAGATCGTCCAGCGCTGTGCCACAGTCCCGTTGGTCGGGTCTGGCCTGCGCGATTGCACGGAGCCATCTCCGTGACTCATCGTGAATGCGGCCTGTTGCCTCGAGAATAAGGGTGTGAACAGGACCCCTTGGCGCTCCATGGTGGCGCCGTACTTCCTCATCTTCTCGTCGAAGGCGGCGTTCATGGCCCCCTTGCCCGAACCGCTTGCGCGTGGCCCCGGGTAAGTGACCCGCACGTCCGTCCCGAATACTCGGCCGTACGTGGTGATGAGGACGTCGATCCTCGCCGCGTTCGATGTGGAGGCTGCTGGCTCCCGTTGGACCTCGAAGCCCAGACTCTGCGCCCAGTGCGCCACAACCTTCGCTAACTCGTCGTGGCGGTGAAGTCTTGCTTTCGATGATGGCTGGCCGCACGTGTGGACGTGGGCATTTGTCGCTGGCGCACCGCAGACACACTTGTTGCCAGGGAAGGCCTCGATCTGCAGGCGGTGTTTCAGATAGAACCTGAATGCATCGTCGATATTTCGACCGGGTCGGCCAGCACTCGGTTCGCACCAGGGTTCTTGTGGACTCGTACGAGGTTCCTCGCGCCCGTGAGGTATTGAGGAGGTAACCTTGTCCTTGTCCGCTTTCATCGTGGTGTTGTGCTGGTCGCCCTTAACTCGTTTAGGCCGCATGAAATTTATTTGTTTATCTTATTGTTCTAACTGTTGAACACTTACGAACGTACGGCGATGACAAAAGGCTTAGGACTATGTTTCTTCCTTGTTCTTTCTTCCTTTCTTCTCATAGTTAGCATCTAGGTAGTGGCGCTTCTTTTTTGGGCCCCTCAATGGCGGCGTCGTTGATGCTGAAAGCGGCCCCGAGGATCTTTACCACGCCGTCAGTCGCGGGGGTGGCCCCCCCCCGCTACTGCCAGCTGGCGCCCCGCTGGTCCCTGGATCGCGGCGCGCTTGGAAGCGTTGGCATGGCACCCGGATTTTTGGAGGGCGGGGTGGAGGTCTTCCAGTGCTTATTGGATATCGGCTTCCTGGCCTACCAATGTGATGGCTTCCAGGTGGGCGATGGATCGGGCTTTTGGATGGCGAGGCATGGCCGGCTTTAAGGCCTCACGAAATCCCGCGGCGAACAGCAGCGGTCCCAATACCATCCCTTGTCGGACTCCGCTCTTGGCAGGGTTGGTTTTAAACGAACCTTCCTTCTATCTGCTTGTATTTTTTTTGGTTGCTTCTTTAGATGGAACCGCTATTTCTATATATTTTTTTTTCACTCCGAAAACTTTTTTTTCTCTTTCAGTTTGACTTGCTTTGTTGTGCTTTGTTGTTGTTCTTTGTGCATTTTTTTTCTGAAAAAGTTTTCTTCCTATATGGAGGACCCACCGGGCTTTTTTTTTCGTATGCTTTTTATTGCAGTACTCTGAATTGTTCCGTAAAGTCTTTTCCTCTTTCCTGTTCCGTAAAGTGTTTTTTCCGAATATAAAATTGAGATAGTTCTTTCAGACTTTTGAATGCGTTGCATTTTGAACAACAGCTTTTAAATATATCTGACATACTATTCCCATTACCTACTGACCTATAAATAATATATATATATATATATATTAAGTAACACAGCTTGAGTTGAGTTGCTAGAACTATTATTATTCGTATTCTTATGATTCTGATGATTTAATATATATTTAGTAGTACTATTATTATTATTATTATATTATTATTATTATTATTATTATTATTTTCTTTTTATTATTCTAATAAGAAGATTAATAACATAATAATAATTTAATAATAATAATTTTTGTTATTCGAAGAGGAAGAAGATATATTATTTTTACTATTATTAGTATTTTTAGTATTATTATTTTGGAAAGTATGTTATGTTCTACTTCCTTTTCGTCGCGTTTTTATTACCAAGACGTGTTTATCAAATTTGAATTTTCATTGTGCTCTCCCTAGGAAATCTTTTCCTTCTTCTTTTTTTTTTTAAGAACCAAAATAAATTAATTTGGTAATTGCTTAATTGCGCTCATTCATTACATAACATATGCCATTTTGAACCCCTTTTGAAATTAGTAATATAATAATAATAATAATAACAATAAATGTATGAGATTAAAAATATATTTGTCCTATGAGAACAAGAGGTTGTTCATATTGCTCATATAGTTGGTATACCACATCAGTGCTGATCTTTCTTTTCACATCCCATTAAAAAAAAAAAAAAGATGGAAAAAGATTTTTTTTTTTAAAAAACATCTGGTAATTATTTCGAGAAAAGCACGAGTATGGTAAGACAAAAATACGACATAAAAATGATTGATTAAAGATAATCATAATAAGAGTAATATACAACATTTCAGTAATAATACAAATGCAACGGTAGAAACATAGCAGGTAACTCGAAAAGTAATATATACGTATTATATTCGTTAGTTTGAGTTGACATTATCTCTACTATAATTATTACTATTATTAATACTATTATTATTATTATTATTATTATTATTATTATTATTATTATTATTATTATTATTATTATTATTATTATTATTATTGTTCTTATTATTTTTATTGTTATATATATGTAATAAATAAGAAACACATACAGGAATCATCAATAAAAAGACAAAAGATCTTCTTAAAATATCTGATTGCAATCCTATATGAGCCTGTGTTCTATTCACACACAACATTTTAAATATATTTATACTTTATACTATATATATATATATATATACTTCTTGAGTATTATTTCTTCTTTTTTTGGTTGGTATCTCGCGTTCTTCGTTATGATTATTATTACTATTCTTCTTCTTCTTCTTATTATTATTATTTCTTGGGTGTTGCTGACCCCATTCGTTCTTCTCCTTTAAACGTTATTTCTTCGATGATAATAAACATAATAATAATACTAGTAATAATAATAATAATAATAGTAATTATAATTATTATCATCAGTATTATCATTATTATTATTATGCTTATTATGCTTATTATGATTATTATTTTTTGGTACGGAGCTGAAACAAAAACAACGACAAATAGAACGATCCAGTGGATACTGGCTGGTGTACTTACACGTCCGTTCTTCGAGTCTTTCTACGATCATCCCTAAGATCTTTCTAGAACACAAATTCTTTTAATGGATTCAGTGTTACCTGATTCGGTTTGTTTAAGATTGTCGAAACTTGTTCTCTTTCCTTCCCGTCCCTTTCTGTCTTTCTTTCTCTCCTAATAATGTTATCTTTTATTATTATTTTTTTTTAATTTTTTTATTTCTTTCTATTTTTCAGATTCAAAAAAAGTGCGTAAAGTGTATCAATTTTGTTTAGCAACAACGACAACAACAGTATCATAAGAGAAGTAGAAAAGAAAAAGAAAAGTATTAGAAATAGAAAGAAAGACAAAGACGCTTGAAATGCTTGCCCGAATATATCATTCACGTAATAGCCATGAGGAAAGCAATAATGAGGACGCTATCCCTCAGGATAATTGCAAGGATACCTCTGGCTATTTTGTTACTTCTGGAGATGTTAGAAGCCATTGGAAGGATACCCGTGGTCGCTTAACTCAGAATCAAATGGAAGAAATAATTGAAAGCCCCGCATTGTCAACAGAGCACATAACCAAGAATTTAGCCGAAACACCCAGAAAGTTTCCAGACTCAAAAGTATCAAAAGTGAAGTTGTTCTCCGACAGTGAAGCTAAAGAACATTTCACGTTAATTCAGCAGAGTTTAAGAGCTTGTTCAATTGATGATGCAGAGCAGGGAGAAACTATTTCATTGAACAGTCTTCGAGAACGAAGAACAACATTTTTCTCAATTATTTTCGGGACACATAAGAGTCATCTACCATTACCACCATATCTTTCTGAAATGAATGTTTCCCAATTATCTACCTCTGATTATGAATCATTGATCCACAAATATTATCTCATTGTACAAAGGGTTAAAGAGATTTCTGTGTAGCTTTTCGAGGTCATGCTAACTGCTCCTGACTGCTATCTGGCTTTACTTCCACTCAAACGAAAAGATAAACAACAACTTTACGAGGGAAACAACTGTAGAGAAAACAATAATACAAAAAAAAACTGGGGAAAAATCTGTTGAAACCTGTTACTAAAGGTGTGTCCCTGAGCTAGTTCAGGTAATCAACTCGATCAAAAATTCAATTCATTCTATTTTTCTCTTTCCGACTTTTTCTTTGACCTCTTGACTACTCTTTCTCACACCAATGGATTCCTGTGAGAGGAGCTCTAGCTCAGATTTTCTGTTCCAATGCGTCGTTTTTTGAAAGCGAACGGGAAGAGTTTTTACAACGCTACTAGATCCTTATCGCTTCCCTGGAAGTCGTCATTACCACCATCTGATGACATTAAGTGGTCACGTCTAGGCAAAAGCATAGTCGACACCGCCGTATCCAATGATACAGGAAAAACTGCGTTTGAGGAATGCAGGGTCTGCCGCGATCAGCTCGAGGTTGTAATTCAATCGCTTGGGTATGACATGAATGTTTTCATTTTTGGCGGATTGGTGACCCTTGGTCTTTTAGAAATTGGCGGGGACATCGACTTTGTTGGCGTTTCTGATACCGAACCTAATTTTGAAGAAGCCGGTGAGATCGTATCGAAGGTTGCTCGAGAACTGAAAAGGATGGGGGTAAGAGCTTGGGCGCTTCCCAAGGCTCGTGTTCCAGTAATCAAAGCGGACCGTACAAGCAAAAGCTTTCCTGGTTCTCCCTTCCATCAGTTATCACGCGATGGCATTTTCCATTTTGCTCGATGCATGTCCCCCACGGAGACGGCAAGCTTTGATAAAATTCTGCACAGTGATTACTCGGCAAAACAAGTAGAGTGGAACTCATCCAATCAGTACGCTATTGTTCAATTTGAAACAACGTCTGCTCTAATAAATGCCCTTTCCTTTGTGAAGAAACACGAAATGGTGGACATCCCAATTAGGTTGCCCATCGATCCAAAAAGCGGGCCTGAAATTTTTCGTTTTCCGTTCGATTTCTGTCTGTCGCCAACTGGGCTGCGAAACTCGTATCTTTTTGCCGAATCCCTCGCTGAATATGAATGCGCACGGCATCTTCTCATTACTTTGAAGAAGTGGGGACGCTCTAGCGGCATAATCAACTCTATTGACGGGCTGTTGGCCAGCTATGCATTGACTGTCATGTTGGTGCATTACCTGGTGCAGGTTAACGTAATCAACAAAGTGCAACCAGACCGAGTCTCCGACAGCCAAGGGCTTCAAACATCCCCTGAATATCGCCCACTGTGCCACAGCAACGACTGTGACTTGGGCAAAGTGGGGTTTCTTCTCGCGGGCTTTTTTGAGTACTACGGGTATGTTTTTGATTACTCAAAGAGCGTTGTGTGCACCACCAACACGAACATGACTAAAGAAATACTGCACTGGAACAAGGAAGTGTGCGACTATCGGCCACCATTCTTTGAGTTTGCCATCAAAGATCCGTACGGCTTGGATAACATTGCCAGGAATCTCGATGCAGACTCTACTAGTTACGTTCGAGACGCCCATGCGAAAGCCTTCCAGGCCACACTGGCCGGTTTGAGCGATCCCAAGAGTTTGTTGCACTTACTCGTACAAAGCCCTCCAAAGCCTACGCGGAAAACAAAAACGCTGTTTGAGCGCGGAATTGTGTCGGACACGTTGTCGCCAAGCCAAATGGAGGCGAAACACGTGCTTAGTAAAATCAAGTTCCATGAGAGGAAGCGAGAAATCGAGTCTCTAGGGAGAATGGCGGCTAAGAATTCAGAGGACCAGAACGTCGCTTCCGTAGTAACAAAAAATGTCTTGGGATGGATTCGTAATGATAGGAAGTAGCCAAAAAGCCGTTCCTTTTCCCTTGAACATGTGAATTCTCTGATCAGAGAGATGACGGTGCCCTCGTTGCGTCGCAGTACTACGGTGCTAGTGTGTGGTGCTTCCCTCTTTCCTCTTTAGTAGGAAATACGTAGTGCCAGTAAAAGATGTCCGAGTATGATGAGCGCATCTGGGCTCGTGGCGACCCGTTGAAACATGGAACTCGACACTTTCGGGAAGAAAGCTCTCTTCCATGGGACTCTGCTCACGAGGTGATACCACGCCTCTTTTTGTCGTGCGAATCTCAGGCAGAGAACAGATGCCTTCTCATAGAAAAAGGCATCACACTTGTTATTAACCTTTGCGCGGCAACGTATCAGTCGAAGTACAAGTTCTACACCCTCTTAGACGGAAAACTATCCGTGAACCAGGTAAGTGAAGTTAGCAATTTCATTTCTTTGCTCCATGCGTACAACACTCGTCCCAGCCCCCCATCGTCGGAGCGGCGACTCTTTCTCTGCAGCATTGCAGCCGATGACATCCCAACCTACGACCTGGGGCAGCACTTTATGGAGTGCAGCTACCTCATCGACCACGTGCTGCGCTGCGGGTCTCGCCAGCGTCTGACTGCCCCTAGCGTCTTCGTGCACTGCCTAGTGGGCGTCAGCCGATCTGCGTCTGTAGTGGTCGCCTACCTAATGAAACGGTGGCGGATATCTGTCGCCGAAGCTGTGTCTTTCGTTAAGCGTGTTCGGGCCGTCATCCAACCTAACCCGGGGTTTATTCAGGCGTTGCAGCTGTGGGAGCAGTGCAAATACCTCCGCACACCAGACGAGCTATCTGCAACGCGTGCAGGCCGCGAGATAATGGAGGAGGATAACGAAGGAGGACGCCGGCCGATGCAGGAGTACGTATACCGACTACTTTTGACACCGAAGATGAGCGCAGATCGGGAGTTTGTCGCCTTCACAATAAATCAAGTATGCACTGCAAATGATTCCGCTGTGAATGCACTTCGTCATGTTTTTTGCCGAGCCGTTAGGGAGGAAATGCATGTGGATGCTCCCCTCATATTTAAACATATGTGCGAGATCATCGATGGGATGTCCCGCCGGGGCAGTTTTCATAAGGAGTACATCTTTCAAGCTCTCCTATGCACACTGATGGGCTTCTTTGGTCAAATAGATGCGATAAGTATGGAAACCGCCCTGCGGTCTCTGTTGGCGGCCATGCGTCATTCCCTCGGCGGTACCCAGTTTCCCATACCGTTTGTTCCTTTTCTCGTTCCTATTGCCGTGGAGCGGTTCCTGTATGACCGCAGTGTGGAAGAGACGGAGGTGGAGAAGGCACGAGGCGAGATGACCCCTGAGGATGTGTTTCACGGCAGCCTCGACTACTTCACCAAATTGACAAGCGATCCAAGCAACCTCTCTTCCTTCGGAGACGATGTGGAAATAAAAGTGCTTCTGGCTTGTGCAGCTCATCCGGATGTCTCGGATGTGAACCTCCAGACCGTAATGACCAACGCGGTAGCAGAGGAGGGGGACGCGACGGTGGGAACCGATCTCACTGTGGCTCAGCGAAAGATGGCCTCGGCGTTGGTCGGGCTGCGCCTCCTGCTGGAGATATCAGACGCAAAGGCGCCCCGCCGAGCCGGGCGACCTCTGGCCGACGAACGATTTCCTCTGGAGGCTATGTTCCATCAGCTGCAGGCGATGGCGATGTCCCGGGAAGGGGGAGTGGACGCCGCCGAAGCCGTCCCGCCGCATCATTTGCTCGACGGGTTCTTACGCGATGCACTCACTTGCCTGACCACGGTACGTTGTGTCAGCACCGACAGTGCCGTGCTGAGGGAATGTGGACGGAAGCCAGAGAACGATCTTTAACATACCCCCTTCGTCTCTAGCGGTGCCGGTGTCGCTCTCGGATTCACATTTTCCCACAGATTTATTTTAACAGCCGTACCCAGTGGCATACAACAAGTACGAGTACATCCACCCCACCCGCTTGTACACGAAGTATCCGATAGGTGCTGATGACCCCAATAGTTGCTTGTTCTGCTTTTTTTTTTTTCGTACTATTTATTCCTCTTTCTGTTGTGCCTTCCATATTTGTAACAAGTCCAGGGTTCATTGACGGCACGGTACAACCAGCGCCGTTTACCTCGCGAGACGTACAAAATAGCATTTTAATCACCTTCATTTCTCGTTGCCGCCTCTGCGATGTCAGAACAATATACCGAGGCGGTGCGAGCGTTCTTCAGGACGAACTTTGATTTCTTCGACTACGACAAGATGATGCGCGTGCAGGTGAGCGACATTCCCGCGCTTGTGCGGATCTGTGGCGCCGTCCCTCTCGAGCAGGACATGGAGAAGATCAAGGCGGTAGCGGACCCCAACGGCCGCGGCGCGGTGAACTTTGAGGACTTCTGCAAGGCACTGCGGGTCGCATTCGACTGCACTATTGGGCAGACAGATGTAAAGAAGGCCTTTTACCGCTTCGATCCGGACAAGCGTGGCCTCATTTCTCAGCACGAGCTTCGCTATATTATGACCACCCTAGGCGACCCGCTAACGCTAGATGAGATGAACGAGATGATAGAAGAAATGCGCAGCGAGATGGATATGGAAGGCAACTTCGTAATGGTAGACATGATCGAGAAGATGACCCACGAGATGTACAAATAGAGTGACTGTGGGGACGAGGTGGTGAGGCGAGATAGAACGACTGAGCTCGAAAACAACAACTTGCTTCAAATAGTAGTACTAAACTAACCTGAAGAAGAAGTATTCCTGTGGGACCTGCAGCCCTTCGACTTGTGCATGCGCGGATGTTCGCTCACCGGTAATACGCCTCTCCTTCATTGCGTTTTTTTTTCTTTTCTTTTCTTTTCGTTTACAAGTTAGTGAGTGCTGTTTAGATCTCCCTTCCACAGAGCAGCCCCTCGGCGCGATGAGCTCGAACCCCATCCTTCTGGAGGATACCTTCGTGGTGACAAAAATTAACAGTGAAGGAGCTGTGTACCTCCGCGTGTCGCGGATTGAATGTGTCAGCGAGGACGGCGAGCTCACCGTTATTTCTGATATCAACACAGAGCAGTTCCCTGTAAAGCTGGACGAACGCCTCACGATCATGCTCGCAAGCTCTATCGAGCTGGGAGGGCAGTCTGAGGGGAGCAAGAGCTACGACCACAGCATTTATCATCGACCCACCAGGCTCAACGAGTGCGACTACGCCATGCATGGGCTTGTCTACGGCCACGAAGTGGAGGAGCACAGCCTCAAAGTTGCTGTTCATATTAGCTGTGGGGGGCTGCTGACACGTGTGGAGGGCAAGCCCAACAGTCTCCGCGACATCCACTACAACGACGAGCTCTTCCTCTTGGTCAAGCGTGCGGGGCGATAAGATGGAGGGATCCCAAACCTCCTACTGCACCTTCACGCCGCGCAGCATGAAGGAAAAGGCGTGGTCGTCTGCAAGCGTATTTCCTTTCCTCTAGGCGGGTGCCGACCTTGAGTGTATACCGTACAGCCGTGGATAGGCGTGCAGGACGGCTACACATGACGTATTAAATAAACAGGAATCTAATCCCCTTTTTGTAGAATTGCGTGTCTTTTGACTGTTGTGCACTCCAACTCTCTCTCCGGCGCTGCCGTGAAGGATTGATGTCTATTCGTTTCCTCCAC
This sequence comes from Vickermania ingenoplastis, assembly GCA_010157825.1. NCBI lineage: Eukaryota > Euglenozoa > Kinetoplastea > Trypanosomatida > Trypanosomatidae > Vickermania > Vickermania ingenoplastis. Next base: position 515,998 of record VFSE01000222.1, on the reverse strand, counting down.
TACGGATTCCGCCTCTCCTCATTCCTTTTTTTAAATGAAATAAAATACGATCTTGCATGCCCCTCCAAGTTCAAGGCTCTCAGACGCCATTAGAGTAGTAGAGTCTGGCACCCACTCTCGCAAGACCTGGCCGTGTTGCGTTGCCCACGATGCGCCCCTGCAGCCGTTTGTGTGCCGTGGTGCCGTACCGGCGCCGGAGCTCGGACCCCCAGTCGATGCGGGAGAGAGCAGAGTTCCGGCGAGATCGGATGTACGGCAGGGACCGCCCCCTCCCCGATGCCCCGTGGCGCGCCTCCTCTCGCAAAAGCTACCTGGACGACGCCGAGCGGCTCTACGGCCGCAAGGAGACGTGGTGCCTGGCAGACGGCACCGCTAACCTCGGCCTCAAGGCAAAGCAAATCGGCATTCTGCGCGACCACCTGAGGGACACCCTCTCTGCCGCACGCCTTGAGGTGCGGACCGCCGCGCGCTACCAGCAGCTGTGCAACCACGAGGCCGCGGCGTATCGCCAGCGGGTGGCTCTGGCGTCCACTGCCCCGGCAGCGCTGGTGGAGTGGGCCAGATCCTACCTGGACCAGGACCAGCCGCCCACCAGCAAGTCGAAGGGCGAGGGCGCCTTTGGGGGGTCGGTTGCATCGCTGTCGGCGCCCCGTGCTGCTGCCCCTGATCAGGACCCCGATGCTTCTGCGGAGGCGGTGGAGTCGCGCCGGCAGCGCGGGGCTGAGGCGGAGCTGGAGGGCACCCCGGCCCTGGACGGCGAGGACGACCGCGATCTAGGCGCCACGCGTGGGGTCTCGGCCTTTCCATTTTTACGGCGGCGCGCCGTGGAAGATGGCCAATCGCTGGACCCCTCGCTACTGGACTGGACCCTCAAGTGCTTCCCAGAGGACCAGCCCGAGCACTTTACGGACCCCCCGCAGCTGCGGCAGAAGCCGGAAACTGCTGGAGAAACCGATGCTACTCCCAGTCCGTCCGCAACCCCTAGGGCGGCCTGGCGCCGCCCGCATCCCCGAGAGCGTCTCAGCCGATCCCTTCGAGCTCACGAGGATGCGAGCCGGCCTACATTTGACGCGGAGGGCGTGTTCTACCACTTACAGGCGCCGGGGTCCACCTCAAAGCCGCGCCCTGTGCGGGGATCAGACGGATTCGCTCGGAACGTGGTGAAAGTGCCGTGGGAGGTGGTCACCAGGGCCCGCCAGCCAGGCCACACCCCTGATATCCTTCGGGCCAAGGAGCGGCTTGTCCGCCTCACCCGCGGGGAGGACCCCGACTCGGTACCCTAGCTTCGAAACAAGTCTACCCCTAAATGTGCGTCATCATATCCTTGGCATGCGGCCCTTGCTCGCTTGTCTGCTCAAGGCGGCCCTCTTGTGTTTTCCCTGCTTGCCGCCACCCTTCTCCAGCCTCTGACCCCCCGTCTCCCACTCTCGTCTCCTTATCTCACGCCGACGGATGCAGCGGGCCTTGTCCTTCTCCTCCTCCAAGGCCATCCGCACCAATGATCTCCCGCAGCAGTAGCGCGTTGGCGCAGGTCTCCGGGTGCTGCGTGCTGCGCTGCTGCCTTACTACCTTCTCCGCCGACAACCAGCGCGGACTCCTGGCCCCTTGTGGACCCCTCATCACCTGCTGCCAGTCACCAACACCTACCTGGACCGTATCCGTCGCGGCATGCCCGGCGGCTGTAGAGTTCTACACCCGACAACTGCGACTAGCTGCTCCACAAGAAGAGGAACTGCTTCTAGGGGGTGGGGCCGAACTCCCTGCGGAGCTACCACCACGACCGCTGGCCCCTGCAGCCGCCGCCTCCAAGTACCCTTGCTATCTACCGCGGGGTCTGGTTCTGTTGGCCCAACTGCACGACATTCCCCCAGCGAGCGCCGCGCTGCCGCCCCGGGCAGAGGTAGTGCTGATCTCCAGGGCCGCCTGGGGCGCCGCTGCGCATCCCCTGAACGCAGCCGAGTACACAGCGTGGCGGAAGTCCTACGCCGTGCTAACTTCTGCTATGCGGCGCATGCGAGCCAGAGCGGCGGCGGGGCAAGCGTTACATGAAGTGGACGCTGCGCCATGCTCACCGTCTTCCTGCCCTGCTCGGGCTCTAGAGGATCCTGACGCCATACCGATGCAGCTCGGCGCCCCGACAGCAGTCCAGCAGATGCCGTAGCGCGATGCCCACGGCCAGAGATCATCCTAATCACTCGACAGAAAGAAAACGTATCCCATGTCTGCTATCGCGTCGCCTCTTTTCTCTTAGATTACCGACCAGCGAAGATATTTAGTATTAGTACAGCTAGCCGTGTGCTGCGGCGCTCTCTTGGGAAACACACGTACGGTCCTTGTCTTACCTGACCCACGTGGCTGTCGTTGTTATCCTACCCGCTGCCTCTTCTTGCCCTCCATAATATTCGATTTATCTATTTATATTGTTTCTCTCCATCTTTTTCTTCACTTTGCTGCATTTGTATGTACGGGAAGCTCTGCTTGCAGATCCACCCGGCCCCCTACCCTCCTAGCGACCCCCCACCGCTCACTTTCACTCAGAATCACGATGCTGCGCGCTTCCATGCTGTGCCGCCGTCTGGCCCCTACCGCCCTTCTTATGAACACCGGCAAGGTCGTCTCGTGGATGAACGGCCGCGGCTTCGGCTTCATTGAGGACGACGCCGACAAGAAGCAGCACTTTGTGCACTTCTCCGCCCTCCAGACCGAGACGGGAGGCTTCCGCGCCCTCACCGTGGGCCAGGAGGTGGAGTTCGAGGTGGCCACGCAGGACGGCCGCACACGGGCTGAGAACGTGACCTCCCCCGGCGGCGACAAGCTCCCCTCCGGGCCCCGCCCACCGGAGGGCGCGGGCCGCGGGTTCGGTGGCCGCGGTGGCCGTGGCCGCGGTCGCGGTGGCCGTGACAACTACAACAACAACGAAAACAACAACCTCGGGGACGAGTTCTAGAAATCTTCCATCAGATGACAGGAGGACCACGCACTGCTAACGCATCATTACTTCTATTGCGTTTCTACTCCTCCTATGGTCCTGCGGCCCCGCCGGCAGCTGCTTCCAAAGTGGCCCGCAGGAGCACGCCTCCGGCTCGTTCACCCCCAGGACAAGGCGCCCGGAAGAACACCTTCGTAGACCTTCCGAGCAGCTGAAGGATCGAGCAAGCGGCAGTAACCCCTACCTACCCTGACACAACAGAAAAAAAAAAAAGAAAGAAGAAAAGAAAAGAAAAGAAAAATAAGACCATAATGTGAAAAGAAAAATGAAATGAACATCAGAGCCGCCCCAACAGAGGGCCACACACACTGCCAGGGCAGAGGATCACCAGCGCGGCCGAGCCGCTCAAGCGCTCTTCCAGGTCTAGTGGAGGTGGACCTCCCTGCTGGTTGAAGAGGTACAAGGACAGCGCGAGGCACGCTTAGCTCTGCAGATGGGATGCCTTGTGCCCCCCCCCCCCCTTCTCTTCAGTTCCTGCAAGACCACTACCCTTGACAGTACCCGCACCTCTTCGGACAGACACACACTCTGAAGACGACCAACAACTGTATGAAGTGAAGTCAATGGCGAGCTTGACAGACACGCGCACGTACAGGTGTGGAGAGCCGGCGGATTGACCGCTCCCCCCCCCTCCCCCCTGCCCACCTCAGACAAACCGAAACAAAGAAACAAAAAAAAAGTAGACGGACGAGGGAGTCTCGTGCCCCTGTGGCCTCTGTTTTCATTAACGAAGCGGGAAAGAAGCTGAAAGTTCTTCATTTTTATCGTTCCCAGGACTACCAAATATACCACTCACCGTTCATTCAGAAAAAACAGCCGAGTGCCTCGTGTTGATGAATACGTTCTCTAGTCTTGGGACGCTTCGGCTCCCTGCAGGAGGTGCGCTTCTCTGAAGGCAGCGCTCAAGGTTGCCGTGCGGGCCTCACCAAATTTCTTCCGCTTTGCCCTAATTCCTACCGCTTTGCCTTTCATTCCTTTCCATCCACAGACCTAGCTGCTCAATCCATATCACTGCTCTCGTGCTAGTGATCATATTGTGTTTTCCCACCCCTTTTCTTCGCGGTCGCAACGGACGTTAGGTCTGGCTGCCACGCACTAGGCTACGGCGACGCACAACCTCTCCGTCTGTTCTCCCCCCGCTCACCACCACCGCCGCCCACAGGATCCATCGATTGAATCTTCGGGTCGTTGCAGCGCAGTGTGCGTGACTCGTCTTCGACTCCTGTGGGCTGACCTTCGCTGCCCCTCCGCTTCATACTTTACTCAACCCTCCTTTTTTTTTTTACTACTTAAGTATACACAACGCACCCCATTATACAGCGTGCTTTTCACTGACCACCTACTCCCTGCGCAGCGTATTCTAACACACCGCCGTTCCACTAGGTGATGAGCTCCGAGGCAGCCAGCGGGAGAGGCGGAGCGCGGTGCGCCGTGCTGTACCCGCGCCTGGAGCCCTGGAGGCGCCGGCGGCTTCGTTGCCCGGGGTGCCGGTGCAGCGAGCAATGACGCCTGCGGCAGCACTCACGAGGGCTACCACAGGCCGCCGCCTCCGTACGACGAGAGGAGACCCGCGCGCCCGCCTCCACTGCCCGCCAGCGTGCCAGCGGAGGCCCCGCTGTCGCCCAGCAGCACCGACAGCAGCGAAGAAGAAGAAGATGATGAAGGGGTCGAGGTGGAAGGCACCACCATGACAATCGAACCCCCCACGCGCCACACTGGCGAGGTGAACGGCCATCCGTGCAGATGCCCACTGTGCTTGTTCAACAGCTTCGTCTCCTTTTTCTTCTCCAACCAGCGACGGGCCTCGCCGCACGTCATGGCCGCGGCGCCCAGCCCGTACCTGCAGGGGCGGCCGCTGCCGGCGCTACCGCACATCCCAGACCCCGGACTGGACGGGGTCTGTCCCATCTTTCACACATGGGGGTTCTGCCCCCACTCCATCGGTTGCTACCTTGCCCACGAGCCAGAAGTCGAGGACGAACTCCACTTTGGTTTGCGGCCGCCGGGCCACCCCACCCACCCGCTCCGCCAGCCTCTGCTGCAGCGGGGGACCTCGGCGGAGGAGGAACTGCAGCGGCTCCGCGCCAAGGCCGCACGGCATCTCGATCAGTGCCTCTGGACGTGCGACGTTTGCGGGTTCGAAGGGATCACAGACCAGTGCTGCACTAGCGTGGGAGAGGTGTATTTCTACCGCCATTGCCCCAACTGCTATCTTATGTGCTATCAACCGGAGGTGACGTACCTCCTGGAGCACCTGCTGTGGGAGTGCATGGACGACTACCAGCTCTTCAAGACGAGGGTCGAGCACTACCGGAGGCTTGTGCCGGACGAATTCAAGGTGCCCCTCTCCTCCGAGGCCCACACCCTTTCAACGACCGTGTACGCCTGGAGCCTCGTCTCTACCAAAGACATTCAGGATGCCGTTAACGCCGCGTACCGGGTGCTGCCTTCCATGGCCTCTGTCATCAGCATTGGGAGTGGCATCGGATACGTCGAGCATCTTTTCAATCGCGTCATGAACGACGCTGATTTACCCGCCTTCGGCCCTGTCGTGGCGTGGCGAAAACTGGCTGGGGAGCCGGGTCCGTTCCCCTCCAGCATTTCGAAAGACACAGCTGCCTTCTACGGCCATCGCCACGTCCCCGTCTACGCCTTCGACGAGCTGGTGCGCCGCTTCGAGTATTCCGTGCACGTATCCCTCGGTGGACCTCTCTCGGTGCTGTCGACGGACTGCGCTAACAGCGTGCTGCTGTTGTGTTGGCCGCCGTTCGGCTCCCCGACCGAAGAGCAGAGTTCCATGGGCAACGAGGCGCTCGAGTACTTCCGGCAGCGCGGCGGCCGAGTGCTCATCTTCATTGGCGACGTGTCCTCCACCGGGGACTGGCGGTTTCACGACCTCCGGGACCGGCACTACAAGCTCGTACGAGAGTATCCCGTACGCAGGGAGGTGCGCCGCTGGTACCCCCCAGGAGATGGGGCTCGTGTACGCCGGCAACGATACAATTGGCGTGTACGAGCTGCGTTGATGGCACCTCGGTAAACTGTGTAGCTCTATTCTTACTAGGCCCACAACTTTCTTCCTCTTGTAATACAAACTGGGCGTCGTCTTCCTGCAGGTGCCCGGCGCTGAAGGGGGGGGGGGGGCAGCGTGCGCTGCACTGCACTGCGTTGCGGCTTGCATCGCTATCGGCAGTGAGATTGGAGACACACACGCACACGCACGGTAACAGACACACACTGAAGTAAACTACGTGAGCTGGACAGATACTCCAGCTCCTGCTTGCTTGGTGCACCAGCCTTCTGCCTTCTGCCCCTTGCCACGTATGTCTCCTCCCTACCTCTTCTTCTTAAACCCCTCGCCCTCGCCGGCTCCTTGTGTGCCTGTGGCGCTGTAGATCCCAGACGCATCGCTAAGGTCACCGTTGCCGCCCGCCCTCGGGGAGACCACGGGTGATCCGACAACCAGGAGACCAAAAGCGAAGGAGCCGCGAGCTGTGCTCCAGGGTTGTTACTAGTAATGAACGAATTAGAATACGCCGTGGGAGCAACAGAGGATGCGCGCTCTGATGTCGTACGATATGTGCGGCAGCTTCGCCGCCTGGACGAACGCATCGAGTTTCACCTATGCTGCATGCGACTCATCGCCGCCGAGCGCGAGAACTCCACATCGCTAGGTGGGGCCTCGCCCTCGCCCTCGCCCGGTCTCACACGGGGGAATGAAGAGGAGGAGAGCGAAGCAAAACGCGCGAGGCTGGAGCTGTACGAAGCGCTGCAGGAGGCCGAGGAGGCGGTGGTGCCGGAGTGGCGTGAGGAGGTGGCGGGCCACCGCGCGGTGCCAGTCGGTGGGGAAACAGAGGCAGCGCTCTACCGCCTCTTCACGGTGCACAAGACGGACATGGAGCGACACGTGAAGGAGCGCGAGACGCTCTCCCTTGAGCTGGCCAAAGTGGGCAAGCACATTCACCTCGTGGTCGCCAACCAACTCCAGGCCGTCCGTGCGTGATGCGTACTGCGAAGCACCAGAAGAAAATATCAACAAGAAGCAGAAAACAAGATTTATAATCTCTTAGGCGGCGCTGGATTCACTTCGCGCCGCATATGCGACTGCTGCGCAGGGCTCTCCCAACTTTGTACTACCCAACTGCGATCATCTCCTCTTGCCGCTCCCTCCTCCTCTCCCTCTTGCTCACTCCCTGGTTGGGGCAAGGCCATCCGTACGACCAGCAGGATCTCGTTGGGCCCCCCTACAGCGCTCTCCCACACGCCCCTCTCGCTTTCAATATTCAGAAATATTTGTTCACATCAACAGTATGCCCCTGCAGCAGGTGCAGCAGCGGCTCTTCACCGGTGGGTTGTTCCAAGAGGAGGTGAACGACCAGCTCGTGGACTTTGCCCGCCGGCACTTCCTCACCAGCGCTGTGTGGGTTCCAGTCCGCTGCTTCGACACCGTCCTGCGTAACTACGGGGTGTCCATGCGCCCCTCCGCCTCGCTCCTCGCCGTCGCTGCGGAGAAGGGCACGCTTGGCGGCAGCGTTCTCGTCAACGCAGGACAAACGTCTCACTGCTTCTTTCTGGAGAATTTTCATTACTACATGGCCCCCGAGACGAATACAAGGGTCCACCCACACACCCACGGCGGCACTGCCGGGAGCCTCTACAGCGCCGTCCCCTCCAGCGCGATGCAGCGCTGCTCACACCCCCTCACCCCACACGGCGAGCCCCTCGTGCACCCCGCTACCGTGGAGCTGCTGACGCGCCTCCAGCAGAGCAAGGGGTACCGCAGCAACTACTGGACCCGCGCGGTCCCGGCCTCCGTCCCCAGGTACTCCCCCCGGCGGCTGCAGGGATGGTTTAACGTCGAGGAGCATCCCCGCGCCGGCCGATACAACCCCCTCTGGTGCGTTCACTACGAGCCGCACACGTTGACAAATCAACCTTTTCCAGAGCTTCTGCGGCGCCAGATGGTCGAGCGCGCGGTGCGCTACGGCTACGTGTCCCGCCTGTGGCTGACCTGCGAGGAGGCGGCGCGGGTGTTCCGCGGCGCCTCTCTCCTGCCGGACTGCGCCGATCACGATCCCCCCATTTGGTGCCACCAGTTGAGTGGTGGGCTGCAGCAGCACCTCTACTACTGCGCCGATCAGTTCACCGTGAGCCCCAGCGAGGTGCCTCGCGGGCAGGAGACGAACCTCGCCGCTAGTGGCGTGGATATCGGCGTGGCCAAGCTGCGGGCCTTCCCCCTGCTCGCCGCGCCGCCCGGCCAAACCGCGGACGCCACGGAGGGGAGCGCAGCGAGGCAAGAGCGCCTGGCCCGGGTGCGCAACGCCCACAGAGAGGTGCAACTGTTTCACCCGGGCCCCGCCCACACCGCGGAGCTGGAGGCGACCCTGAGCCGGGAACGCTTCCTGCGGGGCTGGTCCTCTCCGCTCTTCCTGCGGTCGACGGCGGTGCTACGCTACGGCCTTGCCCTCCGCGGCGATGGACAGCAGGGAGTGCTGACAGACTCAAGGGAGCAACTGTTCCACGGGGACGTGTCGCTCCAACAGGAGTGCTGGATCAACGCGGCCCAGCTGACGGAGCCGGCGCTGGCCCGCGAGCTCGCCACCCACCACCCCATCAGCGCCATCTGGCAGTTCCCACTGCAGGGAACCATCGCGGCCAACTGCGCTCGGCTGCAGGTGCTGCACCGGTACAAGGAGCGGCAGTGGATCCTCCTCCAGGCGGTGGAGGTGATCCCCCACTGGCGACTGCGGCCCGGGGCACGCGGCGTTCCCTTTTTCAATTACGAGGATGCCTCCCCAGCGGCACCGACGGATAATGCCTACCCCTTGGTCTGGTACAACTTGGACGAGGTGGAGGGCATCTCGGCCCCCGAGCGGCTCTGCATGGACCACTACGCCCCCACGTACGCCAACAGTATCCCCGTGAAGGTGATCGCACTGAAGGTCTTCATGACACTTCGCGCACTGCAGGCTGGCTTCGAGTCCCCCGTTTGGGTGGAGCTGAAACCGGAACAAGCGGCCAGTGCTTATTGCCCGCCAGCACAGCAGGGTCCGCGCAGCCCACGCAGCGGCCCAACCACTGCCTTTGCCCTCATCCTTCCTCCGGACTGCACGCTGGTCTTGTACCAGGGAAAGACCTACATGAACTACGAAGAGTACGCGAAGAAATACGAAAGCTCCTCATGAGCGTGCTGGGGCCATCAGAAGCTCTCGTTCCAACCCGCCATCTCACTTGGCAGAAGAAAAAACAAAACAATCAAGCAAGTACGTCTCCTCTCTCTCTCACACAGCCAGCTGTCCGCAACCTTGTTGGTCAATGCTGCGCTACCAATCTCTGCTACACCCCACTTTTAATAAATAACAAGAGTCTACTCGACTTGCATCGGATCTTTTTCTAGTGGACGGTTCTCTTGGAAGTGGTGTGTGTCCCTCTGCTTGTGCTCTAATCTCTCCTTCTCCCTCGCCATTTTTTTTTTTTTTTGGCCCCCCTCTCGGAGGCCAGAAGATCGGTTTCTACTTGGATAGGCCCGGATCGACGCCTCCACGACCTCACAGGCCGGACAGGAAGAAACACCCTGTGGTACACGTCGGGTCTGGTAACCCTAAAAACCGAGGCAGGCAGAGGCGGCAGAGGTGGCCCACCCCAGAATGGGCCCTTCCCGACGACGGCCCAGAGAGGAGGGAGAGGGGGCATCCCCCAGGCCGTCGCGACCCCGGCACGAGCCGGAGGACGACGCGCTGGGCCTGGGGGAGGGCGCCCCCCTCCGGCACCGAGGACGAGGAGGGCGAGGACCTGTTCGGGGACGACTACATGCGGGACTACCTTGCGCCGGACGAGGAGAGCGAGTCGACCGCGGAGGATGACGTGGCGCCAGAAGATTGGATCGTCAACGACTCGTCTGACACCGGGTCCGAGATATCGGAGAGGGACCGCCGCGCAGTCGACGCCATGATGGAGCGTCACGCGGAGCTCGACCGGCAGCTGCAGGCGAAGCAGCGCGAGATGGAGGAAGGTCTCTTCAGCGACGTCGAGACCCTCTTCAGTGATGCCGAGGAAGAGGGCGACGAGTCCGACGAGTCCGACGAGGAGGCGGAGGCAGGCGCGGCAGGCAGCCAGGGCTACACCGACCCCGACGCTGCCGCGTACGTTCAAGGGGACCTGGAAGGCCTCCATTTTAACTGGCGCCAGCCGCAGGGAGAACTGGTGAGCTGGCTGGCGCAGGAGCTGCCTCGCCGGGCCATAAAGAACCGCATCTACAACTTCTTTGTCAATTACCGAGAGGGCGGGACCGCGGTGTACGAGTCCCGAATCAAGGCGATGATACAAGAAAATGACATGAGCTTCCAGCTGAGCTACAGCCACCTGAGTCGGGTCTACGACAGCGTGTTGGCCCTCTGGCTCGTGGATGCCCCCGACGCCATCCTGGAGCTGCTGGAAGATGCGGGGAACCATTACACCTTTCAGCTGTTTCCGCACTACAAGAAGGTTCAACCGCACATTGCGGTGCGAATCGCGGATCTCCCGCTGTGCGACCCCATCCGTGACTTCCGTCAGGTGCATATGAACGTTCTTGTGCGGGTGGAGGGCGTAGTCGTGCGCCGGTCCCCGGTGTATCCACGAATGCATGCGGCGAAGTACGACTGCGTGCGCTGTAGCTACATCATTGGGCCCATCTATCAGCGCGGCGACAGGGAGCAGCGGGTGAGCGTGTGCCCCAGCTGCCAGAGCAAAGGCCCCTTCCGCGTGAACATGATGCTCACCGAGTTCCGCAACCACCAGACCCTCGCGCTGCAGGAGTCGCCCGGGAAGGTGCCTCCTGGCCGCCTCCCGCGGAGCCTGGAGGTGATCCTCACCCAGGACCTCATTGACCGCGCCAAGCCCGGGGAAGAGGTGGACGTGACAGGGATCTACCGCAATCACTTCGATCCCCTCCTCAACAGCCGCCAAGGGTTCCCTGTCTTCACCACGGTGCTGCAGGCGAACAACGTCCTGCGCCGGACGACGGAGCTCGGTACCTTCCGCCTCCCGGACTATGAGCGGCAGCGGGTGCTGGAGATGTCCAAGCACCCTAACATCAAACGAAAGCTGCTGCAGTCGATTGCCCCGAGCATCTGCGGCCGAGAGGATATAAAACTCGGACTGCTGCTCGCGATGCTCGGCGGTGTCCCGAAGGATGTCGGCGGCGATCAGTCTCATCGGATTCGCGGCGACATCAACGTCCTCATGGTGGGGGATCCCGGCTGTGCCAAGTCGCAGTTCCTCAAGTTTGTTGAAAAGACGGCGGACCGCACTGTCTTCACCACCGGCCGCGGCTCCACGGCGGTGGGTCTTACGGCCTCTGTGCACAAGGATACCGTATCGGGCGACTTTGTGCTGGAGGGCGGGGCGCTGGTCATCGCGGACCGCGGCTGCTGCCTGATCGACGAGTTTGACAAGATGTCAGACCAGGACCGCACCTCCATCCACGAGGCCATGGAGCAGCAGACCATCTCTGTTGCGAGAGCCGGGATCGTGACGTCGCTCTCCGCTCGATGCTGCATTCTCGCCGCGGCCAATCCCATCGGGGGGCGCTACGACCCGTCGTCCTCGTTTGACGCTAACGTCAGCCTCACCTCCCCCATTCTCTCGCGTTTTGACCTCCTCTTCGTGCTGCGCGACGAGGTGAACGTCGAGCTCGACACACAGCTGGCCACCTTCGTGTGCAACTCCCACATTCGAAATCACCCCCGGTCCCAGCAGGAGTCGCGTGCTGCAGAGCGTGAGTTGCACGAGCGGCTCACACAGACGCGGCTCGCCCTAGAGAGCACCGCCGACGAGTCCGAGCGCCAGCGCTACGAACTGGAGTTGCAGGAGCTGCGGCAGCGGCTCGACCCGAAGGTGCTGTCGGAAGACACAGACATCTCGTCCAGCAAGCCGCTGCCGCAGGCGCTGCTCCGCCAGTACATCCTCTACGCCCGCAGCCACTGCCACCCGCGGGTGGCCAACATCGATGCCAACGTCATCGCACGGCTCTACACGGAGCTGCGGCAGGAGTCGCGGCACGGAGGCATCGCCATCACGGTGCGGCACATGGAGTCTGTCATCCGCCTCTCCGAGGCGCACGCGCGGCTGCACCTGCGGGACTTTGTGCAGGACCAGGACGTGACAGCGGCCATCGCGCTGTTTCTGCGCTGCTTCATCCAGACGCAGAAGTATTCGATGCGGCGGACGATGGAGGCCCGATTTCGGCGGTATCTCGAGGCGGAGTCGGAGCCGCTGCCCCTCATCCAGCACCGCGTCCGGACAGCCATCGCCGCCGCGAGGCACTTTGAGCGCCAGATGTCTGGTGGCGTCGAGCCCACACGGGTGCGGGTGGAGGTGGCGGAGATTGAGCGCTACACCGCCAACGTCCCCGCTGAGGCGCTCACTGCCTTCTTTGCGAGCGAGGAGTTCCGCGCGTCGTATACCCTCATCCGGGACGACGTGACGCAGGCACCGCTCTATATTGAGCACTCCATCGTCTAGACCCGCCGACGGTCTATTCCCCCGCCCTCGCCTCTCCGCACAACGGCGTGAGGGCCATATCTAGCGCGGGCTGCGTGCTGGAAGACCAAAGTGGCTAGCCCGGTGAATCGGGCCCTTGCCTGTCGCTCGCTGAGAGCGTGCATTTACATTATCATATCATCTACAGACCTAGATAGAACTTAAAACCTGACAGCAAATACAACCAAAGTAATTAATTAAGAACAACTATACGTAAATATATATATATATATATATATAGAGAGAGAGAGAGAGAGAGACAACTGTATGATGGAGAGTATGAAGTGCCCTGCGTGTTGAATGCCTCGCCTTGGCTGTCTTCCCTCCCCTCTTCGTTTGCTTCTTTACCCCCTTAAGTGGTGCTCCGTGCTTCGTAGCCCCCCGGCTGTGCCGCACACCAGTGAAGGCTGTAACGCCGCCGCCGCACACACAGACAGTCGCACTCGCTCACGGAGGGCTGGACACCAACCCGGCAGTCGTCGGCCTCCCCAACCCCCTTGCTCTGCTCTGTTTATGTTTATGTGCCGATCGAATGAACAACGATGACAGTGACGACGAGGCGCGCCGCCGCACAGACGCGTACTACTACTCCAACAGCCCCGTCCGCGGCGTTCCGACGCGGGCCCCTCCTCTCAAGAGCTGGTCCTCGACACCCCCATCACACTCCTGCTGCCGGCCTTGTTCGGCTCCACCGCCTCAGGAGAGACAAAGGTGGGCGGCTCCTCCACCGCCATCTCTGTCTCCGCCGCCGGAGATTCAAATAGTAATACCCGACACCGACACCGACACCGACACTTCTCTCTCGGATCCAGCGCCAGCGCGGCGCCTTCCTCTGCCCCTCGTCCCCCAACCCCAACCCCAACCCCAACGCCACCTCGTCGCCTCCACACCCCGGTCCTTTGACCGCAGGCCACCACGCCGCCAGACGCGGCCCCAGGCGGAGACAGCGGAGCTCCCTCCGCAGTTCTTCGCATCCCAGCGCCTCGCCAGCCCCAGTGCCATGGCCCCCGCCGCCCCCGCCCCCGCCGCCGCCACCGCCACCGCCGCAGACGCTCCATCTCCCTCGCCGCCGTCTCTTCCGCCGCGGCCCGAGGCAGACGGCGAGGCGGTGGCAGCGGCGCTCCGGACTCTGCGGCGCCGCGTCCTCCACCGGATGGCGGTGGCCAGCGGGGTGCCCCCCACCCCGGCCGCCCGCCAGCCGTCTCCCCCGCAGTGGGACGAGCTCCGTTGCTTCTTCTCTGCAGCCCCCCCCCGGCCAAACCTCGCGGCACAGGATAGGGCGGCGCGTCGAGAGCAGTCGGTGGCCGTGCTGCTGCGGGCCCTCGCCGTCAACGCCGAGCGTAGGGACCCACCAAAACCCGCACTGGGACCGCTGACCGCCGCGCACCACCGCGACGCAGCGGCGACCGCTGCCACTGCCTTTTCCTACGGCGCCCTTCGCCTCTACCCGGGGCCGCCGCTGCAACAAGCGGGGAAGGAGCCCCCCCCCTTAGAGTTCTCTAGACCCCACTAGACCAAGACCCCAACCCTACATGCAAAGGCACGAATGGGAGGTCTATACGTATACGTATACTCTCGCCCACCACTGGATATCATATCGTGAGCGACTATGGGCATGCTGCCCAGAGTTTTCTGCTCGCCTGTGGCTAAGCGCTTTGCGTTTCATTCTTTTTCTTCTTCTGCTTCTTCTTCTCACTTTTGAATATATTTATCTTTGAAAACACGGGGCGGGGCTGAACAATCTACCTGGCCTCGTTGAAGTATCACAAGACTCATCTGTTCTGCAACGGATCGCGTGGCCCGTTTTTTTTTTTTTTTTTATACCGGTGTCACCTTTTCCAAGATGCGATTTCTCTTTCAAGTCCCACAGTTCCTTAAGGATGCTGCGGAGGAGTATCTCTTCGAGAGCACGCAGCAAATGATAGCCGATATCATAACCGCCCCCAGCGCTACCGCTGCTCGCGACGTCTTTGTGGCACGGGCGAAGGAGGGCGGGACTGAGTTTTGGCTCGACGTCTGCATCATTCTCGCTATGCTGCTGATGACGATTGCACTAGTGAACTGCTTCAGCTACTGCTGCTGTTGGTTCTGCGTGGGAATGCCGAAGCAGGCGCAAGTCGTCAACAAAATCCGTTCGGGTGCGCTGGATTACCAGAAGAAGGCGGAGCAGGAGCGGGCAGAGCGTAAGCTGCGAGGCGAACCGGAGGACGACGGCCTCGAGGAGGACTTCCGTGCCATCAGCCGTGCCATGAACGAAATGCGGGACTACCTGCGGGAGAGCGAGGCCCGCCTCCAACCGGAAGGGGATAGCGTGCTGGAGAGCGAGAAGGACAAGCAGAAAACAGGCGATACAACTGAAGCCGCCCAGGCCCCCGCCAGCGGAGTGCGAACGCGTCGAAAGCCGAATCAGGTGCTGCCCGCCTCCCTCATCCGTGGCCTCAGCTACGTCGATGTAATGGCAGCCTCGCCGAACCAACGGCACTTTTTGGTGGGGAGCCGCAGCAAAAAGGCGACCTACGTGATCCCCCAGGGCGATGTGGCCTTCCTACGCCGCGGCAAGGAGTTGCTAAAGAAAGGCTCCCCCTTCACAATTGTGGAGGACCTTGAAGTCCCACTGCCCGCCTCTGTCAAACGCATGGAGGTGTACTCGGCACAGTTCGTGCCGGTGGCCGAGCAGAGCGTGCTGGTCATCGGCGAACGAAACACGGACACCTTTTTTGTTTTTAGTGTCACTGGGGATTGCGATGTCTCGCTACAACGCTGCCTTAAAATGCCTGGCCACCGCCTCGTGTCATCGCTCACGCACTGGGGTATCGCCACCAACGGTGCGGGCGGCGGGATGGACGGGCTGGTGCACTTCCAGACAAAAGACTGCGTCGTGGAGCTGCTGACCGCGTCGAGCAACACGTTTACCACCGCGACCAACAAGTTTAAGATCGGGAACGCGACGGCGTGGTGCCATCTCCACGACCTGGTTGCCGTTGGCGGCTCCTTCATGCGGGAGCCCCGGCTGGCCCGCATCGAACGCCGGGACCACGGCAGCGCCTCCGCCTTCGAGCTGAAGCCTGTCGTGACCCTGCCGGCTTCTCATGGGTCGACCGGGGGCAGCGCGCTGCGGGCTGTGGCGACGGCGTTGGTCACCTCTGGGCTCCCGGCGTTCAACACGCGCAACTACTGGATAGTGCTGTTCGAGGATGGCACGGGGCAGGTGCTCGACCTGGACGCGATGCGCTCCACCGGCTCTCCGGAGGTGGTGTGTATCTTCACTGACACGGACTACGCGGAGTACACCCCGGAGGAGCCCGTGCGGCTGCTGGTCGCTGTCCGAGGGACGGCGTACAAGGAGCAGCTGGTGCTGCTGCTGGTGCGCGGCGGCAACGTGACGGTTCTCCACCAGAGCGGCTTTGTGGCGCCATTCGAGATGATCCGGCGACTAGACATCTTTGACGCCCTCAGCGGCACCAGCATTGCGTTCGCCTCGCTCCTGCTCGGCGGCCGCGGGCTGGCGCTCTGCGGTGCAGAAGACCACCGCGGTGTTCGCCTCTTTGAGTTGCCTGAGTAAGAAGAGGGAGGGTAAGGCGGGAACGCGAAATCCTACAGCAGGACAACAGAATCTCACAGCTATGAAAAGCCAACTGGGAGGCTAGGGGGGCACCAAGCCCAGCCTCATGCTCTACCACTCCACCACCATCGCATCTGCGCTGTTACCTCTGTACTCCCTCGTCTCCATCTCGTTTGTTGTTTCACTTAATGATGTGATAAACTTCTGGCTGTTGTTGGACCATGGGGGAGTGTTGAATCATACTTGCTGCAGGTCGATCTGCCGCTCCACTCTTTCACCCTCTGCCGTTGCCAGTTGTTTGCTCCTTCTTCTCCCTCAGGGGTCGGCAACGCTATCCTCTTCACAAGTCAAAGCGGAGCGACGGCGGTTTCTGCTCATTCACAGGACACGTGCAAACGCAAAGCTGCACATCCGCCCCCACATATATTCCCCCCCCCCCTTACCTTCAGCTATCCTGCGAGCTCTCGCGCTTCTTTCTATTCCATCATCATAGCCAATGACCTCATTCAAGCGCCACACGGCGACAACCAAACCTGCGCGACGAGAGCGAAGGGTTCGGTTCGACATGAGCGAGAACAAGGTGCGCTTCATTCGCGTTCCGCCTCGCTCTCACAACAAGGATTTTTGGTTCTCTGAGTACCAGCGTATTGTGAAGAAGGGGATGCAGTTCGAGGTAGAGCCCAACATTAACGCTGGTGTCGAAGTGGACTGCCGCCTACAACTATGCACACTCGCGATGTCCTCCGCTGCTTCCCCTTCCCGCGGCCAGCGCAGTGTCGTGTCGGTACTGAACGAGCAGGACCTTTTCGCCGACCCCACCGTGGCCACCAATGGCCAACAGTGGTTTGCCATTGGACGAGTCGGACCGGGAGAGATGACGGCCGTTAAAGTCATTCTGCCCCCCGGCTCGTACCAGCTGCGGTGCCAAGGTGAGCACCCCGTCCAGATCTTCGCCCAGGCATGGGACGTGGAGCGCCACCTCTCCTAGATCCAGAAGCAGAGGAGCTGTTCTAAGAGAACTAGGAGGTGGGACCGCCCATGCCCATCCCCCCACAGCCGCACAAGCAGTACCGATGCAAGGGAGAGCGCATGACTTCAAATTGAAATAAGCATCACGAATAACTTGGCATAAGGACAAACAAACCAAAAACAACAACAAAAAACAAACTGGTTGCTCTTTTGAGAGAACAACCAGTCCAGGCCGAGGCTCAGTAGGATTGACCACCTTCCTGATGCCTTCCTGAGGATTTTGTTTGCTCTGCGTTTCTCCCCTCGGAAGAATACTGAACTCCCAACTAACGGATTCTTGCACTTCATTCCTTCTCCCACCTCTATAAACACTGTGGTACCCCTTCCTCCGTTATGTGGACGTGCACACAACAAGAGTAAGCTGCCCGGCTGCTAATACGACCCGCCCGTTCTTCTAAGACGGTCTCTTCCACCTTGACGCCAGCCTCATCTATCTACCTAGACATCCATCAGTTAGATATAGCTACCCACAGTTCAAGTTCTTCACCCCACGCGTTCAGAGCTTCGAGACCCCCACGCCCTCCTCTCTACAAACAGGCACACACTAGATTCACCGCTATTAGAAGGCCGCATGACGCCCATTGTCATTCAACGCAACGGCGAGCGGGAGCCGTACGATGAGAGCCGCGTCCTTGCGACGTTAGAACGCATGGCCCGCTACCCCACCGCCCTGCCCACCGATGCCACCGACACCGCCATGGACCTCTTTGACCTCCCTTCCCTTGCCAAGAGCATCACGTCCGAGCTGTCCAGCGAGATACGGGTGGAGCAGCTGGAGGAAGCCATTGCGGCGAAGCCGGCTTACTCCGTCACAAAGCACCCCGACTACAGCATGCTCGGCGGGCGCCTCGCTGTTCTGGCCCTGCACCGGACCACCGTCGACTCCGTCGTGGAGTGCTTCCGGCGGCTGCGGGACCACACGATGGAGGAAACTGGCCGGCCCGCGCCGCTGGTGTCCGAGGAGGTCTGGGAGGTTGTACAGCAGCACGCCGAGGAGCTCCAGGCAATGATCGACTACGACCGCGACTTCCGCTTCGACTACTTCGGCTACAAGACCCTCGAGCGCTCCTACCTCCTCCGCAAGGAGAAACGGGCGGACAAGGGTCTCATCCTAGAGCGCCCACAGCAGCTCATTCTTCGCGTGGCGATTGGGATCCACGGACACGACATGGAGCGCGTGCGGGCCACGTACCACGACATGAGCATGGGCTACTACACGCACGCCACCCCGACACTCTTCAACTCAGGCACGTGCAACCCCCAGATGAGCTCTTGTTTTCTTGTCGCCATGAAGGACGACAGCATCCTGGGCATCTACGAGACCCTCAAGGAGACCGCCCTCATCAGCAAGAGCGCCGGGGGCATCGGGTTTCACTGCCACAACGTTCGCTGCGCCGGCAGCTACATCAGCGGCACCAACGGAACCTCCAACGGGCTCGTGCCGATGCTCCGCGTGTTCAACAACACGGCTCGCTACGTCGACCAGGGCGGTGGCCGTCGGAAAGGCGCCTTCGCCGCCTACCTGGAGCCCTGGCACGGGGACATTCTGGACTTCCTGCAGCTCAAACGAAACACCGGCAAGGATGACCACCGCGCCCGCGACCTCTTCTACGGCCTCTGGATTCCGGACCTGTTCATGGAGCGTGTGGAGAAGAAGGCGGAGTGGACCCTCTTCGATCCCGCCACGGCCCCAGGCCTGGGCGACTGCTACGGCGACGAGTTCCGCGAGCTCTACACGCGCTACGAGAAGGAGAACCGCGGCGTGAAGAAAGTGAATGCCCAGGAGGTTTGGTTCCAGATTGTGCAGTCCCAAACCGAAACGGGCACACCGTACATGCTCTACAAGGACGCCTGCAACCTCAAGTCCAACCAGAAGAACTTGGGCACCATCAAGTGCTCCAATCTCTGCACGGAAATCGTGGAGTACACGGCGCCAGACGAGACGGCGGTCTGCAATCTCGCCTCTGTTGCGCTCCCTCGCTTTATTCGGACCCTCCCCGACGGGTCCAAGGAGTTCGACCACGAGAAGCTGCGGCAGATCGTGAAGCGCCTCACCGTCAACCTCAACCGCGTCATCGACAACAACTTCTACCCCACCGAGGAAGCACGCCGCAGCAACATGCGCCACCGGCCCGTCGGCCTCGGCGTGCAGGGCCTGGCAGACACCTTCATCCTGCTGCGCCTCCCCTTTGACTGCGCCGAGGCCCGCCGCCTCAACGAGGACATCTTCGAAACGATTTACTACGGCGCTGTGGAGTCGTCCATGGAGCTGGCGGTGGAGGAGGGCCCATACGAAACCTTTGCGGGCAGCCCCGCCAGCCACGGCCTTCTGCAGTTTGACCTGTGGGGGAAGACGCCGGTGAGCAACCGCTGGGACTGGAACAGCCTCAAGGAGAAGGTCATGCGCCACGGTATGCGCAACTCCCTTCTGGTGGCCCCCATGCCCACTGCCTCCACCTCTCAGATCCTAGGCAACAACGAGTGCTTCGAGCCGATCACCTCCAACATTTACGTCCGCCGCGTCCTCAGCGGCGAGTTCCCTGTCGTCAACAAGCACCTCGTGAAGGACCTCATCGCCCGCGGCCTGTGGGACCACGAGATGCGCAACGAGATCATTTCCCGCGACGGCTCCGTCGCAAACATCGACCGCATCCCGCAGGATCTCCGCACCCTCTACCGCACCGTCTGGGAGCTCAGTCAGAAGGCCATCATCGACATGGCGGCAGACCGCGGGAAGTACATTGACCAGTCGCAGTCGCTCAACTTATTTCTGCAAAATCCGTCCCCCGGAAAGATCACTTCCATGCACTTCTATGCCTGGCGCTCCGGCCTCAAGACGGGCATGTACTACCTCCGCACCAAGTCGGCCGTGGACGCCATCAAGTTCACCGTGGACCCCAGTCGCATGAAAGAGATCAAGGCCGAGGAGGAGAACCAGCGCGGCATCACCAACAACAACGGCCCCACCGACTGCCTCATGTGCGGCGCGTAGGGAGGGAGGGTGTCCATCCATTGACCATTCGCATAGTTTTACTTACTTGAAGCAGGCGGCGCCCAGAAAGCATTTCGGATGCGGCGCTGGGGGCCGCCTGCTTTTCAAGAAGAAAAAAGAAGGCTAAATGAAAAGCGGCACTCATTTCGACAAGAACCCTTGCGGATGATGGGCCCTTTTTTTTTTAAACTATTTTTTTTTTGTCGTTGTTAATCGGAGGCGAAGACCACATCTTCTTCCTTTTTAGAAATATTACTATAATTAGAAAGTGATATACGTTTTTTAAATCTACCTACTCTGCCTTGTACCCTTCCCTTTTCCGCCTGTTCCCTTTAGGCCTGAATGAACATGAGGCGATGACCATCCGACCACGGCGCACCACAACCGTCTAAATGGTGCCCCCTCCCCATGTGATGGTCCCTCCCGTGTATACACGTGTACGCATTGGCTTCATACGGCACACATGCGTGCTTGCGAGAGTAGTGGCTCGGTACCCTTAAGGTTAGACTAAGGGCAGTCGTGCCCACCAGGCGGAGCTACATAGAATACTATACACATACTATACACAAATATCTGACATCCTGTCGTTCCCATTCCATTCCCTCGGCCTGCGAGCAAAGGGCAAATAAATGCCGGTAACACGACGTGCAGTTGGCGGAAACAACAAATGCAAACAAAAAAAAATATCCCTGTAACACTATCCCTTCTTTCTCCTCCTCTTCTTCTTTTTCTCTATTTATTATCCCCTTCTGAGAGAGAGTGTGTGTGTGAGCATAAAGGTACGCGAGAACCGTGGTAATTCGGCCCATACGTCTCCCGTGCCATCGAATCGTTCTGTTTCGTGTTGGCGCCCTCTACCAGCCAGACAGCTCAGAGTATCACTGCTGGCTCCCGTGACCCTAAAGACCAGCAATACACATATATCACATCCTATACATCTAGGGAAGAGGAAGAGGTTCCTTGTTTTCTATACACGCAGACATCATTAGTGCTTTATTTACGATATTCTTTGGGTCAGGCCCAATTCCGTCCGTTGGCTGCGCCCCCTCTCCCCCCCGTGTAGACAACTCCGGCAGGCGAATGGCCGTCCGCCTGGCGAAGTCCCAGCCGTACCTCGGCCGCAAGCCGGGGACCTCTCTCGACTACCTGCGAGAGAAGGTGGCCGAGCTCGAAGCGGAGCGCGAGGAGAAGATTCAGATCTATGATTCCCTCATGCGCAAGGGCCGTGGCGGTGTCGACGGCAACGACGTCATCGATCCGGACGATGAGCGCCAAGTGGCCAAGCGGAACGCCTTCCTTCGGCGAGAGCTCGTCCGGATGCAGCTGGCGGAGCGGCAGCACGCGACCGACTCCCGCGTACAAGAGAAGCGCAACCAGATTCGGGACGTCAAGCGGCAGGTGGAGCAGGTGGAGGCAGAGATCGCCACGCTGCGCGTCATGAAGAAGCGGAGAGACAAGGGGCTGCGCGCCATTGAGTGGGGGGAGGAGAACGCGCGGCGAGTGAGAAACGAGAGCGCTGAGGTAAACGCGGAGCTGCGCCTTACGCTCAAGGAACTGACAGACGAACTCAAGGTTGTTGCAAAAGAGGACTACGAGTCCCACGAGCGTTGTGCACGCCTGCAGGAGATGGTCAAACTCGGCGCTACCGTAGACGAAGTAGAGCAGCTCCAACGCGAAATTGTAGAGCAGAAGGAGGAGATCGAACGCCTTAAGGTGAAGGAGGCGGAGTGGAAGAAGGTGAAAGCCGGAGTCCACACGGAGAACCGCAAGATGGCCAAGGCAGAAGAGAAGGAAATCAAGCGCCTCAACCTGGAGCTGGTCAAACTCAAGGTTGTGCTCTCCAACAAGGACGCCGAGCTCCGGACCACCTTCCAGAACGTAGGCAACGTGCAGCTCATGTAAGTCTCTGCTCTACCGTCACCCGTTGCTGCCCATACATAGAGCTTATCTTTCTTCTTTTATTGATTGATTTATATATATATATATATATATATTCTTCCCCATATACAAACGTTGGAGTAGCTCGGGTGAGACTCGTCGTACGTAACAACTATCACTCTCTCTTTTTCTATGTGTGGCGCAGGGAAACTCGTACTTCGCCTACACAGTTGCGGCGTGACTGCCGTTATAGCCGCGGTGGAATATATGCCGCTTCCGTCTGATCAAAGACGTTGCAGTCATTGAAACAAACAAGCAAAGGCCATAACCGCCACCATGCACAATGAAAAAACATAGCCTGCTCGATCCCTGCGTGGCACGTTGGCTCCTTTCGCTAGGCCGTATGAAGAAAACTCTCTCTCTCCCTCTCTCTCCCTCTCGCTTTCTCTTTTGGTATCTGGAATGATGCGACGGCTGCGCGGACCTCTTCGCACCTACTTTCTGTGCGTGTAGACGTCTGCACACACTTGTACGTTGTAACTACCCTGCGAAGCTGAAACCAAATCATAAATAGACTAGACTTCTATTTATCTTTTCATCGTTGTATTGTTTTTCTTTACGAGCCGACCAGGACCATTTCATAATTGAGACACACCAACACCGTATCTATCCCGTATCTCTACTCACCGCCTCGGGTGAGTGAGCTTCGCGCTGGTGGGCAACCTTTACCGCCTCCGACTGGTGCGGTGCGCCCCTTCAGGCGAGGGGCTAGCCTGAACTTCCGGAGAGGACGGCGCGTTGCTCTCTCGTCTCCCTGCTGCTGCTGGCCCAGAGGGTCGTCGCCTCGCACACCCCCTTCAGAAACGGCGGCGCACGGCTCGCTGCTCGTTGTACACTACTACCCTAGCAGGCTAGACTAGAGACAGCTCTGCTGCTGCTGATCTATCTGGTCCTTCCATATATTTTTCCTCCCATACACACATACGCATATATATATATTGATCTCAACCCTATTAGTACTTTCCCTTCGTCTAGTGCTCTCTGCTTTCGATCCTTGTGTCGCGCTCCACCAACCACCACACACTCCACGTGGAATCTGGAGTTGGCCTCGCCTGCTTTTTAGTCTTCTCTCCAACCGCCGCCATGTCGCACACGCCTCCACGAACTAACTCCATCGACACGGCCAGCGACGACCGGAGCCGGTTCGTCGTCATCCCACGCCGCGTTCCACGGCCTCGCGGCGTATCCCCCGCTGCGGCGGGACGACATGAGCGAAGAGGCGCCACCGCCGCCCCGCACGATGAGCTCGAGGCGGACCCGATCTCGCGTGCCGAGGCTCCAGCCGCAGCCCGAGACCAAGTCGCCGACCGGCCCGCAGGGTCTCGCCCCCCTCAACGCCACCGCGCGCCACCTCAGCAGCTCCACTAGTACCTCTCTCGTCCACCCCGCCGGCGCCGGCGCCACGGCCGCCTCCGTCGGGCCCTCGGGCGGCGCCGGCGCCGGCAGCCCCCGGCGGGATGCCGCCGCCATCACGCGAAACAAGCGCGAGCCACGGCCACGTTCCGGCAGTCCACTCGACCAACACACCCACCATGTCGACCGCCCCCATAGCGAACACGGGGACCCCGACGCACACCAACAGCAGCGGAGCCGTGGCGCCGAACTTCATCCCGGCCCTCTCAAGTCGCGCCATCAGCTCCATCTCCCCGGAACTGAACAACATCCTGAGCCTGGGCAGCAGCAGTGGCAACGCCCCGCCCGCCCCGGTCGTACCGAGCAGCAGCGCCAACCAGGGTCCGCTGCCCACCATCTTCACGGTTACCTCAACCGCCACGAACTCCAACGCCCCGGCGACGCACTCGCCGAAAGCGGGCAAGAAGAACGTCCGCGGGACCTTGTTTGAGCGCCGCAACCGCCTCGAGCTGGGCAGCATCAGCCTGAGCATGGAGACCTTCACCGAGGAGGCCACCACGTCGCTCTCGGCGCCGCCCGCCGTCAACATTCGCGGCTGGTCCAAGATCCCGTCCAGGCACCTTTCTCCGCTGGCTGCGGGGGGCCACCACCCCCCTGAGCCCCTCTCCCTCGTGGGGCCGCTCGGCTTTGGCGGCGGTTCGTCGACGCTCAAAGTGGTGAGCTACAACATTTTAGCGCAGTACCTCGTTAGCACGGACAACTACCCCCTCTGCCCGGCCGCGGCGCTCACCGAAGAGCACCGAATCCCGCTCATCATGGATGAGCTGCGCCACGCCGAGGCGGATATTGTTGCGCTGTCCGAGATCAGCGCCAAGGTGTTCGCGGCGGACAATTCGCTGGGACGATTTCTGAGCAGCTCGATGAACTACGACGGGTACTACGTGGCCAACACCAGCATCACAGGCACCGTCACCTGCACCGCGAAGCCGTACAGCAAGCGCGGGATACCCTCGGCCACGGCGGAGGAGAAGGATCCCGAGTCCCCGACCAATGACCCGACCCGCGACGACACCGACGGCGTGGCGCTCTTTTTCAACAACAACCGGTTTGAGCTGCTGGAGGAGGTGCCGGTCTTCTTCAACAAGCTCGGGATGGCGGACACGTCCCTCACCCCGGCGGAGCGCAAGAACCTGTTGGTCAAGACGCACAACGTGGCGCTGGTGATTGTGCTGAAGGATCTGGATAACCCGCGCTGGACGTATGTGGTCGGCACGTCGCACATCACCTGGCGCCGCTGCGAGAGCCAGCTGTGGCAGCTGCACCACGTCATTAAGGTGATGGAGCGCCTAAAGATGAAGTACGGCGGGGGCAAGCCGCCAGCGCCTCCGCCGCCGGACGAGGTGGAGGGCCGGACCAACTTCAGCCGCACCACTAGCGAGAACTTTCTCTCGTGCGTCTGTGGGCCGGACGAGGTGCAGGTGGCGTGCATTCTCGCTGGGGACTTCAACATGGAGCCGAACCACCCCGCCTTTGAGTACGCCCGCACCGGCGCGCTGCCGGGCGACGCAGAGGTAATGAAGAGCTGGCGGGACGCCGGGGCGGATGCGTCGCACTCGCACGAGTTGGTTCTGATTGAGCATGCGCGACCCCGCAAGGGGAGCCGGCAGACGTCGGGGATGAGCCAGCCCTCGCCCCCGCCAAAGCCGAAGCCCACCCGCGCCCCCTCGCAGGGCCGCGCCAAGACGACGCTCTCCACGTGGCCGCCGCCGGCGGATCCCTCCGAGGAGCTGGGAGGGACCACCCGCGACCGCCGCGGCGGCCCCGACACGCTGCGGGACCTGCTCGGGCTCGACGTGAACCGCCGTGTGGTCGTGTCGGCCGACAACGGCGAGGGCGAGTCGCCCCTCAAAACGCAGGCGACCCCCGAGAAACCAAACACGCCGCCACCCCCGCGGCGCCGCGACATGGATCGCGTCGCCATGCCGCCGTCGCCAATGAAAGTCTGGCAGCGCAGCGAGAGCTCTTACGGAGAGGTGGAGCGCCACAACACCGCAGAGCTTTACCTGCCGGACAACTCGGATCACAACGCCGGCGTCAGCTCCACTAGTGCCCCAGGGGGCCCCGTCTCCTCGGCCATCCTCACCCTCGGGGCGACGGATGCCCCGCCGCTGAGCCCTATGCTGGGCCTCCCGCCGACCACCACCCCGCGCGCCAAGCGGCGCCCCTTCAGCCGCCGCCTCTCCGAGAGTCGGTCGTCAGATTCCTCCATCGAGTGCGGCAGCCCCTTGCCCCGGCGCAGCAGCCCAGCGCCCGCCAGCTGCGGCCCCGTGGCCCCGGCGGACCCGCCGCCGACCGGCCGCAGTTTCCAGCGCCGCGCGGAGCGGAAGCGCGCGGCGTCGGCCAGTTTTAGCCCGCAGACGATGCACCAGCTGCGGTTCCGGAACGCCTATGAGACGTACATCACGCGGCACCCGAAGCGCGTTACCGCCAACTCCAGCGGCGGCGGCGAGGGGAAGGTGATCGACTACATTCTGTGTGACAACGACCTGCTCCGCGCGGTGAGTGTCCTGCGGCTCGGGGAGCGAAGCACGAACCTCCCGTCGTGGAACTGTCCCAGCGATCACTTCATGGTCGGCGCCATTTTTCGTGTACCACCCCCGCCCACCAGCGGAGGCCCCCTCTCGGGGACCAGCACCTTCTCGCAGATTTAACCGAGCGTACCGCTCTGTAGAGGGAGAGCGTCTAGGGAAAGAGGTGGGAGCCAGCGGGAGCACCGGCACGTCCACGTCCACAATCTCCATCCATATCTGAGACGGAGCGGCAGGGATGTACAGATAGTGTTGGTTTAGCCAAGCCTTTTTTATTCTTTTTTATTTTTCATTTTTCGTGTTGTATATGACCGACCGTCCGGGCGACCCTTCACCTCCTCTTTTCTGGCGTCCGTGTCGGTATTCACCCACATCGCTGGGCCTGGACCGAATTTAGTTCAAAAGCGTCAATCCGATCGCCGGGGAGATGCGCTCGCTCTCTCACCTGCCTCATATATATATAAAGAGTGGGAGATGCAGTGCACCAAACAAGTTATATTTCCTCGACACCTTTCTTTTCTGTCGCAGGGGAGGCGGAGCGAATAGAACACAGCGAACGAGAGAGACATCAGTGGGTCACACGCCAGTTGTAAATATGTCTACTACAGGATAGTGCGCCGCAGTATAAAATATAAGCCACATCCGAGGGAGTTCCCAAACACCTTTCGGAGGAGTCTCTTTTAGGGGGCTCAATAAAACATTATATATAAAATACATCGAACTATACGCATGATCTTCATTGAATAGACGCCGTCACTTAGTGGAAATGAGATCAGAAGGTAAACCAAGACAAGACAAGAAGATTCTATACAAACGATTCTATACAGATATGGACGAGAAGTAAACGAACCAGGAAGTACTGAGAGAGAGAGACGAAGAGAAAGAGGGAGATATGGCGTATGGTGAGATGACGTGCAGTCGAGCCAGAACTCGTGTAGGAGTCCGTTCTCCAGCAGCGTACGCCTGACCTTCAACCTTTATCACACTCTCAAACCAAATAACAGAACAATGATATATATTTCCTTTGAGGTACGTAGATGAGATGCTGTGGAGGGCCCGCCAGCCCACGTTGTTGTTTCCCTCTTCTCTCCCTCCCCAGGAGTGAGGATCCCTCCCATCTGTATTAAAATATCAGCGGAGTGGGACGCTGAGACGCGCGTACTGTTTTTTTTTTTTTGGATTTGAATCCCTTCCCTTTCCTTCTTCTTGTTTTTTTTTCTTTTTAGTTCCATTCTTCTTTTTCTCCCAGTTTTTTTTTTTTTTTGTGTGTGTTTCCCTTCCTTCCTGCGTTGCTCGTCGTTGAAGAGGGGCACCGGTGTGCTACCCCTCTCGACCTAGATCCTCTTCACCCAGAGGAAACCGTATCGGTTGGTCCCGAGCCCCACCCGATCCTTACTGGTACAGATATCAGTCTCTCACTGCATGGCACTTCACTACCAGTCTACTGCTGAGGCGGCATACCTAAACTGACACCTCCCCCCCCCTTTTTTTTTTGTTTCATTTTTAAAACCTTTTCTGTTCTTTCTGTTACTCCATACTCAATAATACGGGCTTGGCGGCGGCTACGCTTTCTCCCTCCGCTCTCTCTGTCTGTTCGGAGTGCCTCCCTCTCCCTCTACCCCGTCAACTCCAGCTCCAGCGCCGGAATGAGGCGGAGGCGGCGGAGACTTTACTAACCCCCCCCCCCCCTCCACCTCCTTTCTGTCGATGTAAATCTAGTGCGACAGCGCCTTCACTGTGTAAACGTAAAGCGAACCAACAGTTGCGTATAACCCACCGGAAAAGAAAAATGAAAAGAAGATCAGATGGCAAAGAGGGACCCATGCAGCGTGTTGCCCTAACCCCTAACCGCCTTCCTCTCTGCCATCTCGCTGAATTTTTCTTACTTCCAATCTCTGAGGTCGCGGCACACGACCACCTAGTGCCACCCCCCCAAACCTTCACGTCCCCCCCCCCCTTGCGTGGGCCCGTTCCAGCGCCGCGGCTCTTACTTCATGCATGGCAGAGAGCTGCCACACCCACCTTCCTACCCTTTCGCTCTCTCTCCCCCCCTTTCTTTCTCTCAGCCAACCGAAGTCTGCGCTGCTGCCGGCGTTGGCGACGTCGTCTTAGGGCCAGCCGTTCCGTAGACCGCTACCAGCAGCCACATGCTGCAGCACTCCCCGCGCTGTCTTGCCCGGGCGTTGGTGGATCGCAAGCGCCCCCAGCTGTGGGGAGCCCCCTGGCGCTCCCATCATTCGCATGAGGGGTCACCACGTTATGTGGAAGTTTCAATCGTACGATCTTATGGTCGAGCACACCCACCGGCGCCGCCACTCTGACATCCGCCTGCTGCAATACCTCGGCAAGCACTGCCCCCACCCGCAGAAATCTCTCTGGTCCCCCGACACTCCCGTCGCACAGGACCGACACCTCTTCATGCTCACCACCGTCGATATCGACGCCTTCAAGTACTGGTTCGGTGTGAAGCGCTGCCGCCTCTCCGTGGGACCGTGGAACATCTTGGCGAAGTCTGGCCTCCTTCCCCCGTCGTACCGGGATAACTCCAAGATCATGCCCAAACCGATCTTTGACAAGGAACAACTGATGCGCTACTACCTGAAGAATCGCAAGAAGATAGAGGTGGTGGAACGGGAGCGGTATCTCAATTATCAGAACTCTATGGTCGTCACCCCAGCTCAGAGGGCCGCCGAGCGCCCCGCGGCTCCCTTCCTCTAGAAGGCAAGACATGGTGGTGGCCACTCTCCAGCCGGCACACGACCTACCACATGAAAAAAAAAAAACAACTAAAACGAAGCCGGAAACACTTGAAGATAGTGTTAACGCGTAGACAGGCCCTATGAGAGCGGGCCGAGCTGCGTCTCTGCAGTTTATCTGCCCTTTCTCTAGCACTTCTCTCTTTCTCTCTCCCTCTCTCTCTCTCTTTCTTTCGTGTCCACCTCCTCTGGCGGCTCCTCTGGCGGCTCCTCTGGCGGCTCCTCTGGCGGCCACAACGGATAAGCATCAGCGTCACACAAGACATACTGACACACACATACGCACACACACACGCGGTACTATGGAGTCTCCCATCAATCCCGTGGTGCCGAACCTGCTCATGAAGGCGGCCCTCGGCGTTACCGCCGTGGCTACCCTCGCCTCTGTGTACCATCAACGGTACCGCATGCTGGCCTCGACGGACTCGCTCTTTGCAGGCGTCTTCGCCGCAAAGAGCGACAGTGAGAAGGTGCAGCAGCTGAACAACATCGTATCACAGCTGCAGAGGGACGCGACCGCGAAGAAGGCGGACGCCCGCCTCTCCTCGGAGCGCCACGGAAAGGATCTTCTGCGGCTCATCGTCCTTAAGGAGGACGGCTCCAACGCAGAACTGGTGTCCGCCGCGGCTCGATTGCTCTGCCGCATCTTTGCTCAGAGCGACGAAGGCAAGCAAGAGATGGCGCGGCTGCATGGGCCCAAGAAGTTGCTGAAAGCCCTCAGCATCGCCCACGCCCAGGGCCTCAACGACCCTCTGGAGGACCTCGCGCTCGCCCTCCGTGAGCTCACCTCCTTCGATGAGGAGAAGGTTGTACTGCTGAACGACGTCCCCGCCGGCTCTGAATGCGCCTACGAACTGGCCTGCCTGCCCTCCACGGCGAGCATGCTGGCGATCCTTGACCCGGCAAGCCCGACCTCCTTCCTGAGCGCCGTCGTTGGTGTGCTGACCAACGTCTCCATGCTCCACGCTGGAGCGAAGACGATTCACAAGGGCTGCCAGGGCCGCACCGGCATGTCGTGCTTTCTGCGGCTCCTCGACCACACCAACGTCGCCGTCTCGGGGAAGGCAGCGGAGGCGGTCGGGTTCCTCTGCCGCTCCGACTGCGGCCGCGACGAGCTGGCGCAGCTGGAGAACCTTCAGCGCATCGCCTCGAACTTTTCCGTGCACAGCGAGAAGGCGGTCATCAACCGGATCCTCACCACCGTCATGATCATGGCGGGGGACAAGAAGTTCGGCCCGCGGTTCTTCGAGCTGCTGCCGCAGACGGAGTTGATCCGCACCATGTTCGACATTTGGGTGGGCAGCCCTGACGCAGAGACCCGAAAGAGGGCCGAGATGGTCGCCTGCGTGTGTCTCCAGGTCCAGAGCACTAACGAGCATGCCATGGGGCTCCTTCAGCGCTACCGCCGCCTCATTCAGGAGCGGGCGGAGAAGGACGAGCAGGAGCAGCAGCAGCTAATGCGCCAGAAGCAGATGTTCCAAAACATGATGATGCAACAGATGGGCGGCGACGGCGGTGAGATGTTTATGTAGTGCCGTTCACCCCGCGGATCGGGGATCGAGGACGGCGTCTGCGCCACACCAAGAACAGAACCACACGTAGTCCTAAGGCGTTTGGAATTGCAGGGCCCAGGGGGTTGTCTAGATCATTAATCACATCAACCGAACAGATAAAACACCTCTCATTTCT
Source organism: Vickermania ingenoplastis (assembly GCA_010157825.1). NCBI lineage: Eukaryota > Euglenozoa > Kinetoplastea > Trypanosomatida > Trypanosomatidae > Vickermania > Vickermania ingenoplastis. The sequence goes on along the minus strand of VFSE01000222.1, from coordinate 485,580 downwards.
CAGCACGTACACTTCTTCAATTCTTGTACACTTCACCACTGGGAAGGGAACCGGACACACACGCACACACACTCTCTCTCCGTTCCTCGTACTGTTTGATGATGACTCCTCCTTCTTTCTTTTATTTCTTTTATTTTCTCTCACTCACCCGTTCTGACTCACATGCAGAGAGTTTGTGAGTAATTCCCCTCCGACGAAGGGCTTTGAGTCCGCACCGACCCCAACGCAGCGCCGGCAGCCCCTCGTGCGCACGGCATGCAGAGCAACGCCCCAGACGAGAACCCCCCGCGGCCGGAGTCCGCCGACGATGGCGTCGGGGGCGACCAAGAGGGCGGGGCGGCGGAGTTCCTGGACGGCATGACGCTGGCGGACCGGGAGGCGAAGTGGGGCTTCACCCTGGCGGACCTCCGCGCCGCCACGACAGTCGTCCACACGCTCTTCCACGATCCGTCTCTCTTTGTTGGCGACCCGTACCTCGCCGAGAGCCGGCTCTACACGATGATCACCCGAGATCGCAAAACAAAGAAGGAGAACCGGGAGACGTACAAGAGGATTATGAGCGAGGAGAGGAGCCGGCGGCGGCGCTATCAGCGCCTGCAGGACATGGAAGCGGTCCGCAAGACCACGATGAAGCGCGAGAGGGAAGAGGCGCTTAACCTGCTGCTGCAGCCCCCGCGGCCCCACCCGCTGCTCCTCTGCGAGGCTGGCAGTCACGGTCCCACTTCCCTCGACACGAGCAGGGAGACAGAGACGCAGCAGCTGGCGGAGAGCGCACTCCCTGACCACACCGATGCCTCTCAGTGGCCCGAGGCGCAGAAGGCGCTGTTCCGCCTCGTTGGTGCCTACGAGAATTTGCTCCGGCTCGAAGGGTCCTGGGCGGGAGACCACCCCGCCCCTTTCCTGGAGGCGCGGCACGGGGCCGGCGGCGTGTCGTCGCCCGCCTCGCCGGCCACCCCCGCGGCGTCCCCGGCCACGTCGGCGCCGGCGTGCCCCCCGCCGTCGGCCCCGTGCCGCGCCCCAGGGCTCCACCCCGACCACCTCCGCGGCATCGCCGTCTCGCAGCTGACGGCGCAGGTGTATCGGTACCTACCGCACGCGTACGGCACGCAGATGCCGCCGCCGCTGCTCCCCGGCCTGCCGCCGCCAGATGCGCCGACGCGCGGCTACCTTCTCGCGGCCAAGCTGCACCTCGCCCAGCTCGCGGAGGAACTGGCGCCCCTGCGGCCCGTGGCCCGGGGGGGGGGCCTGCGCGGCGCCACGGATGTGGTTTGCCGGCAGCGCCTTCCCCTCCCGACGGGCGATGCCCGCATTGGCGCCGCGCGTCGCTGGATGTCGGCGCTGCACGGCGACGGCGACGGCGACGGCGACGGCGACGGTCTTTTTGCCTCCTGGGAGCGCTGCGGCGGCGTCGGTGAAGACGCGAGCGCAGCGGTGCTGCTCCGCCGCCTCCATGTCGCGCTCCTTGAAGGCGGCGCAGCGACCTGGCTGCACCCGGCGGATCCTCACACAGCCGAAGCAACCCCCCTCACACCCCTCGATGCGGTGGAGTCGGCGCTTGAAACGCTGGACCTGTTCATTATCCGGCGCCTCTACGGGGTGGCGGCGGTGCGGCGGCTTGGGCCATCGCCCGTCTGGATCGAGTGTGGACCGCCCACCTCCGAGTCGCTGGAGCCCGAAGCGTATAGTGTGTTTGACGACGTGCAGCTCTACGCCCACGAGACCGCCAGCGAGGCGTCGCTGCAGCTGTCGAAGTGGGTCGGCTGCTACACGTGTAAGGTGCGTTACCAGCTGCTGCATCCCTACTACTACAACCTCTGCCACCTCTGTGGGGAGTTCAACTACAACAAGCGCCTCATGACCGCAGATCTGCGCGGGAAGAACGTGCTGCTGACGGGCTGCCGCATCAAGATTGGCTTTGCCATGGCGCTCTCGCTGCTGCGCTGCGGCGCGACGCTGCTGGGCACGACGCGCTTCGCCCATGAGGCCCTCGCCCGCTTCCAAGCCGAGGCCGACTACGCCGAGTGGAAGGATCGGCTGCATCTTTTCTCGCTCGACCTGCGGGACATGTGGGTCACCACACAGTTTTGCCACTTCGTCCGCCAGCGGTACAAGAAGCTCTACGCGATCATCAACAACGCGGCGCAGACCATCTCTCGCACCCCCGCCTACACGGCAAGCCTGCGGGCTCTGGAGCAGGAGCCCCCGGCCGCCCTCCGCGAGGAGCTGGCCAAGAACACACGCGCCGCAGAGTGGCACGAGTTCTTCCTGCGCCACACCGCCGTACGCATTGGCATGCCCCTCACCTTGGAGGACCGCAGCGACGCCAGGGAGGCACCGCTGCGCCTCACGGCAGGGCCGCAGGGCTCATGCTTCGCCGGCCCGCCACCGCAGCGGCCGTCGGCTCCCTCCGCCGTCGCGCCGGTTACTTCGCTGGTGTTCGATCGCTACGACACCGCTGCGGAGGAGAGCGACGCGCGGGAGCACAACTCGTGGGTGATGAAGCTTGCGGAGGTGAACGGCGGCGAGGCGGCGGAGGTGATGGCCATCAACGCCCTCTCGCCCTTCATCCTCAACTCGAAGCTGAAGGTGTGCCTCACGGACCGAGAGGGCGAGGAGGACCCCACTGAGCCACGCTTCATCATCAACGTTTCCGCCATGGAGGGGCAGTTCTATCGCTTCAAGCAAACAACGCACCCTCATACGAACATGGCAAAGGCCGCTCTCAACATGATGTCCCGCACCAGCGGCGAGGACTACGCCGCCGACAGCATCTTCATGAACTCGGTTGACACGGGCTGGATCACCGATGATTCCCCCAAGTCAAAGAAGGAGCGCAGAGCAGACCAGTACATGCTGTGCCCGCTGGATGAAGTGGACGCCGCCGCCCGCTGCCTCGACCTCATCTACACAAGAAGTCGGGAGTACGGAAAGTTCTACAAGGACTTCAAGGAAATACCGTGGTAGTGGTTGTGGTTGTGTTTTGGTTTCTGTGTGCGCCTTGAAAAAGTTAAAAAAAATAAATGAAGGGCCGCGGCGGGTTGCGCCTGCATCTACACTCCTTTAATGTGGAACCGACGCGCTCCTATAGTGTAGTGGTGATCACTCCGGACTCTGAATCCGGCGACCCTGGTTCGAATCCAGGTAGGAGTGTTTTTTTCCCGTTTTGTCGGGCTCACTTTTGAAAGAGCAAGACCCTTCACCTATGAGGTCTATAAGTAAACCATTATCTAAGATGCATTCATGTTGTTCGTTCAACTTGGTTTTATCTGAAGGAGAGAGGAGAGAGAAGCAGGCGGGGTTACCTTCTCTCTTACACTGCCCAGGGTGGCAAAGCTGATGTTGTTGGTATGATGGCCTTTTTCTCTTCCTTTTATTCTTATTCTTATTCTTTTTTTCTTTTTTTCTTTTTTTCTTTTTTTTTTTGTGTGTGCGATTTCTACTTGGTTTGCTTCGTCAACCTCCTTGTTGTCCGCGGGTATAGACCTAACCGAACTGGGCGCACTCGCGACCGGGAATTTTCAAGGCAAGTTGATTGATTGTCCTCCGACTCTCAGCGCCAGCACCACAGCCCTTTACCCGACACCGAACAAGAACATAAATGGGCGACTACGCTGAAGTGAGGCGTGAATCCTTTACGCTGCCGCAGCCCACCCAGAAGTTTTCCAAGTCGGCGGTGGAGAAGACGGTGAAGGAAGTCTGCGACGACATGATCGGCGACCGCCGCAAGTATCACTATGAGGAGGCCCCCCTCCTCATCAAAGAGCTGTGCAACGAGATCCAGCAGCGCGTCCTGCGCCTAGGCTACGTGCGCTACAAGCTAGTGACCCACGCCGTCATTATGGAGGCGGGCCAGCAGGGCCTCCGCGTCGCGAGCCGCTGCCTCTGGGACCCCGACACGGACAACTACGCCTCCTTCTCGTTCAGCAACGAGACCATGCACGTGAGCGTTGTTGTCTTTGGCCTGTACTGGGAGTAAGCCCCTCACAGGCCTGGAGGGCGAGGGCCGCACCGTGTGCGAGAGGAGAGGGCCCGGCTCCAGGCGATGGGGCACACATGTATCATAAAGTCCAGCGCAAGACAGAGAGAGACAGAGGCAGAGAGAGACAGAGAACGGGAGTTGGAGTTGGAGAGAAGAGCCGTAGTCGTAGCCCGGACGGTACGGAAGATGGGGGCGAGCCGAACCTGGCACCCCCAATTGCCATGCGAATAGAGTTGTTCGAAAACATCAGCCAAACAAACAAAAAACTTCCCTCTAACGAATAGTGATAGTGATAGACTTATCTGCACAGTGGTAGACGGACAACACAACAAGCGCTGTTACCTCTCCTCCTCCTTTTTTTTGTGTGCTTTTTTTTCTACTTTTTTTCCCTCTCCCCTTCCCTGTGTACGTGTATATATGCGCTGCATGATGTTAGCCTAGATGTCCAAGAACAAGCAGGAAGCCAAGGTCTACGGCCCCAACGTGGCCAAGGACACCCTCGTGTTCGGCGTGGTGCACATCTACGCCTCCTTCAACGACACCTTTGTGCACGTTACTGACATGTCCGGCCGCGAGACCTTTGTCAAGGTCACCGGCGGTATGAAGGTGAAGGCGGATCGCGATGAGTCGTCGCCCTACGCTGCCATGATGGCCGCCCAGGACGTCGTCGCCCGCTGCAAGGAGTGCGGCATCAACGCTCTCCACGTCAAGATGCGCGCCACCGGTGGTGTCCGCACCAAGAGCCCCGGCCCTGGTGCGCAGGCCGCCCTCCGCGCCCTCGCCCGCGCCGGCATGAAGATCGGCCGCATCGAGGACGTCACGCCCATCCCCACTGACTCCACCCGCAGGAAGGGCTCCCGCCGCGGTCGCCGGCTGTAAGTGTTTCCGCTGGCCGGCTCGTTCAGAGACGCAGACGTTTAGCTTTGTTTTTCTCTTTTCTTGCGCTTTCTGAGAGGGAAGCACCAGCAGTAAATCTCAACGCACCAGAAGGGTGTAGGATGGCATACAACAGGATGGGGCATACGTACTGAGCCCCCCCCCCCCCCCTGCTGATAGCTGCTGATAGCTTAGCTCTACTGCTATGTTGTATTTTGATCTTCGCTTCTTCTCGTGCCCCCCCCGTTGAACCAATTGTCTTCTCTCTCTCTCTCTCTGTTTCCTCTCAAGAAGAAAGCTTGAAATACAGAAGACTAAAAACTGAACTGAGCCGTGCGTAGGTACAGAAGGCTGTGCCACTCGTCTCCAATAGTCGTGATTGAATCCCTTGCTGCTTCACAATGAGCGCAACGGTTAATTTTTACGTTGGCGGTGCCCACCCGGCGGGGTCGAGCGGCCACGGCGGTGCGGAGGGGGAAGCCCACCACGGTGCTCCCCGCGCTGCTGCTAGAGCAGCTCAAGGGCCGGCGAGTGACGGTGCTTCTCTCGCTACCGCTGCAGGACGAGGAGCTGGAAGGCGACCTCAGCGAGGTCGACCAAGAGCGCGGGGATTTGCTGCTCGAGAACGCCGTGCATTACCGGTGGCGGCCGTCGTCCGACGGCGGAGACGCTGCCGAAGAATCCTGCAGCGGTGGCGGCTCGAAGTGTGTCGTGAGACGCTGCAAGGCCGTGATGGTCAACAGTAAGTACATCGACGTGATCACGCCGAGTGTGTTTGCCCCCACGACGACCGCCATCAAGTAGTATGCCTCGTGCGCCGCGACGTGCCGTTGTGTTGAAAGCTGTGGGTGACGGAGTGAGGCACCTCCTCCGCCTACCGCTAACTCCACGGTTCCATCGCCTCGTGTCCAGTCTCGTGTTAACGAACTACCGGGTCTCCTCCTTCCCACTCCCCCACGCAATCCCCTCTATGAACAATCCACACTGCTGTCTTGAATAGATCATCTTTACCCTCCCCTCTTTTTTTGTTTCATTTTTTTTTTAATTATATTCATTTACATGTTTATGTTTATGATCATTCGTTCGTTCGCACCGAGTAGGAATAATATTTAACTTTTTCGCGTCTGAGCCTACAAGTCTTGACAAATAGCTGAACACGCCACATCTCGGGGCCTCCTGCGCCTTTTCTTTCTCTTCATCGCGTCGTTGCAGTGCGGGAATGCTATTACTCAGGCGCCACAGGACGGCAGTGCTCACCAGCCGGGTGTGGTGCTGCCTGCGCCCGCGGCTATTGGCCGAACAATCTTCGGTCCTCTTTCCGCGCAGTGCGCTCGTCCGCCTTCACCGCTGCATGGCGACCACTGCGGCGCCCACACGCCGCGCCCCGAACGCGGCCGGCGGCCTCTTCCTCAAGACGCTCGAGCTGGAGGCAGAAGGCGCGCCGGCGTTGGCCTGCGCCATCCCGCCCGCCTTGGACCTCTTCGCCCAGTCCCGCATAACCAACTACGTCAAGCGTATCACCTCCGGAGCGCTACAGAAGCGCGTTGAACGTGTCGCTCTGGCAAAAAAGATGCGGGGGGCTGACGCCCTCGTGCGGGTCGACGTTGTCATCCCTGTAGACGTGCTGTTTCAGGGGGCCCTCGAGCGCTCGCAGGTGACAGCCAGCGGCTTGGCTGCGACGGAGCGCGACGCTCTCATCGCTGCCTGCATGCATGCCGAGCGCTGCCTCGATGCCGCCGGGGTCCAGCTGTTCTCCGCCGAGGGCCGCCAGCGAAAGCGGGCGGAGGAGCTGCGCCAGTCCGGCCGCTGGGCCCCGCTCCCGCAGGACGCCCCCAGCGAGCTGGCAGAGGTGCTTCTTCCGCCACCCGTTTGCTACGCGCCGGCGTTGGCGGAGGAGGCAGCGGCCGGCGCGGCCCCGGGCCTGCCGGTGCCACACAGCGCCAAGCGCAACGCGCGGATGGCGGGGGAGCAGCCGTTCCAACCGGCGCAGCACCCAAGCCACCACACGAGTCGGCACGGCGGTGTGCGGCGCCGGCAGCGCTCCAAGGACTTCTCGCGGCGATACGGTAGCGACCCTTTTGCGAGCATGCAGGGGACCGCCAACGAGATGAACACCCTGTATCGAACCATTCTGCAGCACCAGGCCGCCGCTGACGCCGACGAGGATGACGACGACGTTCCTGTATCCATTGAGGCGCACGAGATAGAGATCCTGCAGCCCGCGCCTCGACGGAGTCCAGCCTCCAGCTCCGGCAGCTCCGGCAGCGCCGCCCCGATGCCATCGCCGCGGCCTTCGCCGGGGTCGATGGGGTTCATTGGGGCGGCGTCGCACGCTTCCGTTGGCAAGAGCTACTACATACCCAGCCACTGGGGGTGCGTCGACGAGACGGAGGGCGGCGCCTTCAAGCTTGTCGACGTGAGTGTGGACAAGTGGCTGCCGGAGAGCAAGAACCCAATCGCCGTCTGCATCCGCGACGCGACGGTGCACGAGCGACTGCGAGACTACTGGGCGGCGCAGCCCGGCGGGCTGACCTTCGACGCGTGCATCACCGTCCGCACCGCAGAGGAGGAGACCAATGTGCAGCAGAAACAGGGCCGCTGGGGCCGCGTGCTGATGCCGTGGTTCACCGTAACACTCAAGGTCCCCGGCCTGGGTGGCGACGTGGAGGCCGTTGGCAAGGCGACGACACTAGACGCTGCGCGGGACTTGTGCGCGATGCACATGGAGGAGCTGCTTAACTTCTTTGGCGTGCCGCTCACGAGCGACCCCGAGAAGCAGATGCTGCAGTTTGACGGGTGCCTGCGCTGGGGCCGCTGCGCCGCCCCGTCGCCCATCCCAGTGCAGAAAGGTCTGCAGGATGCCAATCTTCCAAAGCCAAACAAGGAGTGGTACGTCCCCCGCAAGGCCCGGATGCGCGTCAGCAGCATGACCATCACCGAGAAGCTCCAAGCGCTGAACCGGCGCGTGGTATCCCAGTACCGGCAGCACCACGTGGAGGTGGACCTGCAGCACCTGCGCCAGTACGACGACGTTCTGGCCCAGTCCCCGGCCTGCCTTCGAGACTTCATGCGGGCCCAGCAGCACCCCTTTGAGGGCGCCATAATGAATTTCCACCTCGCACCCAATGAGTACCGGGCGAGCGTCTACCTGCCGCTGCCGGCGGAGTACGGCGTGCGGGGCGGCTGCGCCGTGGGCCGCAGCCAGGAAGTCGCCTACCACCTCGCGGCCATGAACGCTCTCGACGTGCTCTTTGTGCTGGACTGTGTGCCGCCCGCCCTGCTGCAGACCCCTCGCTTCGAGGTGTACACGGCGGCCCGCCGAAGCCTGGGGATGATCCTCCCGGCCGCCGTCGCTCGTCCTGGTGGCGCGCCGCCGTCGCCATCGCTCCGCTCGCCGCCCGGCATACGCGACAGCCCCAACTCATGGTGCAGCGCTATACCGCCGTCAGAGGAGGTGTGGCGGGCACTCATGACAAACGCCGAGGACTTCGATGTGGCGCCGAACCCGACGCACGTCCCTGAGCTGCAGGGCCTCGAGGTGGTCCCGCTGCTCCGCCGCCTCTTCACCCGCTACATGCACCACACCAAGAAGCGCGCCAAGGACCCAAAGGAGGACCTCGCCGCCCCGCACCCCTCGCCGCTCAAGTGCCTGCGGCACTACTGCGGGTACCAACACCAGAACGGACTGCGACGCGTCCGGGCGAACAACTGCTGGATGGAGCTGCCCCTCGAGTCGGCGGCGTACGGCCGGCGCATCGCCTACGGCCGCTGTCTTAGCCGCAACGGCGCCGAGCGCAGCTTCTACGTCCACGCCTTCCGCATCCTCCGCAGCCTCGGCCTCGCCCCGTGGGATACAATGCGAGAGGGAGACCTGCGGGAGCTGCTGTACTACGGCGACGACACAGCGATGCGGCGGGAGGTGGAATTCTGGCGGCTTCTCGTGCGCCACGTGCTCGATCCGAACACCGAGGAGCAGCAGCAGCAGCAGCAGCAGCGCGCCGCCGCAGTGCCGCAGGCCGAACTCCTAAAGGAGGAAGGCGAAGGCCTGCCGGGCGTCGCCAACACACCGACACCGAATCCCGTCATGACGCCGCAGCTCGCCGCGCTGACCCTACTCTGAACGGCTACCAGGGGTTAGGCAAAAAAAAAAAGACCCGCTCTCCTACGGCTCCCATCGCCCCTTTCCTTCACATCTGTCCTTCACTCCCACAGACACAAACACCAAACCCGAGACAGACACAAGAAACATATTTTTTATGAGTCGTACACCGACTGCCCCTCTCTCGCTCTCTTGCTATCTCTGCCCACCGTACCGTCCACTGCTCCTTCTTCTCTTTTTTCTTTTGTTGTTGTTGTTGTCTCGTTCTGCAGTCTAGAAATGGCCTACGTTAAGAAGGATCAGAAGGCAGCCCCCGTGGAGCAGACCGGCCGCGTGACCATCGTGTCCCGCAACGCCAAGGCGGTCGAGAAGGTGACTAACACCTTCCTCTCCCGCGCCCGCGACGAGGATGTGGTGGTGCACGGCCCCCCGCCGCCTGCCCACCCGCACCCTGCGCATCACCACCCGTAAGACCCCTTGCGGTAACGGTACCAACACGTGGGACACCTTCGAGATGAAGATCTACAAGCGCGTCATTGAGTTCGACGCGTCCAAGGATAAGATCAAGACCATCTCCAGCTTCACCGTCGACCCCGGTGTTGATGTGTCTATCACCGTGCTCGCCTAAGTGCATCATTCCGACCGCGGACGACTGGCCGAACTCTGGCGAAGTCAATTGTTTTATTTTGCTGTAAAAAAAAAAGAAAAAAAAAAGAAAAAGAAAAAGAAAAAAAAAGAAAAAAAAAAGGAAGCGCAGCATGTGGGGAGATGACTGTGTGAGGGGAGGACAGCTGAATGTTGGATGGTGCTGGATGGAGTGCTCGGCCGTCCTCACGGTGGTGCCGCGACAGGCCCTAGCCGAGAGGGTTTCATTTGTAGTGGAGAGGAGTTGTGTGACTATATGCATGCTGCTTCGTGCCGCTGTCTTCCGGCCTTTTCCTCTTCCTTTCCCGTTTTTTTTTTTCTTGTTGTTGTTGCTCCTAACCCCCCCTCTGGCGTCTCTCTGCCAGTAATATGCACATAAAACGTATAACAAACGGGGCAGGTACATAGTTTGACGTTGGATGAGCCCAGGAAAAAGGCCTGAGCACCGCCCTTCGGGAGCTGGCGCGGGAGAAGCTTCGCTACGACGCTGCCCTGAAGAGGGAGGAGGGGGTGCGGCGCGCCAAGCTGCGTCAGTTCCTCACAGCGCACCAGGCGGCGAGCCAGTGGGCCACCTGCCTCGCCGCCCTCATGGACGCACGCGAGTACGGCGTGACCCCAACAGATGATATGCTGGAGCAGGCCATTCAGCGGTGCGGCGCCAGCGGGCGACTGAGGGATGCGAAGCACATCTATACGCAGTGGTACAAGGAGCTGCACCGCCCTCGGCCCCTTTCGACGCACGTCAGCTTCATGGAGGCCTGCGCCGCCTGCGGCGACTTCACCGAGGCGAAGGGCCAGTTGGATCGGCTCGTCGCCCACGACGTACGCTGCCACGCCGCCCAGCCCGGACACCGTGCGGCGGTAACGGATGATCTCGTCACCGCGTACCTCCGCACGGCGCTGGCGGCGCACCTTCGGGGGCGGGGCAGCACCCCCCCTACCTGGGAGGTCGCTCTCGGCGATCTCGTGCGGCTGCGCAACGGGTACCCCGCGGACCTCTTCCGGCCGCGTGTGGAGCTCACGCCGCTGCTGCTGGAGGCCGCCGCACAGCTCGCAGACGTTGGCGGCCAGTGGGAGTGGGCCCTCCGCCTCCTAGAGAGCGCCGCGAGGGCGCAGGCACTCGTCCCAAGTGAGGCGTACGACGCGGCGGTGCGGGTGTGCTACCGGCACCAGCGCCACGGTGAAGTCGTGCGCCTGCTGCAGACCATGATCGCGACCAAGTCCGAGCCGGACGAGCGCAGTGTTCGCCTTGGACTCGTCTCGGCGGAGGAGGTGGAGGCGAGCGAGGCGCTCGACCAGCTCGTCGCAAGGCCTAAGGAAGCAGCAGTAGGGGTGTCCACCTCCACCACCACCACCTCCTCCACCACCACCTCCTCCTCCCCGCCATCCGCCGCATGGGCACTTTCGCTACAGCTCTTCGAGGCGATGCGGCTCAACGGGCTGCCGCTGTACCAGCAGTGCTACGAGGCGCCGCTGCGGGCCTGCGTGGCCGCCGGACGGTGGGAGGGAGCCCTGCGGATGCTGGCGGAGATGCGGCGGGACGGGCGGCCCGTCTCCTCGGCCCTCTACCGCCACGCCGTCGCCGCCCGCATCGCTGCCTGCGATGACTTCGCTGCGGTCGAGCGGCTTCTTCGCCTCGAGACGCTGCAGACGGGAGATGGGGCGATGAACGTTCTCTACCTGGCGGCGCTGCGGTGGTGCGTCCGGCACGCGGATTGGCGCCACCTCGCGCGGCTGAGCAAGGAGATGCGGGACAAGGACCTGCCGGAGAGCTACGACAAGGTGCGGGTCATGATGGAGGCCGCCTACCACCAGCAGCAGTTCCACGCCGTCGCCGCCCGCTTCGCTCGTTTCTACAACATCACCGCCTATGAACAGGGCCGCACTGAGAGGGATGGGACGGCTCGGTCGTACCCAGCGGACTTCCACGTACCCCTGCCGCTGCTGGATCTCGTCATCGACGCCTGCGGGCGCCTCGAAGGGTCACGCGATCCGCTGGTGGAGGTGGCGCGCCGCACAGCGCTTGAGATACGGCAGCGGCGGCACAGCGGTGAGGCTCCTGGGGTGACAGGGGCCACAGAAACCCCCGACTGGATGTTCTCCCGCGACCGGCGGCGGGAAACCAGCGGGACCTCCTCGCCACCCGCCTAGCACAGGCACGACTTTGGTGTGGGAGGCGGAGCGGGGGATGTGGAGGGCGTTGACCTTCCCTCCGTCGGTCACGACAATAAAACAACAACAGGTGTAACACAAACTGGTGGACCCAGGAGGGAGAGGCCGCCGCAAAAGAAGTACGGAAATGAGCAGCACGCAGGAATGTGCGTCGCTCCTTTGTGGCCGAAGTAGAAGCCATCTCTCTATCGCTCTCTCCCCTCCTTCTCTTTGGTCTTTTGTTTCTCTGTGCTGTACTTGTATAGTTTCGACGTAATCACGTTAATCCATGGCCTACGTTAAGAAGGATCAGAAGGCTGCGCCCGTGGAGCAGACCGGCCGCGTGACCATCGTGTCCCGCAACGCCAAGGCGGTCGAGAAGGTGACCAACACCTTCCTCTCCCGCGCCCGCGACGAGGATGTGGTGGTGCACGGCCCCCGCCGCCTGCCCACCCGCACCCTGCGCATCACCACCCGTAAGACCCCTTGCGGTAACGGTACCAACACGTGGGACACCTTCGAGATGAAGATCTACAAGCGCGTCATTGAGTTCGACGCGTCCAAGGATAAGATCAAGACCATCTCCAGCTTCACCGTCGACCCCGGTGTTGATGTGTCTATCACCGTGCTCGCCTAAAGTGGTGTGCTGTTTGCTTGCCGCCGATCCCTGCAGCGGCTCCGTGCCAGACGAAAGTGCTAGCCATCTTTCTCTTGCGTTGTTACGTCGATCATTTTTTATTTTGACCGCCACAGTGCGGCACTTTTTCTAAACTGAAATGAGCAGCTGCTCCGGCCCTCTTCAGGCGGTCGATCCCCTCCCTCGGTGTTGTGGGGGAGGTGCATGGAGAAGGGCCTTTGGGTGTCGGCATTGGCCCCCACACAACGAAGGGCCCCCAAAGGAGTTGTGTCCCCCAAAGCCGACACCCAAAGGCCCTTCTCCATGCCCCCTTGTTGTCTGCCTCTGATGCGCTCGTTTCAATTACATCGACTCTTTCTTTGTCTCTCTTTTTCGTTTTCCCTGTGTTGTTGTTGTTGTTGCCGTAATATTTCCAAGCGGGACTCGAGGGGAGGCCCCTGTCGACTACACATTTCTTTATCTTCTCTTGGTACCGTATGAAAGGAACTAGGAGCGCTGGGACGGGAGGGGGCAGCAGCAGGCCAGTGGCGGCGCATGAACTGCGGATGGAGGTGGTCTCCACGGGCCAGCGGAAGGATTTACCGCTGCGGGCCCCACTGTACGCCGTGCCGCCCGTCCGTACCGGCAGGCGGACCGCCTCGCTCAACACCCCGCGGGAGGCGGTCTCCCCGCCACAGGCTGGTGGGCGGCGCGGGAAGATGAAGAGCACTCCCCCGCTGCGGAGTCCCACGTCCCTCGTCCCTCCAGGCGCCGAGGGGGCACTGAACCCGTCGCGGACCGGCACCTCTGTCAGCGGGCCAGCGCCGGCGCCGGCGCCGGCGGGCCGGTCCGGAAGGTCCCGCCGCATCTCCATCATGGAGTCGAATCTTGTGGATAATCTCAACCGACAGGTCGCCTGCATGGAGGCACAGATCGACTGCCTCAAACAGCAGATCGACACCCGCGACACGCGGCACGTGGACCCCAGCACGCGCTCCTCTCCCCGGTCTACCACACCAGGCGCCTGGGCCACCGCCGGCGCTGGTGCCGAGGGGCCCGCCTTCAACTCCGCAGCGCTACGGGCTGCTGGTGTTCCAGAGCGCTACTGGTCCGAGATGGCTTCCCTGGAGTTCAACTTGGAGCGGATGCTGCTCGAGAACAGCCGACTGCAGGACACGGTGCACCGCCTCCAGCGCGAGAAGGAGGAGCTTGTGCGGGTGGCGGCCGGCCTGCAGCGCGACCTGCGGGAGACACAGGGGGAACTGCGCGCGTCCGTGGAAGAGCGCCGTGTCCTGCTGGAGGACTTACACAAGGAGAAGGGCCGGGCGATCGATCTCGAACAGCAGCTGTCCACGGGAGAAAAGCCATCGGCGCGGCTCGAAGACATGGTGCACCAGCGAGACTTCTTCAAGCTCCAGACGGAGCGCCTCGAAGTCCGCGAGGGCCTGCTCAGCGCACGCGTTGCGGCGGTGCGGGGCACTGCCAAAGCCGAGCGCGACGAGGCCGTGGAGCTCAAGGCGGAGCTCGCCGCCACGCTGGAGCGGCTGCGGGTGCAGGAGAGGACCCAGGCGGACCAGCAGTCCTTCTACGAGGAGCTGGGAATGCGATTTGTCTCTATGGTGGCGCTACTGCGCAAGGTGATGGACGGGGTGCGGGCCACCACCCGCCCAGCGCTCGACCCGGCAGCGGTCGCGGCGCAGGATAAACAGCTCGAGGAGCTCGAAAAATGCAGCAAGTCCGTCTCGTTTCACTTGGCGCAAAGCGAAACAGGCCAGTTCGTGCCCCCCGGGGCAGAGCCCAAAGCCTCAGGGAGTTCCACCACACACCCCTCACCCTTTGCAGCAAGTGTTCCGCCGCCACCACCACCTGCAGCAAGTGTTCCGCCACCACCACCACCTGCAGCAAGTGTTCCGCCGCCACCACCACCTGCAGCAAGTGTTCCGCCGCCACCACCACCTGCAGCAAGTGTTCCGCCGCCACCACCACCTGCAGCAAGTGTTCCGCCGCCACCACCACCTGCAGCAAGTGTTCCGCCGCCACCACCACCTGCAGCAAGTGTTCCGCCACCACCACCACCTGCAGCAAGTGTTCCGCCGCCACCACCACCTGCAGCAAGTGTTCCGCCGCCACCACCTGGCGTAGCTGGCGTACCGCTACCGCCTGCGCCACCCGCTGCCCTCCCGCCGGAGGTAGAGCTGGTGATAGTAGACGAGCGCATCGCTGCTCAAGAGTTAGAACTGCGCGAGTTCCTTCAAGATAACGGGGCAGCCGCCCCGTCTTGAAGGTATCGATCGACACGAGGTGCGGCGTTCTGAACTGGTGTCTGTACTGTGCTGTACTGCCATGCAATTTACCTATCTATCGACTACCACACCCTTCGGGGCGGCACCTAGGATGTATCTTCGTAGTGCCACCTCTGCACACAGTGCCGCGACAAAGGCGAATCCATCTACCGCAATCACCCTGTCCCCCCTCTTCCTTTCCATTTCTTTCTTTATGCTGTTGTTGCACAAAACACATCACACATAGCGCAGTAGGAGTCTGTGCGACCAACCCTTCTGCACCCTCCCAAGTGTAACAACATACACCGACCTCTCTCGCTTGATAGTACGGCGCCCCATCCGATAGCTCAACAGCTTCATTCTTTATATCCCTCTATCCATAACCCCAGCGGGCTACCCCCCCACCTCTAGGCACAGACACTGAACCCACGCACACACACACCGCTGCACTCAGCATCATGCCCCCCACGTCCCGCCGAGTGCCGCCGCCCCTCGTGCGGGCCGGCACTTTCCCGTACCCGGAGGCGCTGCCGGCATCCCACCCTTCCCCCGCCGCTGCGCTCGGCCATGGCGTCGACGGACACGACCCCTGCGAGGCCAAGCGGATCCTGTGGCGCTCGACGGGCGAGCAACTGAACGAGCTGGACGGCGAGGGGGCAGCGACGCCCCCGACGGAGGATGGCGCCACGTCCTCTTCCCCTCCCTCCCCCTTCTGCCACACCGGCCCGCTCTCCTGCTGCTGGCTCCGGACGGCCCTGAGGCGCTGCCTTGCAGCCGTCTGCGGCCGCGGCAACGACGCTGAACCAGACGAGACCGTGCCGCTGCTCGCCCCCGACGACGACGACGGGGACGGTGATGCCGACCCAGTGGATGTCGGCAAGCCGGACAAGTGGGCTAGGGCGGGGCGAGCGCCTCGCGGCGCCGGGCCTCACGCGGCCGCCGGTGGACCTGCTGGCCACCCCGTCACAGGCATTCCGCTCGGCAGCGACACGGGGGCGACGTCCCCCGCTTCCAACTCAACGCCCCTGCTCCCGTATGAAGGCAGACCAATGGCAGCGCCGCGGCCCCTCTCGCCCCTCCGCCGCGCCAGCGTCTCCAAGATCTACGCTGGCTGCGCCCCGGCGGGACCGGCGGCCCCCAGCCCGAGTAACCTTTACGACGATGCGATGGACCACCGCTGCGCCTTCCAGTCTGCCACCTCGCTGCAGGCGTACCTAGACCGCTACAATCCGCATCTCCCTGTGCAGCTCAGCGTACAGGCGGACACCACGGCACCACAAGTTCCAGGCGCGGTGGAGCCGCTGCTGCTGGTGGCGCGCGGGCCGGTGCGGGTCTCGCCACACGCCGCGCTCCTCGGCCTGATGGAAGATGTCCTCCTCGAGGACTGCGACCCGGCTCTTCCGCTCACTGCGCTGCTGGTGAGCGACATCAGACTCGGTGCCGACGGGCCTCCGCGCCCAGCTCCTAACCGCTGCGCGCTGCTGGCAGACTTTCTTGTGGCTCCCGACGAGCTGCCGGGCGACGGCGCTGCCGCCGGGGCGATGTTGGAGGCGTCGCAGCGGGTGTCGATATTGCTCCACAATCTGCTCGAGGAGGCTGCGGCGCTGCGGACCCTCTGCCTTCGCCGAGTCGTGTGCCCCCCACCGGCCCTGGAGCGCCTGATGGCCAGCCTCGGCGACCCCAGCACACTGTGCCGGCTTCTCTTCGAGCAGTGCCCGCTCACCACCGCCCACATCGAGTCGATGGTTCGCGCCTGGCGTGGGCGCAACGCCGCTGCAAACGCTGGGTCCAGCGGGGCAGCGGCACTGAGCCGCCTCACCGAGCTGCAACTCTCCGGGCCGCTGACGGCCGACAGCGCGGAGCGTGTGCTGGACTACTTCGAGGAGACGTGGGCCGGACCGCAGTGCCTCCGGGTCTTGCGCGTTCCGCCCCTTCTGGCCGCGGAGGTCCAGCAGCGGCCCTTCGCCCTCGCCCACCCCGAGCTTTGCATCGAACCGCCGCAGGTCCTGCGGTAGACATCGATCGCCGCTCGATTCGCTGCCCGGCGGGACCATCGCCTGCCTCTCCGCTACTACTACCGGAGGACCCCACTTTCGCCCGCCACGCACATCACTTTACTTCCGGTCTGCGACCCCATCCAGACAGTTCCCACTAGCCCTAGTCGAGACTGAGAGGCTGCAGCACCGTACATAGAGCTGTGGCGAAGAGGCGCCACGGAGTCCATTCCTCCTCTCCTTTCGATGAAGGGCAGAAGATGCATACACAAACACACACACACACATATATATATATATATATATATATATATAGCGTATCTGTTTGTATACGTGAACATGGACACAGAGCCCAATACTTGTAGAGGGACCATGATGTGCATCCAGGCGCAAGGAACACACTTACCCCTGTGCCACAAGCTGAAGGCGGAAGGGCCGATGAATTCCGCAGACCGCGAAAATGTTTTTTATTGTTTGCTTACCTTCAAAAGTTTCCTTCCTTTCACCTCTGCACTGGAGTGCGCATCGCATTTACATTTGACTGGTGGGTGTTAGGTTTTGTCCCACTTCCGAACGAATCTGAGGCAACCAAGAGTAGCAACAGAAAAAGAAAGCAGCACAGCGTTGTGCACAGCATGCAATCGTGATAACCTCACGAATACCGACATCCAATGCTCTCCCCCCCCCCTCTCTCTCTTATTCTATATATTTCCATCCGGTTTGTTTCCCATGTCTTCTGAAAGTTTTTTTTTTTTTTTTTAATTTCCTCATCGATCGTTGTTTCACCAAACCGCCGCTCTACCCCACTGTATCTCGGTCTTTCAACAAACCCACCCCCCCCTTCTCTCCGACGCAATGTTCGGCAACGGCTTCGGCGCCGAGAGCGATGCAAGAGATGCACAGCGGCACTCCACCGGCCGCCGCCACGGTCCCAGGGAGATGTCCGACACTAACGCGTCGGCCTCCACGGTGACGCTGCAGGCGCAGCGCGAGCACGACAGCCGCCGCGCGCAGCAGGCCCTCAACATGCAGAAGGCGCCGTCCTTCCTTGAACAGATGTACAACGGCGACGCCGCCCGGGGCGGCGCGGCACAGGAGCGCCCCAACGCCGTTCCGCCCTCGAAGCGCCACGGCGGCGGAGGCGACGCCAAGGAGGCCCTCAATGTGTTCGCATGGGAGAATAAGCCCCACAACGACGCCGTGCCGCAGCGCGGCCGAATCATTGAGCGCAGCGATGCGGAACTGCGCAGTCTGCGCAAGAATGATGACTCGGGGAAGCGCGACGGCGACGCTAAGAAATTCAGCGGCAACACCGACAACAACTTTTTGCGCTTCAGCGACCAGCCCCAGACGAACACCCGCAAGCCCCTCTCCCCGCAGAACAACCCCGTGCCCTACGCCGTAGACTATCCGCAGACCGGGGTGCCCACGACGGACGCCAACACGCGCCCCATGAAGCGCCGCGCGCCCCCCGCGAAGGATGGTGGCGGCCCGGACGTTCAAGGGTTCCCGGGGATGGGGAAGGCGAGCCCGCACAAGCCCATGGATCACCTGGAGCGCCGCGGCCAGGAGTCCACCGTCTTCCTTCCACCCCCACCCGGGGGCGAGATGCCCATGGCCAGCAGGGCCGATCCCGAAGCCATGCAGCGCATGCACCAGCAGCGCGTGAACCCAGAGGTCGGCGCCGCCTCGCACACGCCCCAGCCACGAAACAACGGCCCCTACACGACATCCAACGGTTCCTACGGCGTTAAGAGCACCCCGCAGTCCATGACCCCGCAGTCCATGACCCCGCAGGCCTACCAGCCGTACGGCGGGTACCCCCCACAGGGCATGACCCCGCAGTCCATGACCCCGCAGGCCTACCAGCCGTACGGCGGGTACCCCCCCCAGGGCATGACCCCGCAGTCCATGACCCCGCAGGCGAAGCGCCCTCCTGGCGCGTACCAACCCCCTTCGCTGCCTCCTGGTGCTCGCCCCGCGCAGGAGCCGGGGCACGGCGATGGCTGCGAGTGCTGCCCGCCGCGCCATCAGAACCCGGCGGCGCAGTACCCCCCGTTGTACCCCGAGAGCGAGAGCAGCACACCACGCTACCTGCGGGACCACGACGAGTACGCCCCAGACGCGATGGGCCCCGAGGAGCGCGACCTCTACGAGTACGAGCAGCAACTCCGCATGCGCCTCATGAAGGCCCGCGAGGTGCCCGACAGCGACAGCGTGGAGGCGGCGCGGTACGACTTCTCCGAGTCGAAAGGCATAATGGAAACACCGCGGGAGGACGGCGCCAAGTGGCTGGACGAGCCGGCCGGCGATCGCCGCGTGCGCTTCAACATGTAAGCGGCAGCCGAGGGCCACAGCGACTGCGTGGAAGCCAGTCGCGGCGTGTTCCCACCTTGGACCGTTGTGGGCGACAGCTGGCCAGATGGTGACGTACACAGCGCCGATGCAGCCGCCGATGTGGCCGTTGTCTCTGGCCCACTCCCTGTATGCGGGTGTCTTGGTCTCGCAGAACATAGGCTGGCTGGATCAAGGCCGCGCATCACCCAAAGAAGAAAAAAAAGGTCGAACCTCTTGTTGTTATTATTATTATTGTATTATCTTTCTTTTTTTTTTTACGCTAACCCATAGAGACAAAGTGCCGAACAGTGCGAAACGAGAAGGTGCTTCTATAAAGCACAACAGCCAATGACAAGAACTACTCCAGGCCAACACGGCAGCCCCATCTGGAGTACAGAGAAAAGGAAATGCGGCGTTGGCGGCGTTCGGCTTTGGTTTTTGAGGGAAGTTCTCGGAAGTGGTGCCACCGCACGGAGCGATAGAGGCCGAGACCTGCAGGTCTGTCGTTTCTCTTCTTTTTTGCAGAAACTACTTTTTTTTCCTTTTTGTTTTATTTATTCTGCCTTTTGTTTGTTTGTTTGTTTCATTTTTCACTTTTTTGTATGTGGCGGGACGACACCGACCTGCCTCGCGGAGTGAATCGCGCGGCCTCCCGCTCCCGCGTCCGACGGGCCCATTGCTCCGCCCGCACCCCGGAGAGTGGAGGGGTGTGCCCTGCCGACAGGGTCAACTCCGTCGGCGTTTGGAGCCTCGAGCACTTGGCGCCGCTGCCCAGCTTCTTCTCCATGAGGAGGAGAGAGGAGAACAACCGACGAGACAGGTACCCCCCTTCCATCCCTCCTTCGACCTCCCTTTTTCATCTTAGCGGGAAATGCTCCAATACACGCTTATTCTTCTTATCGCCCTCCGTGTGTGTTGTCAAAGGGGCGACAGTACTGCTGTCTCCTTCCTCCGCGAGAGGACCTGCTTTCCGATCACAATCGTTCCTAGTCCTACCCTGAGCACTTTCTATACGCGTGAATGCTTCGACATTTTCACATAGAACCCCCAAAAAAATAAAAAAAAAAAGACGAAGAAAAAAACCACCCCATAAACCAATGATAGACACCGATCGGAGGATAGACCGGTGCTATTGACCAGGTACCAGTACCCTTGCTCCTGTTGCCCTTGGTATTGCGTGGCCTCTCGAACTTTATCTTCTTTTTCTCCCCCCTCCCCTCCCTTCCCCTCCCTCTTCTTCTTCTTCTTTTTTTTTTTATTTTCCTACCAAACTATTTGGTTAGTCCTGCGCTAAAAACAAAGCAAAACAAAACATCTCTCGCTTCATTGCGTCGTGCGGGTGCGAATGGTGCTGGCGGCCCAGACAGGCAGAAGCTCCCTCGCATTGCAGATTGCATTGCATTGCGTTGCCAAGGTGATTGTTGATTGAGTGGAGGCGCCGCAGTACGAGCTGGACCGGGGAAGAAGGCCGGTAAGGGCACACCGCCACTGCTATGGCTCTCTATCGGCTCCGTCTCCGTCTTCTCGTCTGCCGGCGAACCATTATAACGAGTGATGCGTGGAGCTCCGCTGGTCGGCGATGCGCCTCCGCCAGCGCCACACCGCTAACGGAGTATGTCTTTGGGCCGGATGGCCTCTGCCGCTGCCCCGCTCCGGCGTCCGCCCCGGGGGAGGTGGAGGCGTACCTCCGCTGGCGCTTTCCGTTGCTGCCGCCCTGCGGTGGTGTCCTGCAGCGTCTGTTCGTCGAGAGCGGCTGGCTGCAGACGTGGCCTGACGCCTCCAGGGCGGCACCCCACAGGGAGGTGGTCGGCCGGCCCAAGGTGCTGCGCTATGTCCTGCACGCGTTGCTGGAACAGCCGGCGCTCTGGCGGGACATGGCAGAGGAGCTGGTACAGCTGGCGGCCGAGCAGGTGGTCGCGGCGGCGGCCGATGACTCGCCAGAGAGGTCCCGCAGCGCGGTGGCGGCGCTGACGGAGCGCTGCGGCACTGCGTTTCTCTACCAGCCGCCCGAGTCGCTCGTCTTCGCCGGGCCCACACTGCGGCACAAGCTGCTGGAACTGTTTCGGTCTCCCGCGCTGCCCCGCGAAGAGAAGGAGCGCTGGACTCCGTGGGACGTCTTTGTGGTGCACCACCGCCAGGACACGCTGCTGCTGCCATCCCCGCACCTGCCGCCTTTCACCTTTGGAGACGTCGTGCACCATCTAAGCCCGGCCGACTTCCGTGTGGCGCAGGACGCGCGTCCTGCGCCACACGCTGATCCCGCTCCAAGGGAGGAGCCGCCACGCCTCGACGAACTGAGCAAGCGGTGGGGGGAGATGACGGAGGCCGAGCAGTACCGCCACTTATTCGGGGAGACGGGCGCCAGGGTGGCCACGAGCCAGCAGGCGCTCATCGGCGACGGCGTGTACGCTGTCACTTACGGCTTTGATCGCGACGCGCACGGCCGCCGCTACGAAGATCTCGAAGCCCAGGCGGCTGTCGAGGAGAAGGCCGCAGCACCGGCAGCAGCACGAGCAGGGGACGGAGAGCAGGGAGGCAGCGACGGCTACGCGCTGGACGAGTTCTACGCTGGGTTCATTGAGCTGCCGGAGCCGGCGCTCACCGTTGTCGAGGAGACGCAGGGGCCCACTGGGCACGAGGCGGAGCGCCATCACCTGCGGTGCATCCCTCC
Organism: Vickermania ingenoplastis; assembly: GCA_010157825.1. Taxonomy (NCBI): domain Eukaryota; phylum Euglenozoa; class Kinetoplastea; order Trypanosomatida; family Trypanosomatidae; genus Vickermania; species Vickermania ingenoplastis. The sequence goes on along the minus strand of VFSE01000222.1, from coordinate 463,930 downwards.
CCACAGGGGCGGGGCGGCGCTGCCGATATTTCGCCGGGGCCGCCGGTCGGCACTCCCGTCGCCGCCCTCGGGGTGGCTGCGGCAGCAAGGTCTCTTCGCCAGTCAGCTGAGTGGGACCGTTGAAGACGCGCAGCTGTCGCTCCTCTGGCAAGCCTTTCAAGGCGGGGCGGCAGAGATCTCCCTCGAGCTGCTGCTCAGCGCGCCGCAGCGCTATACGGCTCTGCGGAGGGAGGTGCTGGCGGAGCTCATGGGGCAGACCAGCCTGCTGCTGCTCCTGTACGGCCGCCCGGAAGTCCGGGCTGTGACTCCAGGGCCCCGCCTTTATGCACAGCTGCACTTTTTTCACGACATGCTGCTGCACCTTGCCGCGGTCGCGCTGGGGATGCAGCAGGCGGCGCCACCGCTAGTAGAGGTGTCTGCCGCGGCAGCGTACCTTTTGGAGAAGGAACAGGTGTTCCGAGGGCTACCTCGGAGTACGCAGCAAACGTTTAGCGTGGTGCCGCCAGAGGGCCTGCACCTGCACCTGGTGGACCTGCCGCTCGCACGGGACGGAGACGCGGAGGGGAGCGAACCGAAACCAGCGCCTGCTGCCCCGGCGGGCCTGCTGCCGATTCAGTGGTCGCTGCCGACCGCAGCGGAGTGCAGCACTCTCAAGGTTTACGCGGCGGATCAACACGAGTTGCGCTTCCGCATTTGCTTCGCGGCTACGCCACCGCATGGCGCCGCAAGTGGAACAGCCCTTGTGCGGCTGCGTGCCGCCGTCCCGCTGACGGGACTGCAGTGCACACTGCTGGAAGAGGAAGGCGACTCGGCCGCCACCGCCGACCTGACCGTGACACTGCAGGGCGCTGTAGCACCGGGGAAGTCGACAAAACAAAAAGTGGAGGCCGTCCCTGTGAAACGCGGCCGCGGTCGGCCCCCGAAACACGCCGCAGCTCCGCCTCCCCTCCCACCCACAGCTGCGAGGCGTCGCGACTCGCCGGCTGCGTCGTTCAGGTTACCTCTAACGACGCCATCCAGCCCGAGCCGGGCCCTGACCCACACCCCGTCTGCCGCTGCACCGGCGGTCAAGCGGGGCCGCGGGCGGCCGAGGAAGAACACAGCCGCACCGCTCCCGGAGGGAGACCAGCTGGCTCCTAGCCGGGGGCCCGTCGTGTTGCCGGCCGCCACTGTCGGCAACACGACGGCGGCGCCAATCCGCGTGGCGGCGAGTGGCCCGACCAGGTCCAGCGCACAGGGGCCCGGCAAGAGAGGCCGCGGGCGGCCGAGAAAAATCCGAGCGGACGTCGTCGAAGCGGCGGCTGGCCGGGATCGAGGCGCCACACCGGCACCAAAGCGAGGACGCGGCCGTCCGAGGAAGAACCCGGACACCTCACCCCCATCGACGAATGTGTCCAAGAAGAAGGCGCTCCGCGAGCACGCGATGCCTGTTACCGTTGTAAGAAGAGAGAAGGTCGGCAGAGCGCAGCACTCCAAGAAAGGCCTTCCCCGCCAGCCCGGCAAAGGCAAGCGGGGGCGCTCGAACTGAAGGGCGGTTGCGGGGTAGGCAGCACAACACTAAAGCCCAACACACAAACACGTTCTTCTCCTTCAGACGAGCCAGATGGAGCACCGCCTCCTGTTTCGGTATGCCACGCACTGCGGTCTTTTCCCCACTACTGCCGCTTCGCCTCCTTCCTCTATTCTGCGCTCTCTGCCAAGTTTTAGGGACGGAGCTGCGGACTTGCTCGCCTCCCCTTACACATCCATAGATACACCGTCAGGTGGTAGGCCTCCCTCCCTCCCCTGTTTTTTTTTTGTTTGTTGTTGTTCGCACTTCGTTTTCAAAGAATATTATTTTGCCCTCTCCGTGTTGCTTTGAAGTAACAACGGCAGAAATAGAAGAGGATCCTTTACAGCGCCGCAGTACCGCCGCGTAAGATCGAATCTGAACCTCTCCAGCAGCTGCTGGACCACACCAACGTAGCTCCCTCCCTCCCTCCCCTCTCTTCCAACCACAGTGACCCCGCTCAGTACAGCAGCGCTGCGCAGAAGGTCCAGCGGTGGAGTCCACTACGCCATTAAAGACACGACAAACAATCAACTCAACGGATGAATCTAAGAGTAGGAGCGCCTACATCGTACGGCGCTGGTGCGCTGGGCCGTTGCACCTTGCCGCGGTATACGGCCCAGATGGGCAGAGCGGGCTGGCTGCCGCTGATGACGCCGCGGCGCACCGCTGCGACGTACCCCACCCCCTCCATCTCGCCGAGCCGCAAGGGGCCGGCCAAGTCCTTCAACTACCTGACACACCAGCGGCTGATCGCAGCGGATGCCCCGCCGTCTGTGAGGGGTAGTAAGATGAAGGAGATTAAGACGAGCCGCCGTGGCCGGGCGTCGGCGGTGCCCCACGATGAGTTCGTGGCGAGTGTCAGGGGACAGCTCAAGTGCGTTCCAGAGCACGTCGTAGAGTTCTTGTTCAATACGGGGCGCGACGAGAAGGGCCGAATGAAACCGCCGCGGGAGCTGGGCCTGCACACGTGCACCCGCATTCAGATGCTCGTAATAGATCGCTTTCTGTGTGCGGCGAAGCGTGATGAGCTCCAGCAGCTGATAGGGCGAGCGGGCCTGCGCAGCCTGCCCAAGTCCGTGTGGGATGAATTCACCGACAGGGTGTCTGGGGATATCTGCTGCGGCGTGGTCTACTCCCGCTACGTCCTAAAGAACTTGCGGCAGCTGTTTGCCGGACTGGAGAACGGGTTTGAAGGCGTGCCGCTCTCCGCCATTTACATTGGCATGCATTTGCTGGAAGAGCACTGTGTTCCGTCGCTGCACCGCTGGGCCAAGAAGCTCGGCCCCCTCCGCGCCAAGGATCTCGTGCCCAGTAAAAACAACTCAAAGAACTCGAAAACCGAGTTCCTTGCCGTGCGGGACTACGGAAAGGCCGAGGTGGACGCCGCCTTGGCGAAGATGAGCGACCAAGACGTAAAGAAGCTATTGACCCACTTCCAGCGCCGCTCCAAGGAGATCCTCGGGGGGCTCCAGCGCCACCACGTATTTGCCCAGACGGTGCTGATGGCGGTTCACAGCCTCCCTGAGCTGCGGCTGACGTTTGGCCCCCTCGCCTCCTTCAGGGTGGAGTTCTACGGGCTGTGGTATTTGCAGCACAGCGGTGCGTACTACCCGGACCCAACGGGCATCAACAAGGCCTGGGTCCAACTGCCCCAGGATGAGAAGCGCAAGTACTCGCCCCTCACGCCGCCAGCCGTAGGCCATAACACGGCGCTCACCTCGTTCCTCAAGTTCTGCCAGCGAGAATACGGTCTTACCCGCTCCGAGGCACGCGATCGCCTCGAGGGCCTGTCGGAGCTGCAGATGGCAGCGATGAAGTTTCCGTTTCCCGCTAGTATCGTCTCCAAGGCGCCCGCCACGCGGTCCTTCCGCGTATTTCTGCGGGAGATGCTGCTGCAGTATGGCCTGGCCAAGGGCGAGGCGCCGTGGCGCAGCAATCGCGCCTTCGCGTCGGTGATGCGCACAAAATGGACCCGGATGAGCGCCGAGGAGCGCCGGGCCTACGAGGAGGAGGATGTCGCCGCCGTGTTCCCCCTGCAGCCCACCAAGCACGGCAGCGCGGCACCAAGACCGGACCGGGTGCTGTGGAGCTCCCTGCAGAAGGAGGACCAGGACAGCATGCGGTACCTGGCAGAATTCGGTATCAAGGAGCTACACACCCAGCAACAGCAACAGCAACAGCAACAGCAACAACAACAGCAACAGCAACAGCCAGCCGCACCAGCGACGGCCCCTGCGAGTGCAGGTCCCCCGCCCACTCCCGGTGCTGCGCTGGAGGCGCCAGAGGACAGCAGCACACTCCACGAGCTCACCGTGGATCTCAGTGTTTTAGAGCTGCCCGGCGGCGACTAGTGGCCCCGCTGGCTCGGCATTGCCGTTCCCGTATAGAGACGATGTGACCATCGTTCCCGTGGGGGCTCACGCCCCGCACGATCTTTACAGTTTTAACCCGTAACACACCCTTCTATTATTTTCACATACTACTGTTTGTGGCGCTCTCCAAACATCCTTTTACCGCACCCCCCCCCTCCAAGAACTTACATGTCTATCAAAAAATAAAATACGTCGTTCTCCGGATTTGTGCTATCCTCTCCTGCATGGCGTGGAGAAAGTTCATCGCACCAAACCAGTCCCCTCTCACATGTTGTTTTTGATTACTCTCTCTCTCTCTCTGTCTTCCTTATTCTTCTTCTCCTCTACTAGAGTTCTTCCTTGCCGCCCGTCTGCACCAGCTCTCCAGCCGCATGATCCAGTCCCCCGCCACCGTTGTCGTCTCCGGTCCGTCCGGGTGCGGCAAGAGCACGATCGGCACAAAGTTGGCCACACTCCTCGGCGCCCCCTTCGTGGAGGGGGACGATTTCCACTCCGCGGCAAATGTGGCCAAGATGAGGTCCGGAACGCCTCTCAACGACGAGGACCGTGCGCCGTGGTTGGAGCGGCTGCACACGGAGGTCATTCTGCGCCGCGGTGGCGCCGTCCCCCCCGCGGCCCCTGTGGCGGTGCTCGCGTGCTCGGCGCTGAAGCGCGCCTATCGCAACATCCTTCGAGCCCCTAGCGCAGACGGGGAGGCCACACCGACGGTTTTTTTTATTTTTCTGGACGGGGATCGGGATATTTTGCGCCGTCGCTTGGAGCAGCGCGCGGGGCACTATATGCCCCCTCGTCTGCTGCAGTCGCAGCTTGACACCCTCGAGCCCCTTCAGCCCGGCGAGTACGGCGCTAGTGTGGACGTTGGCCAGAGCGCAGAGGCAGTGGTGCGGGAGTCGGCGCAGCTGGTGCTGAAACACATACAGGCGATCGCCGCTGCTAAACTGCGGAGTGCGCTGTAGAACGGAGGTACGTTGAACACACAACCCCCGAGGACGCTCTTGGTTCTTCTTCTCTTCGGTACCGTGAAAGATCAAGTTACCTTCTCGTTATACGCTGTTGCTTTATCTATTTCCTTTTTTTTTTGTCATTTTTTTTTCTTTGTGTTTTCTCTTGCTCTTTCTTTTTTTTATCGGGTACGTGTGCAACTCATTTCATTTGTGTTCCTTGCCGGAGTGCTACCGAAGAGCGGAGTCTCTCCTCCGAGGATGTCGTTCCAAGACGAATCTGAGGAAAACAAATGTGGAGACCAACAGCCTCACGAGGGCAAGATCATACCGATCAAAATACAATGAAATACAACCAAAAGCCAAATTAAAGGAAATGGAATACGATCTATTCCCCTGTGTGCATACACGTGCGCTTGCGCTTCCCCCCACCTTTCGCTCTCTCTCGCTCTGTACACCTCTCTTGTGTGTTCTGTTGACTAGCGCTACTGATAGCTGAGAAAATGGCCTGCAGATGCGCTAAGGAAATAGCGAAGGAGTTTCGGGCAATACTTTCCGCCGCGCCGACGGCGTCGCACATCTACCAGACATCCTTGATGAGTGGACTCATCGCTGGCGTCTACGACGGGGACGTCACCGTGGCGGACCTGCTGAAGCACGGAGACTTCGGTCTCGGGACGTTCAACCAAGTGGATGGCGAGCTTGTGGCCTTCGACGGGCAACTGTTTCAGCTGCGCGACGACGGCAGTGCCAGGCAGGCGAGCCTCGATCAGAAGACCCCCTTCGCGGTTATGACCTTCTTTAAGCCCGTGGTGGAGCACCAGTTCACTGCACCGGCGACCAAGGCGGAGGTCCACGCCGTGATCGACAGTCTTGTTCCATCGGATAACCTTTTCTGCGCTGCGCGAATCGACGGATCCTTCTCGAGCATGAAAACGAGGACGCCCCCCCGACAGGAGAAGCCATACCAGCCGCTGCTCAAAGTGTTGGAGAAGCAGAAGACGTTCACCTTCGACCTCTGCGAAGGCGTCATCGCAGGCTTCCGCAGCCCGCAATATACGCAGGGCATCAACGTCGCAGGCTACCACGAGCACTTCATCACTTCTGAGCGCACTGGTGGCGGCCACATCCTCAACTACACGCTGGAGAAGGGCAAACTGCAGCTGGGGATCGTCTCGAAACTGGTTATTGATATGCCCCGGACACCAGAGTTCCTAGGCGCCAACATGAACCACGAAAACCTGTCTTCCATCATCAAGACCGCAGAGGGCTGACGGAGAGCCCCTTCTCCCCTGACAGAAATTTGAAATTTGAAAGGCAACAAAAAATAAAAACCAGAAGTAGTGAAAAAAAAAAAAAAACTCGTCTTATACCTACACTCACTCCTAACGAATCTTGCTGGGAAAAAGGAGCAATAAAAAAGGAACTCCCTTGCAGAGTAGGCCTGGAAAAACGACCATACTCCGTTTTTTCATTTTTTTTTTGCATTTATTGATCTGTTGAGACCATTGCTTCCACGAACACACATTCTTGTCTCTCAAGAACACAACAGAGAGGAGTGGGGAACTAACTCGAATGGAGCCGGTGAATGGCTTTGCTGTTCCTGTATTCTCACTCCGACGCGCACCATTGTACAGAATGGACCCTGTCTCACCCCACCGTTGTCTTTTCTCATCCCTTTTGTGGTGCTGCTTGCACCTCGACCTCCTTTCCTCAGAGACATAGCGTATCCTTGGGCCAACCTCCTCCTTCCTGTGAGTAAGACGCCAACCCTCTCCTCTCCCTGCGCCATCACCAACAGCTCTAAACCTTTACATAAAATGACGTCACTGCAGACAATTGTCGTGTCGGGGCCGTGTGGCGTAGGAAAGAGCACGATCGGCATCCAGCTCGCTGAAAGTCTCGGCGCCCCCTTCGTGGAGGGGGACGATTTCCACTCCGCGGCAAATGTGGCCAAGATGAGGTCCGGAACGCCTCTCAACGACGAGGACCGTGCGCCGTGGTTGGAGCGGCTGCACACGGAGGTCATTCTGCGCCGCGGTGGCGCCGTCCCCCCCGCGGCCCCTGTGGCGGTGCTCGCGTGCTCGGCGCTGAAGCGCGCCTATCGCAACATCCTTCGAGCCCCTAGCGCAGACGGGGAGGCCACACCGACGGTTTTTTTTATTTTTCTAGACGGGGATCACGAACTCCTTCTGAAACGGCTCAGTGAGCGCGCGGGGCACTTCATGCCCCCGGCCCTCCTTCCGTCGCAGTTGAAGGAGCTCGAGGCACTGCAGCCGGATGAACGGGGCCAGGTAGTGGATGTCAACCAGACCCTAGAGGAAATTGTGGCTCAGGCCAAGGCAGCCGCTGCCACATTCATCACTCTGTAATCGCTTCGCTAATGTGAACGGAAATTTATCCGAGAGGAGAAGTGCCCCTATGTGCCCCTGTGTGTCTCCCTCAGCTCTTTTCTTTGGGCGTGGCGGGCGATGCGTTCCTCGCGGAGGACCGGCGCCGCTGCGCTCGTTGGTCATCCCTCGCAACGGTCCACTTCTCTTTTTCGCTGGTTAGGGCGATGACTCTTTGGAGTACGCTTTGTGTCGACCTCTTCCCCCACGAGGAATATGCGGATAAATAATAAAGGAAATAGCGTGTGTGAGCCATGTGGGCGCCCACCGTTGCGACCGTAACAGGCCGCTGCGAGGAAGACACGTGTCTTGCCGTACGCTGAACTGGTATGATAGCGAGAGAACCACCACACTGTTTCACCTCCTGCGAGCCTCCGACTGATGTTGGTTGAACGATTAATGTATTTCTCTTTTCTCATTGCCGTTATGCTTTTCGCCAAATATTGTTATTATTATTATTATTCATTTTGATTGACATTGAAATTTAACTTTGCTGTGTAAAGTAATATGTCTGGGATACCTGCGACCACCGTGCAGCTCACCGTGACACACGGCAAGTCGCTGCATTCGGAACACTTCCCCGTCGACAAAACGCTGGGCGAGGTGAAGGCATGGCTCGAGAGGCAAACCTGCGTCGCCGCGGCCTCGCAAGTGCTTCTCTTCAACGCACCCGTGGTGAAGGAGTACCGTCGTGCCCGCCACGAAACGGACGGGACCACCCTTGGCAACATTCTGCCGCCCTCGCTGGTCGCCAAGCTAGAGGCGGCCACCACACCTCAAATCGTGCAGTTGAAGGCGATGCTGATCGGTACGTCGCAGACTTCCCTCGCCGTACAGCCCGTGCAGCTCACTGCCGAAACCGCAGCGGTGCTATCACGCGTTGTCTCGACAACACTGGAACACGATAGCCGCTGGTTTCGCTGCAGCTACGGCCAGGGATACCTGCGCCAAACGGCGTATGTGTGCCGCACCTGCGTGGAGGAGGGTCGGGCGGCCCCCGATCACGCCCTTTGCCTCGCCTGCACCGAGGTCTGCCACGGCAACCACAATATCGAAGAGTGGGGGGTGCGGTACCACATGCGCTGCGACTGCTGCACCTCCAAGTGCTGGCGACCACCTACGCATCCCACTGCGGCGAGCGCAGCCACGCCGCCCTCGCAGGAGATCAAGGTGATTGGGACAGAGGATGTGGAGGAACGCACACGCCGCAAGCGCTCTCGCTCACGCAGCCCCATCAAATCCCCCGTTGGCCCTGGCGGCTCGTCCGTTATGGGGATACGGGTGCCGGCCGTCGTCAACACCCCGAGCCCGTTCAGCATCGACGACCCACCGGGAAACGAGAAGGAGGCCGTCAGCTCCCCGATTCTCTCTACCGCCGCTGCCGGGGCCGGCACCCGAGGAGCGCACACCCCGCCAGCCGTGCCGCAGCCGAGTGCACGCGTGAGCGCCACCCCCGAGGCGCCGCTGCCCACCCCCGCGGATCTTCCACCCCAGGCGAAGAAGCCTGCTGCACAGGAGGTGACGCCGCTGCCGCCTATGGAGGGCTGCCGCTTCATTCTCGACAACTCCACTAATCGGCCGCCAGCCATCGTCATCCCCCCGAACGCCCGCAACCGATATCCCCGCGACCCGCTCACCTGGTGCTACTGCAAGGAAGAGGAGCCGGGGGACGAGGACAGCGGCGGGCTCGTGTGCATGATCTGCACCACCTGCTTCTGGAATACACACATCACTTCCGTGCACTCGGAGCAGTTCCGCCGCGTGCCGTGCTACGGTGATGTTGTTCAAGGGGAGACGGTCATCTTCAAGTGCAACACCTGCGACACACACGTCTGCGCTCCCTGCCGACACCGCTGCCACAAGGATCATGACGTTGAGGAGGGCTGCCTGGTGACATCGGAGCTGGCCCAGAAGGAGGGGTCCGCGCCGTCCCCCGCGGCGGAGGGAGGCGAGGAGGCGAGCAAGACCCGCGTCGAGTCGACCGCCACGGGCACCATCTTCAGCTGTGGCTGCCGCGGCCTGTGCAGCATCGCCGAGTCGATCAGCCCGCACGAGCTGGAGGACCCGGCCGCCTTTCTTCCCTTCGCACCCGACACGACCAACGAGCTCATGAACAGCGATATCTTCACGGGCTTCGTGTGCGCCCACTGCATGCAGGAGCACCCTTGGCTCATGACAGACGACTTTAGGCAGTGCTATCAGGGGCGGCTGCCAGAGAAGGTGACGACCAATATCCTCCCGGTGCTGCCCTGCAAGGCCATCCCCGAGGAGCGAACGGAGGAGGAGCACAAGGCAGACACGTACTTCCCCTATCACGGAATGATCCTGCCGGTAAACGCCTTTACGGAGGAGATGCTGTGCCGCTGCGGCAAATGCCACGAGGCGTTCGACAAGTTCGTTCCGTGGGCCCAGGAGGACGCCACGCACCTCATGATGAACTTGTGCGACCAGTGCGACATCTGCCATCGCTCTATCCGCGACAAGGCGGCGTTCCTCTGCCAGAACTGTGAGATGAGCATGGCAGACCCCTTCATGCTCTGCGCAGAGTGCAACGCTCATCGCGAGAAGCTTGTGGAGGCCAACCAACCGGTGATCGTGGCGCAGCCCCTGCCTGGCGAAGAAGCTCCGGCTAGTCCGCCGCGCGCACCCACTGTGGACCCCAAGTACGTGAACTCTGAAGGCACAGAGGTCACATACGATCACGACTTGAAGCACCATTTCCTGGAGGACACGCAGGAGAACCTCTACGCGCTGTGCGGCATGCAGGTGCTCAACTCGCTGGAGCCCGAGGATCACGCCTACCTCGCGGAGCACTGGGATGAAGTGCAGGACCTGCAGAGCCTCACACCTGAGATATCCCTCAAAGAGAACTTTGGCCCGACACCCATCCAGCTCTCGCAGGACGAGCTGAAGGAGTTTGCTCAAGCCAACGCTAGAGGCGTCAAGCCGAGCCCGTCTAGGGGGGATGCGTAGGTCCTGCTGCCCAACCAAGACTCCAGGGCAAGAGGGCCACTTCCTTCCTAACACAGGAGCAGCACCGACCCGAAGGATTGCTTACGCCCCACGCAAGATAATCTGTTCTGTTACACACAGCGAAACAACCAGAAGGAGATTCGAATTACTGCTCCTGCAGGTAAAAAGATCCGCTGACGACCTGAAAAAGCCTGTCTGCTCTCCTCGCTCCTTCCTTACACTGTTCCCCCCCCCTTTATTTATTTATTTATTTATTTTGGGTGTTTGCCTCTTCCCTCTCCACCGAGACGCGCGCTCCAGATCACCGGAAGGACTTCTGGACGACAACGAAACACCCTAAGGGAAACACTATTAGAATTGCCCGCTGCCCTGCTCGCTTAGAAGCGCCACACGCACCGCACTTCGTTTTCCTCCTAGTTGATTTTTCCCGTCTTCTCTCTCGACAAACGAGTCTTAGTCATGGCAGAATACCAATCCACTCCGAGACTAGAGCTAGAATCTGTTCTGGGCTACAGCGGCCAGGTGCCCAACGGCCTCATTTCGCACCCCGATGGCGTTCACCTGCTCTACCCGCTCGGGGCTAGCATCGTCATCCGCGAGATCGGCAACCCCAAGTCCTCTGAATTTCTCTACGGCCACAACGACAAGATCAGCTGCATGGCGGTGAGCTGCACGGGCCGCTATATCGCCTCGGGGCAGATCACCCACCCCGGCTTCCAAGCCGACGTGTGCATCTTCGACTTTGTGGAGCGCAAACTTATTCACCGCATGCTGCTACACAAGGTGAAAGTGCAGGCGCTCGCCTTTTCCCCCGATGAGCGCTTCCTCGCCTCCGTCGGTGGCGTCGACGACAACACCGTCGTCCTCTGGGATGTGGAGACGGGCCGGCCGATGTGCGGCGCCCCGGCGCACCACACGGAGACCAAGACGGTAGCCTTCTGCAACAACAACAGCGAGAAGCTCATCACGGGCGGCGTCGGCTCCCTGCGGGTGTGGACCGCTGACCTCGAGAGCCACAAGATGAACTACGTTGACATCAGCATGGGCACCCTCCGCCGCAGCGTGACGGCCATGGTGGTCGAGCGCACGGACAAGTACGCGTACTGCGGTACCACCACGGGCGACGTGATCTGCATACAACTAGAAAATGCCAACGTGTTCAAGATGCAGGGGCCCCAGAAGCGCCTCTCCGGCGGCATCATCTCCATTTTGCTCAATCAACAGGGCGATGTGCTGGTGGGCAGCGGCAGCGGTGAGGTGAAGCTGCTGTCAAAGATCAACCTGACCATCCAGCGCGAGACCGTGGTGGAGGGCGGCGCCACCGGCCTCGCCTCCATCGGCCCCCACTACTTTGTTGGGACGGCCCTCAGCAACATGTATTTCATCAACGGCGCTAACTTCCGCACAGAGCTGCGTGTGACGTGCCACAGTGAAAGCATCAACGATGTGGTCTTCCCCACCAACTTCAGTGCCGTGTTCGCGACCTGCTGCGGGTCCGACATCCGTGTCTGGAACGCCAATGCGTGCACCGAGCTCCTTCGCATTCAGATCCCGGATCGCGTCTGCAACTGCCTGCAGTTCACAAAGGATGGCTCCCTCATCGTGTCGGGGTGGAGCGACGGGAAGCTGCGCGGCTTCGGCCCACAGTCCGGGAAGCTCGTCTTTTCCCTCAACGACGCGCACAAGCCGGAGGGTGGCGCGCGTAGCAAGGTCGGCGGCCGCGTGGGCGTCACGTCCGTCTGCACGGCCCACTCTGGTGAGCTGATTATTACTGGCGGCTCTGATGGTCTCGTCCGCGTGTGGCGGCTCCAGGGCAAGGTCTGCAAGCTGGAGGCCTCCATGAAGGAGCACAAGGCCTCCGTCAACGCCATCGTGGTCTCCCACGACGACACGGAGTGCGTGACGGCGTGCGACGACGGTAGCTGCATCGCCTGGGATCTGATCCGCTTCATCCGCCGCAATATCATGTACTCCCAGACCTACTTCCGTGCGATCGAGTACTTTGTGGACGAGAGCCAGCTCATTACCTGCGGTAGCGACAAGAGCATTACGTACTGGGATTCGGTGGAGTGTACCGCTATCCGGGAGATCAGCGGCAGCTCGACCGGCGAGCTCAACGGACTGTCCGTCTCCCCCGACGGCTCCTTCTTTGCGACGGGCGGCAACGACCGCATTCTCAAGGTGTGGGACTACGACCGCGGCGACTGCGTGGCGGTTGGCCTGGCGCACAGCTGCAGCATTACGAAGGTGCGCATCTCGCCGGATGGAAAGCGCATCGTGTCTGTCGGGGACGAGGGCGCGGTGATGATCTGGAAGGTCGGCCAGCTGAGCATCGAGCCCCTGCAGTAACACCCAGAGAGCAGAGGCTCTACAGTTCAACGCGCATATCGTCGCCAAGGCATAGAATAGAATGTTCAACACAGCCCCTATCGACAGCGTGTTGTCAGGGGCGATGTATATGGGAACATACACGCACACGCGCAGAGAGAAAGAGATAGAGATTGTCTCTGCGAGCAGAGGGACGCAGATGGGTGGCCGTCGAGAGGAAGTGGAGTGGAAGAGGTCATGACAACGAATGCTTTCCTGCATCCGAACGGCGGGAAGCGGCGAACGGCGATGGGTGAGTGGCGAACAGCCCTTCGCACACACTTTGGTTGGTCTGGCGTGAACGCTCCTCTCTGCTCTCGCAAAGACTTCCTAGAACCTTATGACCATACGAAACGACACGGCTTGACTTCCTTTCTTTCCTAGAATTCCAGTTTGGAGACAGCACCGCCTCCCTTTTCCCTTTATTATTTGTTTGTATGTTCGACATTGTATCGGATGTTCGAAGAAGGAAAGGAATGCTCTGTATGGCGGTGCTCTCTACCTCGAATGGCCTCTCTTTTCAGTGCTGCTCAGACAGCAGCCCCACTAGAATCGCATCGCGGCAGAGGCTGTGAGGGGAAGGGGAGGGACGGCTGAGCAGCCGCCTGTGCAGCATGCACCAACAGTGATAGGCGTGGCACAGCAGTTGAAAGAGGAGCCAGAAAAGCCTTTTCGGCTTTTATCCTTACGGTTTCAACCGTTTGAATCAATAGAGAGAGAGAGACTGTATGGGTCGAGGGGCGGAGGAACGATGTAAAATCTCACCGAAGTGCTCAAAAAGAACAGCAACAACAACAAAAAAAAAGAAAGAGAAAGTATTAATTGAATAAACAACCGATAAGAGCCGTTGTGTAGTCATTATTTTTTTTTTTCTGTCAACAGAATTAAAAAAAAAGAAAAAAAAAGAATGTGAAACCCCTTGGAGAACGTTGGATACGTTACGATACTTTCGCGTGAGGGAACGACCGTACGACGAGCAGGGCACTGCTCGCCATGCCTGTTGTGTCTTCAAAATAAATAAATGAATGCTCTATCACATCCATCCACTCGCCTCTCTCCACGTCACACTGCTCTTAGGAGTTACTTTTATTGAAGTTCCCTACATCTTTTTTTTTTCTTTTTCTTTTTCTCTTTTTGTTGGTGACATACGCTATAAGAACCCCTCATACCCCTGCGAAGCCGTGCTCATCTCGTATCCATTCGCCCTCACAGCCCCACGCCGGCACCACCATGTCCGAGAACCGTTCCCCCTTCAACAACTCCGAAAGCGATGACGCACAGGAGAGGGAGTACGAGCGCAGCGTCGCGCAGGCCAACGCCGTCTGGTTTTCCGGCCTCTTCAGCGGCCAGAGTTTTGTGGCGGCTCCCAGGCGCGAGCCGGAGCAGGACCGCTTCGACGATGCGCACCTGATCCAGACCAGCTACACCATCCCGCGCGGCTACACGTACACCGGCCTCAACCTCCCGGAAATCCTCATGGAGAAGCCGACAGGGTTCCTGCGCCTGAGTGTCATTGTGTACATCGCCACCATGGCAGTGTCGTGCGTCCTGTTCATCATCGCTGCTTGCCCTATCCCGTGGTACAAGGGAAAGAACAAGACGGTCAACGGGATCGACTTTAAGGACGTCAAGTGGTCCCTGTGGAAGATGGAGGGCGGCAGCTTGAAGACAGTAAAGGTCTCGGACATGGACTGCCCGCTGCAACAACAGTTCTTCCGTGCTATTGCAGGCTGCATCATCGCTGCCCTCTGCTTCGCCTTCTTCGGCATCGTCGCTGGAGTGCTGAAGCTCGTCAAGGGAAAGGGCTCGTACGGCCCGCTGCTTCTCATCGGCTTCTTGGCCTTCGCGTGGGGCATCTGCGGCAACATGATGGCCGCCAGCCAGTACCACCAGCCCTTCTGCAGCCCCATGCCCCGCCTCGCAAACAGTGCGGCGCTGAACGCCGGCTTCGCTCTCTCTCTCGTTGGCTGGGTTATCGCCATGATCGGGTTTATTCTTTTAGCTGTCGCGACGAAGTTCAACGTCGGCCCCGCACTAAAGGGCATTCGCACGTTTGATACCATGTATACGATCCTGCTGATGATCGCGCTGCTGTTCTCTTGCGTTGCCAACGCGGGCAACATGTTCCAGCGTAACTTCGACGATGATACAGTGAAAGTGGTGCATATTGCCTACTGGCATACAGAGGTGGTGCTACACGATGGCACGCCTATCCAGATGGCCCGCGAGCTGTACCGCTGCTTCGCCTTAAACAAGCGCATTAAGGCGAGCATTGCGATGCTCATCCTCGGCAGCGTTTCGCTGTTCTTCGCGATCATCCTGAGTGTCCCCGCGTTTCTCAAGCCCACTTTCCGTCTGGTGTCCACGATCTTGGCGGGTGTCGCCTCCGTGTTCCTCCTCATCAGCTGGATCATTGCTGTGGTGATATTGAAGAGTGAGTACTGCAGCCTCCCTGTCCAAGGGTCGGTCTTCGAGAGCTACCCCGGTATCCCGTCGGGCATCTGGTGGGGCAAGACGAACTTCCCGGGGTATCACTTGGCCGAAGGCGTCATCCTCCCAATCATTGCGTGGGTGCTCACACTTGTGGCGATGATCGGTAATATTATGATCCCCTGGCCGAAGGCGAAGAAGATCACAATGAGCAAGTGAGGAAGTAGTTGGAGCGGCGCTGATGGTCGAGCAGGTGCGCTGCGCCGCCCCGGAGATGGAAGCCGGGATTGGTGGGCGGGGGCCACGGCTCTATGCTACGAACTAGCCTTCCTCCGGGACTTTTTATCTCTGTGGGCTCTGCTTTTGTTGCATTTTTCTTTTTTGTTTCTTCTAAAAATTTTTACTTAACCGTCTTGTGAACGGCGAGGAGAGGAGGACGGAGTGTGCTGTTTCCAACGATCTCGTATGCGCGGTGCTGCGCTGCGCTCCTTGAATGGATGACTGTTACGCTCCCCCATGGATCCATCCCATCACAAAGAGCGAAGAAAGAAAAATGTGAGCTGCAGTGACACGGAAGCACCCCATAAGAGAGTGAAGGAACCCTCCTCGCCTGCATGAGGCGGAGAGGGGCAGCAGTCCCTAGGCGAAATTCACTGCTACTCGGTTGCAGCTTACTGCCCGGATCTACTCTGATAGGGATAGCCACGATCCGCAGCAGATGAACACAAGTGAAAAACAACAAACAACAACAACAAGAACTCCAATTAACTACCCCATCCCATCGCATTCTACCCTGAGGCGTTGATACGAAACGCCACGTGTATACCCTTTGTTTGTCAACCTGCTGAGCAATACTTTTGGAAGAGAAGGCATGAAAAAGGAGCCCCCCTTTTTTTTCACTGTGCTGTGGTGGCAAACGATAAGAAAAGTTGTACGGCGACGGCGGGATGGTGAGACACTCCTTATGAAAGAAAAGACTGTGGAGACCGCTTTCGTTAACAATTTTTGCGTATTGTAATTCCTATTTTTATGATAATACATATTTACTTTTGTTTTCGCCTTTCGTATTTCATAAGACTCTTGCCCACTCCACTAGGGGGACAGCTGTCCTGCAGGCTTCACCACCAAGCCGCTGAATCCCTTCTGCAGGAGAAAGAGCGAAAGAAAAGGGCGCCGGGGAGACAAACAACAACACAGAAGCTACAAAGAGGAGCGAGTCAGAAGGGGAGCAGATACCGTGCCCAGCACCAAACAGAAACGGGAATAGAGGCAGCGTATAACGTGAAGGTTTCCACCGTGTGCGACAGCGGGGAACCTTTGCGCTTTGACTTGCAGGCACATAACAGAAGAGAGCTTTTCGCTTCGTACCTCCTTTGCTTGTAATCACCATAATCTTCAGACTTTAGAGCCTCTTTGAGCTCCTCTACCACTTGCCAAGCTGAGAACTAATACGTCTTGCGTGCCGCCCAGCAGCACTTTCTCGTCATTTGTACTTCTGCTTTGTCTCACTTCATTCACCTATTTTGTTTTTGTCGCTCTGCGTGCTTCCTTCAAGGCATATCTTTCATATTATCGGACACAACACGGTGCTGCCTGTCGCCGTTCTCTTAGCGTTCTCTGTAACATCCATCCAGTTTGCTTCTCCATGTTCCGCTTGTGCTCCTCGCTGCTGGCCAAGACTCTGGTGGTGGCCGAGGTCACGGCTGGTGGAAGGATCGCCCCCGCCACGCTCTCTGCCGTGACGGCCGCGTTGGCGGTCGGCGGCCCGGTGGCGGCCCTCGTGGCGGGCAGTCGCACCCTGCTCGACACGGCAGCGGCGGAGCTGGCCTCTGTCAAGGGACTCACCGAGGTGCTGCAAGTGGAGGGCGAGCACTTCGACGGCAAGGCGGACGAAGTCTCCCAGCTAGTCGACGCCATTGTGGAGCAGCAGAAGATGAGTCACGTGCTTGCTGGCTGCACCGCCTTTGGAAGAGACGTGATCCCCCTTGCAGCGGCGAAGCAGCAGATCATGCCCATTACGGATATTCTTCACGTGAAGTCGGAGCATTCGTTCGTACGCTCCATGTACGCCGGAAACGTGGTCGCCACCCTCGAGTCTTCCAGCCCAATAAAGTACATCACGGTGCGGAGTACGTCCTTCCAGCGCGCCCCTGCAGGGCAGCCGCTCTGCCCCGTCACGCATTTCCCTCCCACGGCACCACTGAACCGTACAAAGATCGTCAGCGAGAGCACGCCCAATGCGGATGCGCCAGATCTCACCACTGCTGGGATCGTCATTGCAGGCGGCCGTGGAATGAAGACCAAGGAGAACTACGAGAAGCTCTTCCCCCTGGCCAAGAAGCTCAACGCCGCCGTCGGTGCCACGAGGGCTGCCGTGGACAGCGGGTTCGCTCCCAACGAGAACCAGGTAGGCCAGACCGGCAAGAACGTCGCACCGGCACTCTACATAGGCTTTGGGGTCTCGGGGGCTATTCAGCACATCGCCGGCATTCGAGACTCGAAAGTGATCGTGGCTGTGAATATGGACGAGGAGGCGCCGCTCTTCCAGGCTGCCGACTTCATACTCGTCGGCGACGCCGTGTCCGCTGTGACTGAAATGACGGAGAAGCTTTGAGAACAACACCCCCCCCCCAAAAAAAAAAAAACAACAACCCAAGAGCAAGCAAACAAACAAACAACCAAAACAACAACAACAACAACAACAAAAAAAAAACAAAAACGGAGCCGATTATCCCCCCTCTTCAGCAACTCGATGCCTCAGCGAATTGAATGGACAGCGGGTGAGATACGATTGCTGCTCCTGTACACGATTTCACGCACATGGAACTTATTAGCGTGCAGGTGCCTCCTGTAAAAGGGGTATACGAAGAAATAAAATATGCTTCAGGGAATCTTTCATGGAACAACTGACAACACCCTTAAAATAATAGCAGTGAGGGTAAGTAGAAGAGGATAAGTATTAGCATAGATGTGGGTCGCACTGAGGTCCTTTTTGAGCACCTTAATGAGATGGAGATGCGCACACGAATTCTTGCCTTAGTGCTTCATTTCTCTCGGTTTCTTTACTTGCTTGTGATGCCCATTGGAACACCGGACATTGAACGGATATTCCTTTGAACAGCATCGCTGTTCTTTTTCAAGCCTTATTCTCTTTTGATTAGTTTCTTTGGCCCATTTGCTTTGCACAGCTTGGATTCGGCGCTCTGCGCAATGCTTCGATTCAACCTCCCACTTCTGAAGCGCATATCGTATGCGAGCTTGTTTCAGCATAACTATGTTCTACAGAAGGTCTTTGAGACGCCCGCACAGCGCACGGCTCTGACGGTGGAGACGCCGTCTCTGCCTACCAAGACCTACACGTACGGCCAGCTGCAGCAGGATGTCGTGGCGCTGGCCGACACCGTCGTGCGCCGCAAGCAGGGCCTTCACGGTGGCAATCTGGACGGGTGGGTGCAGGCACCGCGAGATCCTACCGTACGCAGTGTCTTCTCTAACGAGGCAGGGGAGTGCAAGCCCAGCTGCGATGTGCTCAAGGACGATGGGGCGTACGTGACGACCATTCTGGCAGGCCCCGGGTACAACTTCGTGGTGGCGCTGCTAGCCTCCTGGTCCCTCAATCAGCTGGCCACGCCCATGTCCATTTCGCAGCAGTACGAAGGGGAGCTAACCTACGTCCTAGAACACAGCGGAGCCCGCATCATTCTGGGCGATACACAGCAGCTCTCGGCGAAGATACCGGATGCCTACCGGCCCCTCACCGTGCGCACCCTAGGCGAGCTCTCAAACTCCATTCCAGAAAAAAGCGCCAAAACGTTCAAAGTCGACACGGTTCTGGACGTGGAGGCCTTGCTAGCATCATCATCGCTGCAGCGGCGAGGGTTACTGCGCGGCACGCTGGATGCCGCGGAGGTGCTGCCGCCCAAGGAGGCCACCAAAACACTGCGTACCGCGGAGGACGTGGAGGACCGTCTGGAGGCGGAGCGCGATACGCTGGAGGCAGAGGACGCGGAGCGCCGGGCCAAACACATCGCGAAGCAGTTTCAGGAGAACGCGAGCCGGCTGGACGAGGCTCCCGACGAGCCGCCGCTCGGGTTCGACGCGGAGAGTGCGAAGGACGTGTTAAACCCACTCTTTCTTCAGTGGTACACCGATCCCTCCAGCCGCCCAACGGCCCGGGACGACTGCCTCATGATCTACACCTCCGGCACCACGGCGCGGCCCAAGGGGGCGGTGCACTCGCATACCAGCATCCAGAACCAAGTCACGTGCTTGCAGGACGCCTGGCGGTGGAGCAGCAACGATTGTATTCTCCACCTCCTCCCCGTGCACCACGTCCACGGCCTCGTGAATGTGTTGCTCTGCTCTCTCGCCTCGCAGGCCAAGTGCGTGTTTACCCCATTTGACAACCCCACCCGTGTCGCGCGGCGCATCGAGTGCGGGGATATTTCGCTCGTCATGGCGGTCCCCACCATCTACACGAAGCTCATTGCAGCGATCAACAAGGACTTTTCCACCGTTGAAAAGAAGGGATTTAAGGCAGCGTGCGCTGAGCAGGTGCGCCTCATGGTGTCGGGCAGCGCCGCCCTCCCCGTGCCGACGCTCGAGCAGTTTCGGGAGCTCTCGGGCCACACTCTCCTGGAGCGTTACGGCATGACAGAGATCGGAATGGCGCTCAGCCAGCCCCTCTACCCGATCCGCAGTCGCCAGCCCGGCACCGTTGGGTCGCCATTGCCCACTGTCGAGGCGTTCGTTCAAACAGCAGCAGCCGAAACGGGCAAGGCGGAGGAGGGCCGCTTCGACGAGGTTGGCGCCCTCGCAATTGCCTCCGCGTCGCTGTTTGACCGCTACTGGCGGAACCCGGAGGCGACGAAGAAGGAGCTCCGGACAGACGCGACGGGCCGGCGGTTCTTCGACACGGGCGACACCGTTGGCGTGCGGCGGGGCAAGGCGGACGTGTACACGATTCTAGGCCGGTCCAGCGTGGACATCATCAAGCACTCTGGGTACAAGCTCTCGGCGCTCGAAATTGAGGCGGCGCTGCTCTCTCGCAAAGACCTCTTCTATGAGATGGCGGTGGTGGGCTGCAAGGACGATGTGTACGGCGAGTCCGTTGTTGCCGTTGTGGCCCTTCAGCCCGCTGCAGCGAAGCAGCGTGGGCTCGTGTTCGATGTCTCCAGGCCGTGCATCGAGCTGGACTCCCTGACGAATGAAATGAAGGGGATTGCCTCTGGGCTGCTGGCGCCGTACAAGCGTCCCGCTCGATATCTCTTCGTTCCCGAAATTCCCCGCAATCCAACGGGGAAGGTGAACAAGAAGAACCTCAAACAACTGCTCGGCCTGGAGTAGCCGCAGCGGGAGATCGTCCCGCCCTATTCGCCCGACCAATATAAAATAAATAAATATATATATATATATATATATATATAAAACACAAAACGGTTTTCTTTTGCTTGTACAGCTGTAACGTTCCCGTAGGCCCACCCCACTCCCTTCCCCCCGAGTCTTCCACTGAGTAAGTTGTTTGTTTGCGTTTTTTTTTTTCTTCCGTTTCCTGTTCTTTTTCCTTATCTCCTTCTTCTCCTTCTGGACGCCGGGAGTCTTTGTGGCCGGAGGGGTGTCTCACCCTTCCCTCCCGCTGTGCACCTGGCGGCCCCACTGGAGCGCTTGGAGGGCTCGGAAGTATTACGGGAGGCAGTGAGTGAGGGGGCGGGGATAGAGGAGCAGGATACATGCGTCCAGCTATCAAAGGAGACTAGATGACTGGGCCTGCATTCAAATATCACTTATCCATCTTCGCCGCCTCAGCAGCTTATGTTTTGTGGTGTCACCGCAATATTCCACTTGTGCTGGTACGTATGCCCTTCGTAGCACCGTGTCGCATGATGCCGCTTTCTCTTCCTCTTTCCTTTTTCTTTCTCTTCTATTGGTGTTCCTCGACGCTAATCTAAATGATGTGCTTCGTGGGTGGCGGAGGAAATAGGAGCACCCACGGACCGGAGTTACGCATCCTCCCAATTTTCAGCATCCACCATGGCCCTAGCTCCCAGCAGCGACGGCGTGACCGTGGAGGGGATTGACCACTTCCCTACGGAAGAAGACTGGCGAAGCCTCGCTCAGAAGGCGCGGGATCTCGAGTCTCGCATTCACTCGGTACAGGATAAGCAGCACAGCTACAACGCCGTACTGGAACGCTCCTACGTGGTGGAGGAGGCGCAGCGGGTGCGGATGCAGCAGCTTCGCGACCAGGTGCGCGAGGAGGAGGTCGAGTCGCTTACGAACCCAGAATTTGCGAAGTGGATGAAGCGCCAGGAGGAAACCATGGCAACCGAGAAGGACCTGATCGGCACGTGGTACAAGGACGACGACCTGCTCGCCCTCACCCCCTTCGCCGCGGTAGTGCCCTACCCACGCTACCTTACCGAAATGGGAAGGGGCCTCTGCGAGAAAACCATGGACGAGTTCGAACTCCCTACGCTCTACGTCCAAACCGTGGCCGTCAAAACACCTCTGCCGCTCGTCGCACAGGCCGTCGTGCCGCGCACTGACCACCTTCTGGACGCGTCCCACACCTCCAAGTCCGACCGGGGCCCGCTGAGCTACGTGGCAGCCCCGCAGAGCAGCGCCACAGATGTCATGAACATGGCGGAGAGCTCACCGCTCCTGCGGGACGCTCTGAACGATACCAGCTGCCTCCTTATGAACGACCGGCGGCTCACAGCAGCGATGTGCCTTAAGGCGCTGGTGGTACGGGGCCGCTGTGCGGTCGCCGAGGTGGCCTGTACAGCCACCTGCGTTCCCGTCTTTCAGCCTGGGCATGCGGGGGTGGAGGAGGAGGACGGCGCGCTGCTCCCGCAGGATGTGGTGGCCTACGCTCTGGGGAAGTACGTCACCACACGGCTCACTCCGGTGCTGAAGCAGCGCACGTACGAGGTACTCCTGCTGGGGCACATCAAGGACCTGCCCACCGGCTGCGCCGCGCCGGACTTCTGGTCTCGCCTGCAGGTCTCGGATGTGTCGTTTGAGCTCCTCAATTTGGATTACCCAGATAATTCGCACTTCAACATGTTCACCGTGGAGGACCTTCGCAGCATCTCGGGCTATGTCTCACGCCGCGACCAGCGCAGCCAGCAGCACGGCGTGGAGCTGCCGCCCGCTGTGCGCATGGTGGCGAAGGGCGGCGCGCCACCGCTGTCCGCCACCGTCGCCTTGGTCATCCGACAGCTGGAGCGCAGCGCGGACCGGTACAAGGCGTGGTGCCTCAAGACCGGCCAGACCGCTCCCCAGCGTGGTCCGGAGGAGATCAAGGCGGAGGCGGAGGAAAGCGATCGTGACGCGGCGGAGGGGAAGCGGGAGTGGGAGGCCGCAGCGCCAGCCGCGGGTGGTCGGCTCCCTGCCACCCACATGGACCCCTTTGTGGGCCTCGTGTCCAACGCCACGCGTCTCGTCGCCGCACCGCAGCGCTTCTTTTCGGAGATGGGCACCATTGGGAAGCTGCTGGACGCGACAGAGGAGCGGGACCTGCGGCCCCCAAGGTGATGCCCCAGTAGTGCCGGTCGGCTCTGTTGTAGGTCTAGCGTTTCTGTTTCCGTTGTATAGTTATATATACGTATAGAGTGGTGGTGCGCTACCACGCATTTATTTCTTCGCTTCACTCCCTCTCTTGTTGCCAGATAGACACAGGGGCAGGGGAAGTCCAGCTCAACATTTATTTCTCAGCAGACCTGGGATCGGATCGGATTAGGGCGATTCCATCCACAAAGAGATGAAGCAAACTGTATCAATGTGTTATGAATACGGCGATGGCGTACCAATACTGTGGATGTGTACTCGTACCGTTTTTCTGGACTTTCTCTTCAACCTGCCCTTTGTTTGTTTGTTTGTTTGTTTTATTCCTTTATCAGACTGGAAGCTTGTCCCGCCTTTCCTTCCCGTTTCTCTGTTGGTGCGCGCTGTCAGTGAGATCGAACAGAGAGAGATTACGTGTACGTAGTTCCTTTTTATCACTAGTTGCATTGATTATATATATACATATATATATATATATACTACCTACTTTCCTTTCCGTTTTTTATTATTATTATTATTATCGGCATTCGACAACCACTACTCCTCTTCCATTATGGGCCGCTTCCTTCGACAGGCAGCAGCATGCCTTATAGTGGGAGCCGTGGCCGCTGGCGTCGTGCAGGCGGCAGTCTCCACTGCGACACCCTGCCTTGCGGTTCTCTACCCACAGACCGCGGGCCTTTACGGGGCCCTTGGTGCCGCCGTGGCCCTCGTCTTTGCCAACCTGGGCTCTGCGTACGGCGCGGCGAAGGCTGGTGTGGGGCTGTCGTACCTTGGTCTCAGCGCCCCCGATAAGATCATGCGCGGCATCGTCCCCGTCGTGATGGCCGGTATTCTCGGTATCTACGGCCTCATCGTCGCTGTGATCATCAACAATAACATCCTCACCGATGCGTACAGCTATTCATCGTATGCTGCATACATGCACTTAGGCGCCGGGATGGCCGCAGGGCTCTCTCTTCGCTGGCCGCTGGCCTCTCCATCGGCGTTGTAGGCGACACCGCGGTGCGGGCCTACGGCAAACAGGACCAGATCTTTGTAGCGATGGTTCTCATGCTGATCTTCTCTGAGGCGCTCGGCCTCTACGGCCTCATTATTGCTCTGCTGATGAACAACCAGGCGAATCGCTACCCGAACATCTGCCCCAACGCCAACGACTAGACTAGCCTCCATCCCGCACCTATAGCCTTTGGTACCTCACGTACATAAATACCCTACGAAAAAAAAAAAAAAGAAGGACAGAAAGAAGGAAGGAACCGAAAAAAAAAAGTTCATAAACCCGTTTGTCGGAGAGAAACAAACAAACAAACAAAAGACAAACACTCAAGAATAGTTCGCTAGTCGCGGAGGCGAAGCTCCCCGCCATCGCGTCACCGTGAAGCGCGCTCCTGCGACTGGCCCCTTAGATCTTTTATCTATAAGGCTGGCTTGACTCTTTTCACTTCGCCTTCTTCCTTTCATCCCTCCTCTTCACACAAACAATATTGCTATACGCACGCGAGTAGTTCATTCACCACCATGGGGTACATTCCAAAGTATGAGAACGATGGGAGCGGCAGGGACACGTACGTGAACCACTCCGGCGCAGCGTACGTCAACCCCATGCCCGGGGGCACGTTCTACAAGAGCAAGCAAAGCAACAATAACAAGTTCCCCAATGAGAACACCATTGACCCTCTTGCAGCCGAGCGGGCGCCACATCGCGCGCTGTACAACCAGTCTCGGTACGGCACCACGGTGAAACAGCGTGAGGAGGGCGACGACTACCTTAACAGTCTGGGCGATCAGCGTCGGCTCAGCGCCAGCGGCACCCCGGCCGACGCGAAGGGGGTGGACGCCGTCGGCTTCGATCCCGAAATGGTGGCCCTCACGGAGCTGCCGTACGATGTGCCGCGCCCTGAGCAGCGCCTGCGCCAGCCCGGCCATGCTGTCACGGGGACCGACCCCACCGGCGGCGTTACCTTCAATGGGATCAAGGACCCGTGGACGGAGCCGAAGCAGGTGGACAATACCCTGTTGCGCATCGAGCCCACGTACGAATCGACGTGCCACTACGGCCTGCGCACTGGCAAGTTCTACTGCGACGACATGGCCCAGCCGCATAGCAACAAGCTGCCCGACAAGGGTCTCAACTGGGGTAAGTCCCGCTACTTTTAAAACAAAGTGCGGCCCATCCCACTCCAAAATAGAACGTATTAGTACCAAACAAGACATACCCATTCATCTAGCGCTGCGTCAAGGATACTGCTCAGGGGGGGGGGGGGGGGTAGGGCCTCCCTCCCCCCCTATCTAGAAGGAAAGGGTTTGATGTAGATTAATCCTGTTCGCGTGTTGTTTTCCAAGGGGCGTGGATCCATTCCACCCGCCGCTCGGACCGCATTACGTTACACGTGTGTGACTAACGAACTGTGATAGAACCCAAGTGATTCCCTATCTCGCCTCCCTACCTCCTGAACGGGGAGTGCTGTTGCTTCATCGTCATCGTACGAAGATGATCTGCTTTGAGCTACTGAAACTCTATTTAGAATCTTGTATATCATTTGCTCTCTCCCTGCTCTCTCCCTCTCTCTCCTCTAACGTTTTATTTGCTTATGTTATATTGCTTGCTATCATTCCCAGACTTCCGCGCTCTCTTTTGAACTTCATCCGCCGTTTGACTCACTCACTCATTCCAAATTTCATAATGAGGTATCATCGCAGCAGCAGTGCCGCTTTGGCACTGATGTTCATTGCGACGGTGCTCACCATCGCTGCCGTTGCTGCCCCCGACGGCTCCGGCAAGGTGGAGGCCCCGTGCGTCGGTATCGATCTCGGTACCACCTACTCCGTGGTTGGCATCTGGCAGAAGGGCGAAGTTCACGTGGTGCCCAACGAGATGGGCAACCGGATTACCCCCTCCGTGGTCGCCTTCACGGACAGCGAGCGCCTGGTGGGCGACGGCGCCAAGAACCAGCTGCCCCAGAACCCCGAGAACACCATCTACGCCATCAAGCGCCTCATCGGCCGCAAGTACAGCGACCCCACGGTGCAGAACGATAAGAAGCTGCTGTCCTACGAGGTCGTGGCGGACAAGAGCGGCAAGCCCCTTGTCCAGGTGACGGTCAAGGACCAGAAGAAGCAGTTCACCCCCGAGGAAATTTCGGCGATGGTGCTCCAGAAGATGAAGGAGATCTCCGAGACCTACATTGGGGAGAAGGTCAAGAACGCTGTCGTAACGGTCCCGGCCTACTTCAACGATGCCCAGCGCCAGTCCACCAAGGATGCAGGTACCATCGCTGGCCTCAACGTTGTCCGCATCATCAACGAGCCCACCGCCGCCGCCATTGCCTACGGCCTGAACAAGGCTGGCGAGAAGAACATCCTGGTCTTCGACCTCGGTGGCGGTACCTTCGATGTCTCCCTTCTGACCATCGATGAGGGCTTCTTCGAGGTGGTGGCGACCAACGGCGATACCCACCTGGGCGGTGAGGACTTCGATAACAACATGATGAAGTTCTTTGTGGACGGCCTCAAGCGCCGCAAGAACGTTGACATCTCCCGGGACCAGAAGGCCCTTGCCCGCCTCCGCAAGGCCTGCGAGGCCGCCAAGCGCCAGCTGTCCTCCCACCCCGAGGCACGCGTGGAGGTCGACAGCCTCGTCGAGGGCTTTGACTTCAGCGAGAAGATAACACGCGCCAAGTTCGAGGAGCTCAACAACCAGCTCTTCAAAAACACGCTCATCCCTGTGCAGAAGGTCCTTGACGACGGCAAGCTAAAGAAGAGCGACATCGACGAGATCGTGCTGGTTGGCGGCTCCACTCGCATCCCTAAGGTGCAGAACCTTATTTCTGAGTTCTTTGGTGGGAAGGAACCGAACAAGGGCATCAACCCCGACGAGGCCGTTGCCTACGGCGCCGCTGTGCAGGCAGCCGTGCTCACTGGCGAGAGCGAGGTTGGCGGGAAGGTGGTGCTGGTCGATGTGATTCCCCTGTCCCTCGGTATCGAGACTGTCGGCGGCGTCATGACGAAGCTGATCGAGCGCAACACTCAGATCCCCACCAAGAAGAGCCAGGTCTTCTCCACCTACCAGGACAACCAGCCCGGCGTGCTCATCCAGGTCTTCGAGGGCGAGCGTCAGCTCACCAAGGACAACCGCCTGCTCGGCAAGTTCGAGCTCTCTGGCATTCCCCCCGCCCCTCGCGGCGTGCCGCAGATCGAGGTCGCCTTCGACGTGGATGAGAACAGCATCCTTCAGGTCAGCGCCAGTGACAAGTCCTCGGGGAAGCGCGAGGAGATCACGATCACCAACGACAAGGGTCGGCTGAGCGAAGAGGACATTGAGCGCATGGTGCGCGAGGCCGCCGAGTTCGAGGAGGAGGACCGCAAGATCCGCGAGCAAGTGGAAGCCAAGACCGGCCTGGAGAGCACTGCCTACAGCCTGCGCAACCAGGTGAACGACAAGGAGAAGCTCGGGTCCAAGCTCGATGCCAGCGACAAGAAGGCAATCGAAGAGGCCGTCAAGGAGGCCATCAACTTCATTGATGAGAACCCCAACGCGGACAAGGAGGAGTACAAGGCCGCCCTCGAGCGCCTCCAGAGCGTCTCTAACCCCATCATTCAGAAGGCCTACTCTGGTGGTGAGCCAGAGCCAGATATCATGGACGATCTGTAATGTACCTTTCGTTTCTTGCCGTGTTTGGTGTGGGGCGGCCCCCTCCCTCCCTTCCCGTAGTCTTTCCGTCACCGCGCGGGGACCAGCCCAACTGCGTGTGTCGGCTTCGTGTGCGTCGCAGATGGACTACCGGGCCCATCAAAATTAGAACCATTCAAAGGACGGGGCGTAAGACCTCCGAGGGGGCACCATCATAAAAACAACAACAACAAACAAACAACAACAAAAACAACAACACCTAACTGGTCCGGAAAAAAAAGGAAAAAAAAGGTAAGGAAAGGTAGTGAAACCGTAATAATGATATGGATAAGAGAAAATGAATAGAAACAGCACCATCCATGCCATAAAAAAAAAAAAAAGAGAGAGAGATGTCAAGAAAGGAAAGTAGAAAAATGGAGTAGAAACCGGTGGAAAGGCAAACCGGAGCAAATCCAACGCGCTCCACCCCACGCGGAACCCTGACTTGGGAGGCGAAGAGGTGAGGGATTGCCGCGCTCGTCCCGGATGTCTTCGAGGGGGACCTGCCTTGCACTGCATACGTCTAGGGCAGGCTCTCCCGCCCTCCTCCAGGGTTAGGCAGGGTCTGCAGGGGCCAACTTTTCTTTGTTGTGTTGAGGTCGCTGCGTATCTCCAACCCTACATACACACCGTTTTGATGCCGCCTTGCGCCTGTTTCACCTCCGCACATACAATTCTTTTCTATTCTTTTTTGATTATTATGAATCGCGTGAACCTCTTTTTTTGTAAAAAAAAAATCTAATCGTTGTTGGTGACGTGGTTTTTTTTTTCTTTTTATTTATTATTATTATTATTATTTATTATTATTATTATTATTATTATTACTATTTCTATGTGATTAATTTAGTTCGGGACGGCGTGTCGAATGGCACGGCGGTACAAAGAGTGGCTTGTGCCAGTGATATTGTGGAAAGCGAAAAGAACACAGATCCACTCAGAAAAAGGTCGATGCGCAACATATTCGTGCACACGCGTCGTCTTCGTTCTACTGTGGAGGCGTCGCGCTCTTCACAGCCCATCGCACCGCTGTGCCTTCTCGGACGCCTTTAATGGACAACCCTAAATATTTCACTCTCATAACAACAACTATTCCGTTTGAATCACGTCTCTCACAAGAGGGATGCCTAGCAGATAGAATACAGGTGCACTGCACTTGAACCCATCACACACATGCTCTCTTGAATAATCATTCATTCTTGCTGCACTTCCCCTCTTTTTTTCCTTTTTTTTTTCGAATTTCTCCCCGCCTCCGTCACCCGCAGGTCACAGACACACCGTAGGACCCCCTGAGGGCAGATCCGATCAGAGAGCAATCAACGAGTGGGTGAATCCGCCGCAGTTAGCTGGAGTGTTAGCGAACGAGCTAAGCCGAACCCCATTCAAACTGGAATTGCGCCAACACAAAAGATAGACGCATTGCATTGGTTTGGTTTGTGTGGGCTGTGGAACCCTAACCCTAACTGCGGAGCACTACATGAACTGGCTCCGGGATGCCCTGAAGGAGAGTGCCCCGCAGACCCAGAGCCAGGCGCCGCAGCAGGGGAGCAGCAGGGCGGCGCCTGGCGCACGCTTTGCCGTTCGCTTCGCCCCCTCCAGCTCGAGGTCTCTCCCCGCCACCTCGTCTCTCCCTGCCCCTCTGGCCCCCACACGGACCCGGCCGTTGTGCTCTTCACCGCCTCCTGCTCCCCACCCCATCCATAGTGCACCTGTCAGGCGGTATGGCGGCGGCCTCGTGCGCCTCAGTGAGCTTCAAGAGATGGGCGCCGCACTCACCCCCAGCGCGACAACTCCTCGACAGCGGAAACGATTGCGGTCCCCCCCACAAAGCCGCCGCGCTGCACCTCCGCAAGTTGGAGCACGTGGCGTGTTGGTGCGCCCAGAGGCCCGGGGAACCATGGGCTTTTCCTCCTCCTCATCGAGCAGCTCCAGTTGGTCCAGCGAGAGCGCAGCGCCGCCCCCGCCGCAGCCTCCGACCAGGGCGAAGCCACCTCCGTCGCGCCGTGCCGGGAAGGCCAAACGACGGCCGCCAAAGTCCAGCGGGCAGCTGGAACTCGCGCCAGACGGGTCGCTGCTGCCGCACCACTGGTACACCGTCAGAGGGAAGCGGATCTTTGTCTACGGCGGGACAACCTTCAAGGGGATGGCCGCCCGCCGGCTGTGGGATCAGGTGAAGGCCCACGAGGGGCAGCACGGATTAGGGCGGGACGGGACGGGGCGCCGCCCTCCCCAGCCCGCACCCGCAAAGAGGACGCCAGAACGAGCCGCACCACGCCGCGGCGGTATGCCCCAGCCGGTGCTCGGGCTGGCCGCTGCTATCGCTCTAGCGGCGGGCCCACGGCAGTACGCCGCCTCCGAGCGCTCCCAGCGCCTCACAGCCGTGGCGGCACCGGCGGTGCGGCCCCAGGCGCCGCAGCGCCGCCCTCCGCCACCACTGCCCATCCCTGTCCTGCCGACCACACCGAGGGGCGGCCAGCTGCCTGCGAGGCCGGGGCCGGCGGCTCCATGCCCGCACGCTGCCGCCGAGGTCATTGAGCTTTCCGACAGCGACGAGGACGTGCCCTGCTACGACGCCTTCCCCGTGTCTTCGTACTTCGACGCCCCAGCGCATACACCTACACCTCCACCTTCGCAGTCAGCGGAGCCTACGAGCCGTGGAGGGCTCCAGAGCGGCGATGGCGAGCAGCTGTCGATGGCCAGCAGCTGGCAGCACAGCAGCGCCGCCTTCGGTGTCTCGCCGGCCCACCCAGCAGGGATCGACATTGTGGGGCTGCCAGCTGCTGCCTCACGCCGGCTGCCGCCCAGCCGGCAGCCCACCCTGCCCACCAGTGTTCCTAACGCTTACGTAGACTGCTACTCGCTGGATGCCCTGGACGGGATGGACCTCGAGGGCATGCTGGACACCGGGGATGAAATGGGCGGACAACGGTTTCGATAGGGAGGAGGGAGGGTTGTAGGACTGGGCTCTCAAAGGCAAGGCGAGACTCTGTCGGGGCCGGGCGCACGGGCACAGGCTCACACACACACACACACACTCTCTCTCTCGCTTGCTGTTTGTGCACAAGCAAAACACTTCACGTTTGGCACTCCTTTTGGAATGCAGAACCATGAACCACGCTTCCGCGCTCTGTTTTTTTTTTTTCTTTTTCTTTCTCTTCTTCTTGTGGATATCTGCCCTCTCCCTCTTCCGTTTCCACCAACTTCTCCCTCTGTAACCTACCTTCAATGACCCTTCGAAACGGCCGGTTTGTGCCATGAACAGGCTGTCCTCCCTTGTATATAAAGGTTAAAAAGAAAAGAAGAGCCGCGAAGCCGCAGCGGTAAGGCAGTACTGTCCAGCCAACAGCGCCATGGGCAGCGAGGTTCCCCCGGGTCGCTGGGCGATCGTCCGGGCGGACAATCAGTTCATCTATTTACCTGCGGCAGCCCCCAGCTGTGTGCTCGGACGGGAGCCCAGCCTCCCAGCCACACAGCAGCTGCGGCACAAGTACGTCTCGCGGCAGCACATCACCTTCACGTTCGTCTCCCCTGGGGTTCTTCGAGTGGAGCACCACGGCAAGAACCCGACCTTTGTGGGGGCCACGTGCGAGCGCCTGCCCATCCGCTTGCAGTTCGAGGTGGACGGGACTGTGAGTGCGCCTCAGCGCGACGGGGAAAAGGTTCGCGTTCCTCCGCTTCCGTTCACCGCCGTTGGCGCGCTGCAGAAGGCGCCGCGGGACGAGGCGTCGCTCTACTTTCCCGACGGCCTGCACCTTCCCGATATCCACGTCGCTTACGAGTCCCACGCACCCTCCGCTGACGCTGGGGCACGAAGCGCCGCCTCCGCCACCCTCTCCGTGGCGCAGATGCTGGCGGTTCCTGGCCTCTCCAAAGAAAACCTCCGTACGCCGCCCCCTCCTCCCCCTGTGGTTCCAGTACCAGCCCCAGTACCAATACCAGACCCGCCTACGCCCCAGCTAGAGCCGCAGCAGGCGCCGTATCGCGCTGGTGAATGGGTGTGGAAGTCTCGGACCGGCGGGGACGACAACAACCCGCGGTCCTGGCGGCCGTACCCCCGCGCCGTACAGGAGCTGCTGGAGAAGGCGTACCGCGACGGGCAAACAGTGGTGTCCGTCCCCGACGCCTTGATGAAGGGCAGCGGCGCCACTCATGGAAAGAGCGGCGCCACCTACGGTGTCTGCTTCGCGGAGCGCTCGCTGAAGGGTGGAATGATCCAGTACCAGCTGAGCCAGCCTGGCCGATTTCGTGTGGTGCGGCGCAACGGCGGGGATTCTGTTCCGCGGGACCACATCAAACCGGTCGCTGTCATCCCTGAAGCGTCTAGCTCCGACGAGAGCAGCGCCGGGTCCAGCAGCAGCTCATTTACGGAGAGCTCGTCCGTGTCGTCGTTGAGCTCCTCCGTGTCCTCAGAGAGCTCGTCGCCTCGAAAGCGCCGCATTAAGAAGCGCCGCACAAGGTGAACGGAGAGGAGGGCGAGCGTTGGCTCCCACATAGCGGGACTCCCCCGCCCCTCCACACACAGCCGTCTCTCTCGTGCCTGGAGTGCGTCGACGCGACGTGCTTCCTTTGCGAAATTCATTCATAAAGAAACAAATGGAAACTAGTTCGTTGCTAGTCCATATCGATATCTACCCCCCTTCTCCTGCACACTGGCTACAGAATCATCTGAATCCCCTCTGCTCTGCTCTCTCCCTCTCTCTCTCTCGGTCCCCTTTGTGTATCCGCCCGCCTGACACGTATCACTGCACAGTTCTTCTTCTTTTGATTCTATTTTGCATCAGTTTTGTCATTTCTTTATATCGCCGCACAAGCGTACGCATCCGTCGGATTCGCCATGTCGCCGCTGACGATCATCCTTACCATCGCCATGGTCGTGGGGGCCTACTTTTATTTCAAGTTGCAGCCAAAGAAGCCGGCTGGAGCCGTATCGCGTAGCCCCCCTGCCACCGCCAGGCCCGCTGCTGGCCCAGCAGAGAAGAAAAAAGGGAAGGTGACGGTGCTCTTCGGGTCCCAGACAGGCACCGCTGAGATGTTTGCTAAGACTGTGGCCCGCGAGGGCACCAAAATGGGCGTGCCGATGGTCATTTGCGACGTCGAGGAATACGACACCGTCAACCTCGAGGACGAGCGGATGGTGATCCTGGTCTGCTCCACCTACGGCGAGGGCGAGCCGACAGACAGCATGAAGGCCTTCCATGACTGGATGATGGACGACTGCCGCGAGCGCGGCGAGGAGCTCAGCAACGTCCGCTACACCGTGTTCGGCCTGGGGGACAAGCAGTACAAGTACTTCTGCGAAGAAGGCATTGTCATGGACCGCCGCTTCGAGGAGCTGGGGGCGAAGCGTGTCTACGGCATGTGCTGCGGCGATTGCGGCAGCGGGAATCTTGAGGAGCAGTTCGATGAGTGGTGCACCAACCTCTGGCCTGCCCTTGGCCGGGAGTTGGACATCCCCATTAAGGCGAACACCGAGGAGCCTGTAGAGCCCGAGTGCCGCATCAAGTTTTGGGATGAACCCGCGGCTCCTCTGGCCTTCCCGAAGACCGCCTCCGTCCTCGAGCCGACGCAGCGCATTCCGGTGTGGGTACCCGTTGCGAGGAACGACGAGCTCCTCATCAACTGCACCGACCGCCAGACGCACGCGATCGATTTTGACATCAGCGAGACGATCATCTCGTACCAGGCTGGCGACCACCTTGGTATTCTGCCCCGCAACAGCGACGACGTCGTGGACCGCTACCTCAAGATTCTCGACGTGTCCAGCGACGAAGCCGAGAAAGTCTTCTCGCTGCAGGACAAGAAGCTCTCCAAGAACGTGTTCCCCGCCCGCGTGTCTGTGCGGACCGCGCTCACGTGGTACATCGACCTCGCGGGGCAGCCCAAGAAGTCGACGCTGCGCGCCTTCGCCCACTGCTGCAACGACGCCGCGCAGAAGGAAGATCTCCTTCGCCTGCTGCGAGTGAATCCTGAGGCGCAGAAGGAGTACACCAAGCTCTCGGCCACGCTTCGTACCGTCGCTGGGTTCCTCGAGAAATTTAACTCCGCCAAGGTTCCTCTGTCCCTCTTCCTGGAGCTCATGCCGCGCATCACACCCCGGTACTTCTCCATCTCCTCCGACGTGCTCTTCACCCCCAAGACCGTCGGCGTTACGGTTGCCCACGTTCCTGGTGGCCTGTGCACCACGATGCTGATGAACATGAAGCCCGGAGAGCGGGTGCCGGTGTTCGTGCGCAAGTCGACCTTCCATCTTCCCCTGCGGGCGAAGGAGCGGCCGGTCGTGATGATCGGGCCCGGCACCGGCGTTGCCCCTTTTATCGGTTTCCTCCAGCGCCGCCGCGCGTGGATGCAGAAGAACTTCAATCTGGGCCCGGCTATTCTCTTTTTCGGCTGCCGCAAGGAGGCCGAGGATCACATCTACAAGTCGCTCTGCGAGAGCGCCGTTGCGGATGGCCTCCTCACCGCCATGGACGTGGCGTACAGCCGTGAGGGCCCTAATAAGGTGTACGTGCAGCACCGACTGAAGGATCGCCGCGCGGAGGTGTGGGACCTCCTTCAGCAGGGCGGAAATCTGTATATTTGTGGGGATGCCAAGCATATGGCCAAGGATGTGGAGAAGGAGCTGCTGGAGATGGCGGCGGCGTGTGGGGGCATGACCCCCGAGGCGGCCCAAGAGTTCTTCAAGAAGATGGAGCAGGAAGAGCGGTTCCTGAAGGATGTGTGGGCCTCCAGCGCCTAATCCACCCATGGAAGCGGTGAGGTGGCGGTTGCCTTTACGGAATCCATATGGCGAGGGGCGAAGGGTTCGCCACACACACACACACACACACACACACAGGCACAAGACGACCCAACCCCCATTCATTATACCACCCTACACATCGCCGCTCCTCTCACCGCCGCACCCTTTCTTTTGTCCTGCATCGTCACCAACTCGTACGTACTGCCGTAGCTGGCTCGTTGTTTGTGTGTTGTACTGTATAGACTCGGGGTATTAGGTATAGACGCGGGGTATAGACTCTCACGGTGTCTTTGAAGGAAAATGGAAAGAACGTAATATCAAGTACACTTCTATCTCATTTTAACTCTCCGTGTATTTTCATCTGCTTCACTGCTGCACCGCGTGGGACGACGCACCCAAGACGGCTTCATCCCCTACCGAGCACTTATGTACGCGAGCACTTATGGTGAAATACAGAAGCAAAAAGAAATGGCGCATCAAAAGTAAAAATAGATAAATAAAAATACCCTTACCCTCTAACTGATTTATTTATTTATTTATTTATTGTAACGGTATACACACAAGAATAAAAGAGTGAACTGCATCGTGAATGATTCGTTTTCTTTTTTAATTTTTTTTCTCTATTAGCCTAAGTTATTCCAGTCAAGATGGAGGGGACCGAAAGAAGATAAATCCACATCCCTACAACGACACCATAAGAAATATAAACGATGATGGTCGACTGTGAAAGATGGCAGGAGTAACAAGCATACCATATACTTCTTGAAAACACCATTAAGAGGATACACCCAGAGTAGAGGGGGCTGGATCTCCGCCCCCCTTCGGTGGTGCTGCGGGGCGCCAGACATCACCACCAGCGTTGCGACCATTTTCCTTCCTCTCTCTCTCTCTCTCTTTCAAGATATATACATAACGTTTTAGGGTCGACATACAAACCACTATAAAGAGAGAATCTGTATACCCCCATCTTTCTATATATAAATCTATATTTTCTTTCCCATTTTTTTTTCGTTTTCTTTTTCTCGATCCGTTGTTTGTACACTACTCTACTGAACTATTGGACAAGCCGACCATATTAGACCATTCCTGTTTCATTAGCTTACTTTTTATTTTATTTTGTTTATTGAGTGGTGGAACGCGGCACTCCCCACTCCCCTCGCCGACATCCCTAGCTTGACGTGAGAGGCGAAGAAAGAAAGACAAATCCCCTTGTTTCCCTTCATTTGCATCTCCCTCCCTCCTTCTGAGTGAACGACAACAGAGAAGTCTCTGCGCCAGCCTGGAGTCCCTGTAGCCTGGAGTGTAGCGATTCGCCTTTGCGTTGTATTTCCAATTACGCATTCCTCCGTTCTGTCGCTCCGTGGCTAGAGTTGCGGGGTTTCTTCCCGAACATAGCGCTTTGGGGCCGAATGCGTGGACCTCGAGATTTGCCTTTAAACGTCACACAAAAAGGCTCCTCAACTTCTTTTTAGCATTTTAGGACTATTAAGCGAACAACGAACCTATATATTAGTGCTAGTGTTATACACTAACAATTTCTTTTTTTTCTTTTTTCTTTTCATTGATTTTTCTTCCGATATTTACTTAACACCTTTCATTTTTTTTTGTGTAATTCTGTTTTTAATTTTTAATATTTTGGCCCTTTGATTCCTTAAAAGATACGCGGAACCTTTGCTAACCTTAGGGTAGTGCTGCTGAGCCCTAAACTCTTCGCCACAGCCCAGTACTGAAAGCAAAAGAGAAATCCAAAGAAAAGCGGCCGCACACCCCCCAGTTATCATTACTACCAGTAGAGGCTCCCTCGCTCTTACTTCTATCTCTTCCATCTATTCCCGTCGTGCCCGTGTGGCCCATTCGATGGAGCGTGCCAACCAAGCTCGACTCGCGGCGCAGCCATCCTCCTCGCGGCGCTTCTGTGTCATCCGCAAGCCGCCGCGGGCCCCGCAGCCGCAGTCCACCGCCCTGGCGTCTCCACCCCCGCAGCGGGCGCTCTCCACATCCCGCAGTGAGAAGGATGCCCATCACCGCCTCCGGGCCGGGGTGGAGCCGCGCGACAGCTCGCAGGGCGGCACAAGTGGCATGAATACCCCAATGACGAGCCGCAACTTTGAGGTTCGTGACTGCCGATACCCCGACACGCCGGACCGCATCGGCGCCCCGATGTACATGGGCTTCACGGACTTCCAACGCCCCCCCACCTCCAGCAACTCCTCCTTGATGCGAAGTACATTCGCTCAAGAGTCGAGAAATGGGACCCCCGGCGCCGAGGGCCGTCCGGCGCGGCGGCCCTCCATCGCTGTGGTGATCCCTCCGACCCTCCACGGCCACCACGCATCGATTCCGCCCGCGGCGATCCACCTGGAAGTGCCGCTGGAGTCGAGTATCTTCGAAGGCGCCTTCCAGGACCCGCGGGTCAAGAGTCTACGGGAGAAGGACTCCAAGAACATGCCGGACAGCACCTTCTCTCTCGTAGACTTCAGCAGCTCCACAACATCTCGTCCCCGCGTGACGCCGCCGCCGCTCGCCCTGCCGGGCCGTGGGGTGCCCCTCGGCGCGAGCCCCAATACCAACCACCGCAAGTCCACCCTGCAGTCGCCTCCTCGGTTGGAAAAGACGCTTCTGTACCCGTCTAGCTTCCTCAATGACGTGTGCACTCTGTGCTGCGTGGAGTTTGAGTTTCGCCTCCGGCTGTATCGCCTGTGGCTCCAGCTGATGAACAAGTACTGCGTTCTCAAGCATTTCTTCTACGAGATGCAGCAGCTGGAGAGCATCGGCACCAGCGAGTCCTATGCTGGGGCGCTACTCCTGCGGCTCCGGCACTACTGGGATGTGCTGGCGAGGGACACCATGGAGATGCAACTAATGTGGGTGGTCGGCGTGTACCGCAAGGCGTACCGCCCCCCTTACGCAGCGGCGCAGCGGCGCGGGTCGGGGTCTCAGTTAAGTGCCGCCCTGCGGCGCAACGAGGACCTTGGAGTGTGCTGCCGCGCGATCCAGCTAAATATTATTCAATTCACCGCCATTATCGGGCGCCTGGAGGCAGAGAGCTGCGTGATGAAGGGGCTGCTGCCCGCCCCCGCTGCTATTTCCCCGCTGTTCGAGGAGCCGCAGGGGTGTCTCCCAGGGAAGATGACGGAGGGGGCCTCCAGTCCCTGCAAGCGACCCAGCGTGGACGAGGGGCAAGTGAGCATGGTGCTGCAGCGACTGCTCTATGAGAAGGACACTATCGACGACTGCCCCATACCCTACCACCTCTTCCTCCCCTCGCCCGACCCGACGTGGTCTCACCTGCTCTGCTTCTCACGACACTGCAGCGCCTACGTGTCGTGCATTTCCCACGTCAGATTCATTGAAGGCACCCTGAGCGTTCCGCTGCTCGTAGCACTAGAGGAGAAGGCCCGCCACGCGCTGGCTCAAACAATGCTGGAGTCCATGAGCGTTATCGTGTCGATGCCCATCAACTACTTGCGTGCGGACGCAGAGTTTCGGTTCAGCTCCATCACCATGAACTTGATGCCCCCCTTTGCCCCCGGCATGGGCATCTCGTCCAACTCCGACGCCACGACAATGCAGGCCTCGCCGCTCCCCGTGGTGTCACAATCGCTGGAGAACTCTCTGATGCTGCTGCAGCTGGGCAACGAGTCCTTCAGCAGTTTACGCCAGCCGCTCACCTCCGTCACCGCCGTTCCACCGCGACTCCCTTTTAACGCATCCATCAACTATCTCAGCCCCTGCGGTGATCCACCAGGAACCAACACTCGGAAAGAGTACATCTATGGCGTGAATAGCTCCGTGCGGCGCTCGCTAGACACCTCAGGGTTCGTGTCTATCACAGGGCTGGACTCGGCACGGGAGAGCATCATGAACGCGTCGCTGGACGCATCGTTGCGGTACAGCTCCGTCACGACGACCTCGAGTGTAGCCCAGAATCCATCGTCGGCGATGTCCCGGAACCGCGATAAGCCGCAGCCCCCAAAGAGCGTCTGGATGGAGGACCGCCCTGGGGTGGGAGTGGGCATGAACTCCTACGCCGCAGAGTCGAGCAACGCGGCCCCCGACGACCGGAACCTCAACTGGGTTAACCTGGCGCTCTCTCTCTCCGCGGTGGACCGGACGGCATCGGGCGGGGGTATGTGGCAGAGCAAGACGGGTGGCCTCAGCACCCAGTTCTTCCACTCCAGCACCAGCATGAGTGCGCACACCCGCGGCAGGCCAGTGCCGACGGGCTCGCCTGTGCCATACCACCTCGTGGGAGCCACGCCCCGGGAGAGGAGCCTGCAGCTCTTCTACCGTTTCGAGCGGCTTGCCCGTGACGACGAGGAGCGCCGCGAGGCGTTCCACCGCTACGTGATCAAGAAAACCTCAAGATTTATCCGTATTGCCAGGGAGACCCGCGACGCGCTGAGCCGGGCCATGGAGTACTCTCGCGGCGTCTCACACGTCCGGGCTCCACCTGCGGTGCGGCGCCTGTGGATGCAGATGGAGGAGGAGAAGCGCCTTATGGTCCACCAGATGATCCTTCAGATGGAGAGTGCCCTGATGCAGTTCAAAGCAGCGGTGTGCCTGCAGAAGGAGGTGCACCTGCACAGTCTCTTCCTAGTGGACCTCTCACGAGAGTTCGACCAGATGATGAACCTGACCCGGAGTGTGGACAGGGGGGGGCAGCGCTGCAGCTTTTCCAGCCTCCGCGGCTCCTTTATGAGCCCAACCAATCGCCACATCCCCAATCAGTCCTCGGACGACGCCCACCTATTTCCCCCCGGCAGCCGCCGCGGGAATCACTTCGCTCGAGCGGATGACTCCTACTCGGTGTGCAACACACAGTCATCCTTACCCACCCCTTACTCCCCTGTGACGCCATTGACAGCCCCTGTACTGCCCAAAAAATCCGAGGCAGCCAGCTCTCGCTGGGGGGCGTCGACCAATCTCATCCTCGAGGACCTTAATCTATCCTCGACGGGCCCAGACCCGGCCTTTTCCACCGCGACCTCGCAGGGGCACGGCTCTGCCCAAGAGCCCATGTGGCTGATGGAGGCCCACAGCGCGGCGCCCGCATGTTTTCCCGGACTGAAGTCGCGGGTGAAGGCGTGCTTTGAAGGCGAGGAGAACCTGAAAGGCCGCTTCTGGGGCTACAGGGACTTCGTGCCGGTCGGCCAGGTGGGGCGGGAAGCCTGCAGGACGGCGCTGGTGGTTCTGCACTACATATCCAAGGAAATCAAGAGCTACGTGCAGGAGCACGATAGGAAGGACATCATGCCGGAGTCCATGGGAGCCGGCGTGCATCCAGCGGTGCGGCGAGTGGACTACAGTAACAACGACGCGTATGCCGGCGGCTGGAAGGGCAGCGAGCGCCACGGCCTCGGGGTGTACAGCTTCGGCCAGGTTGGCTTCTCCTTCACCGGGGGGTGGAAGAGAGATCTTCCCCACGGTGACGGGATTCTGCTGCGTGTCAGCCTGGAGAACGTGCCGGAGGAGATGGACGCGGAGCGGGCCCGCCAGAAACCGCTCTCTGAGGACTTTGCCCAAAGCTCCTTCGAGTCCCTGCGCGTGCTGTTCGAGCAGCTTCAGCAGCAGCAACAGGACGGGCCCAGTAGAAATACAGGTTCGGTGGCGGCCCCGCAGCGGCGGCAGGCCATCCAGGTTCTATTTGGACACTGGTCCAGCGGCAACCTCATTCATGTCATGGCTGTTTTCTGCAGCATCTACGGCAGCACGCCACAGCCTGAAGGGGACAGTGACACAAATATGAGACGTTAGGCGTTGGCCACCTATTAATTCGCTATCCTATCCCCCCCTTGGCTTATTATACACTCCATATTCATTCCTCGAACGGTATACATTCCGTGCTCCACCCATTCGAGATGTCAATTGCCTGCATTCATGCAGACACACGGTGAGGTCCATCAACGTCTGAGCACGATCCCAAAGCTCCTCCAGCCAAATAGACGACGGTGCCTCAAGCCCGGAAATAGAAATGTTGAAAAGATATTTTGACCCCCCCCCCCCCCCCCCTCCCTTTACAGTCATTACTTACACTCCAAGTGGTTGCTTTGCTGTTGTTTTGTTTATCTATTATGAAGTTTGACGATACCTTTTTCCCCCTTTTTCCTGCGATGCTGACAGAGTCTCACCGAAACAAGACGGTACATGGCGGCTAATGATGCACTAGCGACGGGTCTGTGGTTGTCGTGTAGCTGTGGTGCAGTCCGGGTCCGCGGCAGGCGCTGGACAGTCGCGAGACGTAGATGGCTGTACTCTTCCCCCTTTCCCTCAACAAAATGGAACTGGAGGATATTAACATACGCCGCCGGAACTTTGAGGTATCCCCCCCCCCCCCCCCACTCTTCCATAAAACAAAACAAAACAAAAAACAAAAAACAAACCGAAATCGTTTCGGTTACAGGAGTGCAATCGTGCCCACTGAGTATCGGCTAAGCGTACTCCAATCTTCTTCAGCCAGTGCCTGTGATACCCCCCCCCCCTCCTCCTCCGCCGCTCTCTCTCTCTCTCTTCTCTCTTTTTCTGTACTTTTATTTTTATGTGTCGAAGGTGTGAAGAAGTTTCCACCTTGCCGTGGAGTTGCACCGCCAAGTTGTTGGCGTGAACTACATTATACGTAGTAGTATTACACTTTCTTTCTCTCTGTGTGCTGGACGGTTTCCACTCCACATCCATGACAGCCCCACCTCACCCGTTTGCACCGACGCTGCAGGCGTCGACGTCCATGTATCTTCCCCACCCCACTGTCGCGCTCGACCTGCTCCCGCCGTACCACGGATTTGCCTTCCAAGAGAAGGACCTTTCGAATGAGATCATCCGGCCCCATGACGCCTTTTCCGGTGCGGCTTTGGAAGCCGCACAGGAGTGGCAGGACCGTCGCCGCCAGGCCCTCAAGGCAGAGCGCAGGCGTGATCCGCCGCCGCAGGGGTTCAGTTTCCTCTCCCTCCCCACCGAGTCCAGCGCCGAGTCCTCGCAGGAGGCAACCCCACAAGAAATTATTTGCGCCCCTCTCCCAGCGCAGAAGCGCAGTGCCGTAGCCCCTATTTGGAAGAGCCGCACCAACATTCCGCCGGCCACAGCGCTCCTCGGCACCGTGGCACTCTTTCGGCCCACCCTGCCCGAGCGCCAGGCCGGCCTCGAGCTCCATCGCCGGCAGCGCCGGCAGCGCTACCCGCCACCGGCCCCACCCCGGGAGGGGCCAACCAAGGAGGAGGTCGAGGACTACGTGGACACCCTGCGAGACAACGTTGAGCCCAGCAAGAAGATCGAAGAGGCGCTTCAGATGCTCGACTCTCCTACCACGTACGCCAAGAAGTTCCGGGCTCGGGCCGAGGCGGCCCGCACCGGCACACCGCAGCCCAAAAGCTCCGCTCCCGTCACGCTCACCGTTCCGCTGCAGCGCGCCACGTACATGAAGCTGGCCGACACAGCGCAGCAGCGGAAGCCCGGGAGGCGCACGCAGAAGTCGAGAGGGGTGGACAATGAGGCGGTGGAAGAGGAGGAGGAGGGAGTGGACCCAAACGTGAACGCCATCAAGCTTCTCTTTGAGCGTATGAAGAAGGGCCAACTAGATGACACGGAGCCGGGTGACGCCCAGGAAGAGAGGGAGGAGGCCCGCACGGACGAGGAAGGTATTAGAGGTGCTGCTGGCTCGGACCGGCTCCCTTATACCGCTTGGCAGGCCCGCCAGGTAAGCACTGGGGACCGCCCAGCCGGGCTCTCCAGCTCCTTCCACAGCCTGTGCGACATCGTGCCCCACTCGGCACGCTTCTCCTTCAGCGCCACCAACATGTTCGACATCCCGCGGCCCGTCTTCGACCAGGTCCCCCGCGGCTCGGCACGCAGCGTGGCCGCCCTCATTCGTCGCCCCGCGTCGGAGTCGGGGCAGGGGCCGGAGCTCCCTCCCGAGGTAGCCAAGCATCTCAAGTGGCTCTTGTACAAGGAAGAGTACGACCGCACGCTGATCTACACGGAGGAGCAG
Source organism: Vickermania ingenoplastis (assembly GCA_010157825.1). NCBI lineage: Eukaryota > Euglenozoa > Kinetoplastea > Trypanosomatida > Trypanosomatidae > Vickermania > Vickermania ingenoplastis. The sequence continues at coordinate 421,953 of VFSE01000222.1, read as the reverse complement.
GAGACGAGTCCGATCCCGTACTACGGCAGCTTTGTGGCCCCGCCGGGGGAGCCGGCGCTGGTCGAGCGCCTGCGGCACCCCCCGGCACTGCGGGATGTTGATATCCTCCATCGCGGCGTCGACGCGGCGCTCGACAGGACCATTGCGGAGGTACTGGCCTTACAGGAGCAGCGGCCCCCGCGCGAAAGCACGCCCCTCGTGACGGCACCAAACCCGGTTGATACATTCTATACCGAGGTCATGAAGGCAAAGACGGCCATGTTTGAAGAATACGCGGCGTTGCACGGCCAATTGCGGTCGAGGCTGGATCTTTTTCAAGAGGAGAAACGGGCCCGCTTGGAGGTTCTCTCGCAGTTTATCTCGTGCAAGTACCCCAAGCCGTGCCGCTGTCTGCTATGGGACATGGAAATCCTGGAGGAGTCCAACGTGGAGCTGGAGCCCGCCGTCCCGCCCACCTGCGTATTTGTGTCTGTGGTCCTGTCACTGTCTCATGTGATTCAGACGGACCTGCTGGAGCGTCGCCAGCGAGAGTTGGACGGCTTGAAGAAGGTCCTCGACTGCCTCTATCTCTCCTCCTACGTGTACGAGCGTTTTGTGGAGGATGAGCGGCGCCAGTGGCAGAAGCTCGTGCTGTACCACCAGTACTGCATGCAGCTCGCCTCCCGCCACCACCCAACCGCGGCGACGTGGTGTGAAGAGCGAGGACTGGAGACATTAGAGGAAGGCGACGATGATGAAGTCGAGAGCGCCCCACCCCCGGCGTGCCATAAAAATAATGCCGCCGTGCTACCGCCACCAACTACCACGCCGCAGAAACTGGAGCTGAAGGCGATGCGCCGCTCCCGCTTGCAGTTCTTAGGGCCGAATGACTCGCCTTTCTGCTCGTACGTTAAATTTCTTGAGGTGATCATCACAACGGTGCTGGAGCAAGATGGGCGCCAGAACGTCATCACGCAGGAGAAGCGGGCCGTCTCCCGGCTCCTCGGGCGCATGTGTTGCTCCTTCGCCCAGGCCTCCCTTCTGACACAGGAGCGGGAGCGGCGCGAACATACGGAGGTGGCGTCGCTTCTGGAGAACGAGGCGATTCAGCGGGACTTCATTGAGTGGCAGGCGGTCGTTCCCGGGGTCCGCATGCTCGAGGAGGAGCGCTTCGCCCGGCAAGACCTCCTGGCGGTGGAGGTGGTGAAGGCGGAAGGGGCGGCCCGCCGCGGCTACGAGCAGATCATGAGCGAGTGCACCACGGAGTATCTAGACCTGTGGCGCCGCATTCATAACGAGCTACTGGTACTGAAGCGAAACCAGATGACCGAGACAGAGGAACGAGAGTTGGTGCAGGACTGGGCCTTGGAAGCACCGCGGCAGTACGTGGAGAGCGAGCAGTCGCGGCACCGGATGAAGGTCATGGTTGAGAGAGAGCGGGAGTACAGCCTTTTGACGCGCTGCTTCACCTGGATGAAGGTTATTTATATCCCAGCTCGGGATCGTCTGGAGCTGTACGAGGAGTACTGGGCACGCCAGCAGCTCTTACTCTTCATGGAGGAGGGCGCCAAACGCATCAGGCTGATGTACGACTGCGAGGGGCAGCGCATCGCGCTCTTTGAGCGGAAGCTTGTCGGGGAAGAGGATACCGAAGCAGTGAAGGCCTCCATGAGAAAGAGGCGGCACACGTCGAGCCGCCGACGCCAGCGTCCCGCCGCCGCGGGGCTAGATCTCAATATTCGAAGGAGGATGGTGTCGAACCTGAGCGACTTCGCGACCACGGACGAAATTGCCGACATATTCAGTAACGACCATGCGGTGGCGTAGCGGCACACACACACACACACACACACAGATACAACAGCACACGATGGGAATCCTTTATTGCTATGCCCCCACGCCGAGCGAGGGCGTTGAACCCCAGAGGGTGAGGAGGGAGGGGCGTGTTTTTGTCTTTTCCCGTTCAAGAATAGAATGTAGGCTAAGCAATTGTATAGTTCAATCCCCAGAAATAACCGTAGACTACTGGGAAGCTCAAAGAAAACTATTAATAGTAGCGTATCGCTCGCTTTAACTAGATGATTGCGGTATCTATGTAACGTCATACCTGAACCTCCTCGTTGAACTGCAACATCTTCTCGGCTCCTTCTCTTTCTTCTTGTTGTTGCCCTCCTTCATCATTCTTCTCTTCTGGATATATATTTGCTCGAAGACATGATACAGATGCAAGGAAAGGCTAAAGAGAAGACGAACTTCGTTGCTTACGAATAAGGGCTCGTTAACTTTTCGAAAATTCTGCAGCTTCTCCAGCCGGTGCCCATATCTTACCGTCGGGGAGGATAACAATTAGACGAACACTAGAGCAACTCCTTCTCTCCTCTCGCCCTTCTCCTATCTCCCAGGCCTGCGTATGAGTGGTGGCTCTTGTCTGCCGCCCTACTACGCCGTGCTCGGGGTGCCGGTTGACGTCACGCCAGCAGACCTTGCCCGGCACTACCGGCAGCTCTCTCTCGCCCACCACCCGGACCGTGCGGCGTACCACCAACAGCGCGGCGCCGCAGCGCTGGGCAAGTTCCAGGAGATCACGGCGGCGTACAAGGTCCTATCGGACCCGCAGCGGCGCGCCGCGTACGATGTGCAGTACGGTGTGAACTTCCAGGCCCGCGCCGCCACCATCCACGAGACGATTCAGCGCCGCAACGACCTCTCCTCCAAGCGGGCGAGAAGTCCGGCAGCGAAGCAAGAAAAGAGCGACGGGGGCCATTCAGCCAGCGGCGAGGAGAGCGACGAGTCGTACACCCCCTCCGAGGGAGAGCCCCGGCGGCAGCCGCGGGCGGAGCCGACGTTTACGTTGGTGCCCGTCCCTCAGGTCGCGGGGACGGCAGAGCAGCAGTGGCGGGGCGTGACGCTTCGGCGCCCGCGAGGGGCGATGAGCTGGGGCCTGGAGCTGTCCAACGAGGGGAACTTCACGCTGGTCCACTGCGACGGCCCTGCAGCAGGCCGGGTACCGGTGCCCTCGGTCATTGTGCAGGTCAACCACCGCAGTGTCGGCCGGTACGACGATCTTGGCGCCTTGCTTAACCCTGCTGCACCGCCGCCGCCGCTTTCGGGGGAGGGCGGCTCGAGGCTTCGCATCTACATGGGCTCCGATTCCAGCTGCGCCGCACACCCCGCGGCAGTCTTCAGCACAGAGGCTTTGATGGGCGCGGATGAACCTCCACCGCCGCCCCAGCAGCCTCCGAGTGCCAGTGTGGCAGAGGAGGAAGAACTCAGTTTGGGGATCACCTTCTGCAGCACAACGTACCGGCTTGTTGGGGATCTCGGCGCTCTCTGTGACCGCAAGCGGAGCGAAGCAGAGCGCCTCGTGCCGGACCCGGCGCGGGCGGAGCTGTCGGTGCCTCACCACACGCTGAGCCGCAGCGTGCTCTCCGTGAACGGGATAGAGGTGGAATCCGGGGAAGAGCTCCGCCGCGTGCTGATGGAGGAGGCGGAGAAGGCGCTCTCAGACGCTGGCAGGGCCGCCTCCACCGGACTCCTAGTGGAGATGTGTACAGTGGACGGACTTCCGCCTTGCCTGGCCTAGCTCTGCGATTTCCCTACCGCAAACATCAGCAAGAACAAAATGTCTGCATGACCTCGAAAGGAGGGGTTAGGGTTGATTGTTTTGCCCATTGTGTAGGCTGCAGCGCTCCCTCTTTCTGCTGCTGCTTACTGGTACTGGTTTCCATCCATGTTCATCTACTTCTTTTCTACTACTTCTTCTTTTCCCCTGCACTACTGTCTGCCTGTCTGTCTGTATCTCATTTCTCTCCACGGCGCTGGCGGGCCTCGTGCATCTATCGCTTAGATGCCTCGCCACATCAAGAAGAAAATCGCCTCAAAGGCTGCCCAGGCCGCAGCAGAATCTCCGCAGCAGTGGGAGCCCCCGCCGCCCGTGGAGACCATCCAGGCGGCCCCTAAGACCTTTCATGGCACCCAGATTGTGGACCATTATGCCTGGCTGGAGGATCGCGGCAGCAGCCGGGTGAAGCGCGTGCTGGAACGAGAGAATGCCTACGTGGAGGGCTTCTTCCAGCAGCACCATCCAACCCTGCGACGTGAGCTCTTCCAGGAAATGAAGCGCCGGTGGAAGGAAAACGAAACCTCCGTGCCGACCATCGACGGCCCGTTCTGGTACTACACGCGGCACGTGCCGAATGCTGAGTATGGCATTTACTGCCGCCGACCGTATAGCCCCGCGACGGCGGCTTTTGTGGAGGATTTGGTTGTCTTTTGGCGGTCGGACCCGCTGGGAGACCTCCCTTTCTTTGAGGATGAGCAGATCTTTTTGGATCCAAATCTTCTTCTCAAGGAGCTCCGCGTTGAAACTCTAGAGCTGGGGGACCTCGATATTTCCCCGGATCACACCAAAGTGGCCCTCATGGTAGACCTCACGAGCGGGAAGGAGGTGCACACACTACTCATTATCCAGATAAAAGATATCAACTACCGCTGCTGGCTACATGCTCACGCACCAGCTGCCATATCGCAGTACTGGGCCAACCAGGCTCGCGGTGACGAGTCCATGTACGACGTTTTAGAAATCTCCTCTCCCCATGGCTCCCCCATCACCCCGATGGGGAGCTCCTCGGGATCTCGCAAGACTCTCTTTGGCCCCGTGAGCAGCATGACCAAGAGGGGGAACCAACCCACTAAGGCCCGTGCCAACTCCAGTAAGGAGCTGAGCAGCAGCAGCAGCAGGGAGGAGAGAGACCTTCTGCCGCTCCCTAAACACAAGATACTGCACCGCATCGATCAGTTTGAGATGGGCGCGGAGGTGTGCTGGGCTAATGACACAGCTGTGCTATACCTCGGCCTTGACGACGCCATGCGGCCGTATCAACTCGTGTACCACGACCTCAACACCACGCCAGACGACAACCCGCTAGCAACGGTGGTGTGCTACGAAGAGCAGGACGAGGCCTTTTGGATCGGCTCCCTCTGCACCACGGCGGACGAACGTTTCTTCCTCTTTCAGAGCGCCTCGAGCGACACCACCGAGTGGTTTGTGGCCCCGATGACCCCGCGGGAGCCGCGTGACGCACTGGGCCAGGCGACGGAGCTGATCGGCGTGCCGCTTGTGCCCTCGGCGGTGCTGGCGAGCGGGAACGGGGAAGAGGGTGGCGCTGACGGGAGGCCACTGGCCGCTGTGACCTGCGCTCGGCCACGGCATGCGAGGGATGAGCTGGGGCAATCTATCGAGTACGACCTCGAGCACCACGAAGCCCTGCTCGGCCCCTCCCTAGGGGCATGGGTGGTCCGCAGCAACTGCGGCGGACGGAGTAATTTCGCGTTGTGGTGCCTCCCCGAGCGAGAAGGAGCGGATTCAGCTGGACTGGAGACGGCGGCAGGGTCGCTCTCTCGTTGGATCCCGCTGCTGGCCTACGACCCAATGATCAAGGTGGAGTCCGTGGACTGTCTGCGGGAGCTCCTTCTTGTCTCCGTGCGCCGCCACGGGATCGCCACCACGCTGCTGTGCCCCGTGGTGCTCGTTTGGCGGTGGTGGGGAGCCCAACAACGGGGTGACGATCGTGTGGTCGAGCCCTTGGCGCTGGACCAACTTCTTGATACCTCGGCACTCCTTCGGCCAATTGCAGCACGCGCCACGGTGTCTCCAGGTATGGACGAGGTGGACGTCGCAGCAGAGATTATTCAACAAGGGAGTGAGGCCGCGTGGCGCTCGCGGCCAGATGTCGCAGGAGTACCGTTGCCGTGCGGACCATCAGAGATCCGCACCTCCTCCCTTCCACTGACGGTGGAGTGCTACCCAGAGGCCACCTCGTTCGATTGCCGCGTCTGCCGTGCGTCCCTCACGCACTTTCTCCGGCCGCACCAACTCTACGAGCTGCGCTACGAACCCCCAGACGACGCCACCCGCCTCAGCGGGGGCCTCGGCCGTATCGCCGTACAGCTGCTACGGGAGGAGGTTGTGCGAGGGTCCTACGATGCAGCCGCCTACGATGGGGCACTGGTGTGGGTACCATCCAACTACTACGCGACATCAGTGGGGCGGGGGAGCCGGCCGTCTGCCGATCTCGTGCCCACAAAAGCACCAGCATCCCGCGTGGACGTCCCTGTTTATTTACTGTGGCGCCGCGATGTGCATCGCCCAGGAACGAATCCCCTGCTCGTGCACGTCTACGGGAGCTACGGCGACTGCGGTGACACGGACTTCGCCTCTGAGCGGTTGTCTCTGCTCGATCGCGGTTTCATGTGGGGGACGGCGGCGGTGAGGGGCGGAGGAGAGTTCGGCACGGCCTGGCGCGATGAGGGCCGACGGCTCCAGCGCGGCACCACTGTCAACGATTTTCTGAGTGTCGTGCAGTACGTGCAGGAAATGCGCATCTGCGCCCCTGGCAAGGTGGTCAGCTGCGGGGGGTCCGCCGGGGGGTTTGTTGTGTGCCGAGCTATGAACGCCGCGCCGCATCTCTTCCATGCTGTCATTGGGGCAGCGCCCTTCGTGGATTGCCTCTCCACGCTGCTGCGGGCAGACCTCCCGTTGACGGTGACGGAGTGGGAGGAGTTTGGGAACCCAGTCCAAGACAGCGACGCCTTCCACCTTCTACGGGCCCTTTCGCCAGTGAATACCCTCCCACCTCCCAGCAGCGCCACTGTCCTTCCGCACATCTTTCTCGAGACGTCGTGGAACGACTTCAGGGTGGGGTACTGGGAGTCCCTCAAGTTCGTGGCCCATCTACGAGCGTGGATGGCCGCAAGCCAGCAGCCACCCTCCACCAGCATCGCGTTACATCTCTGCCACCTCAAGTCTGGCCACGATGGCGCTGCGGGGAGGTACCAGCAGCTGAGGGAACTCGCTGCCGAGTACGCCTTTGCCCTACTAATTGTCTCGCAGCCCGAGTACTTTCAGCTACGTAGCGGCCAGCCCTACGTCATCCCTGTCAAGCTGTCGAATAGCAGGCCGGAGGCGTAGGACGCAAGGGGGACCGACTCTTTCTATGCTACTCGGACATATTTTACTGCATCGCGAAAGGAAAAACAACAGCAACAACAGAAACGAAAGGGGAAAAAAAAGGTGATAAATTGTGTTGTTCTAGTCCTCACCTCCTCTCCGCTCTCCGCCGTTGGAATTGCTTGTTTACTTGGCCTCTCTTAGGGCTGGTACGGGGCTAGCACCCTGGCAACTGGTGTAGCTCTGCCAGCGCCATGCTGTTCCCAGCGCCACAACGATCTCCGTCACTCCTTTCTTCCTCAAAAGTAACAAGAAAAGGTATCAAGGAGAAGGGGCGTAACCCACTCACTGCTCTCTTCTTCTCTATCGGCGTCCGCTCTCCTTTTAAACGATATCCGTGGACGTGTTGTTCCAGTTAGGGTAGGCATCACCCAGGTCATTGCCACTGTTGGGTTCAGGTTTCATTCATCATGGCTGGCCACCAACCACCTTGTCGCCTCGTGGATGTGCTGCGAAAGAACAGCCCGTCCGCGCTACGACGCCAGGCGGAGCAGCTGGCAACGCTTTATACGGATCTTCCGCCTGAGGTGCTCTCGTCCCGTTATCGTCAGAACAGTCACCTCGTCCCACCAAAGGCCCTGCGCCTTCTGGTGCAGCAGGAGGCGCTGCGCCGCCATGGTGTGTTCGCCGTGTACAAGCCCCCATTCTGCCCCATGAAGCGCAGCGAAGCCCGGAACCACCACCGCGTTTCGGTGGAGTCGTTCATCACCGCTGCACTGTCGTCCAGAGAGGTGCTGCCCATTGTCCGTGAGACCATGGATCCCCGACAGATCAAAGTAACCGTGCCCTACAGCCTTGCTAAAGAAGCGTCCGGCCCCGTACTGGTGAGCCTCCGTGGAGACGTACCCGCGCAGCTGCAGCTCTCCTACCAAATCTTTGTCGCGGGCCACCACAAGACGGAGGAGAAGCCCACAGCCGTGGATCCTCGACTGTTGTATCCCTTGCTGTCTTCGCAGGCCTCCGCCTCGCTGTCACCGGACAGCTGCACACACAGGGTGACAGCAACGGGCTACTACGCTCACCACCCCGTTTCGCTCCTGGAGGTCGAAATCGCGGGGCCACCATGTGCGACACCACCTGCCCTTTCCGCCTTTGTGAAACAGAAGTTGAAAACATTTGTAATGGGAGACCCCAGCGCGCTGGGCAAGAGTGCGGGTGTAGATGCGCTCCCGAGCGGCTTTGCCCTGCAAGGCGATGCAGATTTTCCGCGTGTCTTCATTCATTTGCGCAACACACGGCTACTGGTCAGCGGAGCCGCACCGAGCCACGGCTCTGGAGCAGCAAGGGAAGGCACCCTACCTGATACCACCGACGGTGACCCGCAATTTCATTGCAACAACTGCTTTGAGCCCGTGTTCCAGCGGAGCCGCACACACGGACTAAAGGGCATCAGCCTCCATATTCATGATGGGTCCTGGTCGCCCATCTCTGAATTGCTGCCCTGACGCACTGGCGAACTTACCCGATACTGCTTTGTTGTAACGCGTGTCGCTGTGCCGCTGACGAATTAGAGACGGATCGTGTGTCTCCATCTCCTGCAGGGTAGTGTGTTTTTTTTTTATACGTAAAAACGATCATTGGTATGAGAAGCACTGCTCGCGCTGGGATTACGTAAGATAGGTGGATCTCTCATTCGTCATATTCCTCTTTACCCCATACATCTCTTTGTTTCGTGTGTTTCATCGCCATCTTCTTGATCCTTTTTTTTTTTGTTGTTGTTGTCTTCTCTCCCGCGGAGAAACGCATTAGGGAAGAACAAGGAATCGATTCCGCTTGCCATTTCTTTAGAGGTGAGCCGTTTATCCGGCGGCAGTTCGTCTCGTCTTACCTCCTCGCAGAGACACGTCGTGCGCACCCTCTTCTTCTTCATTTCCACCCTCACCAGGTGTGGAGCGGAACACAATGGAGTCGCGCGGAGATTCGACGCCCAGCTCTCGGACGCCGACGCCGTGTTCGAGCCGCGTCAGCTCAAGGCAGCAGTCGTCCCAGGAAGGTGCTCCCGTTAATGGGCGTCTCAACAACGTCGACGGCGCCGCAGCGCTACCAGTGAGCCCCAAGGCGAGCCGGCGCAGCAGTAAGAAGCGCAAGGCCAGCAAGGGAGGGAGTCGGCCGGCCAGCAAGAGTAGCCGACCAACGAGCAAAGGAGGTACAGGGAAGAAGGGTAGCCGACCAACGAGCAAAGCCGACAGTATCCCAGGCAGTAGACATAGCGGCGGATCCGCCTCGCCTCCCCTGAGCGCGCGGTCAGAGGAGCCGGTGGAGGTCCCGGAGGAGGATGAGGTGATGAAGGCAGAGCGCGAGATAAACGAAATTGCGCGTCGGCTTCCTCGATCGTTGGGAGTGCTGCAGGTCAATTTGCGCAATCTAGAACTGAAGATTGAGAAGACGCATGAAAATGCCGTGCTGCCTTTCCAAAAGCGCCGCGCACAGCAGGAGCGAAAGCAGCTGCGCGAAGAGATCCAGCGGACGGAACAGGTGATACGCGAGCTGAACATGATGTCCGGCCAGCTACGGGAGGTGCTCAAACTACGTGAGACCGTGAAGAAGCAGACTTTGGAAGACATGCACAAGGAGATAGAGGCGCTCAAGGCAGAGAAAGACGCCCACGTTGAAGAGATTCGTGCGGGGTACATTGATCGCATCTCACTCCTTCGCCTGTATTGGCCGTGGAGACAGCTTCTGGAACTTGGGGATACGAACGTTGGAGCGACCTTCAAGGAGGAGCTAGCCCGTGGCCCACGCTACAGGAACGTGGGAATTCAGAACAACATCCAGTCAGAGATGACGGACCAGCAGCTGCACTGGTTGGAAGAAATTGTCAACCGTGAAGACACGTTCAGGGTGCACCTCAACAAGCTGGATGCACTGGTGGAAGACCTCACAGATATTACAGACCTTCTCGAGACGGCCCTTACGTGTGCCGTGTGCGGACTACTGTTTGAGGACCCGGTAGTTTTGTGGCCCTGCGGACATACGTTCTGCTTCATTTGCTTTCAGTCGCTCGTCATTGCCCCCAGTCTTCATCGATGCCCCACTTGCAGTAGCATCGGCAGCGAAGGCTTCGTGCACAACCTACTGATTGGGGAGAGTGTGGCCAAGTGGATGTTCAAGGACTCCGGGTACGGGGATTTGAAGGGCCCGATGACTGCTATTCGGATGCACCTGTCCAGATTTAGTCGCCAAAACATTCAGTCCCGCATTGTGCAGCTGAAGGAGGCAATCAAAACGAGGGCACTCAAGGATCTCCGGGGGCAGACGGATAATGCAGAGCTGATCACCATCTCTTATCGGGCTTACTAGGCTACCAAAGGAAAGACGCCGTTTCCCCGCAAACGACTCTGTACTGAAAAGAATAGAGCGACGGCATTCGCGTGGATGCCAATAGAACCCCACAACAAGGAAGCAAAAACAAACAAAAAAATAGTCATAATATAATATACTATTAATACGGAAGTTGGTGCAACATGGTTCTCCTCATGAGCCATTGCCAGCTATGCGTTTTTTCCCTTCTCGAATTTCTTCTTGCTGCAAAGGCCGAATGACATGCGTTGCTTGTGCTGCTCTCTCTCTATTGATTTCTTCTGAATGAATCGCGGGTCGATTGGATGCCGTGACCATTAATGTTAAAGAAGATAGCACTTTTGCACGTTCTAGTCTTCTGAGACACAGTACAGTCGAAAGTATTAAACCGTAGCACGTTCACTTCTAAAAACAACAAGAACAAAAAATCTATATTTTGAAACGTTTGACTGTTTGGCGCAGATGGGAATGGACGAGAGCGAGGCGCGCCGCCTAAACAAGGCGAAACAGCGCAGTGTTAAGTGGGAGGAGCGGAAGGAGCGCTCGAAGCTCAGCCGCCAGGAGATCGAGCTGCTGCAACTTAAGCGAGCCGACCTGCGCCGCAAACTAGAGGAGAAGGAAGAGGATCCCGACCGAGCGAATACCGTAGGAGACGACGCAGACCTGCACTTTGAGTCTTTCACCGACCTCCCGCTGTCGCAGCGCACGGCGATGGGGATTGAGCGGGGGCACTACAAGAAGATGACTCCAATCCAGTGCGATTCGTTGCATCTCGCACTCGCTGGCTTTGATGTTCTCGGGGCGGCGAAAACCGGATCCGGCAAGACGCTCTGCTTTGTCATCCCTGTGCTCGAGCAGCTCTTCCTGCAGCACTGGTCAGCCGACATGGGTGTTGGGGCCATCATACTTACGCCAACAAGAGAGCTCGCCCTGCAAATATTCAAGGTAATGCAGCTGGTGGGGTACAAGCACGTTCTTTCTGCTGCTCTTCTCACTGGTGGGCGGGATGTGGAGGAGGAGAAGAAGCGCCTTCATGCCATCAGCATCATGATAGGCACACCTGGGCGTATTTTGCATCACTTGGAGGATAATGCGGAACTGGTACTGGACAACTTGCAGATCTTGTGCATGGACGAAGCAGATAGGCTGCTAGATCTCGGCTTTAGAGACACGATCAGCAACATATTGAAATATCTTCCCACAGATCGTCAAACGCTGCTGTTCTCCGCCACGCAAACGACGGATGTGCAGATGCTTGCACAAGTTTCCCTGAAGAATCCAAAGTATGTCACATCTCATTCCATGAGCAAGGCTCCCACCCCCTCGACACTGTGCCAGAACTTTCTGGTGGTGAACCTCGAGCGCAAGTTGGATGCACTGCTGGTGTTCTTGAAGAAGCATCCAAGTGATAAGATTGTCATATTTGCCAGTACTTGCAACCAAGTCAAGTACATGTACCTTGCCTTTTCCAAGATTCTTAAGAAGATGCGGATCCCTTCCATGTGTCTCACCAGCAAGATGAAGCAGTTTCGACGGGAGGAGGTGTTCATGACCTTTTGCCGATGCAAAGCTGCGGCGCTCTTTTGCACGGATGTTGCTGCCCGCGGCCTCGACTTCCCTCTCGTGCACTGGGTGGTTCAGTACGACTGCCCTGACAGTGCACAGACGTACATCCACCGGGTGGGACGCACTGCTCGGGCAGGGGCGCGCGGGGCGGCGATTTTGTTTCTCACCCCAAGAGAAACGCCATTCTTATCCTATTTGGCGCACAAAAATGTCCCGATGCGTGAAATCGCATTTCGGCCAGACGTCCTGCAAGTGTCCCGAGACATTTTTGTTGCGCTGGTCGTGCAAGGCCTCAAGTACGAAGCCCAGAAGGCATTTATTGCGTACATTCGTGGGGTGTACTTCTCCTCGAACAAACATGTCTTCGATGTAAAATCGATTGATTTGGAGGCCTTTGCCCGCTCACTGGGCCTCCCCGCTGTTCCAGATATGAGCGACATGGACTTCCGTCGCAGCGCCAAGAATCTTCCGTGGGATGTGGTGAACTACCTGACCGCAAAGGACGAGAAGCGCGCAGGGCTCACCCGCAAAGAGAAGCATCTCCAAGCGTCGGATCTGTTCCGCCAGCAGCAGCAGCAAAGGAAATACGCTCCCAAGACAGACGACAGCGACGGGGACGAGGACGATTTTCTCGTAAAGAAGGTCGAGTCTACAGAAAACTCATCGGGTGGGCTAAGCGCACAAGAACGTATGGCTGGCCTTTCCAAGCACAAGATCCGAAAGTATATTGAAACAGCAGATTTGCGCGTGCGTGACTTAGGACTCAGTAAGCGCATCGTGTTCGATAGTGACGACGATGACAGTGGCAAGGAGGATCGCCCAGCGGATATTACGGTGGCCTCTCTCTCGTCTGTCACGAGAGGCCACACAGCAGAAGAGGGAGCGGATGCCACAGACTCCGCCAGCGAGACGCACTACGCCGATCAACTGCGCGACGCTGTGCTTCGTTCCAAGGCGTCCGACGCGGAGCGCGCTAAACAACTGCGCCGTCTACGGAAGCTGCAGAAGATGGGCAAGGTATCCAAAAAGACGAAACTCGAAGAGATTGCTGCCACCAGCGGTGGTTCGAGGCCCAAGAAGGACAATGACGAGGCGGAAGAAGACGAATACTCCGCCTCGAGTGATGAGGAGGACAGCGATGACTCCTTGGCGGATCTTGTGCGCCTGGCGACAGACAAAGGGGAAGGCGATGACGACGCGGCGGAAGCGTACCACGGCATGGACAGCGACTCCGAGCTAGATGAAGCACCCCGTAAGAAGACAAGGCGCGGATAGGGCGGTGGTGGGGTTGTTGGCACAGCGTGGTCCCCGTAGCTAGCAGTAGGGGTGGCGATTTCTCTACCAGACACACACAGACACATACACAGATGAGCATATTTCAGTCTAACACCGTTTAAGCTAGATGCCTATACCATTAATCCCCCCCCCCCCTTTTTTTTTGCTAGTTTGAGTTCTTCCTTCGGAAAATCATTCGTGTTGATTTTCCCATGGAAGATTTACTCCACTGAACACCTTCACGATCCCTCTCTTAGCTCGATCTTCTAGGCTACTCCTGTGCCCTTCTTCGCATTTTTTCCTCTTTTTCTTTTCTTTTCTTTTCTTTTCTTTTTTTTTTTGCATTTTCGTGTCCTCTAGTTGAGCAACGGGACGGACATTTCGGCTGGCCATAGCGACGAGTACCACAATTGCAATTTGGATCCTCACTGCAGACTTACCCTAGAGTGCTTACTATACTACTGCGCAGAAAAGTACCTTAAACATCCATTTACAAAATGCTTCGGCACTCTGCGAAGTTCGCGAAGGTGTCTCGGTCGTGGACGACGAGTGGGATCGCGAGCGCTACTGCCCACTTCCCCCGGGAAGTACAGGTGGATCCAGCAGCGGTGCGCGCCGCCAGCACATCCGCCAAAGAGACGAGGAACTGGAGTCTTGGGATGGACGACGCGGCGATGGCAAAGATGCCCAAACACCTGCAGCGTCTGACGACCGGAACGAAGCTGTACTGTGAGATGGTTCGCTTTAACCGCCCCGCCGGCTGGCAGTTTCTCGCGATTCCATGCCTCTGGGGGAGTTCACTGGCCGTCAGTCGCGCACTTGTGTGGGAAGGTGCTGACCCCGTTGTTTTATTCGCTCCTTTCATTCCTTTTCATCTCCTTGTGTCGTTTATGGCTGGGGCGTACCTCATGCGATCTGCCGGCTGCGTGGTGAACGACTGGCTAGACCGCGACTTTGACCGGCAGGTGGAGCGCACGGCGGACCGGCCCTTTGCCACCGGCCGTGCCGGAGCCAAGGAGGCGCTGCTTGTTCTCACCTCTCACGTCGGTCTCTCTGCCCTTATCGCCTTGAACTTGTCTCCAGCAGCCTTAGTGGCCTGCCTAGCGGTGACTCCCATCTGGGTAACGTACCCGCTAATGAAGCGCTACACCTACTTCCCGCAGATATCCTTGGGCCTTTGCTACAGCTGGGGTATCTTCGTGGGGTACGCGGCAGTGCTAGGGCGCATTGACTGGGCAGTGTGTCTGCCGGCCTACGCCGCCGCAGTGGTGTGGGTGATCCTGTATGACACACTGTATGCTTTCCAGGACATCAAGGACGACAAAAAATGCGGCGTGAAGAGCTCGGCCATTTGGATCGGGGACCGAAAGCACCTCCTCCATCTACTCATTATTCCGGTGTTCTGCGGCCTGATGATCAGTGGGGCCACGGCTCCGCAGGCAACCCCCTACTACTTGGGTATTATCTTATGCACGTACCACCTCTACCACATCGTCGACGACGTGAACATCTATGACCCGTGGTCGTGCGGTGTTGCATTTAAGCGCAACGTGCGGTTCGGTTTCCTCATCTTTCTAGCCATGTGCCTCGGGAACCTCGTGTGGGCTGTATCGTCCGAGCATGAGGCAGAAAAGGATACGGAACACGACTCGGTCACAGAAGATTCGCCAATGTTCCGCTTTCTCTTCATGTACCAGCACAAGTCATCTCCACAGTACGATGCGGAGGGTTTCTCGTGGTTGGACCGCATGCTGCATCCAGCCTTTGTGCAATCCGAGGTTGCCCGCGCACAGGGAGCGCTGGAGCCGCCACCGATTCCAGCGTGGATGCGGCGCGAGTACATTGGTGAAAACGTAGGATCGATCGCGAGGTTCCTCGGTGTGCCGGAGGAGACCCTACGAGCGGTCTCACAGTGGTGGTACGAGTCTGTCGATCACTACAACATGTTCTCCAAGATTCAGCTGTAGAGCTGTCAGGGGACAACTATAGCCATACGAGTTAGAGCAGCTGTAGCGCTGCTGATGGCGCAGCAGATGCATATCGCTTTTTGTTTTGCTTGTTTCCTTTTTTCTCACAGACGCTTTAAATCTACTAAGGGAGTGACCTGTGTGTACTTATATATATGTTCTTCTTGTCTGGGGTTATACAACGGAAGCCTCTCTCTTTCCGTTCCTTTTTTTTCCCTCAACTGCCTCTTTCCCCTTCCAGTTTCTGTCTTTCTATTTATTTATTTATTTATTCTGCAATTTGTTTAGGGGGAAACACGGCGGAAAAGGCTGGAAGCAATGGCCATGTCGTCCCCTCCGCCGGATGCAGAGGTGCTGGCCTACACGGGTGCCATTGACGGGGTCGTGGCGAGAGCGGCCCACTACTACCCGTACTTACGGGATGGCCAGCTAACGCCGTTTCAGAGAGAGAAAGTAGCCGCGCGCCGCCAGGCTAGGGCGGGGTCCCGCTGCGATACGTGTGCCGCCGCGCAGCCTGAGAGAAGGGCGGATGAAGAATCTGCTATTGACGCGATGGCGAGGGAGCTCACGGTGGACGCTTCGGGGATGTTCAAGGACACGGCCCTGACCGAGCGTTTCAGTTTGCGGGACCTCTACCGGTGCCGGTGTTGTCAACTCCACATCTCTCCGAGTCCGGCGGTGGAGCACCAGCTCCCACCCGGGGTGGCACCTGAGCTCTGCCACAACATTTTGAGTTTGAATTTCCGCTCCGCGTACCTTGGCCAAAAGGGGGTGATGGCGCTGGTGGCCATTCTTCCCTTCTGCCCGCAGCTGGAGTCGCTGTGCTTGTCTGGGGTTGGTATCTGCGCTACTGCCGGAGATGCCACTCACTTCATTTCCCTTCTGCGCGCGATGCAGTCATGCCCCAAGCTGCGATGTGTTGACCTGTCGTGTAATCTAGTAGACGATAACTTTGGCATTCGGGTGATGGAGATGGTGCAGTCACACAAACACTTGACCGATCTCAACCTCAGCAGGAGCGGGCTCTGCGAACTGGTTGTCAACAAGGCGCAACGTATTATCAGGGAACGAGATGGGGCGAGGTACAACGCAATTCAACTCAATGAAACAGAATAGAAAATCAAAGAACGAGTGACAAGGTCGTCTTAAAATGTGGGGTGATGATGCACAGATTGGCCTTTTTTCACTACAAATACGGCAAATGTAGAGTTGCTTCCGTAAGTCATTGGTTCCTCGGCTAGAAACAGCCGTAACCGTCACAAAGATGTGGAGGGGAGCGACGCAATGAATAGCGAGAGATGATCACTTGTAATAGATTTGTTTTTTTCTCTCTCTTCATACCGTGGCTTATTCTATCCTGTTTATTTTTTTTTTGCTTGATTTTTTTTTTTTTTTTGAAGTGTGTGCGGTACTTATCGTACAATCCTGCAGACGGATTCCCTTTCTTTAAACTCACGGGTTCGCCGTTTCACTCATACACTAATCGTTGTCTAGTATCGACTTTCGAAATACATTTTTGTTCCCAATGACTACTGCTACGTTCAGGTACGTTGCGGCGGCCTCGGATATGGACGGAACCCTGCTACGCCCAGATCATCAGTTATCCGAGTACGCAAAGAGTGTCATCGCTGCGCTGTACGCTAAGAAGATTCCGTTTGTTTTAGCCACGGGGGCGCCACCACGGCGACGTCTTGGTGACGCTGCGGAAGCTTGGGTTGACGGGCTATGTTGTAACAAGCAATGGGGGACGCGTGCACGATCCTGAGAAGAGAGTAGTCCTGCGCCGCGACCTTCCTGTGGCCCTGGTGAAGGAGCTTGTGGGCATGGGGATCCAGGATAATCTCTTGGCTACCAACATCTACCAGGAGGATCACTGGTACATGAACAAAGACGCACCAGACCTATGTGAGTATTACGAGACCAACAAGGACGAGTTCTACCGTGAGTTTTTTGATCCAGCAACGCACCCCAGCTACGAAGGGACCTATAAGGTGTACTATTCCTCAGAGATGGATCATGTGGACCGTCTGCGCATCATCTACGACAAAGTGGTGAATCGCTTCGGCACCCAGGTCACGGCTGCATTTTCCCTTCCCAATTGCGTAGAGATCACCAGCGCCAACGTAAACAAGGGAACTACGCTGGCCATGTTGTTAAAACAGCTCCTCCCCAACGACCCCCGAAGCGGAGAGGAGCTGCTGAAGAACACCATCACTTTCGGCGACGGTGACAATGACCGTGATATGCTACTCATGGCAGGAAAAGGCTGTGTCATGGGGAACGCTCAACCACAACTTCTGGAACACCTCCCCTCCGACTGCCCCACGCTGGAGCGCATTGGGCCTAATACGGAGGATGCTGCAGCGCACCGACTTGCGGAGGAATTTCAACTCGCCGTATAACGTGACACGCAACAAGTAGACGATTCAATCGCTCATGAACCACCAGCATGTATCCTTGCAGCGCTTATTTTTCCACTTACTTTTCCATCACCGCGCAACCCCGAACGTTTATTTTTCAAATTTTCAAAATTGTACCGAGCGGTAATGCTCACTCGACTGCTCCCTCTCCGCTACTTTGAAGCACAGGCGTCGTTCACACGTTACCCTGACTCCCTCTCGAACCTTGTTGAAGATTAACAGGAATATTGCGGCCAGACGTGTATTGTTACTCCATTTTCTTGTTATTGTTGTTGTTGTTTCCTCTCTTTTCATTAAATTATTACATCTTTTGGTTGGACCATACATCATACGCAACAGCCATCATCCATTCAGATTAGAAAACATCTTCCCATCGACCGCAGCAGTTGGCCAGGCCTGCTTGGCTGCTACTGCTGGAGCGGTTCATACCCGCTCTGGGCCATCCCGGAGTCTTCCGCCGGCTTTGGTGGGCAACCCAACGCGTGAGTGCCGGGGCCTACTGCTTGCTCCCTGCTGCTGCATTCCGCTCCTCTCCCTTACGTCCCTCGTTCCTCTCTCTCTCTAACACGTCAGTAAGGATCGTCCCCCGGGATAGCTTCCTCCTTCCCCCTCCCCTTCCCCTCTTTCTTTCTCCGACCCCAACCAGTCCTTTCCATTAAAAATAAAACAAAAGCAAAATGAGAGTCTTTTTATTTGAGAGCTTTGCGGAGTTCAACTGCTTCGTGACGTTTGTGATGCTGGGAATGTCGGTGATGATGACCATCAGCGCCGTCAACGGCGCGCCGTCGTTCATCACCTCCTACTATGAATATGCCACAGGGAATCCTGGTGTGGAGTGCGAGAACCCTACCTTCTGGAAGAACGCCAACACCTTCTTCAGCTTGGGGACGTACACAACTCAGATTCTGTGCGAAGGGTTCACCCTTCTCCCTCCGTCCGACGGGTTCCGCTGCGCCACCGGATGATCGCTGGGCTTCTCCTGCCGCTGGGGGAGCTGGTCACGCTGATTGTCATCCCGGCCGTGACCATTTCCTCGCAGAATGGGGCTATCGCCGCCCTCATGACCGTGTCCGTGGTGGATGGGTTCTCAAAGGCGCTGGCCGACTCGTCCACCCATGCGCTCGCTGGGCCGTTTCCCACGCAGTTCTTCAATGGTGAGCAGTGGGGCCTAGCCATCGCCTCGCTGCTGATGTCTATTCTCTCGGTGATCCTGAAGGTGTGCATGGACACGGATTTCGATGCTGTCAACACGCAGGCGCGCATCTATTTCTGCCTCGCGATTGGGCTCCAATGCTTCACCATTCTGGAGTTCATCCTCCTCATGTCGAACCCGTTTGCGCATCGCTACGTGGCCGAATTCCGCATCCTCAAGCACGGCAAGGTGGCGGCTCCAGAACCGCTGGAAGACGAGGCCCAGGGCGAGATTGCGGAAGAGGCCGAGGAGGCCGGGGCAGCCCAAGAACCTGCACCCCGAGGAGGAGGACAACGCTGATGAAGATCAAGTGAACGCTGCTGTACTCCGCGCCAAGGGTGATGCCGATGGGATGGTGGACCGTGACCAGAACGGGATGCTGACGTCGAGCGACCAGATGGTGCAGGCCAATGCCTGCACTGTGATCAAGAAGGTGTACCCGATGCTCATTGGGTCCTTCTACTGCTTCTTTCTCACTCTCACGCTGTGGCCCGGGTGTTTTCAACTCGTACCAGAGAGACCCGGAGTGGTATACCACCATCATTGTGCTCCTCTTCAATGTGGGCGACTTCAGCGCACGAATCATTCTGATGGTGCCGTCCCTCCGCCCCTCGCCGTTGACGTGCCTTATTGGCTGCGGGGTACGTACGGTGTTCGTCCCCCCTTCTGGTTCTGTGTGTTCGTGGAATTATCGACTTCGAAGCGGTTCCTTATATACTTGTGCTCTTGTTCGGTCTTTCCGGGGGGTACTTCGGTGCCATGGCGACCGTCTACTGCCCTCGCACCCCCACGCTCTCCACAGCCGGTGAACGTGCTCTTGCTGGCATCATTGCCGGGCTCTTCCTTGAAGCGGGTCTTGCGGTCGGAGCGAACTTTGCAGCGCTCATCAACGGTGTCCTGATCCCCAACTCCTAAGCGGCGGAGGATGGCACTCGCCATTATCCGCCCCCTTTTTCTAATTATTCGGTGTAGACCAGTGTCCTCCAACCCGAAAAAGAACAATAATAGTAATAATAGTAATAATAATAGTGAAGAAAGAAACAAGAGAACACACCAACCAACCAACCAACCAACAAACAAAAAATAGTCCAAGAGAAATAACCGAAAAAAAAAAAAAGAAATAGTGAAAGACTATGCACTAAAAGAACAATTCTGAAAAATACATAATTTTTTTTTAAGTAATCTTTTTGTGTTTTTTGTAATCCAGTTGATCGGTAACGAAGTATCCTCTCCAGTATACGTATCCATTATTCCTTCTGTAGGTATATGCATCTTTATATATTGTGTATCTACATTGGTCTTGGGCGGCTCACATATATATTCCATGTTTATCTATGTATCTTGCTGCTCTTCCATGTTTATGCTTATGCGCCTCTCGAAAGTCCATTGCGGGCTTACCGCGGTACCTCACTCATACCACTGTGAACAGTATCGGCTTCCCGGTCCCACCGGATCTGGATGGCCTTGCATTTCCCCAGGAGTGAGTGCCCTGCACCCGAAGAAGAGCTGCCCAACCCACAGATACATCTTCTTGTTCAGCCGAAGTTCCTACTCTCCTTTTTTGTTTTCTTTTTCGTAACCACATCCGTTGACTAATTTCCTTTACCAGACATTTCATATCCACCACCCCATACTCCATGCTGCTCTCCAGAGCACGAGCCCATGAGCTGTCACTCTCCGCACCCCCCACTTCACCGGCACAGCACATCAACGCAGCCGGCGGGAGAGCGTATGAAGCAGCAGCGAGTAAGCCGCCTTAATCCCCTTATTCTTTGCTTTCCCCTTTTATATTCCTCTTAACACCACCGATCCAGATTTCTGCTGCTTGGCGGCTGCTGCTGGAGCGGTTCATACCCGCTCTGGGCCATCCCGGAGTCTTCCGCCGGCTTTGGTGGGCAACCCAACGCGTGAGTGCCGGGGCCTACTGCTTGCTCCCTGCTGCTGCATTCCGCTCCTCTCCCTTACGTCCCTCGTTCCTCTCTCTCTCTAACACGTCAGTAAGGATCGTCCCCCGGGATAGCTTCCTCCCTCCCCCCCTCCCCTCCCCTCTTTCTTTCTCCGACCCCAACCAGTCCTTTCCATTAAAAATAAAACAAAAGCAAAATGAGAGTCTTTTTATTTGAGAGCTTTGCGGAGTTCAACTGCTTCGTGACGTTTGTGATGCTGGGAATGTCGGTGATGATGACCATCAGCGCTGTCAACGGCGCGCCGTCGTTCATCACCTCCTACTATGAATATGCCACAGGGAATCCTGGTGTGGAGTGCGAGAACCCTACCTTCTGGAAGAACGCCAACACCTTCTTCAGCTTGGGGACGTACACAACTCAGATTCTGTGCGAAGGGTTCACCCTTCTCCCTCCGTCCGACGGGTTCCGCTGCGCCACCGGATGATCGCTGGGCTTCTCCTGCCGCTGGGGGAGCTGGTCACGCTGATTGTCATCCCGGCCGTGACCATTTCCTCGCAGAATGGGGCTATCGCCGCCCTCATGACCGTGTCCGTGGTGGATGGGTTCTCAAAGGCGCTGGCCGACTCGTCCACCCATGCGCTCGCTGGGCCGTTTCCCACGCAGTTCTTCAATGGTGAGCAGTGGGGCCTAGCCATCGCCTCGCTGCTGATGTCTATTCTCTCGGTGATCCTGAAGGTGTGCATGGACACGGATTTCGATGCTGTCAACACGCAGGCGCGCATCTATTTCTGCCTCGCGATTGGGCTCCAATGCTTCACCATTCTGGAGTTCATCCTCCTCATGTCGAACCCGTTTGCGCATCGCTACGTGGCCGAATTCCGCATCCTCAAGCACGGCAAGGTGGCGGCTCCAGAACCGCTGGAAGACGAGGCCCAGGGCGAGATTGCGGAAGAGGCCGAGGAGGCCGAGGCGGGGCCGGAGCAGCCCAAGAACCTGCACCCCGAGGAGGAGGACAACGCTGATGAAGATCAAGTGAACGCTGCTGTACTCCGCGCCAAGGGTGATGCCGATGGGATGGTGGACCGTGACCAGAACGGGATGCTGACGTCGAGCGACCAGATGGTGCAGGCCAATGCCTGCACTGTGATCAAGAAGGTGTACCCGATGCTCATTGGGTCCTTCTACTGCTTCTTTCTCACTCTCACGCTGTGGCCGGGGTGTTTTCAACTCGTACCAGAGAGACCCGGAGTGGTATACCACCATCATTGTGCTCCTCTTCAATGTGGGCGACTTCAGCGCACGAATCATTCTGATGGTGCCGTCCCTCCGCCCCTCGCCGTTGACGTGCCTTATTGGCTGCGGGGTACGTACGGTGTTCGTCCCCCTTCTGGTTCTGTGTGTTCGTGGAATTATCGACTTCGAAGCGGTTCCTTATATACTTGTGCTCTTGTTCGGTCTTTCCGGGGGGTACTTCGGTGCCATGGCGACCGTCTACTGCCCTCGCACCCCCACGCTCTCCACAGCCGGTGAACGTGCTCTTGCTGGCATCATTGCCGGGCTCTTCCTTGAAGCGGGTCTTGCGGTCGGAGCGAACTTTGCAGCGCTCATCAACGGTGTCCTGATCCCCAACTCCTAAGCGGCGGAGGATGGCACTCGCCATTATCCGCCCTTTTCTAATTATTCGGTGTAGACCAGTGTCCTCCAACCCGAAAAAGAACAATAATAGTAATAATAGTAATAATAATAGTGAAGAAAGAAACAAGAGAACACACCAACCAACCAACCAACCAACAAACAAAAAATAGTCCAAGAGAAATAACCGAAAAAAAAAGAAATAGTGAAAGACTATGCACTAAAAGAACAATTCTGAAAAATACATAATTTTTTTTAAGTAATCTTTTGTTTTTGTAATCCAGTTGATCGGTAACGAAGTATCCTCTCCAGTATACGTATCCATTATTCCTTCTGTAGGTATATGCATCTTTATATATTGTGTATCTACATTGGTCTTGGGCGGCTCACATATATATTCCATGTTTATCTATGTATCTTGCTGCTCTTCCATGTTTATGCTTATGCGCCTCTCGAAAGTCCATTGCGGGCTTACCGCGGTACCTCACTCATACCACTGTGAACAGTATCGGCTTCCCGGTCCCACCGGATCTGGATGGCCTTGCATTTCCCCAGGAGTGAGTGCCCTGCACCCGAAGAAGAGCTGCCCAACCCACAGATACATCTTCTTGTTCAGCCGAAGTTCCTACTCTCCTTTTGTTTTTTTTTTCGTAACCACATCCGTTGACTAATTTCCTTTACCAGACATTTCATATCCACCACCCCATACTCCATGCTGCTCTCCAGAGCACGAGCCCATGAGCTGTCACTCTCCGCACCCCCCACTTCACCGGCACAGCACATCAACGCAGCCGGCGGGAGAGCGTATGAAGCAGCAGCGAGTAAGCCGCCTTAATCCCCTTATTCTTTGCTTTCCCTTTTATATTCCTCTTAACACCACCGATCCAGATTTCTGCTGCTTGGCGGCTGCTGCTGGAGCGGTTCATACCCGCTCTGGGCCATCCCGGAGTCTTCCGCCGGCTTTGGTGGGCAACCCAACGCGTGAGTGCCGGGGCCTACTGCTTGCTCCCTGCTGCTGCATTCCGCTCCTCTCCCTTACGTCCCTCGTTCCTCTCCTCTCTCTCTCTAACACGTCAGTAAGGATCGTCCCCCGGGATAGCTTCCTCCCTCCCCTCTCCCCCTCCCCTCTTTCTTTCTCCGACCCCAACCAGTCCTTTCCATTAAAAATAAAACAAAAGCAAAATGAGAGTCTTTTTATTTGAGAGCTTTGCGGAGTTCAACTGCTTCGTGACGTTTGTGATGCTGGGAATGTCGGTGATGATGACCATCAGCGCCGTCAACGGCGCGCCGTCGTTCATCACCTCCTACTATGAATATGCCACAGGGAATCCTGGTGTGGAGTGCGAGAACCCTACCTTCTGGAAGAACGCCAACACCTTCTTCAGCTTGGGGACGTACACAACTCAGATTCTGTGCGAAGGGTTCACCCTTCTCCCCTCCGTCCGACGGGTTCCGCTGCGCCACCGGATGATCGCTGGGCTTCTCCTGCCGCTGGGGGGAGCTGGTCACGCTGATTGTCATCCCGGCCGTGACCATTTCCTCGCAGAATGGGGCTATCGCCGCCCTCATGACCGTGTCCGTGGTGGATGGGTTCTCAAAGGCGCTGGCCGACTCGTCCACCCATGCGCTCGCTGGGCCGTTTCCCACGCAGTTCTTCAATGGTGAGCAGTGGGGCCTAGCCATCGCCTCGCTGCTGATGTCTATTCTCTCGGTGATCCTGAAGGTGTGCATGGACACGGATTTCGATGCTGTCAACACGCAGGCGCGCATCTATTTCTGCCTCGCGATTGGGCTCCAATGCTTCACCATTCTGGAGTTCATCCTCCTCATGTCGAACCCGTTTGCGCATCGCTACGTGGCCGAATTCCGCATCCTCAAGCACGGCAAGGTGGCGGCTCCAGAACCGCTGGAAGACGAGGCCCAGGGCGAGATTGCGGAAGAGGCCGAGGAGGCCGAGGCGGGGCCGGAGCAGCCCAAGAACCTGCACCCCGAGGAGGAGGACAACGCTGATGAAGATCAAGTGAACGCTGCTGTACTCCGCGCCAAGGGTGATGCCGATGGGATGGTGGACCGTGACCAGAACGGGATGCTGACGTCGAGCGACCAGATGGTGCAGGCCAATGCCTGCACTGTGATCAAGAAGGTGTACCCGATGCTCATTGGGTCCTTCTACTGCTTCTTTCTCACTCTCACGCTGTGGCCCGGGGTGTTTTTCAACTCGTACCAGAGAGACCCGGAGTGGTATACCACCATCATTGTGCTCCTCTTCAATGTGGGCGACTTCAGCGCACGAATCATTCTGATGGTGCCGTCCCTCCGCCCCTCGCCGTTGACGTGCCTTATTGGCTGCGGGGTACGTACGGTGTTCGTCCCCCTTCTGGTTCTGTGTGTTCGTGGAATTATCGACTTCGAAGCGGTTCCTTATATACTTGTGCTCTTGTTCGGTCTTTCCGGGGGGTACTTCGGTGCCATGGCGACCGTCTACTGCCCTCGCACCCCCACGCTCTCCACAGCCGGTGAACGTGCTCTTGCTGGCATCATTGCCGGGCTCTTCCTTGAAGCGGGTCTTGCGGTCGGAGCGAACTTTGCAGCGCTCATCAACGGTGTCCTGATCCCCAACTCCTAAGCGGCGGAGGATGGCACTCGCCATTATCCGCCCCCTTTTTCTAATTATTCGGTGTAGACCAGTGTCCTCCAACCCGAAAAAGAACAATAATAGTAATAATAGTAATAATAATAGTGAAGAAAGAAACAAGAGAACACACCAACCAACCAACCAACCAACAAACAAAAAATAGTCCAAGAGAAATAACCGAAAAAAAAAAAGAAATAGTGAAAGACTATGCATTAAAAGAACAATTCTGAAAAATACATAATTTTTTTTTAAGTAATCTTTTTGTTTTTTGTAATCCAGTTGATCGGTAACGAAGTATCCTCTCCAGTATACGTATCCATTATTCCTTCTGTAGGTATATGCATCTTTATATATTGTGTATCTACATTGGTCTTGGGCGGCTCACATATATATTCCATGTTTATCTATGTATCTTGCTGCTCTTCCATGTTTATGCTTATGCGCCTCTCGAAAGTCCATTGCGGGCTTACCGCGGTACCTCACTCATACCACTGTGAACAGTATCGGCTTCCCGGTCCCACCGGATCTGGATGGCCCTGCATTTCCCCAGGAGTGAGTGCCCTGCACCCGAAGAAGAGCTGCCCAACCCACAGATACATCTTCTTGTTCAGCCGAAGTTCCTACTCTCCTTTTTTTTTTTTTCGTAACCACATCCGTTGACTAATTTCCTTTACCAGACATTTCATATCCACCACCCCATACTCCATGCTGCTCTCCAGAGCACGAGCCCATGAGCTGTCACTCTCCGCACCCCCCACTTCACCGGCACAGCACATCAACGCAGCCGGCGGGAGAGCGTATGAAGCAGCAGCGAGTAAGCCGCCTTAATCCCCTTATTCTTTGCTTTCCCCTTTTATATTCCTCTTAACACCACCGATCCAGATTTCTGCTGCTTGGCGGCTGCTGCTGGAGCGGTTCATACCCGCTCTGGGCCATCCCGGAGTCTTCCGCCGGCTTTGGTGGGCAACCCAACGCGTGAGTGCCGGGGCCTACTGCTTGCTCCCTGCTGCTGCATTCCGCTCCTCTCCCTTACGTCCCTCGTTCCTCTCTCTCTCTAACACGTCAGTAAGGATCGTCCCCCGGGATAGCTTCCTCCCTCCCCTCTCCCCTTCCCCTCTTTCTTTCTCCGACCCCAACCACTGTTTTCCAGTGGCAGAATCAATAAAGTAAGTTGTTTCTGTGATGCCCATTCGTGGTGTTTTCGTGGACATGGACGGCACACTGTTGGAGGATGACAGCCGTGTTAGCGCATTTACCTTGCAGGTTCTTAATGCTCTGGACTGCAAAGGGATCCCTCTGGTGATTGCTACTGGACGACCGGCTCCATCTGTGTTTCATACCATGAAGAAGTGCGGGCTTTCTCCGGTGTACGTGATTACGAGTAATGGGGCGGTGATTAGTAATGGCAATGGGGATGTGATTGCGAGGCACACAATCGACGCCGACATAGCTCGAAGATTGCTTTCAATCCAGCAGCAGCCCAAAGAAGATGGGGCAGTTGATGTCGAGTGCCCACCGAAGCGCTTTACAACGAACGTGTACAGCGGCACGCAGTGGTACACTGATATGGTGGTACCGCAGGTGCAGGAAGCGCTTGGCCCTGCTATGATCCCTACGATTGTGGATTTTAAAAATTCTGGTGCGTTTATCAATGAAATTGACAACTTGTGGTTCTTGGGCAATGCGGAAGACATGCCTGCTGTCCTTACGCATATCCGACGCCATTACAGTCCTGAGGTGACCCCGGCCATGTCGCTGCCGTATTTGTGTGATGTAGCAAGTGCTGGAGTGAATAAAGGGTCAGCAGTTTCGGAAGTGTGCGAACTTCTGGGGATCCCAACAACGGAAGTTGCTGCATTCGGTGATGGAATGAATGACCTTGATATGCTGAATACTGTAGGTCACCCTCATATCATGGAAAATGGTCAAGAGGAACTTAAGCGAGCTCTTCCTGGTGCCACCGTGGTGGGAAGAAACTCGGAAGACGGCGTTGCGAAGCGGCTGGTGCAGCTATTCGATCTTCATTTGTGATACAGAAGTCGCAGACAGAGAATCTGAAATGGAATGAACGCATGACACTTAGCTTAACTTGTTACTTCACTTTTTTTTACCGTTAAAGGTTTATATTGCACCTTCCGTTTAGCTTTCAGCAATTGGGTACCAGGAGTACAGCCTTGAAACGGTTAAACAGTGCGGGAGTGATGACAGCATGGCTTCCTTGAACAAAGCTCCGAGATCGCTGGATAGCACAGTTTCCGCTATGGACTTCTCTTTTCTTGCCACTTGCCATCACAGATTTTTAGGCGGTGAATGCCTCTTTTCTTTCAACGATTGATTTCCAATAATTGTGAGTTGCTACCCTGCTATTAGTTGAAGGCCGTGCCATAGCATCCCACAGAGTTTTTACCTTGTCCCCGGTTTTTCTCTTTCTTTTTCTTCTTTTTTTTCTTCTGTTTGTTTCGTTACCTAGATTTTATAGTGAAAAGGTGCAGTCATGCCGTTCAAGGCAGTGTTCTCGGATATGGACGGCACGCTGCTGGCTGCCAACCATAAGTTTAGTGAGTTCACAGTCAACGTTCTTAAGCAACTTCAGGCGAAGGGTGTTGCTGTTGTTCTCGCTACCGGGAGGCCGTACCCTGCTGTTTTTAACGTGATTGATGAAAGCGGGCTCCAGCCGGACTTTATCGTGACAACCAACGGTGCCAGAATTCATGATGCGACAAGGACTATTGTGGCGCGCCACGACTTGGATCCGAAGATTGTCAAAGCAATCGCGCAGGTTCGCCAGCAGCCGAAAGAGGACGGGACTCTGGACGAGGGCTGTCCCATCAAAACCTTCTCCACGAACTTTTACCCAGAGGACAAGTGGATTACAGACAAGCCCTCTCAAGAGATCGTGGAGGCTTTTTTTCACAGCATTCTCCCTGTAACGGTGGATTATCAGACGTGCTCCGATAGCACCTACGAAAGTGTTCATGAGATGTGGCTGATGGGGGAGACACATCACCTTCTGGCAATGAAGAAGTATGTCGAGCTTCACCACGGCAACGTGGTGCAAGTGATGATGTCGCAGCCAACCGTGATTGATATTGTCAGCAAAACCGTAGACAAGGGCTCCGCTCTGCGGGAGATCTGTAGTTGGAAGGGGTGGGAGCTGGATGAAGTCCTTGCCTTTGGAGATAGTATGAACGATGAACCCATGCTGAGGGCAGTTCCTCACAGCTTTGTCATGACAAACTCCCTTCCAATGCTAAAGGAAACACTTCCGGACAGAGAAGTCATTTTAAGCAACCGTGAAGATGGAGTGGCAAAGAAACTTATAGAGCTGTGCCACCTGTAGGTGCCTGTGACGAAGATTGGGGACCTACGTAGCGGCGCCGCGACGAGTAATAACATCACCTTTACGACGACGAAAGAGATATTCAAGGTTTTATAAGTCTACCAAACCTGAATTACCTCCAACATAAACACCAAGGCTTTATGGCAGCACCACTACTTCTGTTCGGGTAGAGCGGAGCTGAACATCTGGTGGTGACGTAATTTTTCTTTACACAGATGGAATACTCTTTGCATCCTTGCCCGACTCCGCCACATCTAATGGCTCCAGGCACACTATCCACCGGTGTCCCTCTTCTGTCTGTCTATCTAATTCCAACTCCTCTCTCTACGGCTAATTTCCTCTGTCAGCCTTGAAAATAGCTTAACCAGGAAGGTATCTGCCACGCTGTATGAGCGGGTTCAGGCTGGTTGCTTTTGACCTGGATGGGACGCTGCTGAACTCGCAGCACGAGTTCTCGTCCCGGTCGATCCGAATGCTGCGTCTGCTGCACAAGAGGGGTATCCACATCGTCTTTGCCTCTGGCCGCGCGCACACGGTGCTGCGGCGCCTGGTGGAGGCTCTGCCGCTGTTCCACGGCTCCGACGCGGTCCGCCTGACGTCGTCAAACGCAGCACGAATCCTCTGCGCCGGGTCCAACGGGGCCTGCGTCTACGACGAGGACAAGCGCTGCTGGCTAAACAAGACGTTGGGTTCGGGTCTCTGCGTTGAAATGTCCAAGTGCTTTTTAACAGACGCCGAGGTGAATCTCAATGTGTACCTCACGGTGCGAGCAGAAGACCGCGCCATGCCTGGCTACGTCAATCTGAGCGATCAGGAGGGAGACCTTGCGGAAGATGAGTGGATGTGCCGCTACCCGGATGAGAAAGAGGCGGCTGCATTTAAAGATGGCGGATTTATTCAGAAGGCTACCTCAGATTTGACTGCGCAGGTGGGAACCCGCCCTGTGAATGGGATGTACTTTGTGTGCTACAATGCGGGGAGGATCGACGCGCTTAAACAAGAAATTGCGGAGACGATCGATGCGCTCGAAACCTCTGGTCATGCTGGAGCCGTGTCGGTGATACGCTCGGCACCGCACTGTTTATCCATTGCGCCGGAGACGGTTACCAAAGCTGCTGCATTGGAATGCATTGGTATCCGCCTCGGGGTGTCGCTCTCGGAGTGCGTGGCGTTTGGTGACGGGATGAACGACGCGGAGATGCTGCGCGAGGTGGGCAAGGGCTTTGTGATGGGCAACGCGAACCCCGCGCTGAAGGCCGCGCTGCCAGACCTCGAGGTCATCGGCACCAACGACGATGACGCTGTGGCCGCCACTGTGGAGGCGCTCTTTCATTTATAAGAGATGGACGCGATGCGCCGCAGAGGAGGATCTCTTATTACAACGTTGTCGTTGATGACGTTCTCTTTGATTAGTATTTTTTTTTTTGTTGTTGTTGTGGAGCAGTCGGTTGTGATTACACTGCTGTTTGCGGACGGAAGTATACCGTTTTTAAAGAACTGTGCCGCGCTACGCCGTGAAGCTCCTTCCTGCTTTGGGGGCTGAGGGAGATGATGATTGTGATTCGTCTTTGTCGCTGTCGATGAGACTTTTTTTTAAAGCCTGACACCTCTTTCTACGCTTTTCATTTAACGTAACCTGTGTTGAATAGAAGCTGTATAGGATCACTCACTGACACTCTTTCAAAAGTTTAGCTTTTTTGTTCAATTTTTTTGTCTTTGTTAGCCGACTTGTTATAGGAAATGTTTGGAGACAGACAGGAATATCACAAGGCTTTAGGCCAATCACGGGGCTCAGGCCAAGTACGAGGAAGAGGAAGAGGAAGAGGAGGTGATGGTTTCAACAGAGCTTTTCGTGGCAGGTGGGCCGGAAGACAGCAAGAGCCGCAAGATCAAAGTGCTCGCTGTTGTCTAAAATGGCTATCCGATCTTCAGTTGAAACGGCTGGACTTGATGGAAGTGCAACTCAATTTGGATGCTCTAATTGAGTTTCTTTCAAATGATTCTTTTGCTGGATCTGCCCCATCGCTACTCGCATTCATCGCGACTGCGATCGGGCGTGATTACGAGCCTTACCGACAGCTTCTCCTTGGACTGATGTATAAGGCGCGAACGCTTCTTTACAACGCGGAGCTGAGTGATCTTTTCTGCCGTGTGATCGCGGACAACGCATTCAATGAGATCAAGAACAAGCTGCTTCTGGACGGCCTTCAGGCCTTTTGCAACAAGAGTGTGGGGGATGCCTCGAGCATCCGCCTTGACACCGCTGTCCGTGAAGCACTTGACACGTTACCGGGGCGGCGGCCTGGAGGGCATCGTGCCTTTACTCGGCGGCAGGTGGCGAGACTGTCTTACGATGGTGGTGAAGGCGATGCATCGCCCGAGGCGCGAGACGTGCCGCAGCTGGAGGATATCAGGGGTGGCTCTTTGGAGGACCTGCCAGCCGTAGTGGTGGGTGCGGCTATACCGGACGAGCACGCCGGCGCCCATCTCCGCACGCAGTACGAGTTGCTGAGAGGCGACGCCTTTTTTCAGGTGTGCGCTGACGTCAATAAGATCCGTGAGGCGGTTGACGAGATCGGTGCAGGCATCTCGGATGCGAAGTTGCGCAACCTCCTTCGTCAGAAAAGGCACAGTGGAGTGCGGTCTGTGAGAGCGTATCTGGGCAACTGCTGCCATGGCCCCGCCTTGGATTCCTTCCATGGCTTGTTCTATGTGTTCTCCCTTTCGAAGCAGCAGCGGGTACGAGAGCGAAGCTTTATGGCAGGGAATCTTGTGCTGTGCAGCGCTTCTTACTTCCGTGCAGGGGAGCCAATATACGTGGGAGTGGTGCGGCAAGTGATGCAGGGGAGGGAAAAGTGCGACGTGACGAAGGACCGAGTTTTTGGTGTGTCTTTTCTGTCGTCGGCACAAGACTTGTCTTGTGGGTGTAAGTTTGAGGATTACTGGCGCCGCCCTCAACTACGGTGGTCTTTCCTGGAGTTCTCCGGGTACTTCAGGCCGTACCACGTTGCGATGGCGCGGCTGCGCGAAATGGACCAGCATATCCCACTGCAGTCCTCTATCCTGTCCGGGGCCACAGACATCCCGCCGGGGTACATCTTCGGAAACGCGGAGCTGGACCTTGGCGACTGCGTGGTGCAGCAGGAGGGAGTTCCCGGAACACGTTTCAACGTGCTAGATATGGATGCCTGGAATGAGCGCTGCATGAACTGGACGATCGAAATGGAGGCAGCTGCAGAACAAGACGACGATTTGAAGTTCCGCCGCCACGTGCTGGATGTTACCCAGCGTCAAGCGCTTCAACACATCTTCTCGCACCGCGTGGCCATCGTCCAAGGCACACCCGGGACAGGAAAAACCTTTATTGCCACGAAGTTCGTGCAGATTTTGCTGCATAACAATGCTGTGCACCGCCAAGAGGGTCGTGATGCTGGCCCGATCCTTTGTATGGCCCTGACGAATCATGCGGTAGATGCTTTCCTGGAGGACATTCTGCGAATGGCTGGTAAAGATCTCGGCGGAGAGGATGATGTCATTCGCTTGGGTGCCGGGTCCCGGAACGAGGCGCTCAAGAAATATCAATTCCATTCTGCAGGCCCTAGCCGTTTTGTTATTGATTATGTCAACAGTGTGCAACAATACATGAGTAGCGTTCGTGATCCACGAAAGCTCCTCCAAAAAAATTCCGGTTTTGTGGAGTTCTCAACGTTCGTTCAGCAGAGAGTTCTCTGCTTTGCTGACAAGAAGTTTCGCTACGATCAGGACGCGTGCCGGAAGCTTCTTCAGCGTGTGAAGCATTTCATCAAAGACAACGAAACGCTACTCAAAGAGTTCCGGTACGCGCTGACACCCCAAAGCCTCGACGCCATGTACGAAATATCTAACCGGCTTCTTCAGTCCGATGACCGTAGTGAAGTTGAATGGGGAGAGGAACTACAGGAGCAACTGAATGAGATCCACGATCTGACCATGCTTCTGAGTGATCAGCCCTACTTCTGCTGTGATCTCTTGGTGTACCATCGGGCTCGAGAAGGATTTACCCCTGAGGATGCGTTCGATCTGTGGGTCACACGAACGGAGTTTGCGCTGGGACCTCTGGAAATCTCCGGCGCGGACTGGGATGCCATCTTTGGTGTCCCACGCAACAACTCTGCTTGGCCGGGGCTTAGCCCAGAGACCAGGAAGATGCTGCTGGAGGAGCTGGAGGAGGAGGAGGGCCCTACCGTTGCTCCGACGCCGGAAGAGGTGGAGAGGAACAAAATGCTCGCTTCTTTGGGGGAAGAGGAGCGCCAGCGGCGTGCGAATGCGGAGAACCAGGACGACGCCATGGAGATGGAGGTGAATACCAAGCCTGTCTACAATCATGAACGAGTACAAGAGATTCACGACTTTGTGTATGCACAATTGGAGACCAGCCGTCGCACGGGGCTCATGACCCTCCCCAAGGATGGGCGGCAGTTGCTACGTATCGCTGCGATCGTACTTTGCCGCCAGGAAGCTCTCTCTGCCGCTGCGGCGCTGGCCGAGTCGAAAGAGGTGCAAGAAGAAATTAAGCTCTCTTCTGAGCGTGTGACGAGGAGGAATGGTGCCAACATGAGAAAAGCAAAGCTTATTGTTGGGACAACAGACAGCGTGATGACAAATCTGGCCGCACTTCACATCGCACACCCGTCCGTGCTGGTTGTAGAGGAGGCTGCCGAGGTGCTGGAGAGTCACGTGCTCGCATCTATGCCGCGTGATCTGGATCACCTCGTGCTCATTGGGGACCACAAGCAGCTCTCGCCAAAGGTCAACGAGAGACACCTTGAGGTAGAGAAGGGGCTTGGCGTGTCGCTGCAGGAGCGCCTGATTCTGTGCGGTGCGCCGTTTGTGACGCTGACAATGCAGCGGCGAATGCACCCCGTTATTTCTCGGATCGTGCACCCATACTATGCGAGGAGCACCGAACCTGGAGACCAACCGGTGGAGATCACTGATCACCCCCGCACAGACGCGCTGGATGAGCCGCGGTGCGTGAGCACCGCTGAAGGTAGGTGTTTCCGCACCTACCTCGTTGGGTACGACGAGAAACAGGGATCTCGAGAGGAGGAACTGGACGATAACCTAGATAGCCCGTTCAACAAGTACGAGTGCAATCTGTGTTCAGCGGTGGTGCGCCACCTGCACCAGTACCATCCGACGAAGAGCATTATCGTCCTAGTGCCTTACACGGGACAGTTGCTAAAGATGAAGGGCACTTTAAAGGATATGATGCAGACCGTTTTGTGCCGCACTGTAGATGACTTTCAAGGGGAGGAGGCGGACTTTGTGGTGCTGTCCCTGACGCGCACGAAGAAGCCCGGCTTCTTGATCTACGAGAACCGCGCGTGCGTTGCGCTGAGCCGAGCGAGGATGGGTTGTTACGTGGTCGGCTGCAACGCGATTGTGAGCCGTGCGTGCAGCATTTTCGTTCACTTTTGGGAGCTCATGAAAGCGGACGGTACTCTGAGCACCACCTTCCCCGGGTTCTGCCCTACCCACCAGCAAGTGTTCAGATTCTCGAGTGAAACAGACTGGCAGACAGGCAAGTGCCGAAAGGTGTGCGGGGAGAGGTTGCCCAACTGCAGCCACTGCTGCACCTTAATGTGCCACGGCACCAGCCATGAGAACGTTCAGTGCCACCAAGAATGCGGCCGTTTCAGTTTCGCGTGCAAACCTCCTCGGCCGTGCGATCACCGTTGTACCAAGGAATGCAAAGATGCCTGCGGAAAATGTGAAGTCTTGGTTCCTTACAAATGCGTTGACTGCGGTAACATCAGGAAAGAGAAGTGCTACCAGACCCTTGACCCGAAAAAGCATATTGTGTGCCGTGCTGAGGTTGTTTTCACAGCGGAGGAGACTGCCTGCAAGCACGAGATACGATCCACGTGCCATGACCGCATCCAGTTGAAATCGAAGCCGGAGGCTTTCTCTTTGAAAGCCTGCCAAAAGAAGTGTGAGCAACACATGCCGTGCGGGCACCTGTGTCCACGCAAGTGCCACATTGGCGAGGATGATGACCACAAGGAACAGGCCAAGCGGTGCCAGGGAAGGCGACTCGTCAAGAGCCAGACGTGCAGCCACAATGTTTGGGCGGTGTGCTCGAACCCTTCGGAGTGCGGAACGTGCACCGAGCTGTGCGGGAAACGAAAAGCGGAAACAGGCTGCAGCTGCGTTCTCCCCTGCGGCCATGGCGGCCTATGCGGCTGCGGGAAGACGCACGATAAAAGATGCGCGAATGGTCACACGTTCAGCGTAGACTGCGAAAAAATGTTTCCGGGGATGGTGTGCCCGAAGCCTTGTCAGGCCGTGCTGCCTTGCAAACATGTCTGTCCCGGGACGTGCGGGGAGTGCGCAGCCCGCGAGACGGCTCTTGGTTGCAGTGACACGGCGACGATGGTACACCGGAAGTGCGCTAGAGCGTGTGGCAAGGCGTTGCCGTGCGGTCATGTATGCAGCGACGGGTGCGGTGAGCGCTGTGGGCCGTGCCAGAGTGATTGCAACTTTCGTTGCGGCCACCCTTCCGATGGTTGTGGTGGTCGGCACCCCTGCTATGCCTGCCCTGCACGTGAGTGCAACATGCCGTGCCAGTGGAACTGCGACCATCATCAGTGCCAGCTGCCGTGCCACATTCCATGCACACGGCCCATGTGCGACGAGCGCTGCGGGAAACTCCTTCCGTGCGGGCACCAATGCATGGGGCTGTGCGGTGAAGTCTGCCCACCACTGTGCTCTGTGTGCTACAGAGGGGATGCCGGAGAGGAGGCGGCTGCTTTACATGCGGAGTATGCCAAGAAAGTGTATGTCGATCACTACTATCTGTACGAAGAGGATGTGGAACACTTTTGCCGTGGTGAGCTGGAGCTCCCCCCTGACATGCCCGCCGTGCAATTGCTACCCGTAGAGCTCAAGTGCTGTGGATGGCTCATGGTGGTGGGGTACTTGGACCAGTGCATCTCCAGTTGGCTGGAGGGTCTCAGGAAGAAAGATGGGACCGTGAAACTGGGCGTGCCGTCATGCCCGCTGTGCAAACGGCCGTTGATGCCCGACATGTACCGTCGGCAGAGCCACGTTGTGAAAGCGTGCCATGCCAGCGTGACGGCTTTGAACAAGAAGATGGCGGAGCACAGGGCTGGGCTGCACCAGCGGAGCCTCGATGCAGTGGATGCGCTGTGGAGGAAGCTTTGCAGACCTGAAGCAGGCCCAGAAGTCATGAGGCGGCTCCACGGACTAAGACAACTTCGAGATGGACAGACAGACGCGTCGACGAAGTCGATGAAGTCGAAACAAATAGGCCTGCATGAAGTGGAGAAGCTAGTGGAGGGCATGAAAGCTGACATTGATGTAGCTGTCGATGATAAGAATAGGAGTAGCTTCATTCTGTGGTGTGCCAGCGTGGACCTGAACAACGCGGCCACGGCGTTCATTGCGAGATCCCTGCAAGTGTACTTGGAAACAGGCCTGGAGCGCAGCAGTGACACAAAGTGCGAAGCGGTGCGTGAGCTGCTCGCCCGTTATGTCATATTTCTGTTAGAGCAGCAGCAAGAAGGGTCGTCAGGGATTCTGATATCGTTAGTGGCAGAATGGCTATGCTGCTTAGTGACGGCGTATCGTTCCGGTACGCCGAGTGATCAACAAAAACTGCTGACAGCGCAGGAGCGCGCACTGCGGGTCAAGAACCTGCCGGACTCCCCCAAAGAATGCGTCAAGCTGATGTGGAATCAGACAGCTTTAGAAAACTTATTGGTGACAGAGGGTCGCCCGATGCAAATCCGTCTGGGGTTCACTAAAACACTAATGGAGATTCATCGCGCGATGTCCAACGCGGATCCTAATATTCAGGCAGGCAGCTGGTTCCAGTGCCCCAACGGCCATCTCTATTTGATTGCGGATTGTGGCGGTGCAATGGAGCGTGGCAAGTGCCCCGACTGCGGCGAGGTGGTAGGTGGTGAAGACCACGCTGTTGTGAGGACGAATCGATCCGCTGCAGCGCTTCTCTCAACGGGAGCAACACCCAAATGGCCCCAGCCCCAATTACAATGATAAATACACAAAAGAGAAACAGAAACAAAAAGCGAGGGAGGGAGAAAAACAGAGAGACAAAAAGAAGTACGTTTACATCCCCCATTTGAAGTTCCCTTGGAGGTACCATTTTTGTCTTATAAACGGAACAGAAACAGAAATAGTCTATCCAATGATGATGTAACTATATGATTGGCTTGAAGAAATCAACTCAAAGCATATCTATATTCATATTTTTATCTATTTTTATCTCTATTCCTACCTATCTATCTTTCGATAGATCTACATATATCTTTATCTATTTACCTATCTCTATATCTATATTTATATCTATTTCTATTTCTATTTCTAGCTATATATCTTTCTATCTTTCGATAGATCTATATATATCTTTATCTATTTATCTTTCTCTATATCTATATTTATATCTATTTCTATTTCTATTTCTAGCTATATATCTTTCTATCTTTCGATAGATCTATATATATCTTTATCTATTTATCTTTCTCTATATCTATATATACAGCATTCATGTGCTTGTGTACTTTCTTCTTTCTTCGTAGATTATACGGATGACTATTCTCGTTAACTAGAGAAACAAATGGGTAAATGTAAAACAACAAGACTTTAAAAGCTCCATTTAGTATGAAATGTCTAGGCCATCTTTCTGAAGCTGCATTACTAACAGTTACACTTTGACATGTCATCGATTTTTTTTTTTGCTTTCTTTCTTTCCTTCCTTTTATCTTTGTGTCATTGTCCAGCGTCGACATTTTTCTAATTTCCTCAAACATTTCCTCTGTCAGCCTTGAAAATAGCTTAACCAGGAAGGTATCTGCCACGCTGTATGAGCGGGTTCAGACTGGTTGCTTTTGACCTGGATGGGACGCTGCTGAACTCGCAGCACGAGTTCTCGTCCCGGTCGATCCGAATGCTGCGTCTGCTGCACAAGAGGGGTATCCACATCGTCTTTGCCTCTGGCCGCGCGTACACGGTGCTGCGGCGCCTGGTGGAGGCTCTGCCGCTGTTCCACGGCTCCGACGCGGTCCGCCTGACGTCGTCAAACGCGGCACGAATCCTCTGCGCCGGGTCCAACGGGGCCTGCGTCTACGACGAGGATCGCACCTGCCTATACTCCAACACCATCCCCGAAGACATGTGTACTGAGCTGTATAAAATTGGGCTGTCGGACCCGGAGGTGAACCTCAATGTGTACCTCACGGTGCGACCGGAAGACCGCGCCATGCCTGGCTACGTCAATCTGAGCGACCAGGAGGGAGACCTTGCGACAGACAAGTGGGTGTGCCGCTACCCGGATGAGAAAGAGGCCGCATCGATGAGGGGCAGCAATTTTGTGCAGCACTTGTTGGATTCCCGCTCTTGGGATCTGAGTTCTCACGGCTGTGGGGGTGCCAGCGAGATTTTTTTTATTTGCTATGATCCTTCACGCAGAACGGCTCTTGTGGAGGAGCTGCAGGAATGCATTACGCGTGTGGAAGGTACGAAGGGTGTTCGTGGCACGGTTCGTCTCTCTCCTTCTGCCATTCAGTGCATTGATGTGGTGCCTGTAACGATGAGCAAAGCCGCTGCTTTGGAGTTTGTGGCGAACCGCCTCGGGGTGTCGCTCTCGGAGTGCGTGGCGTTTGGTGACGGGATGAACGACGCGGAGATGCTGCGCGAGGTGGGCAAGGGCTTTGTGATGGGCAACGCGAACCCCGCGCTGAAGGCCGCGCTGCCAGACCTCGAGGTCATCGGCACCAACGACGATGACGCTGTGGCCGCCACTGTGGAGGCGCTCTTTCATTTATAAGAGATGGACGCGATGCGCCGCAGAGGAGGATCTCTTATTACAATTGTGGAGTGCTTGTTCTTCTATCGCTAAGATGACGGTACTTTAGTTGTTGCAAATGCTTTTCTGTTGGTGGAGTCCCCGTAGGTTGCTAGTAGTGTATCGTTTTTTGTTTTTTGCTTTGCGAAAGGGGCAAATGTGGTGCAGAAGTGGAAGAGGGGCCACCAGAGTCGACGAAGTCAAACTCCCTGTAGTACGTCACAGGTGACAAAACAACAACAACAAAAAATAAAAATAAATAAATGAAAACGACGAAATAAAAACGAAGAAGAATAATATTGGGGTTCACTATTATTGCTAACATGTGAACGCTCTATCACAGTCTGCTGCCGCGCTGTTGCTCAGTGGTTGCCACGAACGCTCTTCACCGCTTGTGCTTTCCCCATTTCTTTGTGCCGTAGCTTGTTTCCTGCTGGCAACAGAGAAAAAACACAACAAAAACGTAGTGGCCTGCCTGACCTTCTGAGCAGTGATCATGCCGTCTTCGTTGAAGCTCGTTGCCTCCGATATGGACGGCACTCTGCTGAATGTCGACCACGCCCTTACGCCCTTCACGATGGAGACCCTCTACCTTCTCTCGTGCAAACGTATTCCATTCGTCTTCGCCACCGGGAGACACTTCTTTAGCGTTCGGAAAGTGCACGAGCAGCTGACAAATTACTTTAACAAACGCATTGCAGAGGACAAACGAGTGACGGCGGACCGGGGATTCTTTCTTGTGTCGTCAAACGGTGCACGAGTGCATTCTCCGTCTGGCGAGCTGGTTATTGAGCGTAACATCGAACCCGACATTGTGGATTGCTTGTATAAAAGATTTGCATTGCCATACACCCGTAAGATATATGCCGGCCCTCCTGGCCCGGTGATATCACCATCTACCCCAAACGTGCCTGTGGTTCCAAATGAAGACGGAGAGGCCCCGATGGAGCGTGTTTCTACATCCGCCTACACAACAGATCAATGGTTCATTACCTCAACCTTTCTTCCGTTGCCCGAAATGGAGAAGAAGTTCGGAGTCAAACCGTATGTCGTTCCGTTTGATCGTCATGATCCCGACAACGAGGGCAAGGACGTTTTTTCGCTTTTTCCGCGTGAGGGTGTTGGGAAGGTGTGTTTCCGCTCCTCTGACCGTCCCCTCCTCGACCAGTTTGAGTCGGAGATGCGCTCACTTTTTGGGGACCGTGCGACCATCTGCTTTTCATCGAACTACTGCCTCGATGTGATGGCGAAGGATGTCTCAAAAGCCAGCGCGCTGAGCGCCGTATGTGATTTACTCAACCGCAACTTGCAGCTTCGTGGAGAAGACCAGTACACGATGGCAACAGTCGCTAGCTTCGGCGATAGCATGAATGATTGCCAGATGCTTCAGGACGTGGGGAAAGGCTTCATTATGTCTAACGGCCAGGCCCGCCTGAAGGAAGCCCTGCCCGACCGAGAAGTTATCGGCCACCACAACGATGATTCTGTGGCGAAGAAGTTAAGAAAACTTTTTGGTATTCCGTTGGTTACGGAGCGAGAGCGTGGTGAAGCACAGTAGAGAACGTGTTGCCCTCGCTTTGCATGTGTATTGAAAATGGTACTAAGATTTACCATAAAGAATAAATATTCAAGGTAGAACGATGAATAAGCAAGGAACCTCAACATCTACAATACTTGAAAGCTCTTCCTTCTTGCTGTTGCTGGAACAAATAATAATATCTTATTAATATCTTATTATATATTTCTTTTTTTTTTCTGTTGTTATGTTGGACACAACTGCTTTATTGCCCAAGCTGAGAGAAGAAGAACAATAAAGGATAATATAAAATATGATCTTCTGCTGGAATGAGCAAAATTAACATACCCCCCCCCCCTCATTGACCTCTTCTCGTTTAATGAAAACTACTGCTTTTTAATTCTCTTCATTTCCTTTTCTGTGCATGGCCCTGGCTCTGCTTTACACATTTGGTGCTGTGTGCTTTTCTGTTTGACGTTGATACACGGTAGAATTAATTATTCTGTTGAGATTCTGTATCTATCGGCAGTGCGTTTATATTTATACAGGCTGCATCGAAGTTCTTCGTTAGAAGTATTCCTTGGCCTTTCGCTTCGCTCCATTGCTTCATTTCTCTAGTCTCCCCTCCCGCGCTTATATATATTTCTCAGTCTGATGCTGACCGGCAAAAATAACAAGGAGAACGACGAGGAAGGGACAGTCGAGCGTCAGCGTGGCCCCGGGGAGAACCGTGCCGGCGTCTACTCTGACTCCGACTACTACACAGATTACGAACCAGAGGCACGACCCGCCGCAGCCCCGGCAGCGAAACAGATTGTTGCTTCTCCTGCCCCCGCCAAGCCCGTGGACACCGACGCTACCCCTGTGCCACCGCCACCACCCCTTCCAGCGGCTCCAGCGGCGCTGCCAGCGCCTAGTCCCATCCCTGTCGCCCAGTCGCCGCCACCGGCAGAGAGCGGCCCGTCACTGCCTCAGCCAGCACCACAGGACGATGAGCCGGTTCCAGCACAGCAGTCGCGGCCCAGCTCCAGCGTGGTGAGCATTCAAAAGGTGCAGCCCGCTGCAACGCCGGCTGCAGCGCCGGCCGACCCGGCTCCATCGTCCCCCAGGCGGCCTCGTGCGGCCGGACCTCAAGGGTTCCTCCAGCGGGTCCTCAGCTTTGCGGAAGTTACCCCTGCTCTACAGCGCCTGTTCATTCGGCTGTTCTTCTACTATGTCCTCGTGGGGCTGTTCTTCCTTATTCTTCAGTGCCCCTTATCGCAGCTAGATGAGGCAGGAGGAGGGTGCTATACTTATTGGGGGTACAAAAAGGCATGTGATACCGTAAGCTACACCTATAGGCCGAATACCATGCCGTGCGTTGCATACGCCGCGAGACTTCAAATTGGAGCAGCGTTCTCCATTATAAACATTATCCTCTTTGTAGGTTTGGGGTTGCTGTCGTGGAAACTTGCCTCGGATGCACGACGCGAAGACAAACGGTATGAGAAGAATTACGAGCGTGTTGCATCAACGGCTGACGCGTCAAACGCTCCTGCAAAAAAATTAGTTCGCCTGGGAATGCGGAAGTGGGTCATGACTGGAATGCTAGGGGCTAGTTTT
Source organism: Vickermania ingenoplastis (assembly GCA_010157825.1). Classification (NCBI taxonomy): domain Eukaryota; phylum Euglenozoa; class Kinetoplastea; order Trypanosomatida; family Trypanosomatidae; genus Vickermania; species Vickermania ingenoplastis. The sequence goes on along the minus strand of VFSE01000222.1, from coordinate 380,745 downwards.
GTGTTTCAGCTTATCTCGTTCAGCGTTATCGCAAGCTTGTATTCCTCAAGACCTTGCCAAGACAAAGCTGCCGTACGGACGACGGCATACGGCACGGGGTTCGGCTTGTTGCTAACCTCTTGGTGTCTCTCTCTGATGGCACTCCCACCCTTTGCTTACATGTCGTGGCAGTGCCCCTAAACCCACCGCCAAGATCTGGTATGGGGGTGAGAGGGGAGGACACACAGACACCTCCATCGAGACCATGGTCAATTCCCCTCACTTATTCACATTAAGGTATACGACGAAATGTTATTACATTTTTTCACCTGTCGCTGCTGTATTCTTCACCTCCTTTGTATTATTATGAACAACTCTCTGCGGTTTCGTTGCGCGCCTATTAACATTCAGCGGTGTTGTAGCTTTCGCACATAGAGGTCGCTGCTTTTTTTTTTATTAACCGTTTGGTCTCTTGCCTCTTTTTTTTTTAATATTTCATTCTCACTGTACGCTTACGGCAGACCATCTCAGCAATTCATAGAAAACCATATATTTTCTTTGTTGTTACAACTGGCGCGTCAGAATGCTGACGAATAGACTAAATTATTTCTTGACGGCCTTGATATCCTCAATTAATTCCGTATCCCCCCTTTTTTTTCTCTTTTTTTTTTTTTTTGGCTTCTTATAGTATTTTAATAATATATTTTTTCTGCTTAGGCGCTCTTTGTGGACCTTCGTTTTTGTCTGCCTGTTTCCCCATCCTGACTGCGACTAGCGGTGGCGTTGAGTCTTCTTGCAGGAAGCTTTGCAGCACCATTCTCTAGGGTTAGGTATAAGCATTCCTCGCCGTAGCGCTCCACCTGTGGAATAGTGGCCAAAGGGATTACGTTTGTCAACGTGCGAACACAATCACTTCAATATATATACAAAAACATACTGGGTCCCACATCTTTGACAATGAAGAATAATCATGAAAAGGACCCAGCAGCGTTGACGGGTGACCAGAAGCCGTCTCCGGCTGCTGTACCTACGACGACGATGGCCAAAGCCACGGCAGCTGCTCCCGTGGCCCCGTCCATCAGCGCCAAGGGATCCCCAACCGCCCACGAGGCCCTTCTCTCTTCCCCTTCGGATACCGGCACCGGCTCCAGGAAATTGCCGGAGACACGGCTGAATCCACAGCTTGGCTCACCCACCGCCCGGGTGAACGAAGTATTTTCGGATGTGAGTGAGGACAGTGGGGATGACGCTCCGGAGCTGGTTGACGTACGGGTGAACAGTAGTAGAAATCCAGCCCCGGCGAAACAGACCGGAACTGGCTTCACCCCCACCTTTATCCCTCGCGTTGCGCCGGCTTCCGTAGTCGTGAATATCAGAGAAGGCAGCGATGTCGACGAGGCGCCAAACCGATCTCAGACAGTGCCACCGAGGGCGGAGGCCCAGCCGCTCCCCAGAGTGGCGCCCCAGACGCCGGAGGAGAGCGACGAGGAAGATGATGCCGAAATGGCGCTGATGAAGTATCTGCTACCGCGTATGGACGCTGCCTTCGCAGAAAATCCATTTCCCAGGCGGGTGGCGGACGAGGATCCACCGAATGTGCTTGAAATTAAGATTGCTCAACTTTTGTACGCCCCCTGGTATCACTCTGTTAGCTTTGGTGTGGGGTGCCTGTGCTGTGTGTTCGCCATCGTGGGCTTGCCCTTGTCGCAGGTGGACATGTCGAACAATGCATGCTACACCTACTGGGGCTACAAAACGGATTGTGACGCTCTTATTTATACGTATCCTGCGTCCATCATCCCCTGCTCCAATACCAGGACGGCCTTAATGGTGGGCTGCGCCTTCGCTTTTCTCAGTCTTGTGATCCGTCTTGGCGCTATGGGGGCCACGGGGTACCAAGTTTTCGTTGTGGATCAGCCTGGATATCCCCAAGATGCGTCTGGCCGTCTTATCGACGTTGCAACGAACCTCTTAAACGGCGCTGTGTGTCTGCTGCACCTCGTTTCGTGGGCTACCGTGGTGGCTGTATACACCTCGGATCTTTGCTCTTCTGGCCCTAAGGAGCCGAAGTCCTACGGTGTAGGGTTTGGTCTTAGTGTTTCATTGTGGGTGACCCACTTCCTTACGAGCCTGGCGTATGGGCTTTTGCCTCGTCTGGCGTACTTCGGTATGGCACTTTAAAGGGTTTCTGGTTAGTACCTTTTTGCGAGGTACTTCGGTTCTACTCGTTATTCATTCGTGGTGTATTTTATTATTTTTTATTTCCACCTTCACACTTGGGCACTGCTGATGTTTACACAATACTCCTGTACACCTCGCATCCTGTATGGCAAGCCTGTGTTCTGGATACGGCACTAAATTTTCACCCAAAATTTTATCCTTGTTTATTTTGTTCTGTACAATTATAGAGTTCCCATTTTATTTTCCTTTATCTCTTTTTGTTTCACTGCGGGACGGGATCGGATCATCATAGGCCCTGCCCTCATTCACGTACAAATCAGCTTTCCCACTACACGGTTATTTCCACTTGAGGTGCACAGACCTCATTGGAGAAGAGCATCTTCTTTGTGTTAGCACTGGTGTTTTTTTCTGTTGAAGGAACCAATATTTTGACCTATCCTTCCCCCCACCGAAGCTGTTGTGCATCCATTTTACTCTCTTAGTTTCTTCCTTCTGTGCTTACTTTTTGCTGGAATTTTTTGTTGGCTCTCATTTGTTATCTCTGTTGGCTGTGGTGGATAGCCTTTAAAATATCCGTGTCACAGCGGTTCTCCCCGTTGCCGCTGCCATGCCATGCCGAGTGCCAAGGAACCCAGTGCGGGCCTAGCAATGCGCCATGCCCCTCCCCTGGAGCAGCGGCGGAGTACAGCTGTGGAGGCTGAGCCGCTTGTTGCGAACTTCGCCACGACACCTGTAGGAGAAGCAGAGGAAGAAAGAGACGAGATCACCCCCCACAGGGCAGTTATTACTTTTGATAACACCAAAGCAGGGCTTGCGGCGGTAGACAAGCAAAAGACAGAAGCGATTATTGCATCTCTCTCTGAAGGATCCAACTACTACAAGAATGAGGAGAGGAAGCTCAAGGATCGTCAGCGAAAAGTTGGTCAACTGCTAGAGCAATCAAAAAAGTTTGAGTCGTGGAAAAAGCAAAATCCCTCCGCCTATTCCAAGCTGCAACACGATGTGGATAGCCTAGAGGCCAGCATGGAAAAGGATCGGTACACGCACCGCATCTTCGCTCACATGGACATGGATATGTTCTACGCTGCGGTGGAAGAGAAGAAGAACCCAGAGCTCCGGAAGCACCCCATTGGCGTTGGGTCTATGTCGATGCTGAGTACTACGAACTACGTGGCGCGTCAATTCGGTGTGCGAGCAGGGATGGCTGGCTTTGTTGGGAAAAAACTGTGCCCCGAACTCATACTGGTTCCACCGGACTTCGCTTCCTACAAAGAGGAGGCCCTCTCGGTGCGGCGCGTTGCGGAGCTGTACGACCCCAATTTCGTTTGCCTTGGGTGGGACGAGCTAACGATGGAGCTGACGCCGTACCTGGAAGAGCACTTTCCTCATGCAACGGTGATGAAAGACAAGTTCGAGGCGGCTGAAATGGTGGTGGCGGAGTGTCGCAGCAAAGTGCACGAAACTACCCAACTGACAGCCAGCGCGGGTATCGCCCCTACCACAGCCTTGGCCAAGATGGCATCGAATTACAATAAGCCCAACGGCCAGTACTGTCTAGCGCTAGAGACAGGGTACGATATCCGCTCCTACCTTCGTGACAAGTCTGTGAGAAGCATTCAGGGGATAGGGAAGTCCACGGAATTCCTGCTGAACGGCATTCAGATACAAACGCTGGGTGAGCTGTACGACGCACGATACCGGTTGGCGTACTTGTTTCCCCCCAAGACGTTTTCTTTTCTTCTCTCTGCCAGCATCGGGTCTGCACGGCACTGCTACTCCGACTACGACGCGCTACGGGAGGAGGGGGATCCAGATCCCACGGTGGCGCAGCGAAAATCCGTTGGGGAGGAATCAACGTTCGCACCCGTTGACAGCCCACAGGCGCTGCAGGCCATTGCTGCCCATCACCTGCACACCATTTGTGAGCGTCTAACCAAGTACGAGCTGCTGGCACAGCATCTTGTGTTAAAGCTGAAGCACCGCTCTTTTCACATCAAGTATACTGGGAAGAGCCTGAATGAGCCAACAGACAACGAGAAGGTGCTAGGGCGTGTACTGGATGGGCTCCTTTCCCCTGTTCTGCCCCACTTTGCGGATTACCGTTTGCTTGGGGTTCGAGCGGAAAAGCTGGTGACTCGCGCGGCTGTACAGGAAGTGACGAGCTGCGCAGGAATGCAGCGCACCATTAGCGAACTTCTTCAGGGGTGCCGGAAGCGGCGCCGTGGGCGAGAGAGCGACGGTGAGGAAGCTGCACCGGTTAGCATATCGTCGTCTTGTTGTTCGTTGCGTTCTTCCGTCGCTGGAAGCAGCGACAGTGAGCCAGACTCGGTGATCGAGGTCGTAGAGACGAGCACTTCGGTGGAGCAAAAAAGAAATGAGGAAGGGCTCGTGTCTAGGGCGACCTCTGACGACTCGGTCAAATCCATAGTGATCCCTACACCAAAACCTTCTGGTGCAGCGGTGTCGCCTGTAATCATTCTGGACGAGGATTGATCATATCCGTGCTGGACGGAGATTAGCAGCGCAGATATCACAGACCCGGTGAACTGCACTCTGGAGCACAACACGCAACTTTGGCGCCAGACTATGGTCCGTACTCATAGATTATTCACAGCAGAACTTCAAAAAAGACAAAAGATAATTAATAATCTGTTCTCGTTTGTTTCCGCAGATAGTGCCTTCTTCTTTACCGCTATCGATACCTCAGTGTGGTAACCGCCTGATCGAATATCCGTAGCCATGGCGAATAGCCAGGGGTGTTGACACACGCTTGTACATGTGTTTTTTTGGAGATGCATGTACAAACAAGTAACACCTATTAAATCATTGATTCAATTTATTGTGTACGTCGCTTCCCCCTCCCCCCATTTTTTTCAAAGTCCAAGTGAGAGTGACTAACCTACTACTAGCGCCACTCGCTCTTCCTTTACATCCACGTACCTATACAGTGGAACCGGTTCTTTTTTCCTCAAGTTTGTTCCACCTCTTCTTCTCATTCATCGCAAGATATGCTGCGCGTTAGCCGATGGTTCGTCTCGCGTGCCACAGGCATTAAACTGGGCTCGGAGACGATTGGGACCAAGGCAGGCGCTGCAAGTGCTGCCTCCTCTGAATATTTCAAATCGGGGCAATCTGCATCGTCGCACAAATCCTCGCCTGTGAAGAAAAACGCCACCACCTCCTCTGCTCGAAAGAATGCAGGTAAGCTTCGGTTTGACAGTGAGAAAGCTGGGCTGCAGTTGGTTGATAAGGCATACGTCGAACGAGTGATTCAAGAGTCTTCAAAGGGTTCCGCCTTCTACCAGAAGGAGCAGCGCCGGGATGAAGCGCGCAGGGAAAAAATCGCGTCTATTTTGCAGAAGGCGTCCAACTTCAGCAACTTGACCGAGAGTGAGATGGAGCTCATCAAGGATGACGTGGATCGTGTGCTGCGCGACCTGGAGGACACTCGTGATATTTCGCGCCGTTATGTGCACATCGACATGGATATGTTCTACGCTGCGGTGGAGGAGAAGAAGAACCCGTCTCTGCGTGACGTGCCGTTTGGTGTGGGCAGTCGGCAGATGCTCTCGACAACCAACTACCTCGCTCGCCAGTATGGCGTTCGCTCTGGAATGCCCGGGTTCATTGGCCAGCGCCTGTGTCCCGACATGGTGATTGTGCCGAATGATTTCGTCGCCTACGAGAGAGAGGCAAAGATTGTCCACCAGATTGCGACGCGCTATGATGCGGATTTCGTCAGTATCGGCCTAGATGAACTGACGATGGACATCACAACGCATTTGAGGCGCAATCCCTCCGCTTCCGTCACAGACATCGCCCATCGTTTCCGCGAGGAAGTCTTTCAAATGACCCAACTTACGTGCAGTGCAGGCATTGCTCCCACCTCCATGCTGGCGAAGATTGCCAGCAATGTCAACAAGCCAAATGGGCAGCACGAGATCCGTCTCAACAGCCGCCAGGAAGTCCTTGATTACGTCAAGGACATCCCTCTCCGAAAGATCCCTGGTATCGGCTATGCCCAGGAGCAGGCCCTGCAGGCGCTCGATATCAAAACGTGCGGCGACATTCTCAAGCATAAATACCTCATTGGGTATTTGTTTCAGCCCAAGACAGCTCGGAACTACCTTATGATCGGCCTCGGGCTGATGGAGACGCATACCCGCACACACCGCATCCGGCAATCCATCGGAAAGGAGGTTTCCTTCTCCTCGCCCTTGTCCAGCGAGGAGGCGCTCAAGAAACTTTTTCGCCGCCTCCTTGAGCCGGTTCACGCCCAGTGCGTACGAGAACGAATGCTTGCGTGCCAGCTCAAGCTGGTCATTAAGTACAGAAACTTCGATACACAGACCTTCAGTATCAGCTTGCCGCAGCCCACAAATGATCTCAAGGTGATGTTGGAAGCGGCGGATAAAATTTTAGAGCCGCATCTGCAGCAGTACAACGAGTATCGACTAGTAGGTTGCCGCCTCCAGAAGCTTATTCCCATAAAAGACGCGTCTAAAATTGGGACGACGGAAGCGGCGAAAAAGTACCACAGCGATTACAACGAATTCGAGGACGACGAGGACCAGGTGGAAGTGGAAGAGGAAGTAGAACAATCGCCTGTCTTCAATGCCAGCCTAAAAGCAAAGGCAAGAGTAAGCGATCTGTGCGAGGTGGATGAGATCTCCAAGAAGTACGCCGCGCGACGCAACCTTCAGGACGAGGAGGGCCTCGATTCGGATGGGACGGGCAATGACGGTGTGGTGCGCAAGGCCTCGTCTCGTCTCTTTCGCACGCCGCAGTACGAAGATGCGCCAGAGTATCACAGGCCTGTCGCGAACAGCGAGGATGACGACGCCGACGTGGACATCGACTTGAGCGCCTATGATGAGGTGAAGCCGTCTCCGCATTTTGCGAACAGTTCGGCCCAGAATTCGGCGTCTGCACCGAGTGAGGGAGAAAATGTTCAGTTCTCCTCCCCCACTGATTCTCTGAAGAAGCTCAAGAAGAAGCTGATGCGCCGTCTAACGCAGGACAGCGATGAGAAGCGCGGCTAAAGCTATTTACCTTCTGGTATCCGGTAGCCGGAGGATGGAGGGCAGTAGTAGCCTATTCATTCATGGCCTTCCTTCTTGGCTCTGTAAAGTGCTTTTCCACCTGCGGGCCTTGACCCTTCAGATTCGTATCGAATACCTCGGTTTGCTGATGTGGGAAGTGGACACTGCTTTTTCTTTGACACACGTAACATAGAGAAACACACTAGAAGTGGACAGTTAGACATCATTTAGATCAGCGTGCCATCTGTGCAGCTACTCAGCCTTTGTCGGCAATCCGACTAGAGCTTGCTTTTTCTTTTCTTTTTCAACACACGAAGAGAGGGCCCCCAGTTGGCAGACTCTTCACTTCATTAGAGCACGTAATCACTTAAAGTCACGCTTCCCATACTTGAGATCGTTGAAAGGGATGAAGTAATTAAAAAAAAAAAGAAAAAAAAAAAAAAGCATATATAGCGCTAGCATAGCGTGGACTACTTTTTTTTTCTGTTTTCTGCGTATTTTTTCTGCCGTTGGACAAATGTGGTAGACGTATACGTTCAAAAATGGTACGACCTCGTGCTTGGTCCAGGACGAACTCTCACTGGTGACCAGAACGGCCGTCATCCTGTCGCTTCACATCTTTCGTTCCTACACGAAAGAAAAACAGTGAGTGTTTCGTGTATTCGTTCACTCTCTTTTTTTGCTCGTATCCTTCTTCGTTTGCCTTCTAGTATTCACGCTGACTTGCCGTGCAGATTCTATGAGGTGATTGAATCTTTAAAAAGATCTGTTTCATCTACTAATTTTGTGAAGGTTACTAGTCATTTTTTTTTTTTTTGAGCCCAGCGGCAACTCTTTGTTGGTCTAATGCTGTTTCGTTCTCAGCGCTTTCTACTAGGCATTGCTGGTTGCCGCAGGGCACAGCCCATTTCTCTTGGCCGCGAATTTCCTGCAGTGGCGCCCGGACTTTGTGGTGCGGTCTTGCGATGCTTCGCCACCACACCGCTTCTGGCGGGCGGTGGGGGCCTTCGCAGCGCTAGAAGCCGTCGTCACCATCGAGACGGTGATGACCGCGACCTCGCAGAAGAGGAAAGCGATACCGTGTTGGACGGTATCGCTGATGAAGAGGAGGGAACAAAAAGAACAAAAAGTGGCAAGATTGACCGCCGCCACGGACCTCGTACAGCGGGCCCCATCCTTGCCACCAGGGCTGATGTGGAGAACATTGAGAGGCTACGGCTTGAACTGCCTCAAGCCCTCACATATAAATTGCACACCATGGACAACATTGGGGCTGACATCCGCCGGACAGTGCGGTCGCATCAGAAACTGTACAAGTATGCCCCTGGTGCTGAAGGCCGAGAGTTGGTAAAGGATTGCAACGAAGTAGAGGAGCGCCTTCAATCAGAAGAGCTTGGCACGAGTTTCTATCTTCGGGTGATCGACCTAGCCGATCCGTCAGCTCCCATCCTTACTAGGTGCAACTTTAAGCCCTTTGTGCCCTTTGAAAAGAGCAGAGGGCTGGCATGGGAACTTGGAGATGGTACAAGCAGGGGGAAGCGTCGTCCTCCGTCTTTTCTTTACCACCATCCGCCACCTACATCTTCACGGACGACCGCACCGCAGAAGGCTGCAGTGGAACAGATCAAGAAAATATTACAGTTGCACTTCTCTAGCGTTGTCATTGAGCCCATCGAAGGTGAGTTGGCCTGCGACGTGACCCTCTACGCTAAATACAGAGTGCTCTACGAGCGGGCCGTCACTCATGTTCGGCAGTACAAACGCGATTTAGATAATATTATTCAAGAGAAATACATCAAGGATTTCGACTTCTACGGCATAAACCGCAGCTCAGAAACCAGCGATGTCAAGCCTCTGACGCCCGAAGCGGTGGCGATGAGAATGGCGGCGTTCTTCAAGTCCACCATTTTTTCCCCAGATGCCGAAGCATTTGGAGTTGCTGCAGAGTCGAAATTAAGGGTGGTCATCGGCATTGCTCGCACGCCAGTGCAAGCGAAACTCGCCTGTGACACAGAAGTGGCGGTTCTCATAAGCGAAAGGGATAAAGAATCGAAGCTTGATAATTCACAGTTTGTTCGAGTACGTTCTTTCCACAAGCATTTCAAAAGTCTTGCCGACGAAAAAAAATTTATCAGCTCTTTTCAGTTAGCACAAATTCCGACCGTGAACCCTCCGTTCGCGAAGTTCCTTCAAGATCTGTTCAATGTTGCCAAAGCAGAGGGCATACTCACGAGCAAGAAGGCTCTCCATTTCTCTCTGTCCAAAACAACTTTCGTGTATTGTATGGAGCTAGCCTACGGGCGTATGCGATTCCCTCACGAGATTCACACCCCGCTCTTTTCCTCTTCGCCGAGGCTCGCTAACGAGTCTATCCTGCATGATTGCGCCAGCAACGCTATTGGATTGCTCAACAAAAATCGAACGGCGCTTAGGGCTGATGTCCTGCGTCTGGCTACCGGGCCCGTCAAGGGCCAACACGGAACTGGGATTGTGGCGCAGGGTACAAAGTTTTATGGACGTCTTGCCTCGAACAAGAAATATGTGGAAGCTGCTGAGGAGGCGACCCACGAGGCGATAGCCGTGCTGTGCGAACACCACCTCTCTACGGCGGCTCTTTCACTGGAGGATCGGCGCGGATCTCGTCGAGTCGCCTGGGAGTCCGTCTCGTTTCCTCGGACATCCAATCCGCAGATAATTCTACGTGTCGTTAGGCACATGATGGAAAAGATGGCTCAACAGCGGAAACGAAAAGAGTTTGAAGATTCACCGGAAACTTTCTCCTTTGCCGTGCGCTTATTCCAACTGGAGCCCTACAATCTCCTACCGATGGCTCTAAGCGAAGGAATCAGCACTGTCATTCGAGGATACCAGGAAACAACGGAAGTGCGTAAAAGCTACAGGAATACCATCCGGCGCATTGTAAAAACCAAAGCGCTGATGTCGAAGCGGCAGCGCTCATCAAGATCGCACGGACGACAACTGTCAACAGCCGTCACCACTTCGAAAGCCTCCAAAAACAAGAAGAAATAGTAGTTCTCCCACAGAAATACTTTTCTACAGACACTACTGTCACTACTAAGGACATGGAAAGGTGGCAAAAGGTCGTTGCAGGACACGAATATCTGTGACACCCTGTCTCCAGCCTGCTCGCGGCTCAAATCAAGTAGGGGATGCCGTCCAGGTCGATGCAAATGATTCGTTTAGTTAATCCTACAAAGCCATTCGCGCGGTATGCTACATGTTCCACAGCACAGAACAGATAGTAGCGATAATAGTCATTTCCATTCAGGCGTCATGAATGAGTCCAGTAGCCCTTTCAACTTTCGATGCGCACCGCCAATGAGGGGCTTCTGGCACCAACGCGACGCTCATTCACATGTGTTGATGTGCAGGTGAGAGGGCATGAAGACCTTCATTGGAGTTAGGGTAAAGGCCTTCATTAGAAAGTTGTGGCAAACGCTAGGAATGGTAGCAGCGACTCGTTCGTCGAACAGCTCCGAAGTAGGTTTGGAGCGTTGCGCCGAGCGAAGGAAACGAATCGCCCTCCCCTCCTCCTCCCTCTCTCTCCCCCGAGGACCCAGACATACGGTGGGCGTGGAAAAGTGGCCCAGAAGATGTTGTTCACACTCTAATTATCCTTACATACATATACACCTGTTCGTGTTTTTTTTTTTTGTTTTGTTTTTTTCCAGTACTGGCTTATCTTTGGCACTCGCCTGTGAAAGCAAACAAACAAACAAAAACTTGATCACATTTAAGGCTATTTCTTTCTGCTCCCTTATGTTCGATTCGTATTCTCTTTAGTGTCTGCATCTCGGAGGTAGAGGAGCTCTACACACCTTTGGACGTTTTCTATAGGTCTCAGCTTGTTGCATTCACTCTTGTTGGGCCCCAGTGGAGCGACGCAGACACCTCGTGATGTCCTTGGCCGCGGCCACACCCTTTGAGCTCGCCAGCCTTTTGCTTGAGGGGTTGCTGCTCGAGTGGCCTGTTTCCTCGGGGGCGCACTCTCCATCCTTGCTCCTTTGCGGGGCGTCTGGCAGTGGTAAAAGTTATCTATGCAAGGCGGTGGTGCGAGGCCTGCGGAAGCTTAGCCTGTCGAGCTCGGGGACTGCAGTCCCGCAGGTGGAGGTCCTCTCCCCTTCTCTTGCAGAGGCAGCCGTGTCTCGACATGCGGGCAGCATTCGAACGACGCTACGCAGAATGATTCATCGGGGGGCCATGTCCCTGGTGGCGTCGCGCTGCGCTACACAACTCACACCTTCTGCGGTGTCGTCTGAGCAGTCCTGCCATCCTACAGTGCTGCTGGTCGTGCTCGACCACCTGGAGATATTTTGCTCTGCAACAGGGGAGGGCCACAGCAGCAATGACGGAGACGCAAACGATCGTGATCCCACGTCCTGCGAGTCCCCACACGCCGCCGTAGTAACGGACATGTATACGCTGCTGCGTGCCTCTCCACCGCTGTTTACGAGAGAGGAATTGGAGTTCCTCGGACTGCAACACGTCGTACTTGTCGGCTGCTTCAGCGGCGATCCTCAGGAAGTGCATCCCATGTTGTCTCGGAGTTTCGATGCTGTTGTGTCGCTACCAACACCAACGGAGGCCGAGCGCGAGCAATTTTTTGTGCACGCGCTAAGAACAGGTCCCTCAGCACTTGCGGACCCTTCAGTGCAGGATGCTGCTGTGGCATCGCTGGCGACGGCTATCGCCTTACGCTCAGGCGGTATCACCTATTGCGGATTGTCAGAGCTGCGGGATGCTCTTCCAACCCACGTGCGAGAATGGTTCGGGACCAAGGAGGGGGCCTCCGCGTCTGCAAGTCCTGCCATGTGCGCTGCTCTGGCGCAGCGTGCGGTGCAGGCTTTCCAGCAAAGTACTTCCGTGTCGGCTGCCTTGTTCCGGCGGAGTGCCGGCTACGTGGACGTTCAGGTGACGAGGTGGGGGGACATTGCAGGCCTGGAGGAGGCCAAGGAGGAGCTCCAGCAGATGGTGCTCCGCCCCCTACAGGGCAACGACGTTTACCGTCGTTGCGGAGTGAGGCCTTCCACAGGCATTCTGCTTCACGGCCCTCCTGGTACCGGTAAGACCATGCTCGCCAAGGCCATGGCCACGGAACTGAACGCATCGTTTGTCTACGTTGATCTTCCCGGATTGATCAAGGCGGAAGTTGGGGAGTCGGAGAAGCATCTTAACGCCTTTTTCACCGCAGCGGTCCAGCGCAGCCCGGCGATTCTCTTTATCGATGAGGTACAAGCTGCCTTTGGCAAGCTCTACGGAGGGGAGAGGGGCGTGGCCCCCTCCGGCTCCAGCCATGAGGCCCGCCTGGTATCTCACCTCCTTCAGTGGATCGACGCCGTCCGCGAAGACCCCGATGCGCTCGTTGTTATCGTGGCGGCTACCAATCTTATTCACCACCTTGACCCGCTCGTGCTCAGGGCCGGGCGACTGGACACTCACGTGAGGGTCCCGCTGCCCGGCCCGAAAGCTCGTGCAGAGCTTATTCAGCGTGTCGTCCGAGGCGACTGGTTCTCTTGGTTTCGGCCTCTTCAAGGGGAGGAAACGGCGAGTAATCTGTTGGCGTGGCGGAGCTGCTTGACTGCCATTGTTGAGGCCCCTTTACCCCAGGGCGATGAACCGCTCGTGGCGCTCGTGAACGCCGTGCTTGAAACTACCCAAGCTGCGCTCATCACCGCCTTCGCTCATTCGTCCGATGGTCTTAGTGGGGCGGAACTACGCAACGCGACTACTATTTTTGCCACAGAGTGTCTCCAGCGCTTCGCCTACGCCCGTGCGATTCCAAGCGAGCCGGATCCTCTGGCCGTACTGAAAGCCATGGTCTCCTCTGTGAAACTCGACCAAATGGGGCACGCTGCCCAGCCGTCCGTCCACGTAACCCTTCATCCCGACGTACAGGAGTGTGTCCGTATCGCTCTGCAAAGAATGCACGAGTCGAAGTTGTCATCCTCCATTTATGCGTAAAACCTTGCTGCAGGCGTCGCAGACAGTTGACCCACAATGCCATCGAGTAAGAAAAAAACTGAAAGTAAAGCAGGGGGACGGTTGATGAAGTGTGTTTAGGGTTAGGGTTGAGGATAGGGAGTTAGAGATCCACTGGATGCAGAGAACAAGATGGATGTCAGCTTCTTTTGCTGCTCGGTTTATTGCTGTTGCTTCCTTCTTCTTTTTTTTTTGGGGGGTCTTATTTCTCTTGGTTGTTCGTTTCATATATATATTGTTTAAGTTCGTCACCCATGCAGAGATGATGGATGACTCGGCCCTGTCCCCGTCGCAGGAGAAAGCCGGAGGGAGGCCGTGCCGTAGTCCTAGGGCGGCTTTTCAAAACTTTCTGCAGCGTCAGGAATTATTTGCCGCCAAGCGAGAGATGCACAGGGAGGCGCTGCACGCGGCGGCGGCGGCGGACAGGGAGCGGCTATGGCGTGTGGACTGCACCTTCTCCCCGAAGCTCTCGCCGCGCCGCATTTCTTCCTCGCCAGGCGCTTCATCGCGATCCACCGGCGTGCTTTCCCCCTCACCAGTGCCCGCCGCTGCGTTGCTGGACAAGATGGAGTTTATTTCAGACGGCAGTGCACAACACCAGCGAGGACGGTCGTCGCAGCGCCTTCTCCGATACACAGATGCAGCAGAGGTTCGACTTCGTCTTCCGCAGAGGCAGGCAACGCCACGGGACTCCAACGCTAGAACTCGATCCCTAAGCACCAGCCGTCCGCGAGGGGTTTCCAAGGGGTTTCAGCAGTGCAGGAGCCCCACGTCGCGATCTCCCAGCAGCGTGCAGAACCCAGGGTTGTGGGACGTGGTGAGTCAGTTGGAGCGCATGACAGCCGCGAGCCCCAGTCCGGACCCTCTTCCAGTGGGCGAAGGCCTCACACAGACGGCGCGGCGCAGCGCCCCGTCTCCCACGTCGTTCCCTCCGTCGGCGATGGACCAGCAGCGGGGATCTGCCCCCGACCCGTGGAAGAGCCTTTCCTCTCCTCTTGTGCCACGCGCTGCTCCTGCCGCGACAGTGGAGAGGATCGATGCGGCAACCTCTACAGAAATGAGCGCCTCACCACCGTCGCGTGCGCCACGCATCGCTGCTTTGGAGCCACTTCTGGCACAATGGTGGCAGAGGATTGTCGAAGGAATGAGTGCCAAAGAGCCCTCCATTTCGTATCTCCGCCGTCCTGCGCCGTTGACAAACGTGGTAGCTGCGCTGGAGCGTCTGCTCCACACCGCTGCGGCTCAAGAGTCTGCCAGCGTTTCTAGTCTCCGCCTCGAGGTCTCGGAGAGTGCCACATGTTGCCGGGTCGGAACACAGACACTGACGCTGGTGGTACAAGGAAATGACCCGGCGCGCGGCAGTAAAAGGGTCTCCTCTGTCGCCGTGGACTCGTGGAGCGGTGCCGATGACGATACAGCAGGGGTGCCGTGGATCGACTTGCCAGAGTTCGTTCGCCTGTTCGGCTGGCTTCGCAGGTCGTATTGGCGCTGTTCCGGTGTGCATGGCCCCTCCCACGACGATGGTGGGGGCTGGGATCATCGTTAGGGTACCGCATGGCAACCGAGGATGTGTAGGATAGAAACCGTTGTGTATGACGAGGCGTGCCCGCTTAGAGAGATAGATAGACTTTTTCACTTTCACCTGTACCTTAGAGTTTGATAGCTCGTTGATCTATTTACATACTTGTTGTTGCCATAATGTGCACCCTCTATACGTCACGTGTGCGTGTACGGATGATACACCTTGCGATTCCTTCTTGTTCTTTGTTGTTATATATTTTTTTTCTTGTCTTTGTGTTGTTGTTGTTGCCATGTACTCCTTTTGGTGTACCTTTTTTTTCCCCCGTTTAATTGACTTTGCTCTTGGTTGTTGTCATCAGGCTTTTATTACACCGTCAAAGCAAATCCTTCAAATAAAAAAATATGCCCTGTCCCATCTCTGATCCACAGCTCGCCGCGTCGGGCTTCCTTGGCGCTACGGGCGTCGCCGCTGCTGCGCTCGGCGCCCATTACTTAAAGTCTCGCCTGTCCCCGGAGAAGGCCCACGCCTTCTCAACGGGTGCGATTCACAGCATTTTGGGCGCCATCTCCGGTCTCGGGATGCATGCCTTGGCGATAGCGGCATCTGCCGTCCCCAGGAAGGCGCAGCGGCTCCACATGGGCGCCGCGCTGGTCAGCTGCGGCAGTTTTCTCTTTGCGTGGAGCATCTACCTTCTCTGCCTCGGCGCCCCGCGCATCCTAGGCCCTGTTACGCCCCTCGGCGGGCTGCTTATGATCGCCGGCTGGACCACCGCCGCGACGGCCTCAGCGCTGTAAGGAGCTCCACCCCTCTGTGCGCTGTTGTCCGTCCACCGGATGCCAACGGACAAGAGCAACACGAAGAAAAAACAAAGATACAGTGTACAGGTGCTATGCATGTTTAACATTATCTATATATATATATGTGTGTATCACTATCGTGTATACATATATATATATAAAGACTTTATCGACATCTCCTGCGAAACGCAAGGACAAATGAGCCAACAAAAAAAGATCTAACGATCTATACTAAATAAATATACACACAAGATCTCTAAAAAAAAAAAAAACAAGTACAGTACTTTAACTGAACTAGGAGAGCACTTGTGGGCCTACAAGAGGGATTGGTCCTCAGCAATATGAAATATTTACCTATTTAATCACTGTTATCTACTCTATACTTTCCTTCACTTGACGTTGCCAGTTCTATTTCCTTTCCCTTTTATCTTTAGCTTTTTTTTTCTTTCCCTCAGTACGACCCTGCCACTCGTTTCTTTAATCAAGATGACCTCCGTTGACAGCAACATTATATTTTCCGCCATACTTGGCGTCGGGGGGCTGGCGTCCGCCGCAGCAGGTAAGAAGCACACCAGCAGCAAACCACCATCAAGAACATCTCACGCACTTCGCACCAGTGGTGCGTACAGTGTACTGGCCGCACTTGGTATGCTCTCACTACGGGGACTGCAGCAGACAGCCAAGCGCACCACACCCCAATCACACCGGCTAAATCTCGCCATCCGCCTCCTAGCTTCTGGTGCAACAGCCTTTTCGTGCAGTATGTTTGGCTTGTGCCTCGGACGTCAAAGCCCCATGCGCTCCATATCTCCTCTTCTACACTCCGTTGGCGCAGCACTCATGATGACCGGCTGGCTCACTGCCGCCACCGCCGCCGCGCTGTAGAGCTCTGAAGCCACATGAAGAGAAGAGCTCCCTCCGCAGCGCACCCGCTTGCAGCCGGGAGGATCCAGTCCATCCGATCCGCCCTAGCCACCTTCCCTCGACGCACCGCCTGCCATCGGCGGGCAGCGTTGCGGCGAGGCTCTTTCTTACTATTAACCTGCCCACGATACAACTTCCCTTCAACTATCAACTTCCAACCTAATCCCAACTATGTGTTCCTCACTATATATATATATATAGAAGAGATACAACTAATGTGTCTGACCCATTCCATCAACTACAGTTGTTTTTTTTTTTTGTAACAATTACATATAACGCTTTTTCCTTTGCGATCGGCCGCGCAGCACAGCGTTTCATAAGTCTTCGGACACTCCTTTGCGTGTGCGGGCACCCCACCCACCCGTCGCACTGAAATGCAGAGGAAAAATATGTGTTTCCCCTCTCTTTAAGAAAGTTCCCCTCGCCGTTTCTGGCGCCACGTCCGCTGCCGTGGGCTTGCGTCACGGCTGCATGGCGCGGCTGTGCATGCCTCTGCTCTCTGACGGGACGGTGGTGCCCGCACCGGCGTCCCCTGCTGCCAGTTCTCCCTTTGGTCTTTAACATTCTTATTTTTTTTTGTTGGTTTGTTTGTTTTATATAATCTTTACTTTGCTTTCGTTGTTCTTACTCCTTTCCCTCCCTCTTTGTTCATCGCTGCTGCTAGTTCCACGCTTTCAGTTGCTTACTGTTCTCACTTCACTGTCCCCCATGCCGTTTGACACCGAACTTGCTGTTGCCGGTATTCTCGGCGGTACCGGGATCGGGCTTGCTGCCTGCGGCGCCCACATCCTCAAGCGTAAGCTCTCCCCGGAGAAGTCCCACGCCTTTCGCACCGGGGGCAAATACAGTACTCTCGCCGCCATCGGCATGGTTGCACTAAAGGCGCTGCGGGAAACTGTGAAGGGCAGCGCTGTGCGGGAACAGCGACTCAACCTGGCCATCCGTCTCCTGGCCGCGGGCGCCGCTTTCTTCTCGTGGAGCATCTTCTGGCTCTGCCTTGGTGGGCCGCGATTCCTGGGCTCACTGACCCCGTACCTCACTCCCTTCGGCGGCTCCCTGATGGTCAGCGGCTGGCTCACTGCCGCCACCGCCGCCGCGCTGTAGAGCTCTGAAGCCACATGAAGAGAAGAGCTCCCTCCGCAGCGCACCCGCTTGCAGCCGGGAGGATCCAGCCCATCCGATCCGCCCTAGCCACCTTCCCTCGACGCACCGCCTGCCATCCGCGGGCAGCGTTGCGGCGAGGCTCTTTCTTACTATTAACCTGCCCACGATACAACTTCCCTTCAACTATCAACTTCCAACCTAATCCCAACTATGTGTTCCTCACTATATATATATATATAGAAGAGATACAACTAATGTGTCTGACCCATTCCATCAACTACAGTTGTTTTTTTTTTTGTAACAATTACATATAACGCTTTTTCCTTTGCGATCGGCCGCGCAGCACAGCGTTTCATAAGTCTTCGGACACTCCTTTGCGTGTGCGGGCACCCCACCCACCCGTCGCACTGAAATGCAGAGGAAAATATGTGTTTCCCTCTCTTTAAGAAAGTTCCCCTCGCCGTTTCTGGCGCCACGTCCGCTGCCGTGGGCTTGCGTCACGGCTGCATGGCGCGGCTGTGCATGCCTCTGCTCTCTGACGGGACGGTGGTGCCCGCACCGGCGTCCCCTGCTGCCAGTTCTCCCTTTGGTCTTTAACATTCTTATTTTTTTTTTTGTTGGTTTGTTTGTTTTATATAATCTTTACTTTGCTTTCGTTGTTCTTACTCCTTTCCCTCCCTCTTTGTTCATCGCTGCTGCTAGTTCCACGCTTTCAGTTGCTTACTGTTCTCACTTCACTGTCCCCCATGCCGTTTGACACCGAACTTGCTGTTGCCGGTATTCTCGGCGGTACCGGGATCGGGCTTGCTGCCTGCGGCGCCCACATCCTCAAGCGTAAGCTCTCCCCGGAGAAGTCCCACGCCTTTCGCACCGGGGGCAAATACAGTACTCTCGCCGCCATCGGCATGGTTGCACTAAAGGCGCTGCGGGAAACCGTGAAGGGCAGCGCTGTGCGGGAACAGCGACTCAACCTGGCCATCCGTCTCCTGGCCGCGGGCGCCGCTTTCTTCTCGTGGAGCATCTTCTGGCTCTGCCTTGGTGGGCCGCGATTCCTGGGCTCACTGACCCCGTACCTCACTCCCTTCGGCGGCTCCCTGATGGTCAGCGGCTGGCTCACTGCCGCCACCGCCGCCGCGCTGTAGAGCTCTGAAGCCACATGAAGAGAAGAGCTCCCTCCGCAGCGCACCCGCTTGCAGCCGGGAGGATCCAGTCCATCCGATCCGCCCTAGCCACCTTCCCTCGACGCACCGCCTGCCATCGGCGGGCAGCGTTGCGGCGAGGCTCTTTCTTACTATTAACCTGCCCACGATACAACTTCCCTTCAACTATCAACTTCCAACCTAATCCCAACTATGTGTTCCTCACTATATATAGAAGAGATACATCTAATGTGTCTGACCCATTCCATCAACTACAGTTGTTTTTTTTTTGTAACAATTACATATAACGCTTTTTCCTTTGCGATCGGCCGCGCAGCACAGCGTTTCATAAGTCTTCGGACACTCCTTTGCGTGTGCGGGCACCCCACCCACCCGTCGCACTGAAATGCAGAGGAAAAATATGTGTTTCCCCTCTCTTTAAGAAAGTTCCCCTCGCCGTTTCTGGCGCCACGTCCGCTGCCGTGGGCTTGCGTCACGGCTGCATGGCGCGGCTGTGCATGCCTCTGCTCTCTGACGGGACGGTGGTGCCCGCACCGGCGTCCCCTGCTGCCAGTTCTCCCTTTGGTCTTTAACATTCTTATTTTTTTTTGTTGGTTTGTTTGTTTTATATAATCTTTACTTTGCTTTCGTTGTTCTTACTCCTTTCCCTCCCTCTTTGTTCATCGCTGCTGCTAGTTCCACGCTTTCAGTTGCTTACTGTTCTCACTTCACTGTCCCCCATGCCGTTTGACACCGAACTTGCTGTTGCCGGTATTCTCGGCGGTACCGGGATCGGGCTTGCTGCCTGCGGCGCCCACATCCTCAAGCGTAAGCTCTCCCCGGAGAAGTCCCACGCCTTTCGCACCGGGGGCAAATACAGTACTCTCGCCGCCATCGGCATGGTTGCACTAAAGGCGCTGCGGGAAACCGTGAAGGGCAGCGCTGTGCGGGAACAGCGACTCAACCTGGCCATCCGTCTCCTGGCCGCGGGCGCCGCTTTCTTCTCGTGGAGCATCTTCTGGCTCTGCCTTGGTGGGCCGCGATTCCTGGGCTCACTGACCCCGTACCTCACTCCCTTCGGCGGCTCCCTGATGGTCAGCGGCTGGCTCACTGCCGCCACCGCCGCCGCGCTGTAGAGCTCTGAAGCCACATGAAGAGAAGAGCTCCCTCCGCAGCGCACCCGCTTGCAGCCGGGAGGATCCAGTCCATCCGATCCGCCCTAGCCACCTTCCCTCGACGCACCGCCTGCCATCGGCGGGCAGCGTTGCGGCGAGGCTCTTTCTTACTATTAACCTGCCCACGATACAACTTCCCTTCAACTATCAACTTCCAACCTAATCCCAACTATGTGTTCCTCACTATATATATATAGAAGAGATACAACTAATGTGTCTGACCCATTCCATCAACTACAGTTGTTTTTTTTTTGTAACAATTACATATAACGCTTTTTCCTTTGCGATCGGCCGCGCAGCACAGCGTTTCATAAGTCTTCGGACACTCCTTTGCGTGTGCGGGCACCCCACCCACCCGTCGCACTGAAATGCAGAGGAAAAATATGTGTTTCCCCTCTCTTTAAGAAAGTTCCCCTCGCCGTTTCTGGCGCCACGTCCGCTGCCGTGGGCTTGCGTCACGGCTGCATGGCGCGGCTGTGCATGCCTCTGCTCTCTGACGGGACGGTGGTGCCCGCACCGGCGTCCCCTGCTGCCAGTTCTCCCTTTGGTCTTTAACATTCTTATTTTTTTTTGTTGGTTTGTTTGTTTTATATAATCTTTACTTTGCTTTCGTTGTTCTTACTCCTTTCCCTCCCTCTTTGTTCATCGCTGCTGCTAGTTCCACGCTTTCAGTTGCTTACTGTTCTCACTTCACTGTCCCCCATGCCGTTTGACACCGAACTTGCTGTTGCCGGTATTCTCGGCGGTACCGGGATCGGGCTTGCTGCCTGCGGCGCCCACATCCTCAAGCGTAAGCTCTCCCCGGAGAAGTCCCACGCCTTTCGCACCGGGGGCAAATACAGTACTCTCGCCGCCATCGGCATGGTTGCACTAAAGGCGCTGCGGGAAACTGTGAAGGGCAGCGCTGTGCGGGAACAGCGACTCAACCTGGCCATCCGTCTCCTGGCCGCGGGCGCCGCTTTCTTCTCGTGGAGCATCTTCTGGCTCTGCCTTGGTGGGCCGCGATTCCTGGGCTCACTGACCCCGTACCTCACTCCTTCGGCGGCTCCTGATGGTCAGCGGCTGGCTCACTGCCGCCACCGCCGCCGCGCTGTAGAGCTCTGAAGCCACATGAAGAGAAGAGCTCCCTCCGCAGCGCACCCGCTTGCAGCCGGGAGGATCCAGTCCATCCGATCCGCCCTAGCCACCTTCCCTCGACGCACCGCCTGCCATCGGCGGGCAGCGTTGCGGCGAGGCTCTTTCTTACTATTAACCTGCCCACGATACAACTTCCCTTCAACTATCAACTTCCAACCTAATCCCAACTATGTGTTCCTCACTATATATAGAAGAGATACAACTAATGTGTCTGACCCATTCCATCAACTACAGTTGTTTTTTTTTTGTAACAATTACATATAACGCTTTTTCCTTTGCGATCGGCCGCGCAGCACAGCGTTTCATAAGTCTTCGGACACTCCTTTGCGTGTGCGGGCACCCCACCCACCCGTCGCACTGAAATGCAGAGGAAAAATATGTGTTTCCCCTCTCTTTAAGAAAGTTCCCCTCGCCGTTTCTGGCGCCACGTCCGCTGCCGTGGGCTTGCGTCACGGCTGCATGGCGCGGCTGTGCATGCCTCTGCTCTCTGACGGGACGGTGGTGCCCGCACCGGCGTCCCCTGCTGCCAGTTCTCCCTTTGGTCTTTAACATTCTTATTTTTTTTTGTTGGTTTGTTTGTTTTATATAATCTTTACTTTGCTTTTGTTGTTCTTACTCCTTTCCCTCCCTCTTTGTTCATCGCTGCTGCTAGTTCCACGCTTTCAGTTGCTTACTGTTCTCACTTCACTGTCCCCCATGCCGTTTGACACCGAACTTGCTGTTGCCGGTATTCTCGGCGGTACCGGGATCGGGCTTGCTGCCTGCGGCGCCACATCCTCAAGCGTAAGCTCTCCCCGGAGAAGTCCCACGCCTTTCGCACCGGGGGCAAATACAGTACTCTCGCCGCCATCGGCATGGTTGCACTAAAGGCGCTGCGGGAAACTGTGAAGGGCAGCGCTGTGCGGGAACAGCGACTCAACCTGGCCATCCGTCTCCTGGCCGCGGGCGCCGCTTTCTTCTCGTGGAGCATCTTCTGGCTCTGCCTTGGTGGGCCGCGATTCCTGGGCTCACTGACCCCGTACCTCACTCCCTTCGGCGGCTCCCTGATGGTCAGCGGCTGGCTCACTGCCGCCACCGCCGCCGCGCTGTAGAGCTCTGAAGCCACATGAAGAGAAGAGCTCCCTCCGCAGCGCACCCGCTTGCAGCCGGGAGGATCCAGTCCATCCGATCCGCCCTAGCCACCTTCCCTCGACGCACCGCCTGCCATCGGCGGGCAGCGTTGCGGCGAGGCTCTTTCTTACTATTAACCTGCCCACGATACAACTTCCCTTCAACTATCAACTTCCAACCTAATCCCAACTATGTGTTCCTCACTATATATATATATATAGAAGAGATACAACTAATGTGTCTGACCCATTCCATCAACTACAGTTGTTTTTTTTTTGTAACAATTACATATAACGCTTTTTCCTTTGCGATCGGCCGCGCAGCACAGCGTTTCATAAGTCTTCGGACACTCCTTTGCGTGTGCGGGCACCCCACCCACCCGTCGCACTGAAATGCAGAGGAAAATATGTGTTTCCCTCTCTTTAAGAAAGTTCCCTCGCCGTTTCTGGCGCCACGTCCGCTGCCGTGGGCTTGCGTCACGGCTGCATGGCGCGGCTGTGCATGCCTCTGCTCTCTGACGGACGGTGGTGCCCGCACCGGCGTCCCCTGCTGCCAGTTCTCCCTTTGGTCTTTAACATTCTTATTTTTTTTTTGTTGGTTTGTTTGTTTTATATAATCTTTACTTTGCTTTTGTTGTTCTTACTGCTTTCCCTCCCTCTTTGTTCATCGCTGCTGCTAGTTCCACGCTTTCAGTTGCTTACTGTTCTCACTTCACTGTCCCCCATGCCGTTTGACACCGAACTTGCTGTTGCCGGTATTCTCGGCGGTACCGGGATCGGGCTTGCTGCCTGCGGCGCCCACATCCTCAAGCGTAAGCTCTCCCCGGAGAAGTCCCACGCCTTTCGCACCGGGGGCAAATACAGTACTCTCGCCGCCATCGGCATGGTTGCACTAAAGGCGCTGCGGGAAACCGTGAAGGGCAGCGCTGTGCGGGAACAGCGACTCAACCTGGCCATCCGTCTCCTGGCCGCGGGCGCCGCTTTCTTCTCGTGGAGCATCTTCTGGCTCTGCCTTGGTGGGCCGCGATTCCTGGGCTCACTGACCCCGTACCTCACTCCCTTCGGCGGCTCCTGATGGTCAGCGGCTGGCTCACTGCCGCCACCGCCGCCGCGCTGTAGAGCTCTGAAGCCACATGAAGAGAAGAGCTCCCTCCGCAGCGCACCCGCTTGCAGCCGGGAGGATCCAGTCCATCCGATCCGCCCTAGCCACCTTCCCTCGACGCACCGCCTGCCATCGGCGGGCAGCGTTGCGGCGAGGCTCTTTCTTACTATTAACCTGCCCACGATACAACTTCCCTTCAACTATCAACTTCCAACCTAATCCCAACTATGTGTTCCTCACTATATATATATATATAGAAGAGATACAACTAATGTGTCTGACCCATTCCATCAACTACAGTTGTTTTTTTTTGTAACAATTACATATAACGCTTTTTCCTTTGCGATCGGCCGCGCAGCACAGCGTTTCATAAGTCTTCGGACACTCCTTTGCGTGTGCGGGCACCCCACCCACCCGTCGCACTGAAATGCAGAGGAAAAATATGTGTTTCCCCTCTCTTTAAGAAAGTTCCCCTCGCCGTTTCTGGCGCCACGTCCGCTGCCGTGGGCTTGCGTCACGGCTGCATGGCGCGGCTGTGCATGCCTCTGCTCTCTGACGGGACGGTGGTGCCCGCACCGGCATCCCCTGCTGCCAGTTCTCCCTTTGGTCTTTAACATTCTTATTTTTTTTTTGTTGGTTTGTTTGTTTTATATAATCTTTACTTTGCTTTTGTTGTTCTTACTCCTTTCCCTCCCTCTTTGTTCATCGCTGCTGCTAGTTCCACGCTTTCAGTTGCTTACTGTTCTCACTTCACTGTCCCCCATGCCGTTTGACACCGAACTTGCTGTTGCCGGTATTCTCGGCGGTACCGGGATCGGGCTTGCTGCCTGCGGCGCCCACATCCTCAAGCGTAAGCTCTCCCCGGAGAAGTCCCACGCCTTTCGCACCGGGGGCAAATACAGTACTCTCGCCGCCATCGGCATGGTTGCACTAAAGGCGCTGCGGGAAACTGTGAAGGGCAGCGCTGTGCGGGAACAGCGACTCAACCTGGCCATCCGTCTCCTGGCCGCGGGCGCCGCTTTCTTCTCGTGGAGCATCTTCTGGCTCTGCCTTGGTGGGCCGCGATTCCTGGGCTCACTGACCCCGTACCTCACTCCCTTCGGCGGCTCCTGATGGTCAGCGGCTGGCTCACTGCCGCCACCGCCGCCGCGCTGTAGAGCTCTGAAGCCACATGAAGAGAAGAGCTCCCTCCGCAGCGCACCCGCTTGCAGCCGGGAGGATCCAGTCCATCCGATCCGCCCTAGCCACCTTCCCTCGACGCACCGCCTGCCATCGGCGGGTAGCGTTGCGGCGAGGCTCTTTCTTACTATTAACCTGCCCACGATACAACTTCCCTTCAACTATCAACTTCCAACCTAATCCCAACTATGTGTTCCTCACTATATATATATATATAGAAGAGATACAACTAATGTGTCTGACCCATTCCATCAACTACAGTTGTTTTTTTTTTTGTAACAATTACATATAACGCTTTTCCTTTGCGATCGGCCGCGCAGCACAGCGTTTCATAAGTCTTCGGACACTCCTTTGCGTGTGCGGGCACCCCACCCACCCGTCGCACTGAAATGCAGAGGAAAAATATGTGTTTCCCCTCTCTTTAAGAAAGTTCCCCTCGCCGTTTCTGGCGCCACGTCCGCTGCCGTGGGCTTGCGTCACGGCTGCATGGCGCGGCTGTGCATGCCTCTGCTCTCTGACGGGACGGTGGTGCCCGCACCGGCATCCCCTGCTGCCAGTTCTCCCTTTGGTCTTTAACATTCTTATTTTTTTTTTGTTGGTTTGTTTGTTTTATATAATCTTTACTTTGCTTTTGTTGTTCTTACTCCTTTCCCTCCCTCTTTGTTCATCGCTGCTGCTAGTTCCACGCTTTCAGTTGCTTACTGTTCTCACTTCACTGTCCCCCATGCCGTTTGACACCGAACTTGCTGTTGCCGGTATTCTCGGCGGTACCGGGATCGGGCTTGCTGCCTGCGGCGCCCACATCCTCAAGCGTAAGCTCTCCCCGGAGAAGTCCCACGCCTTTCGCACCGGGGGCAAATACAGTACTCTCGCCGCCATCGGCATGGTTGCACTAAAGGCGCTGCGGGAAACTGTGAAGGGCAGCGCTGTGCGGGAACAGCGACTCAACCTGGCCATCCGTCTCCTGGCCGCGGGCGCCGCTTTCTTCTCGTGGAGCATCTTCTGGCTCTGCCTTGGTGGGCCGCGATTCCTGGGCTCACTGACCCCGTACCTCACTCCCTTCGGCGGCTCCTGATGGTTAGCGGCTGGCTCACTGCCGCCACCGCCGCCGCGCTGTAGAGCTCTGAAGCCACATGAAGAGAAGAGCTCCCTCCGCAGCGCACCCGCTTGCAGCCGGGAGGATCCAGTCCATCCGATCCGCCCTAGCCACCTTCCCTCGACGCACCGCCTGCCATCGGCGGGCAGCGTTGCGGCGAGGCTCTTTCTTACTATTAACCTGCCCACGATACAACTTCCCTTCAACTATCAACTTCCAACCTAATCCCAACTATGTGTTCCTCACTATATATATATATATAGAAGAGATACAACTAATGTGTCTGACCCATTCCATCAACTACAGTTGTTTTTTTTTTGTAACAATTACATATAACGCTTTTCCTTTGCGATCGGCCGCGCAGCACAGCGTTTCATAAGTCTTCGGACACTCCTTTGCGTGTGCGGGCACCCCACCCACCCGTCGCACTGAAATGCAGAGGAAAATATGTGTTTCCCTCTCTTTAAGAAAGTTCCCCTCGCCGTTTCTGGCGCCACGTCCGCTGCCGTGGGCTTGCGTCACGGCTGCATGGCGCGGCTGTGCATGCCTCTGCTCTCTGACGGGACGGTGGTGCCCGCACCGGCGTCCCCTGCTGCCAGTTCTCCCTTTGGTCTTTAACATTCTTATTTTTTTTTGTTGGTTTGTTTGTTTTATATAATCTTTACTTTGCTTTTGTTGTTCTTACTGCTTTCCCTCCCTCTTTGTTCATCGCTGCTGCTAGTTCCACGCTTTCAGTTGCTTACTGTTCTCACTTCACTGTCCCCCATGCCGTTTGACACCGAACTTGCTGTTGCCGGTATTCTCGGCGGTACCGGGATCGGGCTTGCTGCCTGCGGCGCCCACATCCTCAAGCGTAAGCTCTCCCCGGAGAAGTCCCACGCCTTTCGCACCGGGGGCAAATACAGTACTCTCGCCGCCATCGGCATGGTTGCACTAAAGGCGCTGCGGGAAACTGTGAAGGGCAGCGCTGTGCGGGAACAGCGACTCAACCTGGCCATCCGTCTCCTGGCCGCGGGCGCCGCTTTCTTCTCGTGGAGCATCTTCTGGCTCTGCCTTGGTGGGCCGCGATTCCTGGGCTCACTGACCCCGTACCTCACTCCTTCGGCGGCTCCTGATGGTCAGCGGCTGGCTCACTGCCGCCACCGCCGCCGCGCTGTAGAGCTCTGAAGCCACATGAAGAGAAGAGCTCCCTCCGCAGCGCACCCGCTTGCAGCCGGGAGGATCCAGCCCATCCGATCCGCCCTAGCCACCTTCCCTCGACGCACCGCCTGCCATCGGCGGGCAGCGTTGCGGCGAGGCTCTTTCTTACTATTAACCTGCCCACGATACAACTTCCCTTCAACTATCAACTTCCAACCTAATCCCAACTATGTGTTCCTCACTATATATAGAAGAGATACATCTAATGTGTCTGACCCATTCCATCAACTACAGTTGTTTTTTTTTTGTAACAATTACATATAACGCTTTTTCCTTTGCGATCGGCCGCGCAGCACAGCGTTTCATAAGTCTTCGGACACTCCTTTGCGTGTGCGGGCACCCCACCCACCCGTCGCACTGAAATGCAGAGGAAAAATATGTGTTTCCCCTCTCTTTAAGAAAGTTCCCCTCGCCGTTTCTGGCGCCACGTCCGCTGCCGTGGGCTTGCGTCACGGCTGCATGGCGCGGCTGTGCATGCCTCTGCTCTCTGACGGGACGGTGGTGCCCGCACCGGCGTCCCCTGCTGCCAGTTCTCCCTTTGGTCTTTAACATTCTTATTTTTTTTTGTTTTGTTTGTTTTATATAATCTTTACTTTGCTTTCGTTGTTCTTACTGCTGTGTAATTGTTGTACGAAGTGTGTGCGGGTGTAGTGTTTATTGTGGACTGTTTGTTCTTCTTAAAAGCGGTTGTAAAGGTCACGGGCGGCGAATTTATTTTGTAGTTTTTGCTGTGTGTTTATAGTAGTGATATGAGGCAGAAACCGGCTGATAAGGTTGTCGCGGTGAAGCGGCTGAGCGCGGGGTCGAGCCGTGGAGGCTCCTCTCGTGGCCCTGCTCAAGCCGCGCCTGCGGTGCAGATCCCAGAGGAGTTCAAGGAGTCCACCATTGAAGATGACTTTCCGTACTCCTCTGCGCAACTGGATGACTTTGAATCACGGCTCGCGACTGGAAACTGCGATCATTCGCCACCGAAGCGGGTAGGCAGATTCCGCCCTCCGCCGAAGGTGGCCGTGATGCGCCAGCAGCTGCGGGATCCAGCCGCTCGTCATGCCAGCAGCAGCGGGGATGGCTTCCCGCCGGGCCGCCCCAGCTCCCTGGGGGGGGAATATCTAGAAAAGGAGCGACGGAGGAGGAAGCGGAGCGCCTAGCGCAGAGGATAGCCGATACGGAGGACGTTCGCAATTTGGTGGACGATGGGACGGACTCCGACGATGAACTTTAACAAATGACGGTAGAAGTGTTTAGCAGTGCGTTTTTTTTTTTTTTTCATTTTATTTTATGGTTCTGCGTACGTGTAGTCGATCTAGTAGTATTACTCGTTGGTTGGCTTGTTGTTGGCATTCCCCCTGGGTACCGTACGCTTTTTTTCTTTCTTTTTTTTTCTTTCACAACGCATTTATGCAATGGAAAGCACGAATTACTCCCCGTTTTTATTTTGTTGGTTTGTTGATAGTCCTCCGTGTACTACTTCGCTATTTCATAGAGATGCGCAGAAGAGAGAGAGCATACGCCGCGATATCAGCCGTTGACGAACTTCGTACACTGTTATTGCAATATATATGCACTTTGCACTCCACGTCTGTGGAAGGGAACGACCTCTGTGGAGACATACTTCTTCGACGACAATATAGTGTTCAGTGCTTGTGGGCGGGTATCGGGTCTGCATGATCATCACCATAAAACGAGAAGCTGAGCGGCATACAGCCCATGCAAGACGGAACATCTACAAGCAGCTGCGCTTAGGCAACCAACGAGTTCGCCCTTTAGTGAAGCCCTGCGTTTGACGCTACACAAATTCTCTTTTTTTTCTCTCGTCCTTGCTTCTTCATGTCTGTATTTTTTCTTCCCCTTCAAAAAAAAATGCTAGAGACCTCATTACTGTACATTTTTTTTCTTGCGGGTTATTTTTGTCCCCTTCCTCGCGCTGTCTCACGTATCTGAACCCAGATCTTCTCCGGCTGCTCGTCGCGACGATTATCTGCTTCTCCGAAGGCGACGACTGAGGTGTGCGCTGTATGAGCGGTTCTTCCAGGGCCCCCGCTACAGCTACAGCCGCGCAGGATGCGCCCCTCTGCCCCCGCCACCCTTGAGGAGGTTGCGGAGGACGTCACCCACATTGTGCGGGAGTGCATGGCGTCACTGGCCGAAAAAGATGCGAGCCTCTTCGCTGTGTACGAGGACAACGTACGGCTGGAGGCGGTGGTGGACAGCGTTACCGAGGAGCGAAATGCGCTCTCGGAGAAGATGTCGATCGCCGTGGATACACTGCAGCGGCTGGAGGCCGGGGCAAGGGAGCTACAGAAGGATTATCTTGAGGTTCAAGCTGGTATGGAGGACGTTGTACGAGAGACATTGCGGCTGGTGGACCAGTGCGGCGTCGCACCAGATCACACGGCTCGACTCGAGGCTGTGAAGGCGTGCGGAGAAACCGGCGCAGCCTCTCCCCTGTATCGCGCCTCACACTTACAAGACGTTGCACTTTCTTTAAAGCTGTGTTGCCAGTTTGTTCACGCTGCTCAGCACGACACGCAGTTGCTGGAGATTGAAATGGAGCAGGCAGCGGTGGCCTCACAGCTGAGTCACCAGGCGGCGCTAGAAGCTCTCCTGGACACGGAGCGGCGTGAACGGCTCATTCTACAGGAGGAGGCCTTGTTCCCGCTCCCGCTGCTCTTCTTGCTGCATCAACACGGGTCCCTTCTGCGCTCCGCTGAAGACGCAGAGAGGGAGCTGTCGACCCTCCTCTCCCTTCACGCGGAGGAAAAAAAGACGCTGGAAGAGCGGCATAAACTGGAGGCGGTGTACCACGAACGAGAGGTAGAAGGCTTGCGAGAGAAAGTGGGGAAGACGGAAGCGCAGCATGCCCGTCTCGAGAAGGAGTACTCCTGTCTAGTGCTACAGTGCTCCAGAGAACAAGCCTGGAGGAGCCTGCTGGAGGAACGAGTAGGCATTCTACAGACGCGGTGCTGCCACGCTGAGCGGCAGTGGCGCGCTTGTGGCAGCCAGCAGTTGAGGAGCTTTTCCTTGCGGGAGCGAACGCTGCAGGAGAAGATCAAGGAGCTGGAGGGCACTCAGCGCCAGCTACAGGAGACGAAGCGCAGGCAATCGTCTGCTATCGCTCGACAAGAATCACTGGCATCGTCCTGTGCAAAGCAAATGGAAGCGGCGACGGTCAAACTAGAGCGTGTCACCAAAGAATATGAAAATCTGAAAACAAAGCACTACCAACTGATTCAGCAGGAACATAAAGCACGGAGCAGGAGCGAGGCCGCTACTGCCGAGCAAAAGGAGAGAATCAGTGCCCTAGAGGAGCGTCTTGCAGCCCAGGAGCAGCTTACCAGAGAGGCAGAGGTTCGAGAAGCGGTGTGGAAGAAGGAGAAGAAGACCCTCCAGCAGCGCGTGGAAACTCTGACTAGCACCATTGAGGCGCTGCAGCCCGCAGCAGCCAAAGCGGAAACCATCCCTCTTCTTCTGCATCAATCCGAGGAACGAACTGCGGCATTAGGACATCAACTCAAAGTACAAGCGGAAGCGGCTGAAGCCCAGGCAAAGGCAGCTGAAGAGCTCGTTCACCAGCTAGAGCTGGAGGTTCGAGACGCCAAGCAAGAAGCAGAGGCTTCCCGTGAACAACTGCGGCGCGAGCGACGACGTCACGATGAGGAAGTGGCCGCCGCCGAAGGGGAGGTGCGAGTGGTGAAACAGATGATGGATTCCCTTAGGGAGGAGCAGAAGGGGTATGTCCGCCAGCTGGAGATGGAACGACGTGCCCGTCACGTACTGGAGAAGCAGCAGCAACTGGAAATGGGGGTGGTAAAGCAAATCATGGCCAAAGCGGAACAGGCAGATCAAAAGGCTGTGGATATCTGTGCCCTGCAGTCCGAGAGAACCTCCCTCACAGAGAAAGTGGCACTGCTGGAGGAAGCCTGTCGAAAGAGCGCTTCAGTGATCTCCGAGCTTCGCGAGAGTGTGTTTGTAGAGCGCCAGCTTTCATCCCAGCTTCTTTCTTCCATCTCATCCCCGAAAGGAGCGAGGGAGTTATCTCTGTTGGACCTCACCCCGCCACCGTGACACCATGATAGTTAAAGGGGCACGCAAACTGCTGCTCATCTGTCCATCAATCAGTGAGGGAGCTGTCTTATTATATTTCAGCAGATTCTTCTTCGTAATGTCATTTCTCGTTTTGTCTTCTCTAGGACGGCTTCCATTCTTTCCCTCATTTTTGGGCCAAGAAAATATAATACGTTAGATAGCGCATAATCGTACGCGCTCTTAGTCCGGGGCAAGCGTTTTTTTTTTTGTTTTTTAACGGCCCCGTGGTGATGAAAGCAATGCTGTGTTGTCGACGATTGATTGGATGAACTTCTTCGCTTTTCCTTCATGTTACTTTTTTTTGCCTCTACTTGACCTTTGTTGGATGATCTCTCCTATATTTACCATACCTCCCCCTACTGTGTTCGGTTGCTGTTCATACTAGTTCCGATCAACAGACACTCTGGACCAGACGCGATGGGGGATGATCCTCTGGAGTTGCAGGCCAACGTTGCGGCGGTGGCAACGTTCGAAAGCATGGGCTTAAAGGAGGAGTTGCTCACTGGGATGTACAGTTTAGGGTACAAGAAGCCCACAGCCATTCAGAAGCGGTTCATCACGCCTTTCATTGAGGGCCGCGATCTCATTGCTCAAGCAAGCTCTGGATCTGGTAAGACTTCTGCCGTGTGCATCTGCCTGCTTCAGGCGTGCAATCCAACGGTGCGCTCTACCCAAGCGCTTATTTTGTCCCCTACACGTGAATTAGCCGTTCAAACGCAGGACTTGTGCAATAACATCGGGCACAACATGGGATTGACAGCGTACGCCTGTGTCGGGGGGCGCAGTTTCTCGGAGGATGTTCGCCGGCTGGAAAGTGGTGTGCACATCAT
This sequence comes from Vickermania ingenoplastis, assembly GCA_010157825.1. NCBI lineage: Eukaryota > Euglenozoa > Kinetoplastea > Trypanosomatida > Trypanosomatidae > Vickermania > Vickermania ingenoplastis. The sequence continues at coordinate 349,143 of VFSE01000222.1, read as the reverse complement.
ATCTGGTACCCCAGGACGAGTGTTTGACATGATAAAGTTTAAGCACTTTGATACCAAGGGTCTCAAGGCGCTTGTGCTCGATGAGGCAGACGAAATGCTAGGAAAAGGGTTCAAGGCCCAAATTCACGATATCTACCGCATTATTCCCCCATTGCAAGTTGTTCTTGTTTCGGCCACTCTTCCTGCCGATGTCCTGGAGATGACACGCAAATTCATGACGGAGCCTGTTAGCATTCTTGTGAAGCGGGATGAACTTACGGTAGACACCATTCAACAGTACTTCGTGTCGGTCGACGAAGAGAAGCATAAGTTTGATACCCTGATTGATCTGTACGAGCAGCTGTCGACCTCCCAATCCGTCATTTTCTGCAACACGAGGATGAAGGTCGATCAGATCGCCAAGAAGATGAAGAAGGAGAAATTTTCTGTCAGCTCGATGCACGGTGATATGCCGCAAGAGGAGCGCGACCAAGTGATGCGCAAGTTCCGAGATGGTGAGAGCCGGGTTTTGATTTCTACTGATCTTTGGGCGAGAGGTATTGACGTGGAAAAGATATCCATGGTGGTGAACTACGACCTTCCCCTCAGTAGAGAGCAGTATATCCATCGTATTGGACGCTCGGGTCGCTTAGGCCGAGTTGGTATTGCCATCACATTCGTGAAGCGCGATCAGATGCGCCAGTTGCGGGATATTGAGCAGTTCTACGGAACCCGCATTGAGGAGCTACCTGATACGGTGGGGCGACAGTAAGTGATGGGTAAATGGTAAACAAATTGAAATTTGGGTTAGCAGCTGTGCTCATCGCAAGCTTTTCGATGATAGCGTGCCATGAAAATGATTGCGATCTGCACGACTTCTCTACACTTGAGATTGGTAGTACTCCATTGCCGAATACTATAATGGAGGAGATAAGTGGATGAGGTGTTCGCTAGCCCACTGGATACTGACGAAGCACTCTGTTGTTAGTGGTACCTATTTCGCTTTGCCTTCCTTCTGTTGTTCTTGCCTCCTTCCTCATCTTTTGGTGCATTGATAGCTTTTTTTTTAGGTGTGATTAACGAGTTGCGTTTTTTTTTTTTTTTGCGTAGAAAGAGGTAACAGCGTGCCGTTTGGCTCTTATATATATAGCTGAGCTGTGGGAATACCATGGACAGGCTCCATGACCTAAAAGCTGCGTCGGAAACGGATGAAAACGGTTTCACTCCAAGGGAAGCGGCTCCCCGAACAGAGACTGTACTGTTCCTGGAGCCACCGTCCGAAGTAGACCAAGACACCGCAGAGTTGCTCGATGCTTTTTACGTGGATGCCCAGCAGATTCATCAAATAGTGAATTATATCCAAGATCTCACAGATGCGCTGGACGAGATACATGCTGAAAATATTAGTAATCTAGACCAGACAAAGTCAGTCGCCCTCCGCAAGGAAATTGCGCAGCGAAGCTCGCAGGTCACCGTGCAGTTGAATTTTGCCAAGGAGGCTCTGGAAGCCATGTTCAAGAAAAATGCAGAACTCAAGAAAGACCCGGAAAGTACCTCGGAGAACAGCGCTGTTGTTCGCATTCAAGAAAATTTTTACTTCTACCTGGCACGAAGACTAAATATGGCCATGATGGACTACCAGAAACGACAGTCCGTCAATCAAGAGAAGTACAAGGCGCAAACCAAACGGCAGATTATGATCAAATTCACAAAATCTGACGGTTCCTCTATTGACAACGATACGGCGCAGCAGTTGACAGAGCAGGTGCTTGAGAATCAGGTGACCAACGAAATATTTCAGCAGAGCAAAAACATTTTAGCTTCCATTACAGAAACGAGAAATGATATATACCGGATTGAGCAGTCGATGCGTGATCTTCATCAGATGTTCAATGAACTAGCCATTATGGTGAACGAGCAAGGGCACATGATGGATGTTATCTTGACAAACCTTCAGAGCAGCTCAAAATACTTGGAGAAGGGCAGGAGGGAGTTACGCCGCGCGCGGAAGTACCAAAAGTCGAGTCGCAAAAAGTTGTACTGTCTACTAGGGTGTGGTGTATTCTTATTTTTGCTCGTGGCAGTCATTGCAATGGGGTTTCTTCTTCCAAAATAGAGAGCCGCGCCGTTCAATCCAGTAGGCTTCTGTGTACCGCCTTGTAGGTATGGGCACTCACTCACTAGGTCAAGTCTATTTTTTTTTGGTTTTTTTGTTTCGTTGCAATTGTACATTTATGTCGCTTGTTTGCCACTCTCTCTCTCCATTCCAAGACGAAGAGCTCACACGAATTTTGTGGATTACTCTTCTTGACTACAGTCCTTTGTCTTGTCAGGATTCAGAAAATACAGAGCGCCATTCAGATCTGCAAGTGCGCATCTGCTGTAGGTGCGATGTGCACAAAAAATACCCCCTCACTCTTGATGCATAATCTTCTTTGTTTTTTCTCCCTCCCTGCCTTTAATGGGTCTTGGATCTGTTTAGAATTTGTGGGGCCGCACGAATTCACTTAACAAGCAAGCACATAGCGGAAAGAACAACGGACGTGACACAACTTCTGTCAAGAGTACGATGCTGCGGCTTCCCCTAAGTTCAGTGGCTCTTCGTGCACTTCCTTCAATGAAAGGATGTCAGCCATTCGCCTCTGTGCGTTTTGTTGCCTGCTCCAGAGTGACCGGTGCAAGGGTTGCACCAGTGGTGCTGCGGGGTCGCTTCCAGCAACAGATTGGAAAGGACAGGACAGAAATCGTGTACAACGCCACTAGCACCATTCGTATGTCTCCAGTAACAACTTCCAGGCGGTATTTGTTCGGTTTCGGTGGCTCGAAGCGCCATGATGAGACAATCAATCTGGATCCTCGGGCATTCGACAAGGAAAGTCGATACTACACAGGAAAAATATTTGGATTCGATGCGGATAGTATTATTTTTTATGCCAAAGTCGGTGGAAGTGTTTTCGCGATCTTGCTCATCTTGTACACGTTCATCAAAGGATACGCCTTTATCGCCGGCTTCAGCTTGCAGTCGGTAGCGCGACTGGGATTCTTTGCCGGCTTTTTCACGTGCCTCATCGGGTACACAACAATTCTAATGATTTCCCGTCGCGTCGCAATCAATGCTAATGCCGTGTACAACCAATCCATTGCGTTGGTCACACGGCATGAGCGAGTGGTTCAACTGCTGGGCAGTCATCCCAAAACTGGAGAGTTCCGCACCTACTCCGAAAGTGGCGGATTTAAGCTTCCCCTTCCGCGGCGTATTCGCAGTGGATCGTACGAGTTGTCTGACTTTTTAGGTCTCAAGCCCCGACGACTTCAAATGCTCTTTCAGCTAAAGAATAGCAGCAATGGGTACGAAGGGTTGGTGGCGTGTGACGTGCGGAAAGTTAGCACAGGTTTGCTCTCTTCGACCAACACATTCAAGTCTTTAAGCATCACTCTTTCGGATCCTTCTAAAGTTAACAGCCCCGAAACTATAGTACTGATTGGATCGCCAGAAGATGTTCTATACTACAACATGCTTCATTGAACGTATCGATTACTTTAAAGTGGAGGGCGTGCAACACCGTTTTCTTTTTACTTTTAAACAAAGAAAAGGAAGGAAAAAGAACAATTATCTCTGTTGTGTCTCCGTGTTTAGTGATACCGGTGGCTGGAGCAGATACCCTGCGAAGTTAGACGAAAAAGATAACATATTCAGGACCAAGTCTAAGTGATGACAATTTGTTGTTCTTACGGTTTTGTTGGTCTATCAATATATATGAATGCTTTATTTCTTCTTCTTTTTTTGGTTGTTGTTGCTCTAGGCTCCTTGACACTGATTGACTTACCTGTATGCATACAAGTGATCATCTGTCTATCACGATAACTGTACGACGCTTTTAATACCAATTCCGGGCCCCTCATAGAACACAACCATAGAAGCGGCAGCTTTCTTCTTCGAAACAGCTGCCTATACTAAATTATTATAGTCAAGTGTACCCTTCACACAGCATAGATTTTTTTTGTTTATATATAGTTATTGGGCTGTACTATGTCTATTGCCACGAAACTTGGTTTAGCCTATGGTGCTCATCACCGGGACCCTTATCAGTCCCGCAGAGGATTGATAATAAATGATCCTCGTCGTTTAGTACGCCCTACATCAAGCGGGGCTAAGCCCAGCGCATGGCTTACAGACATGCTTTCGGTCTACTGGCAAAATGATGCAAAACAAAAGGACGAAACGAAGAGTGATCCAGCAATGGCGATGTGCAGTCGGGAGGTCCAAGTATCTCCAGAAGATCTTGGCCCTTCCGAAGCGGTTGAGGCGGTAGAGGTGGAATTAGCACAGCCGCCGCCAACTCGGGTGTCCATGACCGCACCGGCACAGCCAACTGAAGAAGGCGTAGATCCCATCGTACCACAAGTGGAGGAGCCGTCAACAACTGTAGATGCTAAACCGTCCCCACAGGGCGGCGTGCAGGCCGAGGATCTTCACCCGAGTACCCAAGGCTCACCAACAGCTCCCGAACGGCATCCTCTTACGGTTACTGCCGAAACTGGCGTATGGGCGCATCAAACCACTGTGGACGCTGGAACAGAAATGCTACCTGATGGGATTGAAGCGGAAGACCGTCTGAAACAGTATCGGCATGAAGCGGAAGGAGAGCTGAGGGGAGTCATTCCTGCGGGGTGTCTCAGTGAGGTGGTGGACTGTATTTTAAACAAGATTCAGACCCAAAATGTCATGGCCGTAGCCCTGGACGACATCAACCAGCAGGTCACAGAACATGTTTCCCAGCCCCCAAAAAAGGAGAAGAGCTCAACACATCCAGCACCGCGAGCCGCATCTCCTTGTGCGTCAGATGACCCATCACAGCGCGAGCTGGCAATTTATCTGTATTCCCTTCGCAAGCAAGTTGTCGAGCTCCAGAGCCAGATGGACGCTCAAGAGGCAGCACTGCAGCGCGAACTGCGTCAGCAAAAGAAGAAGGGTGGTTCCTCCTCCAAAAGAATCACTGTGGAAGTGGTCAAGGCTTATGATGACGATCCTGTGCCGTACAAAAAACCTCCATTTCGTTTGGCACATCGCCCTGGCGGAGACAGTGACGCCTATGAAATGGCTTTTGATGATGAGTCCACACATTTAACATCCTCTCGAACCAGTAGAAGCGCCGTATCATCGCACTCCAGCAGTGGCATTTCGACGGAAATATCGAACAAGAAATCGAACTCCATTGCATCATCCATTCACTCTTCCAGTTCTTCGTCTATCAAATGGCCAGGCCAGAAAAAAATACCCGCCCATCAAATGTCCAGCAGCAGTAGTTTCAGCAATAGCACTATTTCCCACCGCATGCCGCAAACTACACGACCTCGAAACGCTGTCAATAGCTTGGCTGTCGTGTCACGATCTTCCTCTTCTACGCAATCCTCACGATCCTCTACATCTTCCAGCAGTGTGTCCATCGATGAACAAGCAAAGCAGGCGTTTCTCAACCGTCTTGCTAGACAACCAGCAAAGCGCCCAACCCAATCGTCCAGTACGGATACTACTAGTTCTTGATTTCCAAGGGATCAAATGACTTGAAAATATACTTGAGAAGTGCGTTTCCTCTCAACTACTACTTCAAGGAAACATCCCTGTAGTTGTCATCCGATGATGAATTAACAGTCTAAATGTAGTTACTCTGAGAGAGAGATCATGCTGCACAAACTGCACCGTTTGCATCGCATTCTGATTTCTTGTCTCTTTGTTTGTTTGTTTGATTTGAAGGTAAACGGTGTATTTTAGTTGTTGTTTTCATAGCCCCCACCCCACCCCACTTTCCATCCCTTCTTCTTTTCCGATTTATTCAGTCATGAGTGACGAGAACGATTTGAACTCTCCTCAAGAACCTCTTGAAGAATCTTCTCCTTCACCACAGCAGGAGTCAGGAGGAAAACGCCGCTCCAGAGCTAAAAAGGGAAAGAAGAACCATAACGCCAAAGAGGAGGATCTGCTGAGCAGTACGCCTCCGTCGGAAGTTCCTGCTCCGCTCGACACTCCGCATCTCTCGTCTGAGAATATATCACCGGCTCCCCATGTCCAACAGCAAAAGCAAAACGACCCTGATCCTTCCCATGAGGCGGAAGTGCCCTCACCGGAAGCTCCCATTCCTGAGGCTGAGTTGTTGAACGACACCACTATGAAGCCATCAAAAGACTCTACGCAGAATACTAAATTGGAAGAAGAGTTTAGGGCCCAACCCACCTCAACGCTTGAACGGCAAACAACTTCTTCAGTAGGCCCCGGGAGTCCTGTCTTGGATCACATTGATTTCAGTAGGTACACCGATTTGTTTGTCGATGTTGGAAAATGCAAGACTTCAGGACGAGACATCAAAATTTGCTACAATATTTTCGGCGACAAGAGAAACCCGTGTATTTTATGCATCCAAGGACTGGGCACAAGTTTATTGGGCTTTTCCTTGGATTTCATTGATATTTTGGTGAACGCTGGATTTTGCGTCATTCGCTACGACAATCGTGATTGCGGTTTAAGCACTTCTTTTGATGATGTTCCTGGAGCTGCTCTGTTCCGTTACGTGGTTCCTGAGTGGGCGTCTGTGGGGGAGCGTCTTTCATACACGTTGTTTGACATGATGGAGGATGGAATGGGACTGCTCACCGCTCTGGGAATTGAGAAAGCTCACGTGTTCGGTCTCAGCATGGGTGGAATGATTGCGCAGCTTATGGCCATTCATCACCCAGATCGAATTCTCTCTCTGAATATTCTCTTTTCCCACATGGGCGGCAAGGATCACATTGAGCCACCAGTGACAAACCTCGTTCGCTTCCTACGTAGGCCGAAGAGTGACGCCATTGCCGACAAGATTGAGGTGATGGTGCAGTTCATTGAGTTCCTGGGACAGCAGCAGTACCAAAATGATCCTCAAATGCTAAGAGAATACTTCGACATCGTAGCGGCGCGGAACGGCAAAATTGAAGTTGCACAGAAACACCATGTGTCAGCCGTTCTTCGGGCACCGAGCCGAAAGAAGGCGCTTGAGAAAATAACGTGTCCAACTCTTATTATGCATGGAATGGTTGATCCGCTCATTCCAGTCAAAAATGGGTACATGCTGGCAGAAACTATTCCTACTGCTAAGCTCGTTCTTTTTCCTCGTCTGGGGCATATGTTTCCTCCCCAGCTTCACGAGGAGCTGGCGGACCAGCTCTTGCTCAACTTGAGAAAAGCGTCTCAATAATATGATTTTATTTTGAGTGGCTTTTTTTTGCCTAGCACATACAGTATATATTCAAAAAAGACGAGGCAAGGACTTCTCCTCTGCGCACATTCATCATTATCGCGTTCTTCTCACAATCACTTCTGTGAGACAAAAATGAGAAAAAAGAGAATCGAACTACTATGATTAGTTTTTTTTAGTTTGGGCCTGGCAAGAACGTGGATTTTCTTTTCTTTCCTGTCATCCTTCAGTTTTCCTATGAGTGGATTTCTAACAGATTCTTTTTTTCTCTTTCTCTTTTTCTCTCTTTCGAGCGGTATTGGCACATCTCTGTGTCGATAAAACAGAAGTTTTTTTTTCGATGGGTTTGGGGGTGCCAAGCGTTATCCAGTATTTGGTAAGTGCGTGTCACGGAGAAACTTTCTCAACAAACCCTTATGCTTTCTGAGAGTACCTTAAACGTTCTATCGTTCCCCTTTTTCTTCTTTCTTCATTATTTTACTCGTGGATAGCTAAGGACCTAAGAAATTAAGATTTTCACAACCCCACCCTGATACCCACCCATGTTAGATTATTTTTTATTTTACGAAAATAAAGAAACAACAGATTTACTAAGTTTTTAAAAAACTGCTTACCGCTCAGCATAGCATGCGCTCCACTTCGGCTGGAGTTTCGGCCTTCCTGAACAGCTCCGCCTTCCTGGGGCGGTTCGGCTTGGTCCTCCAGGGCAGGCTTCCCAGTGGGGCGCGGCCATGTTGCGCGCTGGCGCCAAAGGGTGGGGCAGCAAGCACCTCCGGAAGCTGGAGAAAATCATTCGCAAGGCCATGGGCGAGGGAGGCTTTTGCAGCAGCTTCTTCGCCCGTCCCCCTCGCCCAAAACTCCTTCGCCTTCTTCCGGGGGGCGGGGTCTTTTTCCCCTTCCGGAGGAAGGAATTCCTGGGCGAAGGCCCCGTTTGGCTGGGGGGAGCTACCCCCCACTACTGCAACGGAAGAAGGGCGAACACCGAAACAAAGGCACACCCACGACAACCGTATCTCTCACGCCCTTTCGCCCCTTCCTTTCCAGTTAAACCGAATCGGCAAATGTGAACCAAAACGAACGGAACGAGGTCAGTGGCGGCGCTGAAACTGAACCCAGGGGCCGCCCCCTTTGCTAAAAGAAGCGGGGGCAAGACGCAAGCAACAATGGCGCACAGAGAACTAACTGGGCCGCGATAGCCTACATCGGGGGTTTCTCTCCAGTTTGCCGGGTAGCCCTATGCACGGGCAGCCGGCCGGATTATACCCCCGCCTAGGCTGCCCTACGCGCTTCCCAATTTGTTCCGTTTGTTTTCGTTTCAACCTGCGCTTCCATCGCCCCCATCCGTGGCCCATTCTGGGTTGGGGTTGAGGGCGGCCAGGCCCTGGCCGGCAATGTTCTTATTGCCGCGGGGGGGCCACTTCATGCGCAGGAGGGAAGGGCACTTGTGCGCATGAGCGGCGCCAATCTCCTGGGGCCCCTTGGCCGGGAAGCGGTGGCGATGGGCGACGGGGCGATTCTATCGGTGGCGCGCTGTGCATGCCTTCCCTTCGGGGAAGGGGGAAAACCCTGTGGGTGGATCCTGCGCGTCCCGGTTCGCCGCTTTGCGTGCACTTATCGCTTGTTGTGCTCCTTGTTCCGTTTGTTGCTTTTCTCATGGTGAAGGATTTCGTCGCGGCGCTTGGTTCGCTTCGGATTCTGGGTGTGTTTCCCTTGCGCCGCAGGCCTTTGGCATCGCGGCGGTATCGAGTTCTTCCAGATCGGCTGCCCACTAAACCCGGCTGATTCGCGGGATGCAGGCCGAGAGGGGTTAAAATCGCGCGGGCACCCGGTGGGCGAGGGCCCCCCCCTTCAGGGTGAATGTACGAAGGGGAATGCCCGCTTTGGGGTGAATCCAGGCCACGGGATCCCAATTGAGGCGCTTTCCATTTCCGCGCTTGGGTCCTACGGATGCTTGGCGCGGGGGGAAGGCGAACCCTCGCCTTTTGTTTTCTTTACCCTTCCTTTCCTTCTTCATGGGGCATCGGCATGCCTAGGAAACGGGCCAAGCCTGCTTTACGCGCACCCATCGAATTCCCCATCCCACTGTCCCCGAGACATTCCCCAGCGGGAAAAGGCCGCAGCAAACGGGCTCCTTCCCCCAAAAAACCCAATTTGTCGGGCGGCGGGCTGGCAAACGAACTCCCATTCCTGCATTTGTGTGTTGTTCCCCAGGCGCCACCACCCCCTCGATGCGATGGTCCGCCAGCTGGCGAATCCCGGCCGCCGGGGGGGGGGGCGATTCCCAGCCTGTTGTTTTTTTTTCGCCTCATCCCCCCTTTCGCTCACGGGTTCGGGGAGGAAAGACTACATGTCTCGAGGACCTAGGAAGTAGGAAGGGACAAGACGAATGTGATGAAGCAGCGCCTTCGCATGCGTATAATGCATCACATTTTGGAAAGAGCCCCTTGCCTAGACTTACCTGTACCCTAGGAAAACGGAGAAAGAAGGAGTAAAGAAAACATAAGGAGTCAGCCTTCTCTCTGAGTCAAGTATCCGTAGGAATCAAGTCCGGAAACGGCAAGAACCTCTATTCATTTTCTGTGGTCTAGATTCACCCGAACAAGGGGTGATCGCATTCAGTTATCTTTATGGTTTGGCGTTCCCGGCTCTTTGTCTCATTATTTCCTTCCTTTTGAGGCAATTTCATCTCTTCTTCTTGGAGCACGGGAACTAAAATATTTGAAAAATAGTTTTCTTTCATTTTTTTTTTTTTTTTGAACTCTGCAGCTGGAGGCTGAAGATCTTGAGGCTAGAGGCTATGGGTTATCACGTCAAGGGGAAACAAGGAGAAAAGGTGATAGAAAACCATCTTAGCAGCACAAGTAGACAACACAAGAAAACAAGAGAAACGTATCGTTCCTGAGACATTGTAATACTTCGTTTCCCTCAACCAAACTCAGGAATAGAAGGACATATGTCGCGGTGGCGCCCCTGTACCCCGAGCCTTGCCCATAACAACCACCGGCTGTGGCCGAGCGTACCGAACCACGACAGTGAACGGGAACCAAAGGAAACAACCTGATCCACAAACAAAATGCTACAACGAAATACTGAAACTACTCTTTCTCCTTGCATTTTGAATCGGTAGGTCGAAAATGTGGAATGAGAGAGGAGGAAAAAGCAAGATTGCGTGTAGTACGTAACAGCAGCAGAGGTGAGACAGAATTGCTTCGAAGACATCTGTTAATTTTTGATATTTTACCACCACCACACACACAAAAAAAAGACTCAACGAACACAGCATTTTATAGTGCATTAGCCGCTACTTTTCGTTTTATTTTGGAGCTGCTTCTGTATCACTCCAGCGTTGTACTTAATGACTTCTTCTCCCTCGCTACCTTCCGACACCAAGACTTCCAACAGTGCCGGCCCCGAAGCATCAAGTAGTCCTTTCACACCGCGAGTAAGTTCTTCAGGCGACCCTACTTGTGTCGCTATCACTGAGTAGCCAAGCGCGCTAGCCAAAGGGACACAATCGAAATCATGAGGGCGGCGGAGAATGATTCGCTTAACATTGCCACAAATCGGTGGAGAAGCAAATTGAGAAACACCATAACCGTGCTCCAAGCAAACAAACTTCCTTGAAGGCGTGGTGAGCGCCATACCTTCTGCAATAGAAGCACAATGCTCTCGAGCACCAATAGCCAGGTAATCAGCAGTTCCCGTGGAGTTTGCTTTGATTCGAGCTGCAGCAACGTCTTTGGAAATAGATCCGGGGCCTCCGATGACAACAGCATCGGAAGGTAAAGCGTTGAGGATATTCTGGACAGCCTCTCGTCTATTCAAAGTCTGAGCCGTTGGTTTCTCTGACGGTAAGGTTAAATCTTGAAATGATCCCCGTTCTGCCAAAATGGCGAAAGGTGCATGATTTGCATGCAGCTGATTGAACGCCTTGTCCAATACTAACTCTGTATTAAATTCAGGATCATCGCAAGGGAACATTATGGAGAAGGGAATACCTAAAACAGTAAGAATGTTTTGGATATGAAGCCCTACCATCTGATGCTGAGGGTAGTCGTTACTGTCCTGCATTCCACGCCATGCAATAAGCATGAGAAGCGGGATTTTGTCTGCATGTTTATGAGCCAGAGAGAGTAAAGGATTCATCGCGTTTCCGACTCCGGTGTTCTGAAAATAGACCATGGGGATGGACCCGGTAGCCAAATAATGGCCTGCTGCCATCGATATCGCACTACCTTCGTTGGATGTTACGATATGTTGGTCTGCTATTTGGCTAGCATACGCTGCGAAGCCTTTTAGGCTGGCTTCGGGGCAACCAAAATAGACATTTGTGCCGCGATCCTTCAAATTCTTACAGAAGTATTCTGGCGCAACCCCTGCTGCAAGGCGCCTAGTGAGAGAGATCATGCTGATCTGAATCCCCAATTTAGACACAAAAAACAACAACAACAAGCAAGCAAACAACACTTAGCAATGTTTTTAAAGAACCAGAGGGTAAAAGTGGCATGTCTAGCTAGCCAGCGTTTAGCCTCTTTCAATGATCAATTATCCTCGCTTGTCCGTTCCTGCCTTTTATCATTATCTCTTGATGCAAATAAAACCAAACAAGCAAAACAATAAAAACTAACTGCAACGATAATAATAATAAATAAATAAATAAATAAAAAACATAATTCTTACTGTTAACTCTCTAAAAAGAAGTTTTGCTGTATCATTTCAATTCCAGCACACAGAGAAGGCACAGTGACTTCTTTCGTATCGTTGTGTTCCTCATATAATAGCTTTACCACTGTGCTCGCTAATGTATGTGTGTGAGCGAGTGAGCCTTTTTTAACTGGTGCCAAGAGGGCTGCTTCATCAATCACACCTACAGAGAGGGCTGTGGTGCCACCCGAAAGGGCCAAGCACATACCTGGGGCGCCTTTTACATTTAATATTTTTTTAGGAGGCTCTAAAGGCGATTGAACGGAGGGCATAGGCATCATCTCTGTGGGGAGAGTGGAAGAGATGTTCTGTTGGAACCACTCTTCAAACTTGTCACGAAGCATCCGGCATACGGTGTCTAAGTCGGTATGGACCTCAACTGCTTTTCGACACCAGTGAGAAACTTTTGATTTATAGTGAGACTCAGCGTAGCGTTCGTCTAACAGGATAATTGCACCATAATCATTCGCGTGACGAAGACATCGCCCTAATGCTTGATTTACAGCACACATAGCATCTCCGACGTACCACTCCTCGCTGCTGTAATGACGCTTAGCAGCTACTGACCACGATTTTATAGGCCGAAAGGGAATACCCACGCAAATAACCATTCTGGCCATTTCGTCTGAGAAATCGAGCCCTTCCCCCAATTTACCTCTAAACACACCAATAAATAATGCCACGCTTCCCCTCGTCGTGGCTTTATAATGTTCGAGAACATGCTGCGTTTCGGACGAGTGCCGGGGTTCCACAAAAACACGTGAGCCATCCAGAACGCAGTGGTTGGAATAGGGAGACTGGCCAATCACGTCGAGGATACGATCCTTTAACTTGTACAGAACCGAGTAATTCGGAACCATGATGACCACACCACCTTTTTGTACACATGCGGAAAGCGTGATAATTGTGTTGGCCAGCTCCAACAGAAATTTATCCGAAGAGAGTGAGGCATACGTGCTGCGAAGCGAGGCTCCCGTACCAGAGCGCGACAGCACCACCGCAGCGAATTGAGTGGGCGACACCACATGATCCCCTTCCATGTATTTCCACAAAGACCCAGATAGGCCCAGAGCTTTCGATAAGTGAGGAAATGGAGAGAGGGTCCCTGAAGCGAGAATGATTCGGAACGTAGAGCGCAGCAAATGAAAAAATGCCAAGCTGCCATCAACGCATCGAACATTAGACACTATGATACTGCTGTCATCTGGGGATACTGAAGCATGCAGTGCAAAGGCTTCAGGTTTCTCCAAAACAAAACGCAAGATAAGCAACCATCGCTTCAATAAGGCCAAATAGTGTATGGGAAGTTCGAACGGATTGAATGTTACCCCCAAAGAAAAAATGATTCCGTATAATTGACGAAACATTGCTGAAAAGGCAAGTGGTTCCTGTGCGCCTTTTTGTTTGGAACAATATACTTGCCCGCCCGCAGATTTCTTTAAGCGCTCAACTAAAGCTGATGCGGACACATAGTGTAAAGACTTCTGCAGTGATAGGGGCGTCGCTGCCGAGCCTAATTCAATAAAGAAAGCTTTGAGCTCACGAAGAACACTTAAAGCAAATGCAAAGATATCGAGAAGTGTTATTCCACTGGAGAGTGGAAAACTCCTGGGATAGCTCAGCGACGTGGTTTCCTCTTCTGGAGGGGATACCACTGAAGAAAGGGCGTTCAGAATTCCGTCGAGCTGCGCCGTAGTGCCTTGAATACTTAAGGCGTCTTCACACACAGAAGCAATATTGTGCGCCTCATCAAATATTATAATACTGTTGTTGTTGAGCGCTCCTTCAAAGTGGCACTCATGACGAATAATAGGATCTAGCAAATATTGATAAGTACACAAAGATATGTCAGCATGAAAGACCAAGTCGCGAGCAGCGTAATAGGGACATTTCTGCTGTTTTACACCTTCCATGACAAGATCTTCCAAATCCCAGACGGGGTCATTTCGGCAATTACCGATCCCGTGACCATCGATGGCAGAGCAAGCTAGTCCCTCGTAGTTTTCTACACATGGACACTGACTCAGAGAAACGAGCTTGTCACAGACTTCACCTAAATTATTTCCTTCGTGAGGTAGTGCTCCGGAGCCTTTTGCCTTCTGGACAGCGGCGTTGATGCAGTAATAGTCCCTGCTACCTAAAATGTTCATTCGCAGGGGACAACGTCTCGTGGGAAGGGAAGATGAACCGCTAGTGCCGGTCACCCGGTCGAGACACGGATCCTGGCTAGAAGTGTACTTCGACAGTCGCCGCAGCTCACGAGTCACTTGGCGCACCTGTGCGTGCGTTCTAGTGGCATAAAAAATAGTACAACAAGGTGCTGGGAAGCGTCGACGTAGTTCACTGGACTTCCCTTCACTGACATGATCTCGCAATCTTTTACCTCCTGCTCCATTTCCCTTTGTGAATTGACGTATAAAAAGAGGATCTGGGTCTTCCCACCTGTCGCTTTGACAATTGTTTGAAGGGTGCGGTGACCTGTCGTGCCGCCTTTTTCGTGTTACTGGAGTCCCTTGCCGTACAAAAAAGGATCGATCTCGAAAAAACTGTGAAACATCTTTGGACATCATCCTGCGGCAACACTGCTGAAACTGTAGAACGGCAGACAGCAGTGCCATTGTTTTTCCGCATCCCGTTGGGACCTCCAAGGCCAAGACGGGAACGGCATCTCTTCCTTTCGCGTTCAAACCTTGTTGAATAAACTTCATCATTTCTCGCTGGACATCATAAGGGGGAAAAGGCATATGATACCACTGATCCACAAAGATTGAATTAGCATCGGCATTTTGCTGGGAATCCACCAATCCGCTACTTCCAGGCATCACAGATGAATAGTCAACAGCTGAGTCCTGCATTTGGAGTCTCACTACACTTATCGCTCCCCACCCGACTTAAAAAAAAAAATCTTTCTTTTTGGTGGATGTGAAAGCTAACAATCATGTAGAACTGTGATGATATGACTAAAAGCAATGAACGAGTATGAGAATGTATCGAAACAATAATAATAATAATATAATAAAAGTAGTGCGTCAATGGGCAATCACAACAACGAAACACTGATAGCCCGTCATTATTATTATTATTATTTGTTGTTGTTATGTGCTCGTTATTAGTTGCTACGGTAGTGATTAGCTTGACGACAGCATCGTCAGCTGAGCCTAAATGTAGATGTCAATTGAGGCCGCTATGGCGTACAGTTTGCCGGCGAGCTACGTGGACTTTGCTCTCCTCTGGAGTTCTTTTGCTACACTAGTAGATAATTTTTTGTCTTTCGCTCGTAGACCCAGCCGCATAAGCTCAAGCAATTCTTCTGTGCCCATTTTCGCCAAATGTGCATTGGAAAGTCGATACTGCTTCCTAAGGTGCTCAGAAGGAAAACATAATCGCAGCAACCAATTCCACCAAGGATGGACGACAGGGAGCAGATGCTGACGACCAGCTTCTCGGCATTCCTTCATAAACTTCTTAAAAGCCGACCGGCGATCTTCCTTCTTAGCCAACCGAGTTTTAGCACTACCTTGACGTACTGCTCTATGAATAAATGCGCAATCTCGCGGGGAAGGGCGAGTGGGGTCATTCCTCTGAGGAGGGATATCATCCTTGGGTTGACGATACCGATTGAACATCCTGACCGCCGCGTCGGTCAATCCCGATTCTATTTCTATCCTGTTACTATCAAAGGCAGAGTACCCAAGATGGAAAAGGGGGAAAGAGAAAGACGGCGTATATCAGATATGTGGATGAAAAATCAGTACTACGCATACCTTAAAGGGTCCAGCAGTGAACACAATAGGCCCTCAGTAAATAGGGGTTTTAAAATTTGTCTTTCATCGTTGAAGTTCATTAGAAAGATGTTTTTCTTTCTGATGAATACAGCACAGCAAAGAACTTTCTTCCATGCCTACCAGGCGACATTCCACGTATTTCTGTTTAACTTGTAGTACTCCGGCAGAGCTTTAGTGGCCGCTCCGTTCCTTCTCTTTCCTTTTGTGATGATTCGTCGGTCGAATGTGGGGGAAGATCGTGGTGCGCCAGGGTAACGCTGCCTCCGCCTGAACAACGCCTTACGCACACGACGAGAATTTGCATTTGGTGCTAACGGCACGGTATGCCCCGCATATGATGGAACTTCATCATCTCGAATGGTCCGGGCTAAGGGGCCCTCAAAGAGACGGCGTTTCTCTTTGGCCACGTCCAACTCGCGACGCTGCATTGGACGCAAGAGGTGTTCCCTGCCCCACTTTGCTGCACGACGGTACGGATCTTCCCATGGGGGGAGGAAAAAGGGACCCGAATGATTCCATATTTTATCTTCTGTTTCAGGGGCTACATCGACCTCCACTGTGTCACGAGTAAAACCAAAGCCATCCTCATAGTCACTATATATTTCTTGAATGGGAGTGACATACCCAGGGTCTGGAGATCCCATCGATTCCCAGTACGTGTCACAGAGAGGAAGCGTAATAATTTTCTCAGATCCCGCGCAGCGACCCAACTTCATGAGTTCCGTGACGGCGACATTGGCGTAACAACCACGTTCAAGAGAGAATTGAAGAGTGAGTTGCTCAAGTTCCGGTTGATAGGTATACTTGAGATCCAAGGGAAGTCGAACAATAGGCCGAGGAGGCTCCATGAAGTCACTCAGTCCTCCCTTTGAATGGCGCGTCGCCCAGTCCAAGTGGTACTTTTCGCACACCTGTAGATAGAAATCCCCCACTGCGTTCTCTGGAAGGGCGATGTTCTCAAAACTGAAGCCAGGATGTACCACATCTTGGATGGAGATGTCGTCAAGCATCTCACTAGTGGCAATGAACTTGCTGCTCTTGTTCACAGCAGTACGCTCACCAGCGACAGATGTCAAGCGGCGCAGTTCCCAGGGAACACACTGATCCCCTTCGAGTACTCGGCTGCCGCCGAAGTGGTGCAATCGTAATGTTAACACTTGGTTCCACAAATAGCTGGACAGCCGTTGCGCTATAGGGCGTCTTGACTGGGTTCCAAGATCGAGAAAGCTATCCCACAGAACGCCAAGAATCAGTTTCTTTTTTGTGTTCAACGCGTCGCTTTCCCCTGAATATTCGTCCGAGAGGCTAGGACATGATAGAAATGGTGCTTCATCCAGATCTGATGGTTCAATAGAAAAGGATCGGAGTCGAGAGACCACTCTTCGGCGGTACTGATCTTGATTGGCGTGAGGATACTTCAGCGGACGCTGCAGCAGTTCTCGAAGGGATCGAGATTTATCGGTGTAATTCAAGAAACGGAAAGCAAACACAAGAGGATTATGCAACAGCAATGCAAACGCGGCGTCGCTGAGACCTCCAAACCATGAGAAACGCTGGCAGCCGTAATAATTTGGAAACCCATACTTTGTAAAACTCGTCACTGCATCCTGAATGACGGACTTCTCCTCCTTAACACCGCGAAGTACAATTTTAAAACGATTTCCAAAGAGATCTCCAGGCAGTAAAGGACCAGTTTCATACGAGAAGTGGGACAAGGTAAGTCGATGCCCTTTCGAATGAAAAAGATCATTTGCCTTCTTTACCGATGTTGGAGACACATCCTCCAGTCTCACTCGCTGAACGGTATCACCAATAAAGTCTTTCATTCCTGCTGAGGTGATAGCCTTTGGATGGAGACGAAGCATCTGGGAAAGCAAACTCATTGCCGTGCTATGCGCCATATGCTGCTTGTGCAGAATGCACTGTAAAAAATTGTGTTTTTTCTCTTCATTTTCTACAACAGGATTGGAGCAGATTTTTTTTCTCTTGTCCAGAGGCGAGTGGGAACTGGAATCCTCCACTGATGGTATACCGGAATCTTTCCTGTCGTCGGCACATAATGATGTCAGTCGCTGCTGAACGTCGACAGTGAAAAAAGATTGATCTGGAGATTCATGTAGGTCTCCCTTTGGATCTCGGTATTCTTCCCCCAGAATCGAATACTCCGGAGGGAGAGGCGGTAAACTAAAGTCGTATTTGCGAGGTAAACAGCGGCCCCCACACGGTTCATTAGGATCTGCGACCATTTCTGTAACATGGAAGTCTTGCCACTGCTGCCGAAAAAACCCGTGAAAACCTTTCGCTGAGCTGTTCACCAGCCCTCCCATTCCGAAACGAGAGAGAATACCTTGTTCATCGCGCCACAATTCGAAGGGGTGATCTAAGAGAGGATCAGGCGCGTCTTCCTCCACGACTTCGTGAGGCAGCAGAGAATCTTCATGACGATGGCTCGCCCAACAAGGAGACTCCTTTCGCTCTACCTTCACCGCAGCGACAGATGGCACGACGACCTGATGAGTATCTAATGGGGAACCAGAGCACCCGAATGCACGACCTGCGCGACACCCGGAAGTGCATGATTGTTGTCCTGAGGGGCCGTTTTGAAGCGCTTCCAAACGTCGTTGTTTTCTGGATTTATAAGATGAAGCACATTCGTGTGAACCGTTTAACATCGATTTCACAGGATTGCTGATGGGTTTCCTTAACAACCTTCCAGAATCCACCCTAGAGATGACCTGCGGAGACTTCATGACTTCATTTTCAAAAGATATATTATTATTATTATTATTATTATTTTAATGTTTCTGTAAACAGCAGAAACAGATGAAGCGAAAAGAGTAAGACGGAAGAAATGAGTCAACACAGAGGCGTACACCGTACAGATCTGCTTCGGCTATCCAAACAATAATAATAATAATAATAAAACTGTCCCTTTTTATGCTCTGTTCTTTTGTTGAACACAGGATAGCACATGATGAAAGCAACACGATTGTACCATGCCAACGAAAAGCTGTAGTGCAAAGCTCACTTGCCACTGAGTCGCAGCTCACTCGTCCAAGCTTACAACGCAGGAACATGAAAGTGAGTAGTACATAAAGTAAACCAGTTTCTCCGAGAAAGAAACTGGTCTAACGAGCGATCTTTGCCGAGCGCTTCAAGTAATCCGCAGGGAACGTTGCCTCGGGCGTTCTACTGGAATACGCTCCACCTCTCCGTCCTGCAGCCGGTAGCGTTTGAGTCAGAGCGCGAGAAGAAACCGAATTTTGTGCTGCACTGCCAATCGTCGAGGCAAACGCCTGCTTCGGCCTCAGCGAGCTTCCCTTCACACTACTAGAAAAGGTACCTTTTCCAATATGAGAGTTGAGAGCCACATCATCCCCAGACGGATGTAAATAGGAGAGCGGCTGACCATTTTGAGAACTAATTGCCAGTCGGCGACGAGGAGCTTGGCGAGCGGGAGCTTCTGCCGATCTTGCCCGCACCAACTGAGCCATCATCTTTCTTTCATAGTAACTGAGAAGGTCGACATCGATCCCTGATTCGTACCCCAGGGCAACTTCGTTGACCTTGTGCATCTGGCCCTGCCATGTGTACGGCACTGTGCTGTCAGCGCTGTTTCCAAGTCCAGTGCCGTCAGAACGACTCTGCTTTGAGATGCGGTACCGAGGCATCACGATGCTCTCCACCTCCAGGGTAGAAGATTCGGTTTTTGAAGCACGAAGTGGAACCAAGTAGTGCATCTCACCCTGCTGTTCCTTCTCCTCGATACAAAGCTGCAACCATCGAAGAATGACATCCATTTCGGGACTACCGAACCCGGGCTCTTCCGTTGTGAACTGCGCATTGGGGCAACTGTGAGAAATGGCCTCGATCAATGAGCATGGATGGTGACACACGGTGCAGATAACCAAGAGAATAGACCCGATGGCTTGCCATGCCCAGTGTTCGATCTTGGGAGGGTCCCATGTGCTTGGGGGGGTAATCGCCACCGGCGCATCGGACGCTACGTGTGTCGTGAACACTTCTCCGCGTGGGCCCATCCGGAGTTCGGCATTATTGGTAAGGGCATCGCAAGGAGGTTCATAGCACTTTCCACTCAGCAGCAGACGCTGAATACCGACAGAATCGTACAAGATACCGCACAGACGACACCACCGCAGGCCGTTGTCTATTCCCATGTTCTCATTTTCTCCATTGCTCGTGCTGCAGGTTGGGGTATCTCCCCCCTTGGCCTCCTCACTCGCCCCTTGGGGAAGAGAGGTACTTTGGTCCCAACGCCGTTTGGAGCTAGTTGCAACCGTCTTCCCGGAGAGCCGAATCATGGCGAGATGGCGAGCGACGGTAGACAAGAAGGATCGCCCTGCATGTTCGTCTTCTCCGCGGTCGTAGAGCTCCAGCAGCGCTGAGGCAACGTGGTACTCTCTTGTGATGGTGCAGAACCGCCCTAGCAACTCCCCTGGTATGCAATCCATATCGACACCGGATACTAGAACATCAGCTAGATTATCACGAACATATTCCAGCGCCGTGTCTGTTAGCGTATCCATGCGAAGGAAATGAGATGAAAGAACAATGGAGACGGCGTTAGAGTAGGAGAACTTTGGGTTCTCTCCTTTAAGGTGCGCCAGCAGCCAACGAAAAATATCCGTACTACAGTTTACCTTAAGCGCAATAGTTGGTGAAGCGTTTTCCTCCTCCTTGCTTTTGGCTTGGGCATTCTGCTGTTCATCAATCTGCTTCTGGATGAGAGGCTGGAAGTAGCGCATACCCTGCGAGAGTAACTGCAAAGGGCAGTAAAAGACTTCTGTGCGACGCGCGGCCTTGTCGCGCACGGTAATTTGAACTTTACCGCTGCTATTACTAGACGATCCACTAGAACGACGTGCCGCCATGGCGTACGTCTCCCTCTCGACTTTGTTCAACCGGAGACGAGAAAAATGAATAGCGGTCAGAAGCACGGGACTTACCGTTGAGCCCTAAGAGGGAAGGTCACGTTACAAAAAATAAAAATACAATAAACAAATAAAAATGAAAAAATACAGTTAACGAAAGATAACACGTGCGGTAAAAAAAGCCGGAGGCGGGGAGAACCTGAAAAAAACACAGGCTGTGAAAAAGAAAAGGGAAATACAATACAGGAATAAAACCAACAGTAAAAGTTCCTGAAACGCACTACTACCGTCTGACGCGAAGGAGACGTAAGAAAAGAAGAAAGATGCAAGAAATGTTCATTTCTTGAAGCAGCATGTTGGAGATTCAGCATCCACACAGTGGTGCTCGGACTGGTGTATCCGCCAGCCAGCACTTTACATTTTCTTTCATGGAGACCTTCTCTGTGAGCAACATCAAACTTCCGTGGAAACAACATGGCGAAACAGTGGCTGGTTCACCAGCCCGCAGTGCAGATACTGGGGATGAGGAACGCAGCCGCAAACCCCATAGCTGTCATCTAGTGCCCGTTCTGAAACTGGCTTGCCGCCAGTCGAGGGCGATGGAACGGAATCACCCGTGGGCGTCATGGCGGGCAAGGAGGACAGGGAGGTGTAGTACACGGTGGTGTGTCCACCCTGCAAGGAAGCACGGATCGCCTCCACTTCAAGAGAGGAGGATGGGGCCGACATGATCTTATCCTGGCCCTACAGGTCCCGTGTTTCTACCGTGTGGGTAGCAGCGGTACGCTCCGATTAAACTTAGTGTGGCTGATACCACATTCAAGGTTGATGAATAGAGTTTGTGTGTTTGATTCAGTAAAGGGAGTAAGGGGGAAAAGAAGAGAGGAACAAAGCAAAACGAAAGAATTAAAATAGAAAGTACTGCACGATATGCATCACATTAAATCAAAAATAGTGCCTTGGACAGAGTCATTTCGGGGATAGATCTACCAACTTTTTTTTTTGCTTTTTGAGAAGCGAGACGCAGACGAACAACAAAAAAAAATCATCACGGTTGAGAAGTGTCCCTCAACAGCTTCCCCAGACCTTCTAGCGCCACCAATTGAGAGCACAGAGAAATGGCAGCGTCTCTTGACTTTTCGTCTTGGAGCTGGAGCTTGGACTGCAGCCGGCGCACAAGGCGGCCGTTCTCCTCCGGAGAGAGGCGCTCCGCCTCGCTCTTCCGCACGAATGCCGCCACTTCGAGCATTACCTCGCCGTAGCGTGTTCTGTCCTTCACCAGGGACCGAATGGAGCTGCGAATGGAGTCCACCACCCATTCCATCACCGCGGGGGAGTTAGGCACCGCAGCGGACTCCTGCGAGCGGTGTGCCCGCGGCCGGTGCGGCGTTCGCTCCTGGGGGGCAGGCTCGCCGTGGTCTGCGTGCCGGTGATGCGCATGCGGCGTCTTGGAGAGCTGTGCGCTCTCTGACTGCTGCATCCCATGGCGCCGCGGCGTGGCGGCCGCAAGCCTCGACCCGGCCCCGCCACTGCTCATGTCCGCATATCCGCGCGGCGGCTCGTGGGCAGATGGGGCCAACTCACGCGGCCTTGGTGTGTTCATAGCGCGGAGCGGCGTATGGCTTGCGGGTGTGACGGCCTCCTTCTCCTGAGGCGCATCGTGGGACCGAGGGGTGGTGGTGGCAGCGGCTGGGTTGGCGCGATTCGACGGCTTCGGCTCCGGTGGAGGTGGTCCGGTTGGCACTGCAATGGAGACAGGAATCTTTTCATTTTTTTTCTTCTGCGCCACCACGTCGCGTGGCGACTCCGGTGGTCTGCGGTGTGGAATAGGCGTGTAGATAAATACGCCGTCAGAGCCCGTCACGACGTAATGCTCGTGCTTCTCTTCCTTCTCCTGCGTGTTGGCCTGCCACTTTTTGATGCACTTCTTTATATCCTTGGTGCGCACTTCATCCGCATCCTCAAAGACTAATAATGCATTTACCGGCTGCTTCGTCATCTCTCCACTTTTCGTCGGGTAAGAGAATGGGGCCCCCAGGCCTTTAGGGTGAGGCCGCCGCGGCGTCTTGGTCCGGCCTTCCCCTGCTGCGGTGCTGGCGGCCGCGGGGCGTGAGGGGGTGGCGGCGGTGGCGGCTGGCCTCTTTTCCTCCCCCAGCATCTGACTGATGACTCGTGTGTTGTTGTCCATCTTCCCCCGCTCTTCGCGGTTGTACTGGAAGGGCACGGTGGTCCCTGTGTTGATGTGGAGATCCATAACGGCGTCAATGTACCGCTGCGCCGAGGCCCCCCCGCCACCTCTCCGAGATCGGTGCCCAGGCGCATCGCGGTCGGTGAGGCCACCCCTGGCAGAGAGCATGCCGTGCCGCCCCTGCGAGTCTCCGTGGCCCGTCTTCGGGCTCGAGTTGAGCCGCTCCAACTCCTCCATCTTCTCCATCGCACCGCGGTGCCAACTGTTGCTGCGGCCGCGCTCCGGAACGCGGCGGGGCGAGCATCGCGCGGCGGCTCGCGGCGACACGGGTCGCGGTGGCGTCTCCCCCGCTGGTGCCGTCGCCCCCGGCGAGAGGCGCTCGACGATAGGGGTGGTGGCGTCCGCATCCTTTGCGGCGGCCGTCCAGTCCGCCGTGGTAACGCGGCGACGCGGTCGTGTGGCCGCGACTTCACTCGCGGATGGCAGTGACGTCGAACTATTGCTGCCGATGGTCCCTGGCGGCCGCAGCGGGGCCTCGCTGGCCTCGAGGTGCGCCAGCACCGACATGGCCGTTATGACCTGATCGACGTTGGGCCGGTCCTCGGGCCGAGCGGCGGTCATTCGTTCTAGTAATCGCTGCGCCCCACTTGTGCAAGCTGTGGCGGGGAGCTTGACCAAGCTGAGCAGCTCTTCGGCCGTTTTTCCTAGGTGCCAGACATCGCTCAGCTGCGGGTGGTACGTGCCCTTCTCGATCACCTCGGGTGGATATTGCGCCGCTACGGGGACGTTGTTTCTCTTTTTTTCTGCCACAAGGGTAAAGTATGAATGCGGAGGAACGGGTAGACCCACGCGGAGACGGGCTGGGGTGGGAGGCTCCACGTTGTAGTATGCTTCAATCAAGACATGATCCAGCGCCAAGCCGTAGAAGCAGGACTTTACCTTTGTTTGAAGCTCTTTGAGGGCTTGTGCCACAAGAAGCAACCACCGGAAAAGCGTGGGTTCAGAAAAGGACCTATTGGAGGCCTGCAGGTACTCTGTCAGATCCCCGCCTTCACAATACCCAGATACGACGTTGAGAAAGCCGTTCTGCAGTAGCACCGCGTGAATCGTCACGACATGCGGCATATGGGCACTGGCATCCTTCATTCGCTCGTACAGCATCATGGCGCTGGTCGTGTCCTCGGTGGTCCAATCCGACACGTTCACTCGGCGAAGCACTCGCAAGGCGTTCCCTGCATCGGCGTCTTGTACCAGTAAGGTGGCCGAATTGACCCCGACACCAAGCACTTTTTTCCTAATCATTGGAGCCCTCGATCGTCCGCCCCCGCTGCTGTCCTGACCTCTGCGTCAGAGGTGATTCAACGTTATCTCCCAAAAGAGAAAAAAAAAAAAAAAACAGAAAAACAGAAAACAATCAATTTTATCCGACTTGACGCCAAACTAAAATGAATGAGATTAATAAGGATCCCGCTACAAATCACGCCACAACAAGAACAAATTGTTGCGACCAAAAAGGTAACTGCAGCAGCTCGACTAAGTTGTCAACGCCAAACGCACCAAACCAGACCCTGAATAATGAAACACTGAGTTATCCACCAAAAAAAAAGAAGACGCAACAGAACGAGAGAAATATAGAGAGACAAAATTATGAATAAAAGTAACACTAAAACATCTTTTGTGCTCAAAAGAAGTTCAATCTTCTATTGAAAGAGGGCAAGGGTATCACTGAATGTTTTTCTCCTGATATTTTTGACCGCAAATGATGATGAATATAAATTCAGAGAACCTTTCAAGACGCTGAAAACCTTCCAACTAAACTGTACGAATGCAATTGCAACGGTCACAACAATTTCACTAGCAGAGTTCACTAGCAGAGTGCACACGCACTCCACCAATCATCATCAATAACATGTATATTTAATAAACTTATCCATAAAAATACACTCCAGGATAAATCCTATTTGATGAAAAAGCCACTCCACACTGAAAGCATTACTGCTGTGCTGAGCAGGAAATCACTTCCCTCCTGTATGTAGAAAGAGAAACCATCGCTGTGGGCCAAGGACGACGATTAAAAAGTATACAACATGCATAGACAGGATTTCTTTTTCACTTTAGAGGGGCGTTTCAGGAGGCAGTGCGGAGTGAAGGGAAAGAGGGGCAGGAGGTGTACCCAGCGCTGCACAAACAGCACAAACAGAAATAGAAACACAATTAAATTACAGCACTACAAGTTCTACATCCGCACAAGTGCAGTGTATACGTTTAATGAATTCTTTGATGTAAGATTTGAGGCCACACCCCCACCCCTTCCTCTCACGTACTAAGCGATGTGGCTCTGTGGGGGGGAACAGGCACACACAAGAACAACAAAAAAAAAGTGAGAGAAAGGCGTTAACGCATCAATAATAATAATAATAATAATAATAATAATAATAATATAAATAAATATAGAAATAAAACAATAGAAAGTCCATAGAAAAAAAATGATAAATAAAAAATAAATTCACGATCAAATCATTCGAAGAAATGTCTACGGTTGTGATGGAGATTCTTCCAAATCGCCACAGAATTCATCATTTTGGGCTTGCAATGTGTTCCTCCTGTACAACACAAAGTGTTGGACAACGAACACCACATCGTAGACCATGCTGAGAGAACCAAGAATAAATTTAACTGGATTTCCGCTGATACCACTGTAGTTGCTGGTTATGAACGAATCAAGCAACTGTTGCATAACACTGAGAAGCCCACCACTAAAATCACACAGAACATTTTCGATACTCCATCCGTCTGTTCTCTTCCGTTTGTAATTCATGTATAGCTGCGGGAGATACTTCACACACGAGATACCCAACTTGATGTACGAGAGACCGTACAGCAGTGCTAGCGTGTTAAAAAAGTGAGTATCCGGAGAACCAAACAAAACAATGCACAACAGCCATATCATCACGAGTCCAGCAACAGCGGTAAGGCCATATCTCACCGCCAGCATTACGTGTTGATGAGGATCCCGAGTGTAGTAAACAGCTTGCAGGCTGTTGAGGATACTGGCACCCAAGGCCCAAAAAGCAAAGCAAACGTCATTGAGCACTACAGTGGATGTTTCACCATTATAACGACGCGCGTACTCAGTCTTTACAGAGCTAAAGGAGAAAAACGCTAAGTTGTATAAGGATAAGCAGGTGAAACCAAAGGTATTGAGCGCCACGTAATCCAAACTCTGCCCCACAACACTGTGCCGGCGATAGTTGATAATAAGCTGAGGAATAAACGAGATTCCCCAGATAAGAAAGTACATCCAGCCGATAAAAGCAGAGATCTTGTCCCACGGCGGAGGGTCCGCGTTCCCCACCGGCACCGTAGCGGTAAGCAGCAAAGCCATTATGGTAATCCCGACAACGCAGCAAACAATGACTCTGATACTGAACTCGAGGCCCGTACCTGCCTCTGCATATTCGGTGGAGGCAATCACTTCGGACGGGTGGCCCTCCACATGGTCGGAATTTCCTTCGCGCTCAAAAACGGCTTGATAGTGTGGGTTCTTCACCACGGTCACCGGCGGAGGGCAAGAAGGAACGAGTGGCGGAGCTCTTTCGCTCAGCTCGGTCACGGATCCGCTCATTTCGTTGCGGCTCCGCATGCTCTATCCTAAATGCATTCAAGTGCAGAGAAGTAAAATACACAATCGGAAAAGTGGTGAAGAAGAGGGTATACCGGGAATGCAGCGCACTGCACGGGAAGACATGTACGAGAAGGCTCGGGAGTCAAGCATTGAACAACACCGTGAATTAACGCAGCGTAGGCCGCTTATAATATCTAGGAAACTATTAGAAAAAATAATAATAATTGTGAACTGTGAATAGACCATCATTGGGCAGGATAACAACTGAAAAAAAACAACAAACGTGTACACCATTGAGCACAGTATAGTTGGCTCCGGGAGCAAGATTCATTAAGACTCAGCTCCTTTAAGTTCGCTGTAATCGATTCGAATGACTCGACCATCATCGGTTACCTTGAGGTAGTCTTGCAGCAACGCCAGGGTCTTCTTCATACCTTTCTTATAGAAGCACCGCTGAAGGGGTAAAGGTACGCGCCGCATCAGTGCAGCGCACGTAAGCCCCTTTTCATTGTCCGGTAGTAGAGGGAGTACAAGACCCACGAGATCATCCTTAGAGAACTCGGGAATCTCCACCTTCGCCCGCTGAATAATGATAACAGAGGGGTCATCGGGATACGGCCACAGGGTGAAATACTCGGGAAAAGAGTTCAGTAGGTCCTGAAGCTCCTTGAGATCATCCGGAATACCGGAGCGCACGGAAGGAGGCACTAACGAGAGGATATCGTTCAGTTCAGCGCACTGTGTTAAAGGTAACGCATCATACAACTCCTTAATCGCCCAGTCTATCGAAACGTTATCCGCAATGGTTGCTGGAATCTTCAACACGGGGTCGTCCGGGGAAAGCTTGTTCTCCCTCAGCCGAATGTCCAGCAGCGTATCTGCACAGGCTTCGTACTCGGGCTTGAACAGATGCACCTTCATACAATCCGGAGAAACAACAATAGCTTTGCCGTGCAGGCGGAGAAACCGGGGAAAGCTTCGGTACTGGTTCTTGATGAGAACTTTCTCCTTCTGTGACAGCAGCGCGTACAATTTCCCGGTGGATACCGCCGCGGCTGCCTTTTCTTCCGCGTAGTTTTTGCCTTCCGCTGCCGCTTCTACAGCCGCAAACAACTTCTTGAAAATTTCCTTCTCGGGAGACGTTTCCACGTCGAAGTCGTCCAGGGAGAAAGGCGCACTTCTGTACGGACGGGAGCGGAGTTGCCCCTCGTTGAACTGGAAGTAGTCCGGGTACTTCTCCAGAAGACCAGTCACACCCAGCCTCGGGTCGAACGCTGGGTGGCGCGACACGATGTCGGAGACATCTGACAGCACGGTAGCGATAGGCGTGTACTCCGTGGGCATTCGAGGTGCCAAGAAGCCAACGAGATTCGCCTCAGAGTTTCGTGGAGGTCGCCGCAAGGAATTACCTAGTGGATTACTGGAGTCAGCGAAACTGCTGTTGTACAGCTCGTCGCCTTTTCCTCGACGCGGATGAGAGAAGTCTTGCTTAAGGCGCAGCTCACTATATCCATGCTGTGTGCGAATGTCAACGTAGTGCCGGAACCGTTTCATAAAGAAAATAAAATTTGTGTCGGCGTAGAGCTCTTGGATAGTCTTTGGCATCTTCGACGCGATAACACTTGCTTGCACAAATGAGGTGGGAAGGTAATCTACCATTCGATCCAGCGTCTCGATCATGGTGCGCGGGCGCCCCGTTCCGGGGTTTGGAGATGCCGTAGACGGCCCAGCGTCAAATGTGGGCTTGGGAGGCAACGGGGGCCGCGGTTGCATCCCTTGGTGGCCGAGGTTACCACCTCCCCCGCGGCGCTGGGGCGGAGCCTTTGGCATCATGGAGCGAAGAATAATCCGAGAATGCTGAATGTTGTCCTCGCTGAGGAACTGGACTTCTTGACTCATGTTCTGGCGCAGGAACCCGGCTAAGCCCCCCTTCCCCCCTGCTGGCGTGGAGGCTTGTATCGCCCTCTTCACCTCGGGAGAGAGGTGGGCCTGCACGTCTTCGAGCGACTTCGCCTCTTCCGGCTTCCCGGTGCGACTAATCGCATCCAGCACTGCCTCGCGCAGCTGTGCCATCGGCATACCGCCCACAGGATGGCGCAGCGCGAGCGAGGCGTGAAGTGCATCCGAGAAGTATCGAGCAGAGGAGGTGGCTGGCCATCTTCCTTGAGCATACGCCCGCGCCACTGCCGGTGTGAGGACGCGTGAAAAGACTGCCGACCAGCAAGCGTTACTACAGTAGTGCTTCATTCAAGAGAAGTTGAACAAAAAATAACTATATGCGAGATTTTCTAAGAAGTCGATGATAATGAAAACCAACAAGAGTCAAAAGAAGAGCAGAAGACGCTAAGCAATGACACATATACACACAAAAGAGTCTCTATCGAGATGCCCAGTTTGAGATATCTTAACTGAACGACACGAAAAAAAGCATCACAAACGCAAAGGTGGGCTGTTGGTGTAAGCGTTGTTGATATTTGGGAGTTCTGAAGAAGCGCTGCGATATATTTCTTTGAAATCATAACGGTCTGCGTCCTTCTAATTCTACATGGTTTCTATCCGTTCTTTTGAGGTTCATGTATTGATCTTCTATATGTACACATCAATTTTCAGTTGTTTCGCTGCGAAGCGATTCGCTTGCATCATGTAGAGGCTTCGGCTCCCCCTAAACCGAAACTAAAACGGAAGCTTGGTGTAGGGTAGGTCCGCCTCTCTGCGCGGCCGAGGAGAAAACAGACACGATGACCGCTGGAATGCTCCGGCCTTTTGAAGGCGTCTGCGATATCGCATCCGCTCTCCCGGAGTCCTCATGTCACCATACGTTTCCACACGTCCGCGAATGATGCCCATATCTGCGTTGACTTCATCCAGTGTAATCACTCTCTTCTTGTAGCCGAACAGGAGGTGCTGATTCCAGCGCTCCTGGATATCTCTTCTAAGTAGGTTCATCGGAAGAAGCCGTCGGTTGCGTGCGAGGTGCATGGCCCGCACAACACGGCGCTGAACCGTAGAGTAGATGGGAGTGCCGTACTGGTCTGTAAAGACGTTGTCGTCAGTGTAGCACGGGATCCACCCAACGACACGGCCAGATCTTCGATCGGCCAAATGAATCAGCTTGTTCACGTTGATAATGCGGTGTCTTCCTAACTCCCAAGCGGCATCACTGGCCTCCTCGTACTTCCGCTCCAGCTCGAGAAGCTTGTCCTTGCGGTGTTCATTCTGTCGACCAGCCCACAGAGAGCGCATCTGGCCAATAACAGCGCGGAGAAGTAGCTTCGCCTTCATCTGCTCGAACATGATGCGTTCCACTTCGGTTTCCCCGGCCTCCACACCAGCGGCCATCTTCTCCTCCTTGTCCACATCGACCTTGGTGAGCTGGAACTGGCGGGTCTGAGGAGATCGCCGAGCAGAGCGCTTACCTTCCGTTCCCTCGCCGCTGTCATCTGTAACCAGGGAAATTGTGTTGGCTGGGGATTTTCCGGCGTGTTCGCGATAATACTGCGCTACCTTGTCCACGCTGTTCCGCTGGCCGAGATTGTGGACGCCACCAAAAGGTATGCCGTCGCTGCGGTATTGGGCCCGTCCAGATCCTTTCTGTGGATCATTTGGCGATGGAGGGTGGTACGCGCGTACACGCATGTATTCGTCGTCGTGGGCCGCGTTGGCCGGGTCGTTCCAGTCCACTTCTGCATTTTCGACACCAGAGCCAAAAGTGGGCATATTATGCAAAGAAACCTTCCGATTGGGGTTCGCTTGCGCACCGCGCCCACTGTTCTTTAACATTCCTGGTACAAGGTTCGGCACCGCATCGCTGGTACGGTACAGCTCGCTACTGTAAAGGCCTGCGTCAAAGAAGTCTTCTCCAATAACCCCTTCATGCATTTGAATGTCTGCCTTACGTGCTTCCGAGACACGGCGCTGCATTTCTTTGCTCTGATCTCCAGTCATGCCCATATCCAAGTCGTTCAAGTGCTTCAGCCGATAATCCATATCCTTCAAGGCGTCGACATTCGCGTGAGCGGTATCACTGTAGCGGCGCAAGGCTTCCTTCATCCGAGCAATAGTACCGACCGACTCCCGGTCGCTCGTGAAACCAGCGCCGCGATCGCCTTGAAAAGAACTTCCGCGGCGGGACCATGAAAGGTGTCGACTCCCAGTTCCGTCACGACGACTGCCGCGTCGGAGCCGCATGGAGTTGGAATCGCCACTGACAGAGTCTTTATGGCGATCAACGTGGTACGCGTCGTCGTCGACATCCGACTGCTCCTTTTCCCTCCACTCTCCCTCTTCGCTCAGCACGACATTCTCATCCGTCAAGCGTGTTGAAGCCATTTTAAGGAGATCGTCAATGACGTCGTTGTAGCGAATTGGGTCCAGAAGGTAGAGTTCACGGGCCTGCTGTTCCAGCATTTCCATTTCCGATCCGGTGTGCATCTGAGGATTGGACGTTGGCACACCACGGGGGCCCCTTCGAGGAACGTGGCCCTCCTTTGCCGCTTTTGTCGCCACCGACTTCATAATGGAGGCAGCGTGTGAGATACTATCGCCCATGTGAGTGACTTCAGTGGAACTAGTGTTGGCCGAGCGGAGGGAACGAGCGGAGCGGCCGCGCCAGCTGACTCGATTGGTGATACTGCTTTGCCTGCTGTGAGCGATGGAGGCGTTGGAACTTCCAGGGGAAGCAGACTGCTGGGTGATCGCTGAGGCGACCGCCAGGAGGCCGATCTCCCTATTGGGTACAGCATCCGCAGGGAGTAGCACCTTGTAGTCGCCCGTTGTCTGCGAGCGCTGGACTTCCACAGGCGGTGCGCCTTGGGACACAAGATTCTTGTGAGCCTCCGCAATAGCGTTTTGTTCGGTTGACAGGGAATAGTAGTTCGACAAGTCATCTGCGTCCACGGTTTGTCTTTCCTTCTTCTTGGCTGCTTCTTTTGCCTCTTTCTTCATCTTTGCCACTTCCGCAATGAAGTTGTGTGCTTCTCTCTTGGAGGGCATTTCGGTGAGTGATCTGGTTCCTTCCCTACCAGCAGAGCCACCAGGCCGCTTGCTTCTCATACCCTGCTGGTAGGCGGAGCTCTGGGTCTCACTTTCGTAATCGTTGCCCGCTGTATCCACCATTTCCACGTCATTAGACGAGGACCTGTTCGGCTGAAAAAATTCTTCATCATCAAGGTCGAAACGTATGCCGCCGGTGTTGCTGAACTTTTCCACTTCTGCAGTGCTGTGGGGGCGAGATATTGCGGAAGAAATAGAGATAGTTGGGGAAGGGGATGTACCTCCCTTCCAAATCTCTGGCACTTTAACGGGCTTCCTCTTTGGAGGATTCATGAGTAACTCATACTTCGCCTCCTCTTCCACTTGCTGAAGAAGCGCCTTCAAGTCGAGCTCTTCCATGGGTGTGATGTTCTCGTGAGTGATGCCGATGTCCGCAGCAGGGACCATGCGGCCGTCCTTCAAAATAACAAACAGTCTACCCTCATTGTCCACCACCACAAGGCGGCCATTCGTATCCACCCCGTGACTCTTGTAGCCCCTTACTTGAAGCGCCTCAATATCCTTGGCGGTGAAGAATAATTCGCGCTTAGGGGAGCCCGACGGCGACACAGACTTGTTCGCAGAGCCAGCACGGCCAGAACTCGCTTGAAAGGGGCTGGGGCTACCGCTCCCAACACTGGGATCCGGAAGGATCTCCTGCACCCCACCCGTTCTACCACTAGGAGAGGAGCGATATCTTTGGGCTCTTCCTTGCGCTGTGGAGCTCCGAGGATCTCCGAGCCTGGCGGAAGAGGGCCGATCGGCTGCGAGCTGCGCCGTATAGTGATCCAGAGCCCGTTTCTTCTTCTCCTCGAGAGCCTGCTCCAATGAAATACCCGCGCTGCGAGCAGCTTTCTTCTCTTCCTCGGTGAGGGTCATGTTGTCGACGTCTGGGGGCTTGACCACAGGGCGCGTGCCTCGGAGGGGCTCCGGGGCGGCAGACGGTGCCGCACTCTCTCCGTCTCCCTTTTTGCCCTTTCCTTTTCCCTTGCCCCCCTTTTCTTTTTTACCCACCGCCTTGGCTACCGCAGGGTTGATCTTCCCAGTCCCTGTTCCCATTTGAAGGGAGGAAAGTAAGTTCATGTTATTTTTGATGGCGTCCTCCAAGGGATTCGTGCTCTCCTTGCCCCACGTGTCGGGGGTACCCTTTTGGAACAAGTCATCCTTACCGAGCACCGGCGGAATAGGGCGGTACTTGGTGGCATCATCGTCCGAGTCTTCGGTAGGGGGAACAAAACCCGCGGTGGCGAGTCGCCCAGTATACACAAACGCTCCCTCGCACGAGGAGATGTCGGGCAGCTGAGGCTTCTTGCCCTTCTTCTTGGGAGGTTTCTTTTGAGCAGTGGATTCTAGTACGAGATACGTTTTTGTGGAGTGTGGGGCGACGTTTTTGCGAATCGGTTGTATGTCATTAGGGTTTACACCTTGAGTAATCCGCAGGTTCTTCAACTTGTTTTGAATAATCTGCAAAGTTGCTTGAGCGTAAGAATCGGTGGGATTAAAAACTTCTACAGTCACTCGCTCGTACGACAAGGGAGCCCCGGCATCAAGGAGGCCAGCCATTCGTCGTGCGGCGTCGTCCTGGCTAAGTTTCCCCTTGACTACAAACTGAATACCGCAGGAGAGGGTCTCACAATGAAGGATATCCTCGCCATTATCTGTTTGAATCTCTTCTACGGGACCCGCCGGGCCCGCTTCCTCTTCCTCTGGAGTGATAACCGTGGCTTTTGGAATGGGCGTTGCCGGCTTTTCTGGGCGATCCAGTTGAGAGTTTGGTGTTTTTAGAACGCTTCCTGGTGCTGGTTTCTCGACCTTGTGCGCGTTGCTGGCAGCCTTTCCCATGGTGAACTTCATACCATCTTCCTCTTCCTCATCGTCATCCTTCTTCTTCTTTTTAAGTTTTTCTTCGATGTCTGCAATCCATTCCTCCTCGGTCCGGCGGTTTACAATCCTTCCGCCTTGCTTCACCTCCTCGATAAAAGCAGCGTAGTTGTGCAACTGATATAACTTCCGCATAGAGAGCAACAGATCCGGCCGCAGCTGCAACACCCGGCGGGACTTCTTGTCGGCTGTCGCCAGACGAAACACTTGAATGATTTCTTGATCCCGGTTGATGGCAGCGATTTCTTCTTCCACCGTAACTTCTGACAGGCTCTTGGCGGAAGATGCAATGGAGTCCTCCATGTTTTTTGGCATGATCGATGACGCTCCATCGAGCGGGGTCACGGAGCGAACCTGGGTCGTGTTTATCGCCTGCACCTTGTGAGATGACTCGCGAGAAGAAGAAGAGGTGGACAGCATTGGCAAGACCCCCTCTTCCTCCAGAAGGGCCTCTGCGTGCTTGTACGCCTCCACAGGAACGGCTTCGTACATGAACCCCAAAAGATTGAGCCCCAGCAGCCTCTGCTGGCGAAGGTTCCGGTTTCGAGTAGAGGGTGAAGGAGGGGGATTCTCTTCTATGGTGGTAGAGAAGCCCACGAGACTCGGCTCCTCCTCTTCTTGGTTCTCGTTGATCTTTGTAGTGTTCAAGCTGCTCTGGCCTTTCGATTTCAATGCCATAGAAGCTCGGCTCGGGGAAAAAATCGCAGGAGCAGTGAGAAACGTCTGATCGACATCGATATCCGTAAACATCCTGGAGCTGGTTCGTTGTGTCCCGGAGTTGATAGAAAGATTCGAACTCCCTGGTATCCCCGATTCGTCGTCCTCCCCCCGCCCAGCAGTAAGGGCAGCAATGCCCAGCGGTTGTACCCCGTCTGCATGCTCTGCCTCCATATTTGCCTCTCGTTCGGTAGGTACCTGAAGAGCCACAGCATTAAGAGATGTAGCCGGAAGTTTCGGCTTGGCGGCTGGAATGTCCTCCGTGAAAGCATCAATCGTCAATGCAAGATCCAAGCTTTCAATGAGCCAACAAATTTCTTTGAAGTTCGACTCGGACAACGTGTAGTCCCAAGCGGGGCGAGTCAACCGCTCCAGGACATCTGGGTGAACGCTTTCTTCCAGGTGTGTTAAATGTTCTTGAATAGAATTTGTCAGCTGCCGGAGCGCTGGAAGCTGGAAATCATCGTGGTCCAGATCCCTTCTATTCATCAGGAAATTGTACTCGAGTTCATACTCCTTCTTTTCTTCGATAAGTAAGTTTAACTCTGGTGTAGGTGGAGGCCGTTTAGTCGCTGCTTTCGCGTCTCCCTCGGTGTGTAAGGATTCTGCATTCTCTAAATCTTCTAGGTGATCTTCCACCTTTGAGGGAGCCATATAGGGTAGCTTTCGAGCTTGGGCATCGAATGCTCCTTCCAGTACGGCTTCTATCCGCTCCGCGAGGTTAAACCGTCGCCCCACAAACAGCACAGCCTTCGCTTGCTCGAGTTCTAGCAGTTGTTCTAGTCGCTCCGTGTCAGAGCGAGGCTTTCGAGTCATCTTGCCAATTATTTCGTGGTAAATAGCTTCAGCCATTTGAATGCGGCGAAGTACCAATTGAAGTCGGCGGAGGGTAGGGTTCTGTTTCATCTCGAACTCCGTATACTCTCGGCTAAATTCCGACCTCGCTGTTAAGACTCGTTGCGCGGGTACGTCATCTGCATCCTCGCGAGGAGTGGCGTCGTAGTCATCCCCCTTACTACGTGCTGTGCCTCGCCACCTCTCCAGGTCTTCCTGGACGACCTCTTTTAACATTCCACGAGGTGTTTTCTTCTCTGGCTTCTTGTCTCCCATGCGAATACTGAGAGTAGTGAAACCAGTGCCTACACGATCATCAGAGGAGGAGCTTACGGACGCTGGCTGCATGTCCCACTGCCGAATGAATGAGTTTCCTACGCATCGAAGACGATGCAGCTCCGGAGTGATGGACTCATTATTCACCACTTCATTGAGACGCACAGAGCCAGTGTCGTTGTTCCCCATCCCTAACATGGCTGTACGCTGCTGCTGCTCTATCATCTCATTTGGAAGTCGTCCAACAATCGTCTTGGTGGACTTCTTCTCCTTTGTGTACGTATGTTGCAGCATTTGGGCGGGGGGGAAATGCACAGTCCTAAAAAAGGGGGGAGGGGGTCAATCAATTGCTTCGCAAATTGAAGAGGTAGAAAAAATGTGCTTTCAACAACAACAACAAAAAGAGTAGTCTGATGCACTTGGCGTCCAAGAGTATATATAATTTTCTACTATTTGGCGGGCTATTTGGCTTATCAACAATGATAGCGAGCAACCCTCGCTATAGAAAACACTATTCCAAATAGCTACAGCAAGCGATGAGAGGAAGAGAAAGAGAGGAAAGACAACCATCGACGAAGCCACCTTGACAAATTACGGAGTCTCTCACAGACTCGGACTTAGTCCCTATCAATAACAGTAGGAAATCATGATGAGACAGATTGGAGGCTGTTTCTCGCTCTTGTCTTACGGCGCCTGCATCAATTACCATTTTTTAAATACTCTGAACACAACACGATTTCGTCAACACAAACGTCGAAGAAATCGACGCCTGGCATTTGATGAATAACAATAAATAAATGACAAGAGAATTACTGTATTTTTCTCTTTTTCCCTCTCTCTGTCTCTCTCTCTCTTTTTTTTTTTGCACTTCACGATAAAACAATACACCATGATACTGGGGCACGGTGTTGCCCTGGGCACATTCTTGAATAGAGAAAACAGAAAAGGATGGAGTCCTGCTCGAGGCCTGTCTTCCATTATGCATCCTTGAAGCGCCAATAATCTTCTCACACTTAGCACCTGGTGTTTAAGGGTAAGAGAAAGGATCCGGCGGCGGGGCATCTTCCTCCCTCATCGCAAAAGGGAGCAGCTCCTCCGCACCCATTTCAGGCTTGGTGTCCTCGAGGAGGCACACACCCATATGATGATGCTGAGTTAGCGGCCGGTAGCGAGAGTCAATATCGTGGCAGATGTACTCAAACTGCGCCGCCGTCACGCGCTCTGGGTTCTGGAGAATAAAGAATTCAGGCTCTGGCTCCTCCTCCTTCTTCGCTTCGCCGTTGTCGCCTTCGCCGTTGGTATTGGCAGCATCCTTCTCACCGGCTTGATCCGCGGGCTGGTGAAGCTTCTTCTGTCGGATCTCTTCCTCCTTTCGAGTGGTGGAGAGCACCACCGCCGCCTTCCCTGCGGCCTTGGCTTCCTTCTTCTCCTGCTGGACCGACTTGGGAAGTGCAAAAAGGCTCGGCGGAGCGTTGCATTTAAACTGGTAGCGCGGAATCTTCAGATCCTGGTTGAGGCCGATGAAGCACGTAGGGTGGGAAGCTAGGGAAATCATAAGCGCGTACGGATACCAGTTCCAGTATTGCATAAAGAGGAACATACCCACAGTAGACTTCGCCATGCGATGCTGCTTGCGATGAAGCGCAAAGGTGCAATTGCGACCCCCAAAGTCCAGCAGACCGGTAGCCATAATGCAGCCCAGCTTAGAGCATATGTCCTCGCGAGAGTCGGCAATCTTGGTCTCCAGAAGCTGCCGGAACTCCTTCACCAAAGGGTTCTGCTTCTCGGTCACTTGCACCATGACAAGGGATAAGGCAATATAAATACCTTGACGAACAAAAGCAACGCTGTCGTCCTTCATATCCCAAAGGACATCGATCACCTTCGACAGACCCGTGCCGGCAGCGGATACCGCCAGCGCCATCACGACACCGTAGCGGACGTGGGGGTTGTAGCTCTCAGTAAGAACGCGGACCATGTCTAAGCACAACTCTGGATTCATGGAGCACACGAAACCAATCATAATTACAGCATTACGGCGAACGTCATCGAATGTATCCTTCACCGCCGCTTGCAGGAGCCGCTCAATAGCTTCGTTGCTCTGTGTTCCACTGTACGCGAGGCCTAGCACGAAGCAACCACCCAGACGAATCCAGGGGTCAGAGCTCTCTAGTAATTCTGAGGCGAGCGACATGGCTTCCTTTTCGCGCCCCAATTGGATCATGGCAATGGCCATCATAGAGCCGCGAATAATCTTCTCCTTCTGGTTATCCTCGTTGGCAACATTCTTTAGGTCGTTGATCACACTATCGTTGCCGCTGCCCAGCATCAGCATACCAATAGCTACGGCAGCGCCTTCTCCGCCAACAGCCTCCGAGCCTGTCATGCAGGTGAAAAGAGCGTCGTATAACTCTTCATTTTGCAGACCAATGGCGGCTAAACCAAGCCCCAAAGATGCGCCGTGCACCATGTAGGTGCTACTGCTAAACTTCAACAAGTTTCCTTTGATGTAGTCAATGGCCTGACGGCTCCTCGAGATACCGAGCGGCGAGTAGATCATACCCAACGCGTACAGAGACCCAGATTCCCGATAAGGGAAGGCTGAAATGACATTCTGAGGAAGGTAGGGTTCGAGGACTTTCATGGCTTCGTCAATGTGGCCACGGTGAATCAGACCAACAGCGGCGGTGCACGTGAACTTGGACCAGTAATTAGCCTTCGCCAACCAGCCCAAGTTATCACGCAGGAAGCCATCAATGGTGGTACCACAGTACATAAATGCATCGGCCATCACAGTGAAATTGTGAAGCACAGAGCGGTGCGGATCGATGGATCTTTTAACCTGATTGAGAATGTGGATGTCGGCAGCGCAGCGCACATACAGAAAATTGAGGTATCGATTGGTGGTCACCTCGCCGCAGAGGACCGCCAAAAGATCGTCATCCACTGGCGTCTCGCCGCTCAGCTTCTTCAGTTCCTCAATCAACCAAGAGAGGAAATCCTGATTGGCATTTTCGAACACATCAAAAGCCAGCTGATAGGCCACAAGACGGTTCTTCCCGTTCAGTAGTCCATGAATAAGGTTCGCCGTGGCCGGGGCATCACGAAGAAAGAGCAGGCATTGAGTGAGGGTATAGTAGTCCGCAACAGAGGTGCTGCTAGTGTACAGGTCTGCCAACAACCGAAGAATCTCTCTGCGGAAGGTAATATCCCTGAGCTTACAAGCCACTTTAAAGGTAAAGTTTAGAGCTTTGGAGGAGTTGGCCTTGATGTTGTACTGCTTAAGCACGGTGCTGAGAAAGTCTAATCGACGAGCTCGGAGCGTGAACCCGATCATCTCCTTCACATCTTCAAAGGTTTCGTTCTGAAGAACCCACGTTTGTGTGAGCGAAATAAAAAGTGTCTCCAGCCTGGGGTCCAACTCCTTGTGATTCTCCTGGTGCGACACGTACTGATCGATGCACCGGCAGAGGATGGTATCAGTGAAGAGGCTACGGCTCGTGCTGTCGAAGGCCGTGCCAGCGGCCAGAGCGAAGTTAACGGAAGCATCCAGCTCTCCGAGATGAAAATACACCCGAGAAGCGACCAAGGCGGCCATTTTACGCGTCGGCTCCGGCAGTGTAGAGGTCTCGTGTAACTCTTCAATGATAGGCAGGTCACTGCTGATTTCGTACCAAAAGGTTTCCATCAACTTATCGATGCGCTCAAGTGCGAAGAGTACAATGGAGCTATCTTGCTCCCTCAGAAGGGCAAGCGTGCCCTTGGCAGAGGAAACACCCAACGAAGCCATTTCCACTCTTCTCTAAAATCTCTTCTTAACGATTGAGGTGCAGAGAGAGAGAGAGAGAGAGAGCTAATAAAACTCAAAGAGTGCAGACGCTCCTCTAGCAGGAAAAGGATTATTTTCTAGAACCAGAGAATTAAAAAAGAAGACAACGGATGAACGAATAGATAGATATTAGATACACAGATTTGTTCACCGTTGATCACACCGCATTGTCCGCGACACGATGAGCTGAAATTAATTAAGATCTATTTGGTGTATTCAATCGAGTTATAATGCGGTGATGCATATTATATCGAGATTTATCCGAACTAGTTTATTTAGACGTGTTACTTTGTCTTGTGATTATTGCTGCCGCTGTTCTTTACAGCAGGGGTAGGGCGATCCAGACGGGCAACGTAAAACCCATTGGTGGCATCCTTTGCAGGGTCGCAGCGTATAGTGAAGTCCAGCGGAAAAGCGTCTTCGACCTGCCTGATCCCTCTCGTCTTCCACTGTTTGGGCATGATGTTGGTCAGACTCCAACCCCTCGCCTGGACTCGCTCATCGCGAAGCACCTCGCGGATCACTCCTTCGTTTTCCTCTTCATGCACCGAGCAGGTGGAATACACCACAGTGCGACAGTTATCGAAGGATAAGAGCGCGTGGGCCAGTAGCTTTCGCTGCAGACGCGCCAACTTGGTCACGCGCTCCTCGTTACTACTGAAGTTGTTTTCCTGGTCCGCTGCATCAATCGCTGCAGCTTCCCCGTCCTCTGCCGTTTCTCCCACGTCAGCAGGGGAACTAGAGGTCCCACTGGATTTTCGGCGCTCGTACATAAGCGCGACATCCACGCGCGTCACGACACCACTTGCTGAGCAGCTGGGGTCCAGCAGAATCGCCTCGGTCGCCTCCCTATCCGAGGAGGCAAGGTCGAAGAAGTCCATGTTCACCACGTTGACCATCTCCGAAGCCCCTAGCGAAAAGACGCGCTGCTCAAGGAGCTTGGCGCGCCGCTCGTCGCGTTCCAGCGCCATGATCTTCACATTCCCCTCCGCCCCGAGGGCCGCCACGTGAGTCGTCTTGTTGCCGGGTGCGGCGCAGGCATCGATAATGTATTCCAAAGGATTTCGTGCCTCCTCCGCAAAAGACAGCTTGCAGGCGACGGCGTCGAGCAGGACGGCGGCCGGGAGACAAGAGGCCCTGTCTTGGAGAATGAGCTGGCCGCTGCGCACGGCAGGATGCGCATGAAGATCGGTTCCGGAAGGAAACACTAACAAGTTTGGAATCACCGGGTCCTCGGAGAACTTTGGGAGCACCTTCCTGGGCTTCCGTTGCTCGCCGTCCTCATCTCTGGGGCGCTTGTTGGCGTTTTTAGCACGTTCCAGGCGCTCGAGAAGGACCTCTTTAGATATCTTGAGTGTGTTGATGCGGGCGTAACGGGGGATAACCATTTTAGACCGCGACGACTCCGCCTTATTCCCGTTGTCTTCCTGGTCTTCGTCGGGGAGTTTATCGAATACACGAGGTGGAATTGTGTGGTGCTTCTCTACACGCCAGTACGCTTCCCGGAGGTAGGCAGAGGACTCCTGGATCGCCCGGGCGGTGGTATCGTTGCTGGTATTGACGCCCTTCCCCACCACCTGATCATATGCCATCACCATGGCGAGCGAGCGGCTCGCACGAGGATAATATTTGAAGAACTCTGCGGCCTCCAGAACGTCCTGAAGAAGCTCGTAGTGGCGAAGAGTTTCGCAAACGACTGCATACGTTTGTTTCTTCTTCTGCATTTCCTTACGGAGGCATAGCGCCTTCGCCGTACCGGTGCCTTTTCTCACTAACTCCACAATCTCAGCAGCTTGGCGATAAACATCCATCGGCCTAAGACTAAAGCTCCGGCGCAAGAAAAAAAAAACTTTTCTATTAATTAATTAAATCTTAAAGCATGGCACAAGATGTAATTCAAAAAAAAAAAGAGGGAGGGGAAGAAGTATGAATGCCGTTCTCTCTCTTAGACTACTCCATAGGATTCGTTTGTGTCTTCAGCCTATCCGCAGCATCTACAATTTACCAAAGCTTTGACGTCTGGATGTCGCCATCATTATGGACGGCTTTCCTTCACATCAAAGGGGAGAAGACATAATCGCTAGGCGTCACACTACTGTCGTGAATTAGCGTATGGCCCCTTACTTGTATCTCCTTATGTATGGTGCTCCCACAGCCGGCAAGAGCAACTGGGGCCATCGCCCTCCGGTTTGTACCCTAAATTTGAACTCTGCCGAAGCCATGTAGGGTCAAAATGAATAGGTGCAGCAGCGTTCACAAACACTTCAGCACTGCACCGGTTCAACAGCATAGCAAATCCTCGCATGGCGGGGAGACTAAAACGTTTGGATTCATCCTGAGCAGCGGCACCACTACTGCCCTGTTGTGTACCACCACCAGACTTGAGGCAAACAACCACACATTGGCGGCAGCCACTTACACGAAGAATCTGGACGCTGTCAAAGCCTTCGTGCAAGAACAGCTTGCCCAAGGTGGCTGGATCGTTGTCGACGTGAGCATTCACTAGCAGCGCGCCGCCAGGTGCTAGGCAGCTCTGGCATTCGGACAGCAGCGATGCGCTGTGCATCATTTCCCCCGCGTGAGGGTCGTAGCAGTCGAGGAAGATCATGTTGTACAGCTTTTGTGGGGGAGAGAAGCGGGGCGGGGGGGACATGAGCCTCATTTTCCCTGGGGACAGAGCGGCGGACTCCCCGCTCCACGACTCCAGCGGCGGGGGCTCGAGAAAATCTCGCCGCAGGAAGTCGGAGGCATCCATGACATAAAAGAAGTAATTGTGGCGATGTGCTACGATAGGCGGGACGTCCACCGCCAAAGGGTTTGAAGGGGGCCGACTGTCCACTATTGCGTCTTGGCGGAAGCACCGTGGCTTTACGGTCTCACTCACCATAGCCTCGCTGCCGCTGCGCCCGTCGGAGCTGCGCTCGACACTCACAGAAATTCTTTTCCTGTGGTGGTCTCCATCTTCCGAGAAGGTGCGAGAGTAGGGTGGGTGGTGGTGCAGCAGGGCTAGGGGGGCGGAGAGGGGCGGGACGAGCCCATTCCGCACACACAGATCGAGCATTGCCGGCTCAATCTCCACCACGTCGATAGAGACATCTTTGGGCAGGCACGTATCTAGGCACGT
Source organism: Vickermania ingenoplastis (assembly GCA_010157825.1). Taxonomy (NCBI): domain Eukaryota; phylum Euglenozoa; class Kinetoplastea; order Trypanosomatida; family Trypanosomatidae; genus Vickermania; species Vickermania ingenoplastis. The sequence continues at coordinate 307,049 of VFSE01000222.1, read as the reverse complement.
TCCCAGAACATTGCCCCCCAGCCCGAGAATCAGCACGCTGTCCGCTTCTGCAGTGGGAAACAAATACGAAACGCTTGGAGACCAGCGAGTCGACGATGCAGTGAAGCTCCATGAGGGTGTTGTGGTCGGGTGCTGTACGTGATGGACCAACTCATCGCAGGCGTTCCATAGGCCATAACAGAGAAATCCAAAATGTACCATATGATGTGTGTAGCACTCCAGGTGGAGGGGCCTGCCGGGAATAACAACAGACTGCATCGAAAAGGAAGACGGCCGACACTTGGTGGAAAGCTCGACAGAGGACAACTGGTCCACCAGATGCGTACTATAAAACTGAATCGAAATGGCCTGCGAGGTGCTCTCCATGTCGCCCGTAGTCGCGCTGCTTCGCCATACGGGTTTTTTCCGCTTCCTACTATTCGCCGTCGCCACCTTCTCTGTCTTCCCCGCTGGCTGTACGCCAACACACACAACAGTGTCGGCCAAAACGGCGATTTGCTTCGACAGCACAGAGCACGGGAGAGCATCCAAGATGCGGGTCGCGGCACTGCGGCAGGACACCTCAAACGGCGATGCCGTAGAGGTCCCAGCCGCAAAACCTTTCATGAAACGCTTTGCGGTGGAGGGAGGGAACACCGAGCAGAGGTCCTCCATCATCTTCTGGGTGCGGGACCGCTTCTGCCCAACGGGAGAAGCAACGCTGTCCCCTGAAAAGTTTTCCTCTTCGTTTCCAAAGCGTTTGAGGGACCGACACACTGTCATGTCTTCAAAGTAGGCCGTGATCTCATCGCGAATAGACTTCTCAGCCAACTCGATCAACTCCGCGGTGAGAGCCTTCTTAACGGCATTCCTTCGAATGGCCGAGAGACGGGCTTCATCCCCCACATTTTCAAGGGGGTCTAGCATGTGGCGGCAGTGGCGCCAGTCCACATACAAATTAATAATTCTATTCTACACACAAAAAAAGTGGAAAAAAAGAGAGAATCAATTAATTAATTATTATTATCTTTAATAGTGAGATCATTAAAGTTGGTAAAGCGATTTGATTGTGTTTATCCTCCTCCGCATCAACACGCTCACATCTAAAAATACGCAGTACAGGACGCTCTGTTTCCTTTTGGTTTGTTTGTTCTCTTTGCTGGTAATCGTTTGATGGTTAACGGTTCCGCCACACCTGCACCACCCCGTCTCTTGAGGCAGAGACCAAGCACATCGACGCCGCGGCGTCTCTGAACTCATTTCCAGCAATGACTCCAAGAGCTGTCACAGCGTCGTTGTGGGTCGGCGGCAGCGTGGCTCCCTCCTCCTCGCCAGGCCCCGCCCCGCCAAGCGCGCTACCCTCCAGTAACGCCGCCCGCATCCCCCGCTGCAACGCCTGTGACACTTTACCATTGCCAGCCACTTTTGCGGCCGCTGAGAGGCGAACGTAGTACCTCAAGGAAGGGAAGGGAAAAGGTACGAAGGTAAATGAATTGCAGCTCGCGTTGGGAGGAGTGACGGCCGTGGCCGTTTTCTGTCCATAGGCGGCGGAGACGCAGTCCAGGAGATCCCACTGCCGAATGCGACCATCGCCACTGCCAGAGAAGATACGAAGGGAACCATTTTGTTTCAGTTTATTTGTGTCGACACTCCCCGCTTCCACTGCTGGGACGAAAAGCCGTTGCTGGTTCACTGCAGCAGGGGCATTCACCAAGGGGGAGGTGTGAGTGGCGGGCACCAAACACTCCAGCACCTCCCCTGTAGGGACATGAAGGCGCAGCACCGGTCCAGCCGTAGTCGTCAGCAGCACCCACGGCGAACCCGAGCTCGCGACGGCGCCAAGCGGATCACGGCAAATTTGTCCAATGCGCCAATCCGCACGGCCGCGAAGGTCTCCCATAGCGACTGGCTGCGACACATCGCTCACCGTGGTGTAGTAGAGCGGTGCCGCGCGCTCCCTTCCAGCCACACCAGCCGAGTGCAGCACCGTATTCTGTAGCGCCAATTGAAAGCGGAGGTCAAGTAACTGGCAAAGACCCGCATTCGTTCCCACTAGGGCTGCATACCCGCTGCCGTTGTGGAAGAGGCCGCAGGAGGCGGTTGGAATACCGAGTTTTGAACACTTCACCCGAATAGACCAGACTGGGACTATGGAGGGCGTGCGGATATCCAGTATCCCCACGCAGCCACTAGACGCTGTGCTGAGCACCACACTAGGCTGCACCGCCACCATGGATGTGACACCGAACGACCCGGGAGACGCCGGATCGCAGCAGTAGCTGCTGTGTAGAGATCCGGTTTCAACGTCCAGCACGCTGACGCGGCCGAGGCTAGAGCCCAGTGCCACCAGTGATGGAGGGGCGAGGATACTGCTAAGAGGTTCGCTAGGGTCACTGGTCATTGGTTGAGCACAGGTATACGCACGATGCATGAACGCGAATTCTTGCTCCAAGCTTTTAGGACTGGAATGGGTGACCTCGGAGGCCCCCGCAGCTCCACTGGAAGCGTCGCCGAACCATTCGAACTTTCTTACCGTTTCCAACGTCGTGTGCGGACGATAGCGGATGGAAGGCGTATCATCACTGAGACTCTGGTCTGGGGCAACGCCCTCCAGGCCACCACCTGTCCACTGTAGCACTGATGCCACACCCTTGGAACCGGCGCACAAGAGCCTCCCGTATCCCAACCCCACCAGCGCGTAGATCGCTGCGCGGCGCTCCACGTGATGCTGTAGAGCCGTTACGGGTGAAGGCTGCAGAGAAGCCAACAGCCGCCCCCTCCGCCCCGCTCGCGTAGCACTTGCTTGAGAACCCTCATTGGCATCATTGCTTGCACTGGAACGCGACTGACGGCGAACCGGCACGCTTTTCCGCACCTCCAGCTTCAATTGAAACACACTGGAGTCCAGCAGCTCTCCCTCCTCCACGCGCGCAGCGTGTTGCGTAAAAAGGCGTGGCATATGAATCTTAGAGAGGGGTACCTCTGGTTCATAACCAGGTAACGTTGAAACGGAGGAGGCAAACCTAAAAAGCGAATGAAATCGCTGCTGCTGATGAATGAGCGTCTTGTTTTCAAGTGTGGGGGCTTCCGAACCTTTTTCAGAACCCAGAAGGTGCGGAAGCCGCCACGGCAGCGCGGTGGTATGACGGCGCAGCATTTGAGGGAACACCAACGGGGCCTGCAGCAGAACGAGAGGCACCGGCTTGACGAGGAAGGGGCGGACCGCATTGCAGAGTCCGAGGAGAAATGGCGCACTTTGTAGCGCGTGGCACGCCTGCACAACCACTCCTGCCGCGGCGTAGCCCACATCTCTGTGACAATGAATCAATAGCGGCACGGCGCGGAGGACGCAACCAAAGTATTGCTCCTCCACAGCGGTCGGAATAGGGGTAGTCCGACCCTTTTGGGCAGCACGCCGCTTCTCACGAGCCATCCTCCACAGCAACACCGCCAGTGCGTTTAAGGTGGTACACATCAGCGCCGGTTGATTCTCTTTCCGGAGGCCTTTCGTCACAAACGCCGACAAGGAGCTGTGAAAGATTCGAAACGGTCCACCCTTGCCCGAGTGGTATCCCATGTGCCTGCTGCACTCAGCCTCCTCCACTAGCCCAGAGACTTCTGGGAAACTCTGGGCCAGAACAGCTTCCCTAAATAAGGTCGTCACCGCCGAGGGCATGAGAGGAGAGAGATTCCTTTTCGGGGTGGCTACAAACAGCTTGTTCAAAGGGGTCTCCAGGAGCGTGGTCAGGTAGGGCATCACCTCCTCCTGCGACATGCGTGAGCCGAAAATATGCAGCCAGTTGGGGAGCACTCGGAGCGAGCCCTCCACAACCAATGGGTTGGGATGGCGTAGGAGGGTCTGCAGCAATGCCCAGCCGCGTCGTCGAAGACCATTTTTTGCGTGAATGTATGTGTCCCAGAGCGCCACATGGGCCTCTCTAGGGGCCTCCCCAGTGGAAGTAGCGAGCAGGCTGCCTTGGCGGCCTGGTGTTCCCGAGACCTTGCTTGGTGTTTGCAGCGACTGAGTAGTAGGCTCCATTCCTCCGTCCCTAATACTAGCAGCGGCCGTGCTGTAGTTATGGTTGTGTTGCCACTCAAGCGTCAAGAAAGCCATCTCCAGCATGTAGGGGCATTCGGCCGCCAGCTCCAACAAAAGACCCTCCCCCTGCAGTGTCGAGCAAGAGAAGAACGCACTATCCAAGCTACAGTGCAGAGCCGGGAGCACCAATGCAGTCATTAGCATCGAGTGCTCTACAAAGAGGTGCGGCCGGACGTACGGGTCTGTGATGGCCGTCTTCGCCACTAGACTTCCTCTCTGCGCCTTTTCCATTCGAGCACGCATCGTGTGGGATGGCACGACATCGGCTGCTTGTTTGCATTTCGTGTCATCAAGAATAGTGGCCGTAAAAAGTGTTGCCATTGCAATAACAATTCGCCATGAGACTAGCCTCGACATGCTGCTGAATTGTTCCGGATGGTCGATCATGTGCAGTAAGTGGGGAAGAACGCACTCAATCTGGTCCGCCAAGGGGATGTACGGCAGCATCCGACGCTGCAGGCAGAGCAAGCCATCAAAAATAGGTCTCTGTGTCGCGGCACTCCGAAGGCCGGAAAGAAAGACGGGAAGGAGGACAGAGAGAAGATACGTCCCCACTGCGACGCGGTCGAGTGAGCTATGTGTCTCTGGGGTGCGATTGCCAGGGGTCGGTGTGTCCACCTTCTCAAGCTCCCAGCACCGACCCAAAATCTCATCAAAGTTCTTTGAAACAAAAGTTATTTGCCCATCTGGTGTTTTCGAAAGAACAGTTGGTAAGATGTCTTCGTACACGTACTCAAAGAAACGAGGAAATGCGCTGGGTGTGAAGAGTTCCAAGACTTTACTCGAAGAGAGCCGCTCTTCTGGGGCTGCGGATAACAGCGCAGATATCATGTCATGCACGACATGCATCCGGTTTCCATGCGATTCCCCCACGTCATCTTCACGAGTTGTGTCTTGATACGAGGAGCTCTGCTTGCCTTCCTTATCCATTTTTCCTGTGGAGAACAAACCTCTTCTTTGCTTCTCATCTAGCATCTGAGCCACCATGTTCCGACGCTCCACTAGTTTTTCTATTGAATGTAGCGAACGCAGCTCCAGAACGTCGGATAATGAAAAGGGGTGTTCCTCTGTAAAGAGATATACCAGCACGCAGCCCACAGAGAACATATCCATGGTGGCCGTGTGCCCATGAATGTTGATGTTTCCAAGGGTGTAACCCGTAATAGCCGAAGAATGTCCTCCCGCAGCGGAGTCGGAAGACAAAATGCTGGGGGACCTAACGTGCTGGTCGTGAGGGGCCACACCCCCACCCTGCGGTACCCCCTGTCGCTTTCTGGGAGTTCGGTTTAGCATTTCATCGTAGCTATCCTCGGCGTGATGCTTCAGCGCACTCGGATCGTCGTTGTCTTCTGTCCCACTCAAATCATACGTAACGAATTTCTCTGGTGCGTTGTAGCAAATACGATTATCCTCTGCATCGTAGAAGTACTCGAAGAGTGTTAATCGGTCCATTGGCAGCAGTGCTGGCTTGTAAGGGGCCAGGTCCACCAACGTCAGCCAGCCACTCGTATGCAATAGCACGTTGGCCGGCTTGATATCCCCGTGTGTCACACCGTACACCTCATGAAGGGTCTGTACAGCCTTGAGAAGCTGGAAGGCAATGAACATCCGGTTCACCAGGGACAAGTACGGTCGGCAGGCCAATCTCTCCGGAAGTGAATACGCCACAAATGGGCGCTTCAAAAAAATATACCGGGAAAGGACACCGCTAGGCTCCTTCGCTGACTGGGAACGATTTCTACCCTCGGGAGACGCACTTTCGCCTGATTCCGAGAGGTCAGGAAATGTGCAGAAGAGAAAGTTCGCAGGGAAAGCGCCGGAGCGGCTCTCATCCACAATACGCAGCTGATTGGCCATCAGATCCATCACCTTGTGCAGCCCACGAAGAAGAGGCTTCGCACACGTTTCTGGATGCGAGAAGACTTTAACCACCACATCTACGCCCTGTGAAGTAGTTCCCGAGACCGGACATGTAGCAGAAGAAGGCCCCAGGATGCTCTCCGTAGGAGAGTTCTGTGCATCGCGAGCAACGCTCTCTAGGAAGTCTAGAAGATCTTCTAACTGCCGTATTTCCTCTGTAAACTGGACATTTTTGGGATGTTCATTTCGAGCTGTGCTCGTATCTGAACCTTTTCGGGAGGAGCGTCGGCGTTGAAGCTCATTTCTTGCTCTAGAGATAAGTACGGACAACTTTGATCCCAATTCCAGTGGCTCGACATTGTTGTTGTTATTGAGCACCTCAAGGTCAGTAATGAAGCGTTGCAGGAGGCGAGCGATCCGCATCCGACGCCTCTGATCGCTGTACCATTGTGGTGACGGGGAGGAGATACGTCGGTCGTGAGGTGGGCCGGAGGATGGTGAAGCACTCGAGTGCCGGTGTTCCTTGCAGCGAAAGGTAGAGAAGTGGTTTCTTCCTTCTTTTCCCAATGTTGAAACCTCCGTCAGCTCCGAGGAAATATGCTCCACCCGGACACTGGCACCTACAACAAGTTGATTTCCCATGAAGATTAACGAACTTGACTGCTAGCTGTGTCAAGGCTAATACAAGTCCGCAACAGAAGCCCGGATCTCGCCGATTAATAATCAAACGCTGCAAGCGAAAGCTCCCGAAAACAAGGGGAGTACTAAGATGTTATAAAATACGAATTCCCGCCACATCCACCTCGGAGCATCGCCCTTCAGAGGAGGTTACGGCCGCTGGCAGTAGTAATGTTAAAAGTGCTGAAGAAAGACAAGCAAGTAAAAAGTGAAAAAAAAAGAGAGAAAAAAAAGAGAAGAAATAGAAAGGAAAGAAAAGCACACTTCAAAATAATATTGTGGAAGTAGCGTCAACTGTGAACAACTACTGCGCTAACGTGAACTTTCAACAAACAGAAAATGCAAATCAAACGTCAATATGTAGCGCATCACATGCGAGAGAAGAACAGCATCTCCCATAGAAGAATAGCAAGGAGCAGAAGCCTCCTAAACTAGTGATTCTTTATCGCATCCGTTCTTTTTGGTATAACTATTGTCCTTGTTGTTCTTATTGTAATGTACCAGTCACTCTGCCAAACTTGCAACAACATCAATCCAATAGCAAAACAATGAAAAATAACTGCTCTCTTTCTCTAAGAATCGCATGCAAACACTGGAGAGATATTTCAGCGCAGAAAGAAAAGACAAACCGCCCAAAAGAAAAATACAACGGTATGTGTGAAGGGGGTAGCACCCGAGAAATACTTCATCGCCAAAAGCTTTCTACTGCTCTCTTCGGTGGCGAGCTCTTTCCTCCTATCTTCTACCAGGCGAACGGAACGCCGCCTGGCCCCGCAGAAACCGCCTTGGGGGCCGGGGGCGGCGCCGAGAACAGAGAGAGAATCTCCTGCTGCACGGAAGACGGCAGCGCACCGCCCATCTGCGGAGCCGGTGGCCCGCCGGATGAGCCTGGGTAGCCTGGGTGGATGCCTTGAAGATAGGCCCCCTGCCCGGGAGGAGGATAATACCCCGGCACCGGGTATGCTTGGGTCTGCGCTGGTTGTCTAGGGTACGCAGAAGCGGGAGGGGAAGCGCTCACCGAGTGCTGCGCAGATGTTGTGGATGCGTACGGCGCTGCGCTACCTGGCGAGGGAGCGAAGAGAGAGTCGATGGTGGCGGCGGGGGGAGCGACTGGTGGCGGTGCCGTCACGGGTTCTCCCCAGAGCTCTGGAATCGGCTCTGGCGGCGGTGGAGGCGGGGGCGGCGGCGCTTTCTTCGCGGAGGGGAGGGATTGAGACATGAACTCTTCCCTCAGCCGAGTATAATCTGGGTGAAAGAACATCTTGTGTTCGTACTTGTCCTGCAGCAGCTTGGTCACTGCCTGCATGGGAGTGTTGCTGTGGGGCCGGAAGGACTCGGGCATCTTGTTCTCGTATAACTTCCGCCCTTTTTCGTTGCCAATGTACTCCATCGTCCGCAGCAGCGACTCTTCCCATGAGTCCATGTTAACGGACTGGACTTTGCTGATGTGAACGCCAAGGGGAGCGGTGCACGCCAGCACAGCGCATGCAGAGAAAAATACCAAATGTCGTACTCGCCCAGCGCGGCTGTGGTGCGCCGCAATCGAAGCAAGCCCTATTCGGCTGCTTTCGCAGGAGTTCATCCATGCGCCGCTTCTGCTGAGGGGTAAGAATCGACATTATTAGAAAATATGTTGCCACCACCTCAAGTGAAGATAACTAAAAGGAAGAGATGGTATACGTAAATATAGTGTCAAATACGTTTGGTGAATGATCACCAGTTATAAAAATGTTTAATTGCTGGAAATAAGCACGACCTGTAATGAAGGGATGGTGGAAGGGAGGGGGGGGGGGGGACAGAGAAACACAAAGGTGATAATAAAAATAACGTTCGTATCTCAGAACACAAGCCACAACGCACTGATCCATCGAGTTCACGTCTCACGCTGTTTTAAAAGGCCTGTGATCTTATCCGATTCCGACCCCGTCTCGTTACCAGTCGTCGTCACTCCAGTTGCGGCCTCGACCACGCCCGCGGCCGCGTCCCCTGCCCCTGCCTCTGCCTCTTCCCCCCACGGCCTCCGCGGCCACCAGCCGCGTTGGGGCGGCGGAAGTTGCCAATCCTTCCTCGAACCTCTTCGCAGTGTGCCGCCAAGGCCGAGTCGCAGAACACGCACGCCGTGATGCGGTCCTTGCGGTTAGCCAGTGGGCTCTTTCCCTCGGGAAACAGTAGGTTGAGGCATCGCGCGCCGCAATCCTCGCACTCGCTCCCGCTGACGCTCACACGTTGTGCGGTGGGTGGGAGTTTGATCATCATGACGCAGGTGTTGCAGCAAATCCTCCACTTCCCAGCGGTGCGAGGAACAAAGGCCATCATGCCGCGGCAGTGCTCATCAATGCAGTCGCAAACGTAGTTTGTTGCAAGGGAGTGTTCGCAGGTGGGGTGGCGGCACTCATCGCAGGCCATGTGCACCTCCTTCTTGGTCCCTTTGTTGGTAATCATATCTTCAAATGGGGGGTTATTGTAGCACTGCGGGCAGATAGGGAACGACTTTCCTCCTTCGATATGGCAAATGACAAGCTCGTATCCATCTAGAGGGCACGTGAAGCTGCTGTACTGCTTGATGGCTCCGCCCTGTGGAAGAGAGAACGTGACCTCACAGTAGGCACAGTAGAGACGCTGAGGACGGGTATCAAGATGTTTCAGATAGCGCATGCAATTACCGCAGCGGGTGATGGGCTTACCAGCGGCGGAAATGGCCGAGAAAGAAGCACCCATCAGCGCATCATAGACATCAATATGCTCTTTAAAGAAACGAAATTTTGCGAAGAACAAGTCCAAGGCGTAGGAAAGTACTCGAGAAATGTCAACCTTTCCTTCGGCTATTTGAGTGACGTACTCTTCCACTCGGCAACGGACGGTAGGCAGCACTAGTTCAGGGTCTATCAGTTTGATGCCGTGCACCAGAACAACACCGAGTTTTGTGGGCTTCATGATACGTCCTGGCTGAACGGTGCAATAGCCACGCTCAACGACATTATTCACGTGGGTAGAGATGGAGGCATCCGTACCGATGCCGTTCTTTTCCATTAGGCCGATTAGCTCGGATTCCGTGAGATAGTCTGGTGGGCTAGTTTGCCCCGTCTGGAGCCGGATGTCCGACACAACGAATTCGTCCCCTTCTTTGATGCCTTGAGGCATTCGATCATCCTCCACCTTCATATACGGCATGATCGTCGTGAACCCCGGATCTTCCACAATTTTACCCGACACACTGAAAATCTCCTCATTCAGCTCGATCACGATCTTCGTTTTAATCAGCTTGCAATCACCTGAGAGGGTAGCGATGAAGTGCCGGCAGATGTAGTCGTACAATCTCCACTCGTCACCGGAAAGCTCATTAGGACCCACCGAGCGCATGGGAGTGATGGGTGGGTGATCCCCAGCATCGTGGCCAGCCTTGGGGCGCGAAAGTCCCGTTTCAAAGAGCTGGGAAACAAAGGAACCCCATACAGGGTTGCTCTTGTGTGGCGCTAACGTACCCGAGAGGTTGAAGGATGGTGGGTACGCCGAGGATTCTGTTCGAGGGTAACTGATGTAACCGCGGATATAGAGATTTTCAGCGATGCTCATGGTGTGGTGGGGCCCCATCCCAAGTGTCTTACTCGCAATTTTCATCATCTCCACCGTGTTCAAGGCGAGTGGCCTCACACGAGAGTCCTTAGAAACCTGCACCTGGATGACCTTGGAGGTCTTGCTCTTGGAAACCTTTTGATGGAGAAGGCGAGCCATCGGTTCGTCGAAGACGCGGCCGCGATCCCAGTCAAACTGAAGATTGATCCCCTGCCGATTGGCTACGGGCACTAAGCGCCAAAAATTCTCCGGTTTGAAGTTGAGAATCTCATCGTGGCGTTGCACACAGAACCCGAGCGTAGGAGTTTGGCAGGGCCCGTAACTCACCACGCTGGCATCTAAATCTCCGTACTTTCCCTGAAAATACTTGGTTTGAAACCGTGTGAAGGCGACGCCAACCTTTAAGTCCAGTTCCTGCCGGCAGGTCACAGCATCACTAATGTTCTTGTTGGGCTTCCCCAAGTTGGCGAAAGCGTGGCAAATTTCCTCCTTCGTGATGGCGGAAAAGTGGGCTCGGAATATACGATCTGCCTTGTAAATGTGTTTGCGCACCACCTGCATCACCTCAAAGCAGATGTTCTCGCCCTCGCGATCGCAATCCAGCCACAGCACTAAATAGTCACACCCCTTCGCTTCGTTCTCCAGATGATGCGATACTTTCGAGGAGGAGTCCTTCCAGACAATTGGGGCAGTGAAAAGGTCATCTTCCACAGTCTTATCCCAATTTTGATGCTGAGGAGTGAAGTCGCAAGAGAAAACGTGCCCAGTGGTGGACGTCACCTTGATATATGCGCTGGTCCCATTGAAGCTGCCATTAAAGTCAAATACAGGAAGAGCTCGTTGATGCTTTTGGCTTCGGCCGTTGGAAAGAAGCGAAGCGATGCTCTCCGCAAGGGATGGCTTTTCCGCCACCATCAACACTGTGCACGGCATCAGCAATTAGTGAGACAAGAACTTGCACAAAATCCTAATAGTAGAAATCCTAATAGTAGTAACACTTCTCTAATACGCAAAGACCCCAAATGGACGGAAAAAAAAAAGAGTAGACGGAAACAGGAGTAGTACAAGGCAACGCCAGGAAACATCTATTGGCACCAACTGCGGTACAACATGAACCAATCAGTAAACGATCCAAGTCATACACATCACCTACAACCTAGAGCTACTTTTAGTTTGTTTTTTTTCCATTCGGAATAGCAGAGTAAGGCAGAAAAAAAAAAGTGTTCCGTTTCGCACCCTATGCTGTTTCTCACTCAGGCAGTAGCGTCGACTCCATCCCGCGGCCTTTTTCGATGTGAGTGAAACGCTGGGGCCGCCGTAGACTCCTGCTCCACCAGCGCAGCCAGTGTTTGAAGAAACCGTACAATGTCCAGCGGCGTTGTGGGGCGCATGGTAACTCCTCCCTCTGCAGCTGGCTCAGCGGTGGCAGTTGACAAGAGGGAAGACACGTTTGTGCAGGCGCTGCCAAACGCTAGGAAGGGAACCCTGCGAAGGAAGCGGCCGCTGACGCCTGCGCTTCGTGCAGATGTCTGTTTGAGAAGGTCAGACGCCTTTTGGAGCTGCTGGGGGAAGGCGTAAGCGTCTCCCGAGAAACCCAGGAGGCGCTTGTGCAGCAAAGCAGCAATACTGGAGCGTAGCAGCATCCGTCGTGCACTGCGCCCGGGAGGGCCAATAAAGACCTTTTTGTCGGCCCGGTCCAGGAATGCGTCGTCCATGGCGTCCGGAAGGTTGCTCGTGGCCAGCAGGAGTACATTAGAATACTTCTGGAGATCATCCACCTCTGTGAGAATAGCGTTCACAGCGCGTAAGGCGTCGGTTGGCTCACCTCCCTGTACGGAAGTTGTTCGGGCAGACACGAGACTCTCTACTTCGTCCATGAGAACACAAACCAAACATTCTGGGTCTTCTGCCAGTTTACGCAACTGACTGAACACTTGTACAACATTCTTACCGCTTTCACTGAACCAACGGCTGAACATCTGTTGAGATTGTATCTCCACAAGAACACTTCTGGGGAACAGGGCCTGCAGAAGAATAGAAAGTTTTTGAGAGAGCGCTCTGCATAGTGAAGTCTTCCCGGTACCTGGCGGCCCGTAGAACAAGATAAGATGGCTCCATCGAATAAGGTGAGGGTCCACGCCGCACTTGGCAAAGAGAAGACTGGTTTGCACGTACTGCAGCAGGTCTCTCTTGAACCTCCGAGAATCTGCAAGAGTGTCCATGTACACCAGAGACTCCCACAACCCTTCGAATGAACTATTGGGAAGCTGTAATGCACTGATATTAGCCGCGTCAGGCCCGCCTTCTGGATTGCTGAGATAGGAAGATTCGGGCTCGGTCGTTTCACGCAACTGAAAATATGTGATGGCATACTCTATCTCCAGGACATCTTCTAGGTGAACGGAGGGTGGAGTAATGTGTGCAATGCTCTTGCACGGCTCCGCATTTTTTTGAATCGTCAATGCGGAAACTTCTGATGGATTCTGAAGAAAGTCAGGAGTGAAGGAAGGTGGCGTTGTCGTTGTCTGTGGCGGAGAGAACTGCTTGAAGAGCAATTCATCTTCTCTCTCATGGTAGACTTCCTCCAGGTCTACTCTCTCCCTCTCCTGCGATCCTGGTCCTGTGAGGGGAGAGGGAACCGTGGAAATCTTATTCAGAAAGCACTGCAGCTCTTCCAGCTGGCCGTAATCTCCAACTCGCAATGTTGTCACGTGCTGCTGCAGCGGCTCTGGGGCGGAGGACGAAATGAAAATAACAAGCGATGAGCGATCGACACCTGCGGTGCCTTCCTTCACCGGCGCACTTCCCAGCAGTTCAGCGAGATGCTGTGTGATATACGGGCCAATGAGAGCGCTTAGCGAACTCTGATCTTTACAATGGTGAGGGCAGCTGACCTCGACCGGGATGATAAATGATTTAGTGTCATAATGCGAAAGAGAAGTAGATCCTGCCGCACGTCTGTTGCTGATCTCCGCACCTAACGGGTGGGGAGGATGACCCAAGCCGTTGACGGCCGCATCGTTCCCATCTAACTGCATCACCACAACGATGATTAAAGTTGGAATCCACCCACTGTAATAGATTGAATCAATTGAAAAAGAAAAAAATATAACAACACAGTGATGATGCATATTGGAGGAAGTGCGCACAAAAAAGCGGTGGCCGCTTTAGAGATCTCATTTTTTTTTTTTGATCCAAGAAGTTAGGAAAAGTTCATGTGATATTGCTTATTGTGATTAACACTGTGATGTGAGAGAAGGATGCAAGGGCGCGGGTCTACAGCCCCAGGAACCGATTGACCTAGTGGAAACCGGCAGTGCGCTTTCCCCATTTGAAACTATGACGGACATTCACCTGAAAATGGTCAGACAGAGGCGTACCCGCCGCGGCAATTTCAGGAATCCATTGGTGCTCCACCACGTCTTCGAGCATGTCCCACAAGCCAACATCCGCCGTGCATAACTTGCCCAGAGCTTCGAGGAATAAACACAACTCCTGAACTCGCCCTTTCAGTGCTGTAGAGACCTCTGTTTCACCCAGGAGCAAGCTCCCGGGCAGAAGGCGAGAGAATTTCTCCCGAATTAAGAAGGCGTACTCTAGCCGCTCCTCCATCGCCATGGCACAGGCATCTACCATACACCGCCACGTGGAGAGCGTTGCGTCCTTCAGGATCCAGGGGCCAGGCGTCTCGTCCTCGTAGACAAGATACGCGAGTATTTGGTGGAAGACCAGAGTGTCGGCGCAGTGGAGTATCGCCCCAGTACGCAGTGCCAGGGCCAGCGTAGCTCCAAGGGGTGTGGGTGTCACCGGATGGCCCTCGGGGCACAGAGCCAGCTCTCGTTCGCACAGGCGCCGCGAAAGGGCAGCCCACGCCGTCCTCAACGGCGGTGGGGCAACATTGTGCGTAATCGTCCCACGCAGCACACTTCGCTCGGACGGCGTGTCGAACGTTTCCAGCTGAGGACCGTCGGCTGCGCTGTCGCTGGGGTGGGATGGGTTGTGGTGCTGGAAGTCCATGTCGCGGTACTTCTGACCCCAGTCCCCTAAGGCGATCAAAAAACGGCGCACCTCGTTGATAGAGCACTGCTCCCGAATAAATCGGATCTGCTGGGCAATCACACTGCTGCTGCGACTGTTCGATGGGAGTAACGAAGCAGCAGCGGCAAGACTGGAGACAGCGGCTACCGACATCCCTGTTCTCCTGTGCATGGGTTGTCCATCGCCTTCCGAAGCACCATGCTGTGCTGTTGTTGCCATGCACGCCCGGTGTAGTATTTGATCGCCGGGGAAGTCCTTGCTCATGGAGGTTGGCGCCTGTGCCGCACGCAGTGTGAAGACACTGAAGACGAGATTAGTGGCCATCTTTAGGTTGCCCCGGACTTTGCAGTTTTCTATCAGAGGAAGAACCTCTGAGTAGAGGTGAGACCAAATGGTCGGCCAGAGAGTCGCGGTGAATCTACGACAGCGCTCCAACGCAGCTGAAGCTGTGGAGGGGCACACAATGACATTTGCTGGAACACAGGCTTTTGCTCGTAGGCGAGGAGCCTCTGCAGATGCTGCTTCACCTATGGGAAGTGGAGGAACAACGAATTGTTCTAAATTTGGCAGCTGTGTAAGGTGAACAGGGTGGGTATGCAGTGCACTTTCTCCTGCTACAGATCCCAGAACAGAAGAATGCGACTCCGGAAGAGGGTTTGACGCCGATGTTGAAGAGGAATCTGCCTTGGACTCCTCCTCCAGCGTCCACCAGCTCTTCTTCAAAGATATCCTCGCCTCTGGATCCTCACACGCATCCAAATGCAAAAAATGACGCTGCGCGGCGTGAATAGTGTACGCCAAGCACCACAGGACCTCGTCGGGAAACACTCGCTCATCGCTTTCCACCACCTTCAGCGCCGTGTGCAGCAACACCCCGTAGAGAACACTAAGAAGCTCATCTTGGCTCGCATCCAACATCGTGTTGGGGTTCCACTGGAGATAAAGGTACGCCGTCAAACTGTATAAGGAAAGCATGTTATGCGGCAGTGGTGTCGTGTTTACCGGCACACTGATAGGCTTGCTTGGAGAGTCCTTCAGATCCTTCTCAGCCCCTGAGCTTTGGTCCGCGTCAGCAGTCTTAACAACTTCAGGAGAGCCAAACTCCCGTTTCTGCTCCTGGGCTGTACGATGAATGGTAAGCTGGACCACGCGGAGCAGAACCTTTCGAAGCGTGTCGCTCACAGATTGAACGCAGTGCTTCACGGTACCTTCCATACTATTCGACTCGTCCGCCCAGGAAAAGCCCCCGTCATACTGCCATCCACCACTCTCTGCGAAGAGAAAGGGCGAGTTCCGCACCACAACAAATCCCCCCACTAAGCACACGAAGCGGCCCCAGTGGATATCGACTGGCCACGAACCCACTTCTTCAGCTGCACGGGATCCACTTGGAATACTAACCACCTCATCATCATTGCAACTGATTTCGGTTATGTTCACCAAGCCGATAAAGACCGCATCTAGTTGACAAGGAAGAGGTAGACGATGCAGCCAGTCTCGTGTGCATCGTCGCAGCGCGGACTCTACTTCTCCTAGCTCAATCTTGATCTCGTCACACTTGTCTGTATCGATAGGGCTGCCCTCGGCGGGGACGTCCGACGGATTCACCCGCTTTAATTGCCCTTTTCTTGCCAAGGCATTTTTTTCAGTCGCCACAGCGGATGCCACCATTTCAAACATCGAAGATATATGAGCGTTGAGACCCGGCTGCCGGTTATGCATCAAAAAAACACCCTGACGGGATCTCATGCGGCTGAGCAGCCTCAAAATGACGGAAAGTTCTTCAGCGGTAAACAATGGCGGGTTGTTCTCTTCCAGTAGCCGGAGTGCTACCGTTTGCTTCACCTCCGCCTCTTCGTCAATACTCATATCTTTCATTCGGATCAAGACGCGGCGCTGTACAATCTCAATCAGCCCCCTCTCCAGTGAAATCCATGGTAGGTGTCGCGACCACGAGCCGTCGACTTCACCGGCTTCCTCCTCCACTTCGTCCTTCACCAGCAAGAATGCCCATTGCCGGAGGTGCTGATC
This sequence comes from Vickermania ingenoplastis, assembly GCA_010157825.1. NCBI lineage: Eukaryota > Euglenozoa > Kinetoplastea > Trypanosomatida > Trypanosomatidae > Vickermania > Vickermania ingenoplastis. The sequence goes on along the minus strand of VFSE01000222.1, from coordinate 290,791 downwards.
CGAAGGGTCCAGGCCGTTCATCACGCTTCCCGCGTGGACCAACATCTCCTCCTGCGATGCTTTAAATTGCCGAAGTGCTTCACCCTGACTCTCCGTGAAAATGCTATTTTTCAGCACCTGAGCTGCATGCTGAAACGAAGGAGCGCACAGCGAAGAGACCATCGGTGGGACGTCTTCCATAGAGGCGAAGACCGTCGAGAGAAGAAAGGTCGCTGCTTTCATTCCTCGCTGCTGAGAGAATAATTCCGGAGTGGTAGGGGCAGCCCAGCAACCCTTGCATAACCGCTGGGTAGACGAAGTAAACGTGGAAGACAGTTTAGCGACCAGTTTCCCGTACAAGCCATCCATGGAAGTACCTTCGGCATCCCCATTCTCTGCTTTAGCTGTCATGTCTAAGGACTGATTTGCTACGCAGAACAGAGCCGCGCAAACGCCCAAATCAATATATCGCCTCATAGACACTTCTTCGTCTTCGCTGCCTGCCATAGCACGCCCGTTGTTGTCTGTCATACGCTGCTTCCATAGAGCCGGAAAGTTTCGCAGTTCGTCTAGTAGGCTCTTTAGCATTAATTTACCCAAGTGGACCTTCAGGGAGAAAACGCCGCTCTTAAGAAGTGGAACCACCTCCGCCTCCCAGTGCTCCTCTAGGGCCTCCGAGGCTAGACACGGTCTGTCCTGCACGGAAGGATACAAGATGGGCGTGGCAGCGGCTGTGACGGCGTTGCGGAATCCGTTCCAGCATAAGGTGCTCTCTCCTTTGTTGGCGGCTGTTGTCCACCGTATACCCGGAAGGCCCTGTGAAAAAGCTTTGGTCGGAGCGCAAGACATCCGCCCTGCAGCCTGCAGCGCCACTCGCGTTAGATGATGTGGGTATGGTGATGAGGCTAATGTTGTCTGTGAGCCCAAGAGCTGCTCCACAGGTTGTTCTGCAGTCCCCCAAATCATTAGAGGAGCATCTTGGTGGCCCAGCAGCTCGTGCTGTCTTCGATCCACGTAACACGCGTTAAGGAGTGTTTCCATCAGTTTTGTTTTTGCAGCCACGCATGTCACCTCATCATCCAATCCAAGCCTTGCACTACATGTAAGCAAACGAGAACACCACTGACGCAGAAAACAGTGAGCGAGAGATTGCTGGACCGCCGAGAACTCTCCTGCAGAAATTGCAAACACCTGGAGCTCCTTCACTAAATTTTCATTGGGAAGTAGCGGTTCACCCCCAGGGCTATCCTTCTGCTGCTTGAGACGACGGGTTATACTTTTCCAGAGCAGAAACACCCGATCCGACACTACGGGATCCTGAGCAATCTGAAGTAAAGAGGACTGCTGCGAAAAATGCTGCATTTCATCGCTAAAGCAGGCAAAATCCACCGCCGCTGCCCCAGGGCTATGCTCCCAAGCCCGGCTCCGTTCGTCTTGGACGGAGATATGCTTTCCTAGGGTCGCACAATGCGCTTCCAAGCCCTCCACTTCCAATCCAGCGTACCAGCACGCCAGCGGTACGCTCAAGGCCTCCGAATTGCGCCAGAAGGGCCGCAAGAAGCTGATGCGAAAGCACAGGCCTCGGTCCTTAGGGTACAAAAATTCGAAATTAGACAGCAGATAGCGGAACAAAAGCATAAAGATGAGATCGAGAATGTGCGTTTCAAACTCTCTCTCCCCATTCGTTGCAGTTATTTCATCCAGTGGAGCCGATAGATACGATTCTAACGCTGATACTGTTGATTCCAGTCTAGTGCGGAGATCCTTGAGATCGTGCGCCGCATCACCTTCGCGTATCATTTTCCCCGTCTTCAGCAACTGCCCCAGAAGATCTGCGAAACTGTGAGAACCCACCTGCGTGTGAAGGAGGCGATAATCTTCCCGCACCCAACGGAAAAAAGCAACAGTTTTTAACAAACCAAAAATCTCATGCACTACCCGTCTCCTGGCAGTGTCAGATCGCGCCGCAGCGTGTGGCTCTGTCGCCGCCGAGTCCCGGGAGCAAGATGCACTTAGCGCTTCACCCAGAGAAACCGGTGGAAGGCCTAAAGCCTTTTCAATAGATGCACATTGAGAACGGGAAAATAATCCAGGGTCCCTGGTACACCCTTTTAGGCGGCCGAGTATGAGGTTCTCCCACTCTTCGTGGTACGACAGTTGAGAGGAGCCCGATGATTTTTTGGTCGTTGAAGCGTTCATCAGATCCCCCATATTCGACGGAAACGGCAAATTTAGCGGTGCGAACAACACGCCAACGACAGACGCAGGTAGTTGAAACTCTGTTACTGTCTCTCTCGTTGTTGTTGAAGATGGATTAGCAGCAGGTGGAGCTGTTGTGGTAGTGGGACCAGTAGTGGTTTCTGTGGTGTTTTCCCGCCATCTGGGCTCAATGCCGTGTGAGAGGCGGAGCGTTACAGTTCGTTCCTCTATCATCGGAGACGGAAAGAGCGACGTTAGCGTACTTCCGTCTTTTCCCAAAGCCGATAGACACAGCTGTGCGAACGACTGCCAAGAGCTGACGTGGCCCTGTAGTGTAGAGTAGTTCTGTCGCATAGACCTGTGACGGTGCAAAAGTTGCATCATGGGCCCTGAGGAGCGGCTTGGTGCTTCAGAGAGGCTTTTGTACGACGAAACGAAGCTAGAAGGCGCCTGATTCTGTATGGCAGATGGCTGTGAAGGAGCACTTTTTTCGCTTATTGGTTCCTTTGTTTCAGCAAGCTCGAGAGCTGCTTCGAATTTCTGCACGTACTTGTTGCTAAACTGAGCCGTACTGGAGGATGATTTTAACACCGGTGCATCTGCTGTGATTTTTTCAAGGCTTTTCCTACGCCTCTTCTCCGCATTTTTTGATTCAGCGGAGTAAAGCCGAGCGAAGGCACAGACGACTTTCGCACCACACTGTGCATGCCTCATGGTGGTGAGATGCAGTTCAAATCCTTCCCAACGAAGAAGCCGGCAACCACACCGCTGCTCAGCCCCGTTTTGCAACCCTAAATTTTCCAACCAACCAACTCGTCAATGATACAAGAATAAGAAAAAAATAATAATAATACACAAACAAACAAAATCAACGTTTCACCAGAACAGCAGGCGGCTGCTGCTATCGTCTTATCGTGTATTGGTTTCACTTTCAGAGGGTAGAGACGAGAAACAAAAACAGTGATGAGAGTTACTGCGCAATTGACTTTCCTTTATCCCATTTCATTGACAAGTATGAAATAGCGTAGTACAGTTCCACCGGAACATCTTTCCTGCAAGGTAATATATATCTGTGAAGGTAGGCGGTTGAAATGTCTGTAGATGTGACGAACAATTAACGAAGTACGCCGTGTGTGGAACCAGGAGGTGCTCAAAATCAGGAGCAGACCATTTTCGTGTGTACAAGATGAGACTGCCTTCCCGGGTTTAAAAATGAGTTCTGTAGTGGAGTAGAGCGATCACTCCGGTGTTGCTTTTTCGCCCGGCGTTGAGGTCTCTGAAGCGGGGGGCGTGGCTGGATTTTCTCCCTCGGGGAGGATGGGACCGTCTTTCCCTTTCTCCCAATACTTGGCGAAATAGGCCCAGCTGTTGAGCAGTAGAGCAATCGCCTTACCCTCCGCAGCGTCGATACTCTCTTCGGAAAGACCTGTCTGCAGCATAGTCCACGCTTCTTTCTCGACCTCTTTCTTTACCGGGCCGGCACTCGATTGATGCGCTTTTTTGAGCTTGTTAACTTCAATCGCCACCTCCATCGCTGTAACGGATCCGTCCGTCGGCTTGGCCTGGCGCCACGAAGGAGTCGAGGAAAGCGCGCGGCAGCTAAAGCACAAGGCAGAGGAACATCTTGTGGTTGGCTCGAGTGGGGCGCCGAAGGGATATCCCGCCGCCGCTGGTGCACGACATAGAAGGAGAGAGCCCGCCACTTTGGTAGGCAGTCGTGAGAAACTACGAATTGAACGCTGCATCTTTTTGATGCTGTACTGCGACAATATAGACTGCTCACTTAGGATGATTCGATTCGTAAAGAAATATACTGTTCCAATAGATAAATATGAGTCCCTTACTATCATTTGAGAAGTAGAAGAGCACAACAGTAACAACACCTACTAGTAGTGAGTATAGCATTTTCTAATTACACACATTAAATGCACACTTAAGAAAGATGGTGTGGGTGCTCTTCCTCCCTTTCCAAGAATCTAGCCGAACATCACAGCGCTTTTTTTTTTTCGTTTTTGTTGAATTTTTCGAGGTTGTCAGCTCCTTCTTTTCGCACACGTATGTACCCGGCTGGAGAAGGGCGTTACCGGTAAACAAAGATATATACTTTTTAAAGAAGTGGTCTATGCTTTCTGATGATGATGTGTGCTGATGAATCTAAAAGAAAGTAATAAATGGGAACAGAAAGGCCCACCACACAGCAGCGAGGGAGCTTCTCTCTTCCTAGCACTCTAATAGGAAAGGGTGGGGGAATAGAATAATGGGTGAGGTCAACGAGTAGAGCTGTATTGTAACGTCCGGGCTGTGGAGGCGTTCCGTACCACCTCCGCGCTATCATCACTGTCCAGTGGAGCACTTCACCAATGCGCAACGCAACCACAATACAATCGAAAACCCTCTGTGAATGCTCCTTCTGAGTGTGGAGCAACTTTTACTGCGGCTTAGCAATATGCCTCAATGCACGTCAGCATGTCCTCACACTCCTCTTTGAGGTGGCGGGCAAGAACGAGTCTTTGTTCGTCCGCGACGTTCGGAATGGACATGAATTCTGTGAGGCGAGAGACCGTGAGGCGGATGCGCTCCCCCTCCCCACCCTGCGCCTTGTAGCCCATGTCCTCCTGGACACGCAGCCGCATGAGTACTGGGCGGTTCATCCGGGCTTGTACGAGCTTCGTCAGTATCATCGGATCCTCCTCCGTCTTCTGTTTGAGCTGCTCGGCCGTCATGCCGTAAAACTCCACGCCAGTATCGTTGAATAACGTCAGCCACTCCTGCGACACGTTGTCCGTGGCTTGAAGGGAGATAAGGTACCGCTGGGTCGGAACGACAGTCTTGTCACACTTCTCACAGCGAAAGCGGTCTCCCGTGGGTCCCTCGGGGTTGACCTTCTTGTTGCACTCGGGGCACGCGCTGTACCACTGGTCCTCCTGCTTAATGTAGATGGGCACGCACCGGACATCCACATACGCTGGTTTACCTCCTCGGCCAAGATTTTCAGCGGCGATTTCGTCAAAGTACTTCCGACCATGTCCAGAGTTTTGAGAGAGCGGAGTGAAGACCGAAAGCGATTCGACATTCTTCGCCCCGGTGGATCGATACCACTCCTGCAGCTTCTTTGCGTCGGGAATCTCGGGGTTGGGATCAAACTGTGTCTGCTGCGTAGTGGAGAGAGACACCCCATTGTAGCTCCCGGTCCTGAGATTGCTCATGGCGATTACGGTGCCCTGCGGAAAACTCCATCGCTGCGCCTCTTCGTTCCAGAGAGTGACCTCCACAGCTGCCGAAGTGTCCGCCAACTTCACCGTCCTCCTCTGTAACTCCTTCCCAGTGGATCGCTGCACCACAGAGGAGATCGGGTCCACGCTGAGCACCACCCCAATGACATCTACCAAGCTGTTTAGGCGCTGCTTCAGTATCTCAATAGGAACGAAATTATACCGTTTGGTTGGTAAAGCGCTAGCAGCGTTGTCCATTCGACACGGTCGGATATCACTCGTACGGTCGAATGTGAGCTCGTAATCGTTGTTGACGTTGCTGAAACGGCGATTCGCATTCTTCACCTGAGCGCCGCTAAAGTAGTACACCTGCCCATTGGCGATGAGGGGGTTAAAGACATCAACAGCCTCGTTAAACACTGTAGCTCGGATGCTGGCCGACTCGTCAATGAGAGTGAAAGAAAAGAGCTTCCCCTGAGATTCCGGCTTGTTCCACGTACGGATGTCCGTCTTATCCGTCACACGAGCTCTTATCCACCAATTGCCGCCTAGGAATGGGGTCAAGGAGTCGATGGGTTGAATCTGATGCTCTCCGGGATTCATCGTTGTATTCTGTGTCCTTGACAACTAAGACAGATACGATAATACAGTATACACAAATATCGGAAGAGAGAGAGAGGGAAAGCAAAACAGGATGCCAAGTAGCCATCAACATTTATATCACGGGTAAATTGCAAATGAGCTGTAGGAAGCAAGCACTGCTCTAGTCAGTACTCTCTACGGAGTGAAAATATATTCTTCTGTTGATATTGTTGTAACTAGAAATCAGGGTACAGTTTAACTACACAGCGATTCCAACACAACAATACGTGAGGAGTAAGCAGCGTAAATTATCTAGTAGTCGAGTCATTTTCCTGGGGTGGTGTTGTTTCTGGGGCAAAAAGGGCTACAAGCTCGGCGGTTCGAAGCCGGCCTTGAGATCGTGACAGCGGTATCTCCACATGCGCCGATTCAAAGCAGTACCCACTCATAGCAGCCTTTGCCTTGCACAACTCATCGATTTTGCGCTCGATGGTATCCTTTGCGATCATTTTGATCACACGCACTGGTCGTTCTTGCCCCATTCGATGAACTCGGTGAATAGTTTGAGTTTCCATACCAGGATTATACAGCGGATCCATCATAAAAACATGGTTTGCTGCCACCAGGTTAAGTCCCACACCCGAAGACATGATAGTCGCCAGCAGTACCGTAGGGTTTCTTTTCCCCGCCGTCTCGGTCTCATTGGAAGCGAATCGCTGCAGAAGGTTATTCTTCTGACCAATTGTAAGTAAACCGCTGTAGATGTCGCTTGCCACATCTGTTTGCGTGTCTAGATACTGCTTCAGGTACTTCAAGTACGTCAGAAAGGACGAGAACACCACACACTTCTCTCCAGGGGGGATAGTGCGAAGATATGCCACCAGTTGCTGTGTCTTGTTGCTGTAATGAGAAGGCCAGCTCGAATAGTCCGTCAGGGTGGTACTACGGGCTTGTTTAAAGATGGCTGTCTGCTGCACCCCCGTCGTGGGGTGTGAGGCATCGGTTTTCTCCGCAACAGGCGCGGAGCTTAGAAATTCCTTCGGAACGAGCAACATCCGTCCATGAGCTTTTGTCTTGCACAGAGGGCAGCAATTTATATCCGCATCAAATGCGTGGGAAATACATGAATCACAAAAGGTATGCCCACATGGTAAAATGGCGGGCCTCGCAATATTTTCAAGGCAAATAAGGCATTCTCGCTCTTGTAGCTTCTGCTCTCGCAGCTCACTAATAAGTTCCTGCACGAATTCAGATGAATTTCTCTGCACGTTTTTGGCTCGTCGTTCCGACACGTGCAGAAACGAGACGATGGTTGTGATAAATTTTTCCATTCTCTCCTTCCAACGTGCTGAGTTTCGCTCGCTGTTGCCATCCTCGGACGAATTCGACTCGTCCTCGATCAAGCTCAAGTGTGCCAACGCTGCAGCAACGATATATGGATGAAGGCATGCCTGCCGACATCGAATAAGCATTTCAAAGGCTGTTTGAAACACCCGGTATTGCTGGCTTCTCCTCGCGTTATTCGCAGCATCCTGAACCTTATTACTTGCTTGAGCATAGATAGAATCGTAGAACTCGCGCTCTTCCTTAGAAAGGTCAACCTCCATGGTGGTGATGTCAATAGGCGGAAGCTGGAGAATCGGAACTCCTTTGTGCTTGGTCGAAGGCGTACGCCTCAGGGAGAGTGCGGCAAATGCCATCCGCAAGGCGGTGGTAGCGCGCGGGTGCAGAGGGTCCCGCTGGAGGTACGAAATAATTTCCTGGTTCCACCACGTCCTGTTTCCAAAGAACGGAACACCTAAAAAGCGGAAGAGCGTAAAGGCATCGTTGACATTGTTCTGGATAGGGGTGGCTGTCACTGCCCAGCGAGAGGAACCATGCAGAAGAAAGCAACTTTGACTCAGTTTCGAACGAGCATTCCGAATATAGTGTGCCTCATCTAAAATAATACGCTGCCATCGGATCATGAAGAGGTGCCCCAGCGGTGCATCGCTCCCGTCGCCCGCCATTCTAGAGGATCGAAACTCAGAGAGGACGTTGTGCACGGCAGCTGTTCGTCGAGGAAACGCCTCCGCTCGAAGAGTTTGATAGCTAACGATGACGTAATCGTACTTCTCTGCTATTTGAATAAAAGACATCTTTCTTCGCTTGTTGCCGTAGTAATGCAAAATGCGCGGCGTGGGGCTAACAGATGCTCGGATCTCGTTCATCCACTGCAGTATCAGAGAAGGAGGAGCCACAATCAGAGTCGCGGGGCTAACTACTTCACTACCCGATACGTTGGACAAGCGGTGGTGAGGACGCCTCGTGGCTTCACACAGGGCGATCATCGTGCGCGTCTTCCCAAGACCCATGAAATCCGCAAGGATTCCCCCTCGTACTTTAGGCAGGCTTCGGGAGAGATCGGCGGCATCATCTTCTCTACCGCTCCAGTCTACAGCAGGTGCGGTATGACTGGAGGAGAGCTTATCCTCCCTGTGCAATAGCCAGTGGAGCCCCTGGAGCTGGAAAGGACGAAGGCTTCCATGCTCTTGCATGCTGAGAGGCACATCAGCGAGAGGAAGGTCTTCTGGAGGGTGAGAGTCTAAATGCTGAAGAAAACTGACCAGTTCCTGATTATCGTAGTCCAGGGTGTCGCTCTCCGGCTCGCCAGAGGAACCCGCATCCGAAATATCCGAGTCGCTCGAGCGATCCACCTCTTCCTCCTCTGTATCAGAATCTTCTGGGGTTACCTTCTGCGTACTCACTGGAGACGCAACGAGAGGTGCTGCGACCGTCTCTGATTGTTCCACCGTAACAACTGGCGGAACGCATACGATGCCCCAGTCACACATCTCACACGTGATGGAACCCACACGGTTTAAATAGGTGCATCTTGGGCATTGAATCTGAACGATGCCGTTCTCTGTGGTGGTGCCAGCTACCTCTGCCACAGCAGGTGCGCTAACCCCCTCAAGAGATGGCGGCGGCGCATTCGCCGTCTGGCGTCGTCGTTTTCGGGTTGGTGGAGGGACGTTAACTACGGAAGACTGTAGCGTGTGACTCTCCTGCGGGGCTTCCACCGGAGTTCGTACCGCTGTGGAGGCAGCTGCAAGAGAGGAGCGCAGATCGCCCGTCGCTAGGCGATCGAAGTCCAGGAAAAAATCTTCGTCATCAGACAACATCGCCACAAATGAGCCGCACAAGAAAGAAAGGAGTCAGGGTGTGTGGGATGAGTGGGGTGGGACTGGGGGAGCGACTGATGAAGCTAGCGAATGGATGGAAATAACCAACTGTGGTGTGTACACACTAACCCGTTCTTGCTCGCTAATGCAAGTCACTTTCCCTTACTTGTAATTTTACTGCCATGTAACCTCGGGGAAGACGGAAATCAGAAACCGCAAGCAATAGTGAGGGAAATTGATTACCATGACTCGCATGGCGCCCAATCAGAAGAGCAGAAAAAAAAGCTCGAACCACAGCAAGATGCTGTTTACCGGAAGAGCATATATATATAGTTTTTTTTGTGAATCAGCCGTGTCAAAGGAAATTGCCTCCAAAAAACGGAGGCAAACTGCAAACTCTCTGGGAAAGCAAGCTTCGTCACTTCGTCTCAACACTCACTTAAAAGCATTTGTTTCCGTGAAACCCTCAAACAATACATAGATACTCTTTGATGGTCATCTCAAACATTAGTATATTCGATGGGATATGATACGGTATCTCAAAGTGCATCTCAAACCTTTGTAAGTAACTATGATCCTTCACACACACTGCAGGAAAAGGTCAATCCGCAGCTTTTACGCCAGCCGAATATAAGACGACCGTGAGCCCTGTACGTACGGCCCATATGATCCTCGTTGCAATGGATCTATCGGCACCTGAAGCATATTCATCTGTACAGCGAGCTGCATAAGGTACTGCACAAATTCCAGAGCAACCTTTGCCCTGGGCCATGAATCCTCCCATACACAAACCCCTCGGCCCCTAAATATGATCGCCTGGCAGTCCCGTGAATGGAGCAGTCGTGCAACTGCCGCATCTATCATTTCTTTTCTGTCATCCGAGAAATCTACAATCGGGATCACCACCGTCGTACCCTGGGTCAGAGAGCGCTGATGCACGTCCTTCCGCACCTTGTTCAACTGAACGTTAGACATACGGAACTCGCTGTCGAACATCATGCTCACCTGTGCTGCCGCCTTAGAGGTCGTGTAGATACACGCCTCAGCTGACCGCAGTCGAAAGGCCGCGAGAAATAGAGGGCAGCACTCATCCAAGAGCAGGAAGGAGGAGGAGGGGCGGCTAACAACATTGTCGTGACGATCTAGCACGAACACATCCTCGGGTCGTACTTCGTAGCTCCGATCTTCGCACGAAGGAGCAATATAAGCGTGATCATTTTCCCGCACGGCAATACTAAGGCCTGTGGGCGTTCTCCAGTCCTTCAGTACGCGGCAGAGCTCAGAAATGAGTTGACGTCCGTGCTGGTGCTGCTGTGCCTTAGCTGGAGCGTGCATCTTACCGAGGTAAAATGTTTCTTAAAAAAAAACTTAGACGACAACAATGTATAGGTGTTTGTTGTAATGAACTATTTTAAAAATATGCGAACAAGCTGCAATGAGTAGTGTGTGCTCAAAAATCGGTGATCCTCCACACACGAAAAGAATAACTTGCACTTTACAGCGCGCAATCCAGCTGTACACCTGATAAATTTAAATGCAGAAGAATGGGGATTCGGAAATGAAAGAGACGTACTGGAGCCAGAAAGATACAGTACAAATGAATCAGAGAGTCGAGGATTCCTCAAATGTGCGTATTCGTCTAGTCACGTCCCCTCCCCCCTCCCCCTTGCATTTGCTTCTATTCTGCGTGCCATCATCATTTATCTGAGTGAAAATCTGATGATCTTTGTTTTTATATCTAAGGCTTCTAGACTTGAAGTGAATCTAACGTACGGTGAACCGCCGTGCGAAAAAACATCACAGGCACACCGCAGTGGTAAAATAGAAAGGAGCGGTACAGCAGCGGGGCTCTGGGCGCTGAGTAAAACATGATGCGTGTATTCCTTTTTTTTTTCCACTCTCTCTCCTCTCTCTCCTCTCCCGGAAGTCTCTAGTAGTTCAGTACACGCTTCACAGATGGTCCAACAATGGTTTCACTTACTCTGGCAGCAAAACGAAGAGCATTTACCGTTTCTGCGACGTGTTCCTTTTTGTCGGACACGGTAACGAGCATCAGCATCTTTCCTCCCTTGGCGCCGAGATAAAACTGTAAAAAAGTGGGTGAGTTTGCTATTACGCCACGGCACTACGGCGCTCGTTCGAAGAGCGGAAATACACTTACCCAGATCGAGCAGCGACTTGTTGATATTGATCGCCTCACGCAGCTGTTGACCCTTCACCCCTGAATCGTTCACACGCTCGCTGCCGGCGAGATCGACGAGGCACAGCTTACCTCTACTCCGCTGTCGAATTGTGTCGTTCACGCCATCCAGGTGCAGCAGGCAGATGCAATGCGAGCGGGAGGAGCGGGCGTTGAGGGACGTAGACGCCGTACGGCGGTGGCGAATCGCCTGCTGATAGACCCGTTGAAACTCCTCGTGATCATGAATCTTGTGCTCTCGCACATGCGTTACAGTTGTCGACTGATCCTCTGGGTGGTGCTGAATCGAGTGGTAGTTGGGCTGCTGGAACGCCGCGCCGCCGCTCTCATACAGCGACGCCGGCTGGAGCAGATCTCGAATGGTGTCGTTGTAGATCTCAATGACCGAGCAACGAAACTCGTAGCGCCACCCCTCCTCCGCCAGCTCCTTCGCCCGCCGGAAAATGGTGTTCATGGACCGCGGTGTGATCCCATGCAGGGCGGGATCTGCTAGATTGCCTTCCATGCTGAACGTCTTTCCGCTCCCGGTCTGGCCGTACGCAAAGATGCAGATGCTGTACCCATCCACCGCATTGAGAACCAGCGGCTCCACCTGCTGGTAGACATCCTCCTGCGCCGCACCACCATCAAAGATGCGGTCGAAGGTGAACGACTCCGTGATGGCGTTCGTTCCTGTGGAAGTGGCGTTGTGACGCTTCTGATGAACGGTGATCACGCGGTTTGGAATGGAACTGCTGCTGGAGCTGCGCTGCTCCTGCTCGTGTTCCTCATCCACTGCTTTGGACATACGGGCGAGGGCTTCATCGTGAGGTGAAGGCGCAAACGAAAACAACTCTGTCCCGTCATCGTCCACGAGAGCACCACTGGTGGGGCCCAAGCGAGATAATTTCGCCAAGGGCTTTCTCATCGTGGGCCCGGCAGAGAGGCCGCCGTGGGCAGCACCGGACGCTAAAGAGCGTGAGGCGGCGCCCGGCCGCTGACCCACAGACCGGCTAGAGGCAGATCGGGACATAGGTGCCGAGCGGAGAGGGCCGCTGGCTGCGGACGATGAGGACGGGCCCGTCTGCCCCTTGGCATTACTGGTGCTGCAGCGCCTGGAGCCTGTTGGACCCGTTTCTCCACTGGACGACGCTAGAGACGCTCGCGAGGAGTCCATCTGACTGGGCGGAGCAGAAGGAAGCTGCGAGTCTTCCAGCTCTGCGACGGCAGTGCAAGACGGCACAGGGGCATGGGTGGATGGGCTAGTTGGAGATCCGGGGAGCGGCGATACATCATCCGACGCACGAGAGTCCATGGACGGCCGCCCTGACGTACAGGCAATCGGGTGTGGCAGCTGACGCCCACGAACGCGGCCGTAGACTCGGATCGATCCGTTCAGTGCCTCAGCGGTGGAGAAGAGCTCTCGGCGAGTGATCTCCAGCTTCATGGACTCCTCGACGACTGCCTGAATCTCTTTTTCCACCTGCTTGGTTGCCACAACAACCTCCTTGACCTCCCCGGATAAGCCGTAGCTGTCGTCCTCCATCAAATGTGTTTCCGCCTCGAGCTGCTGGAGCTCGGCTCGCATCTCCTCTGTGCGTTCCTTAACCTGAGTCAATTCAGACTCCTTCTGAGCGACCTTCCCCCGCTGTAGAGCAATGAGCTCCAGCATAACCTCCTTTTCCTTCTGAATATTCTCCACGCGTGACCGCATGTTCTGTTCCTCCTCGAGGCAGCGGTTTTTCTTGGCTATACAACGCTGCTCTCGAGTTTGCAAACTCTTCATTGCTTGTAGGTGGGCAGCTTCCTGCGATTGCATACTCTTCTGGACCTGCGCCACCTGCTGGTCGTAGGACACGACCATGGCTTCTGCGGCGTCCATCGTCTCCTCCAGCTGCAGACGTACTGTCCGAAGCGTCTCACTGGTGTGCTGCAATGCGTGCTCCTGCAGAGTGCACTTGGCCTCCAGCGCCAGAAGCCTCGGGGAAGGATCCCGGTTCTTACCGCCCATGGATCCCGTAGATGAAGACGATCGGCTGGCCCCCGAGCTGCGTGCCGATGCAGTAGCGCTTCCCACCACACGGGCTCCACCGAATTGTGGTTTTCGTGAAAGCAGCGATCGACTGTGAAGAGTGTTTGTAGACCCTGTCATGGGGCGCAGCCTAAGCCGACTGCTGCTTGGGGCGCTGGCGGGGCGGGACGACGGGGGAGGCGACACGCTCTCGCCTTCCCGCCCACGCTTGCGAGTGTTGGCGTTCATCCTTCGTTAATTATTTGCAAAATAAAAAGAACTAAGAACTATGATGCGTTTTTTTTTTTTTCTTGTCGTTGTTATTGCCGGCAAGAGGAAAAAAAAAAGCTTTATTCAAATTTTGACAGAGGGCGGCTCGCACTTCACAGCACAACCAGCAATTCTTTGCAGTTCCCAAAGGCTTTTCGAGCTTGGCAATAATAATAATAATAAATAGATAATAATAAATAGATAATAGTGGTACAAAAATAATATGGAGAACCGAGAATTAAGAAAGAAAAGACACATATGTCCTCTTCAGCGTGCAGCACCGGTTCGAATCACCTCTGTCCCGCACCATATCACACTCAATTAGAGTTGTTCCTCGGGACACTTGGCACAAGCGTTGGCAGATATTCTTTTAACTTCCATCGGAATCAGACGTTCCTTTTTGGAGTTGAACGAGCAGAGCTTCGCCAACTGGCTTCTAACTTTTTACAACAGAGAAAGGATGTGCCACAGCCCACACGAGGTAAGCTGCGAGAAACTTGGCCTCCTCCTCTTTGCCGCGAAGACATACGTTTCTGGTGCATCATGCCTCTATATACTGCCCTTGCAGGAGTTGCTGCATTCCATTCCTTCCGTTATCTTCTCGGTGATCCTCCACGCACACTTCAGAAAGAAGGAAACAAACAAATAAAACAACACCAATAATAATAATCGAGCAGTTGCAGGGACTCGAATACGTATCACCTCCTCTTCGTCTTTCCTTTCTTGCTCGTTTGATACTCTACATGCGCTTCATGACAACACTTTGGGTGAACCAGAAGGTATCCCCCCCGAAGGACGGGTAAAAAATCTTTTCACTAGCTTTCTTTCGTCTATCTTTGGGATCAATGCGGGGGTCGTACCCGCCGTACGGGTCCTCCCAGTATTCCATCCTGGTAGGCTTGTCCTCTACGTAGCCAGCAGGTTTCCACAGCTCGGTAACCGTAAAATGCGCCATCGGCTCCACCACCTTCTTCTCCTTGAATGGCCTGTCCATCTTGTACACGGTGCTGAGACCTACAGCAGGTGCTTCGTCGAAGGTGTAGCAACGGCGACCACAGGGGATAAACGGTTCTGCGGGCATCTTTTTCTTCCACTCCTCGCGTTCTTTCCGAGCGTTGATGCGGGGCTGGTCATAAAAATTTGCAATGTACACCATCTCATCGTTTGATATGCCCACATTTGGCGTTCCGTAGCTACCCTGCTTGGGCCGGTTGGTGTAGATACCACGAGGCAGGGCCTCGCGTTTCTCCGGTATCTTGGAAACCTCGCGCCAAGGAATGTTATGCGGGATCTTTCCCCCAATCGTCCCGTAGTAGCTGCCGAGGCCTTCTCCTTTCTGCGGTGGAGAGGAGTAGACGAAGCCCATGGGTGTCATATTCTTCTTGGCGGACTCCAGGGCCTCCTTCCGCCGCACCTCCTCCGGATTGCCGCCGCGCTCCCCGAGCCACATGTATTTGATGGGCTCGAAGAGAGCATCACTGTTCTTTCCCGTCTTGGGGCGCGAGACGATCACTGAGGCCCCCCGGGCCCGCTCGTCGACCATTCGAACGGGGCGGCAGCCCACGCAAAGATAAGACGGGGTAGAGAAGACCATGGCGACAGCAACTATCCAGGGTCAAAAACAAATCTATTGTATGTGAACTGAGTTATAAATAAAAAATCTGAACCAAGTGCAGGTCTATAAGTTGCAGTCCTATGAAGACACAAAGATCAAGAGATGAGAGAGAAGTTGCTGTGTGAAGCCCTTCAAGCGAATCAGGACCCCTTTCCACGAGAGTCATCGATCGTCAAAAACAGAAAAATTGTGTTTTGGAATGTAACGCATTCAGCGATAGCCTTTGCTTGACATACGGTTGACACGTGTGTGCCAGCTTTCCACATTAACCACACCTAACACCAGCATCAGCCTCCCCAAGCTCTACGCGTGAGCCCAAAGAAGATTCTTCTTAGGCTGACGTTAACACAACTCCGATAAACATCATTTTTTTCTTGTTGTTGTTGCTGCTTGTTTATGGGTTCTTCTTGTGAATAACGTGGATGCCTAGCAATCCCACCATGTTGACGTAATACGAACCAATAAAGCCGTCTCGCATCAACTCCGTCGCGGATTCCTCCTTCCCCACGAGCGACTGGAAGCGACCATCGGGTCGCACCGTGTCCTTCCGCAGCAGGCAGACCATCGGGTTTTCTTCCATAATGCAATGCTGTAAAGGTGCATCCGTGGCCCATGGGCCCAATGGGGTGTACAACTCGGCCATCTCTTTGCTTTTCAGGAGCTGCCGAGCCTCCGAAAGAGGGAGCTGCACCAGGCGGTAGCTTGTGGCGAGGAGATTGTGCTCCTGCAGCGCATCGAAGAAAGTCTTGATGGTACTGTCCTGACGGTGGGTCTGGACAACCAGAGCCGCACGTGAAGCGATACTTCCCGCTGCGGTGCTCCGCAGCCGCTGCCGAACGATGGACTCCTCGCGAAGAGCGTCTTCCAACGACGTCGCGTGTAGTCCAGCGTGAATCACGGAAACAAGGGCTGGGACAACGGACACGTCGTATATACAGTCCGCTGCGAGAATCAAATCGCTACCGTGGGTGGAGAAGAAAGATTCGCAGGCGCCGAGTTCCGTCCAGTCCAGCAATTGAAGGCTGTACGACACAGTGGGACCCTGTGTCGTTTCCGCACCGCAATTGGAGGTCGCGGGGCGGTCTTGGCTTGCTGCCGGCGGTAGGAGCTCGTCGCAACTGCCGGGGGAGTCGTCGAGCCCGCACGTGACGGCCTTCGCCGCATAGCCGTCCACGCTGCTTCGTAGGTATTCCTGGCGCTGGAGGGTGGTTAGTTTCTTGTCGTCCGGAAGACCACTATCGACCTTCAGCCCGTTGAGCCAAAAATTCGTTCTCATGTTTTCAACGAGCTCGATCTGGTAGTCTGTTGCGGAGAAGCGATGCACCTTGGATCGAAAACCGGGAAGAACATCTAAAACACACGGGGTCAGCCCTACACCAGCGCCCAGCTCCACCACTCGAAGGTTCTGGGAAGAAGCGGCTTCAATTACTGGGACAAGGCTCGACTCCCCGCAAAATTCTTGCGCCAAGATTTGAACGAGGGCGAACGCAGCGGGCCAGAGAGACAGACCCACATTCCGAAACATGTCCGACGCCACACGCACCGTGTTCCAGCAGAACTGTTGATGACCATTAGGTACCCCAGGAGGCGTGGCTATTGGGTGCCGCTCTATCTGGCCAGCTTCTCCATTCTGTTGTGGGGCTACCTGCGAGAGAGAATGGGCTCCTAACAGGGAGCTAGCAGTGCCGGGTCTCGTTGCCGGCCCTGTCGACGTACTTCCCACTGGCACAGGGGCGTACATGTTCAGAAACGACTTGTAGCAGAGCGGGGCACTCTCCCTGTCTGCGGAGATAAACATGTCAATGTGAGCAGAGAGCAGGTCAGCCAGTATAGGGTCCCCCATCTCCCCGGCACGCTCATCACCGCTGGTGACACGGACGGCTACTTGCTGCTCAATACTGGCGATGTACAACTTGAGGAAGCTCTGCAGCACCCGTCTATTTGGAGGGTACTTGATAGCGAGGGGATGTCGCAGGAAGGTATCGTTGGCAAAGCGCTGGCCATCCTCCTCTTCCCATAAGATGTTTCGTTTCTCGCAGTCCCGTTTGAAGGCTTCGAGGATAACGGGCGCGGTGGCGCCTTGTAGATAGTAGATCAACGAGATCGGCGGTGCTAACTTTGCGCACGGTGACTGTGGTGGGGGCGACTCACGCTGCCCGCAGATCTGTCGAAAACTTCGTGCAGCGGCACTTCCCGGCAGGCGGTGCACTGTCTCTGACGATGTAATGGACGACAACGACGTCTTCGACGAAACGGAGCCACGGGCAGCCATGCGGATATGAGTGGCGCAGAAACTGGGAAACAGAAAATGATCGGGGAAGGGTGTACTCCCTCCTTCAAAAGAAGCCACTATACCAAACACGGGAACGAATAGAGTCACACCACGCTCAACTTCTTAGAATGGCTCTTGAACCTGTGGGAGTTGTTGGTAAACTCGTAGATCCGTAGATCCCATGTAGCATAGGTGAAAAAAAAAAAGGAGGGAGACACAACAGAGAGATAGTAGCAGCACAGACAGTACGTTGCCAGGATCATATGCACGGCACTGTATTTGACCCTTACAGAAGACAACGGATGCACATACTCCTTTACAACAATGAAACAACTCTCGTTTCTTCTTCTTTTTCCCCCTGTTAAGGGACTTTGGATCATCCCGTTAATTACCTTTTTCATCATTGCTTTGCTTTTATTCGAAGTAGTTAATAATTACTGACACAAGAAATGATGCGCGAAGTATGGGCTATTCACCTTATCGTGAGGAATGACAGGTGATCAAGCTGCGCACACATAGCGGCGCGTCTAGTGACGAGACTTGTGTTGAGAGCGGAACTCTGCGCGACGGGCCGTCTCCTTCTTCGCTTTCTTCAGTCCACGAAGGTACTCCTCTGTCTCCTTCTCTTCTGCCTTGGAGGCACGCTCTCTAGCTCGCTTCTTGGCAGCATCGCGCTTCTTTTGCATGACGTCCGCCTTATCTTCCAGAGCATCCAGCAGCGCCTGTCGGCGGCGCTCCCGGGCCTCTGGAGCCACTGTAGTGGCGCTGGTCATTCTCTCCCTCAGCTCATTGGTTTGTTTCAGCGGCACGAACTCCTCCTTCATTTCAAAGGGAAGTCCCAGTCGGACGTTGCGAGAAATCATCACCTTCTGCTGGTTAAAGTCCTCATCCTCCTCGGCAACTCGGTGGCGACGCTTGATCTCACGGTACTCGCTATCCTTGTTCTCTGGGAGGGGTACACCGTATTCCCACCGAAGCTCACGCATGGTCCGCATGCCGACCCACTCGGGATCCACCAAGTTGCGCTGCACGGCGCAGTACCGTGGCGGCTCTACCGGGGTCCAGGAGCGAATAAACACGATGTCGGAGGGAAAAATCTTATCCTCGAAAGTGGCGCGGACGAGACCGTTCTTCCCTTTTGGAACAGCTTTGATGATACCACGTACGCCAGAGACACACCGCAGCTTCGCTCCCACGAACTTCGCAGCTTCTAGATCGCTGCTGAACATGCCTTTAATGAATGCCGTCGTCTTTTCTACCTTGGCCGGTGTACCCGTAAGTTTCAGTTTCTTCACAATGCTTGTGAGAGAATCATTGCCAATGGTGTAGCCTGTGCACGGGATACGGAATCCCGCGATGCGATGATTTCGAATGGGCAGTGCCAGAAAACCAGTGTTGGGGGGAGTCACAGGGGCGTAGAAGGAAGCCAGGCAGTGCATGTGCAGTGGGGTGTACTTGAGGTATCGGCAGCGGCCGTTGGGGTCTTCCGTGGCGAAGATAGGCTGGGTCTGGAAGCGGCGCCAGCCCATGGAAATCAAGAGCGGGTCCTGTGCCTTCAGAATTTTAGGATACCAGCGGTGTCGCTTGATACGAGCCACTACCAGCTGGTGTTCGTTCTCACCAGCATTGAGGCCTCCAGCAAAGAGGGGGAGGCAAGGGTCAAAGTAGCGCAGAAACTCTGCCGGGATGTCTTTGATCACAAATCGAACATACAAGCCGCTGAAGTACCCCACAAGATCAATTTTTCGGTCGATATCGTCGCCCATCTCCTCTAAAGCACTGTTGATTACAGCCTTCTTCTCTTCCACTTCACGAACCTTCTTATGATACGCCGAGTGTGTCATGTTCTTGTTGTCCACATCTCCTGTGTCGTAGCTCTCATCAAAGAGCTTTTTCTTGGCCATCTTCTTCTGCAGCAGGCGCTCCTGCTCTTCCGTTAACTGTCCACCTTGCATGACAGCCGCTGACTCCAGTGCGCTTTCTCGCTGCTCCACCGTCGTCCGCCGGGATCCAGCCCCGTCTGGGGAGAAGGCAATACCGTCAAGATCGCTGGGGGAGCTCTTGTGAGTCTTTTCTTGCTGAAGAAATCCTGCGACGAGATTGTTCAACTCCTCGTCCTCCATGGTATCGTTGTTCTTCTCCGTGTCCGAGTCATCATCCTTCTCAGCGAGGATGTCGTAATCGTCATCATCCGGTTTCTCAGCCGCGGCCACAAAGGGATCTACACCACTGAACGCCATCTCGAAGGCGCTCGGCTGCTGGCCCTTCTTTTTTCCCTTCTTGGTAGTGGAGCTGGAGGACGACAGCCCTGCGCTGGAGGTAGATTCGAACCGGGTTCCACTGCTGTATCCGACGCCGGCAAGAGCGTCGACGGCATGTGTGGGCTTGGGTGCATCGAGCTTTAAAGGCGAACGGTTCGACTCATCCTCCTCGTCGTTATCGTCCCTATCGACATCTTCTTCGTCGTCCAAACTTGATCCATCACTATCGGAATTACTACTTTTCATCGACTTTTTGGTGGTCGTCGCCCCACGAATGGCGGCATCGAATTCCTCATCGTCGCTCTCGTACCCCTTGTCATCGCCTTCCTTCGCTTCCTCCTCCCCCTCCCCCTCGCCGCTTTGCCAGTTGCCCGTTACGAACAGGTTCTTGATGCGCTGAATGGACTCCGGATCCCACTGATACTTTGGTGTGAGCTGTCGAACACTGTCCACGTCATTGTAGCGGCGTGGAGCCAACTCTTCTTCCCCAGCGGCAGCCTCCTCGTCCGACTCATCGGCAGCGGCGGCGACACCGAAATCGCTCAGGTCCTTCTCTTCTGTACTCATAGTAAGAGGATCGTTGTCGTATTCGGCATCGCTCCCAGAAGAGTCGCTGTCGTCAGACGGCATCGTGGGGTTCACAACTTTTACCTCCATTTCGTCCTCATCCATGAACTCCACCGGACGACGGACCACGTGCAGAGGGGTCTTGGAGGCGTCCATTGGCTCCACAGTCTGCAACTGCCGCAACAGCTCCACGCCTTCTCCGGAGCGTTCAATTTGTTCCATGTCCGCGTCTTTGGAAATGTAAATGGCGTCTTCGTCGTAGGAAATTCCACCCACATCGCAGTAAGGCGCGTAGAGCTTCTTCTGCTTGAGACTGAGATGGCGCATGCGGTGTCCAACGGACTTCCCAGCGGATGCCGTCGTTCCCGCCGTTTCTGAGAAGCAAGGATCATCTTGCCGAGAGAGGTGCTCCAAGTTGAAGTCCCCCAGACCAGGAATGTGCACCAGTTGGCCCGGCTTCAACGGTTTGCCGCGTGCGTAGCCGTAGAAGGCAATAGTACGTGACACATTTGGGTTAGCGTGGACAAGGTCTGGGTCGGTGATATCTTCGTGGCGATCCACCAGAACGCAGCTGTGGGTATTACGCCACAACTGGATCTTTGGCTGAAGGGTGATGAGCATTCTGTGCACATTTAGGACATCGTTCGGGCGATAGAGTCCGCGGATCATAGGAGCAAAGCACATGACCTTAGCCCCGGCCGCCACTTCGTGCCAGAATCGATGTCGCAGGAACTTCCGGCGTTTCTTCAGTGCTTTACCGGTCTTCAGTTGGTCCAAGTGGGTGACCACACCACACATCTTGGGCATCCCGTGGATCTGTGCGATGCTCAAGAATTCAAATGTTTCCATCTCCAGCCCATAGCTGCCATCAATCATGAGAAACACATAGTCCACCACCTTTGCAATGTCGCACATGGCTTTAAGGTCGTTTGGACACTCCATGAAGGTGACGCGGCGCGCCTTTCCTGCGATGACGGTAATGGGCCCTCGAACAGAGTGCAGTGAGCGTCCGCTGTAGAACTTCACCATGGAGCGTATAAAGGTTGTTTTGCCCACTCCAGGGGGCCCCACCACGGCGACAAGGAGCGGTGGCTCCGTCAAAATGTGGCTCAGGGTCTTGTCGGCTGAGGGGAGGTGCATCACCGTTTCCTTCTTCTCCACACTACGGAAGAACTTTTGGGCCTTGTGGCTGCCTTTGGCCGGACCTTGAAATGCCTTCACGCTGTGCCCGCGGTTCGGCTCGAGGTCGATCCCTGCTTTGCGTTTCTTGTATTCATCCTTCTTAGCTGCCTTGTTACCGACGGTCTTCCCCTTGTGGGACTTGTTGCGCTGCTCCTCGTCCGCCATGCTGAAAAAAAAAAGGCACAGTCAACCAGAGGAGTATTGAATAGATGCGGAAGCTTATCTGCAAAAGAGCAGGACCAAGGATCAAGCAGCGAAACGACACACAGAAATATAGATATCAATCCTTGGCACTCCTATTTCCTCTAAACGTGAAGTGTACATCAATGAAAAAGCAGTACTCAACAAGAGGGAGAAGAGATAAGCAAATTACCAGGATTATGATCTTTTAAAGTAGCAGAATCTCCTGAACTGCGAGATGACTTTTCCCCGAAGAGAGTAACGCGTGAGACCGAAAAGAAAAGGCGGGCATACGTTGTTGGCGGGGATAAAGAAAGCACTGAATACAGTGAGATGTCCAGTCTTCTGGTCCACTTTATTCTATTTCAATGCTTTCATCAATATGCATTCAAGCATAGGAGAAGAGAAGAGAATACCTTTACAGTGGGGTTAAAGCGTGGTACACCGAAAAAGCTGTACGTGTTCCCCCGGCAGAACAACTTGTTCTGATGGTTTCTATTTAAATGCGGCGAGAAACCATATGAACAATAACTTCGACCTTATCAGCATCGTATGTACTTAAAGCATATTTCAATAACAAGAAGTGACAAGAGAATAATATTATGTTCTGAAATAAAAAAAATAAAATATGCTAGATTCCACATTATTAGACGCCTCAATGATACAGCTAATGCATCTATTGTTTCCTTCCATCATACAACAAGCGAATGGGTAAACGAAGGGGTCGGTAGAAACTCTTAATTAGCGGGAGAGTCCTTATACCATAGCATTCTTTTTTTCGCTCGATGCAGCCGCCCACAGCGACATGACCTCCTCACGGAAAATAGAGGGCTCGTGCTTCTTTTTAAAGACGTTGAACACGATATTCTTGTACCACTGCCGTTGAAACGGGTTCTTCTTGGAGAAGTACACGTTCTGTAGCCGTTCGCGGGTGGTGACCTCCATGAACATGTTGTACCAGAGCGTACCGGCTAAGTTCAATGTTATCACGATCAGGACGAGTTCCACGCAGATACCCCCTAGAACCAGAAACCAGTACTGCAGCGCTGAAAAGGATTCTCCGTGGTAGTACAGGGACAGGGACGTCACCACCGCCCCCAAGCAAGCTGTCATATGCCCCTCCGTAACGAAGTATGCAAAAAACAAAATATTTCGCCTACCCACGCATCCCCCTGTTACGACACAGTGATGATCGTGAACCTGGACACAGAGTCCGCACTGGTAGCAATGCGCCGCACGGACGGGGCGGTACATCTTGCACTGCGAGCACCACTTACGTTCCATGGAGACCCCATTGATCACCTGCCACTTGGAGTCTCGTTTGTCCTTGTCAATAGCTTGTAGAATGTTCTTTGACTCGGAGTACTGATACACAGCATCACGGTCTAGAATTTGGTTCCCACCGTTCTCATCCCCACTAAGGTAGCCTGGAAGAATGAATCCTGGGTCAGTATAGGCGACCACTAGCACATCTACAAAAAAAACAAACACCAGCACAGCCAGAAGGTGCAGATAGGGGTACAACCACGCTTGGTCGCAGGTGCGTACGGCGTACCAACAGGTCAAAAAAAGATAGAACACAATCGAGGAAATAGCAGAGTAGCTGGTCGACGTTCGTGGCACAGGGATGTATCGATAGCCCAGGAAGGGAATTTTTTTTCGAAACACGCGAATGTGGCCAATCTTGCAATAGGGTTTCGTTCCAAATAAGAAAAACTCAATCGTGTGCGTGACGAAATGCAGGAACGAGAGCTTCTGGGACAACGCGACAGCGCGCTCCTCGGTGGCGGCTGTTGTGGTTTCAATTGACACGGCCGCGGGTAACGCATTCCTCTCTGTTGTTTCCTGCATCACCGCTGCTACCTGCTCCAGCGCCGATCCGCCGCCAGAGCACCGTACATCGAGCTCGACCTCTGGGGAGTACACCACTGGCTGGGGCAGCACCTCCGACGGCGAAGCGACGCCCTCCACCACACTAGCGTCACGGAGGTCGATCACCGTGGCGCACGAATCGCACTTGATTCGAGGCTGGTACACATTCTCGCATTTAAACTGCAGGGTAGTGAAGCATGACGGGCAGACAAGATTATAAAAGTTCCCTACCGTTGGTGTCGTTCCAGGCGTCACGGGCATCGGAATAGGCGTCGTGAGAACGGAACCCCCCCAGAGACTCAAAAGAAGACTAACACGCACAAAGGGGAGCAATGGTACACACAAAAAAAGAAAAAAAAAAGCGACTACAACGGTACATATAATGGAGGAACGGAAATTGCATGAATGAGAGAATGAAGAAGGTATCTTGTTTGTACGAGCATCTCTCTTCTGCTCGTTGTGTGTTGCAGTCGAGGATGAAAAGCCGTGTCTGTCACTCATCCCAGACTCTCTCTACACGGAAATAGGATCATAGTTCTTCTTCTTTTCCTTTTCCTCTCGTTATTACAAGGCCCTGCTTGGTAACAAAGCATAGGCATAGAATGACCGCACAGCGCTACATATATATTCGACTGTATCATACGACCAACTTATCGAAAATGAGTAATAGAAGAAGGAGCCACAGCGCGCTTTCGAAGCTCCTCTGTTGCCTGACGAATCGCTGAACACGGAACAGCAAACATCACCGACAGCGGGATCTCCAGCTCTGGTTGTCCCTCGTACTGCGGGCGGCAGCGGTACACCACGACAGCGACTCTCTTGTCCCGCAGTCCGAACAGCACTTCGTCTTCTTCTCGCCAAAAGACGTAGTCTGTCATAGCAAAGTTATCGCTCTCCTCGTCTAGGGCCGCAGCACCATTCTTTAGCCGTTTGTCCCTCGACCGCTCCTTTGAGGAACCGCTACGAGCATCAACGACCGGTTCCGCCGGGGCAACGGCGCGCTGCACTTTCGCCAGCATAACAAAGAGGCACGGGTACGACTCCCCAGCCTCTCGTTCTTCCATGGCATCCAGCAGAGACTCCGCCATCTCCTTCTTGGACCTTTTCTTCATGGGCGCGCTTTTGAGGTCCTCCGCATCGTCCTCCAGGCGGCCAAGCGTGTCAAGCATGACCTGAATAGTGAGCTCCAGTGGGATCGTCTGTATCTGCTCCATCACCCACAGCAGGGCCTTCATATTGTTCGAGTCAGCGTCTCCGGCGGAATCCTTCTTGGTCCGCAGCAGTTCCAGCGGCGGGATGCCGGGAACTGCCGTGCGCCACACCTTTTCATCCAGGAGCTTATGCAGGGCTTCAAAGGCTGCCGGGTGACGCGAGCAACAGTTCCGGAAGTGGAGCACAGAGCAGAGACCGCAGACCTCTTCTTCTTCCTCTGCCTCATCGCTGTCCCCGCTGTCATCGTCAGCCATCTTCACGATGCTGGTGTACGGGCTCTCCAGCAGGGCAGCGGCGAATTCGTCGCGGTCCACCTCGTTGAGCTTATCGGGGCAGAACTGGTCCATGAGGTGAATGGTAGCATCCACGTGGCGCTTCTCCATGTCGAAAACACCAAAATTAACTGTAACGTTCTCCGGCTTCCCTTCGTCTTCTCCTTCGTCTTCTTCATCATCGCCTCCTTCTTCAAACTCTTCATTTGAATCATCTTCCTCGCCCTCCTCCTCCTCCTCTTCGTCTTCATCCAGCTGCGACAGGTTCGAGTCCGAGTTCGAGTCCTCTGTGTTTGTGGAGCTTTCACCGTTCATCAGTGCAGCGAAACCGGGGTCGGACGCCGACCCGGACGCCTCACTGCTGCTCTCCTCCAGCGCGTTGCCGTCACTCCCAATTTCATCGCTGTCGTAGCTTAATTGCTCCTCCGAGTCGCTCTCCTCGTCCATGTCGCTGTCTACCATGTCGTGCCCGTGAAGCAGGGCCGTCTGGGCGGCCGCCTGCCGAGAGGGTGCGTTGAGACGCCGCTCGCGGCGCTTAGCCGTGATAGTCCCAATCGTGCCCGGCGAGAACTCCGCATTCGCCTCGGGACTGTCTTCCCCTGAACTCCCCCGAGAGGCCTGGAGGAGTTCAGGGCGGCGGCGCTTGGTGCCGGGAAGGCTGGAGGAGTCAGGGATCTCCACGGGGGATCCTCCACCACGGTGCTCCCGCACCGCAGCGTTGTGCTGGAGCATTTTTGACGGCTTACCCATGGCAGCGATGTCGATCGGCTGCGGCTGCTGATGCTTCTTGCCCATTGTGTCTGTGCCTCGGCTTCCTCGTCAAGCGCAGGGCGAATTTATTTGTGTACTACCACACGCATAAAGACAATTTGTTGTTGTTGTTGTTTTTTTTAAAAAATCATTATATTTTTTTTTTTAGAACAAAAAAAGAGAGAGGAAGAGAAGAGCATGACGTTATATAGTTTTATTCATTCTTTCCATCGGCCGTCAACGATTATCTTCGTCCGAAACAAACCACACGGACGAACAGAGATACACCGAGAATTTCCGTTATTGTTATCGGCATCGAAACCTCTAACATTCCTACTACGCTGGAGCGCTAAAGATACACACCAAGTCTCCCTCGCCGCGTGTGTAGACTAGTGCAGACGCCAGTAGTGTGGTGCGGCTGCAACCCTTACCAGTCGTCGTCCGTATTCTTACGGATAATCTTGATTTGGTTCTTCGACACGTCCGTCTCTTCGGAAAGCTGGGTCAGCAGTTCGCGAACCTGCTCATCGCTGATTGGGGGCTGAAGGCGACCCTGCTGCACGCCACGGATGATGTGCATCTCCACAGCAGCAGCGCGCTGCGGCTTCACCTGGGCGATGCGTGTGAGGCGCTCGCGGCCCTCCATACTGACGAAGGCACGGAGGTAGTTCTCCTTCTGCTCCTCCATCGCTGCCTTTTTTTCCTCCTGCATTTGCTGCTTGGCCATCATCTGTTCCGCCTGGGCATCACTAAGGGGAATCTGGGACATGGGGTCAGTGGGGTTCTTTGCGGTTATGAGAATGGGAGGGTTTGTAAACTTACTCAACAGTGAGAGAAGAAGAGGGTGAGAGAAAGGAAAGGGAGTCGAGAATGTCTGTGCCGCTGGGCTAGGACTGTTGAAGGTCTTATCAGACCAAACACCAAATGGTATTCGTCACGGAAAATAATTAATGGTTCCTTCATTATTATCTTTTCTCAGCTTAATCTTTTTATGACCTTATATATGTAGTTCTTCATCTTATTTTTTTTCCCTTTTACTTTTCTTCTGATTGCCTTAATCTGTTAGAATCTTGTGTTAGTAATTAATGATTAAAAAATAAAAAAATAGGTAGTAGATGAGTCGTATAGATATGTGGAATTGTTGGAAAAGTGGGAGATTTCTGTTGTGACTATCAGGTTTCACAACCAACAAAAATCAATATAATATATAACATGTAATGATAGCCTGATGTATATTTATTCATCTCTTTAGAAACATCTTGAAACGTACTCACGCACGATACGGGTAATTTAAAAAGCAGCACTGATGAGAAATACAACAGAATAGAATTATGGTGCCACGAATAAACAACCCGTGTGTATCGAGGGAGGATTATATAACAACACATTAATAACAACACACTGTGACAACACAATTTTTCTTCGGGAATAATACGTTGTTGTTTTCTTTTTCTTTTTCTTTTTTGAGAAAATACAGGAGCCCGAGAGCTTGGTGCCCCTCTCTCCACCGTCACCTCGCGGCCACCGCTCCTTCCCACAACTCGCCAGTGCAGAGCACACTGCCCCACGCACAAAGGGCGGAGGCAAAGTGTCTCCGCAGAGCAATCAACGCACAAAACTCAACTCCAGGTGCAGGCCTGCACGTAACACAAGAATGCCAAAGCAAACAATAATAATACATACTTGTATGGATTAAAATCATTCGTTTCGCGTGCTCACACCAGAAAAGAAAACAACCAAAAAAAGAATAAGCGCGTTTGAATTTTGTCGACTTGATCAAAAACGCAGCGGCAAACAACAACAACAGAACTAAAGTATAGTACCGTCGAAGCGGTTCTCAACGATACGCACCACCACACGCTTCATCCTTCGACTGACAGTCTGTTTTTCTCTTCAGATGGCGTTCCATACAGCCACAGCGCACCGCTCAGCTCAGCACCGTCCGTGTCAGTCCGGGTAGCTGCACACAGCTTAAAACGAAAGCTGCTGCAAACAATACCCTTTTCAATAATAACAACAAAGTGTATATTCACAATTTACTAATCTCGATGTCCGATCAATCAAGTTCAGTAGTCATACGCACAACTCAGTCACTCACTATCATAAACTCTAAAGGGTCAACTCAGTATCTCGTTCCTTTGCATCAAAGAACAAAGACGGCGCCGCCGTCTTCATCCCTTAACTTCCTTTTCCCTCTCCCATTCTCTCATATGAAATATTATTTCCAAAACAACATAAATATATAATATAAATATAACAATAATTAAAAAAAAAACGTTTGGCACATCGCCCAAGAGACTGCACTTCTCCAGTTAGCACCACTTTCCAATGAGCATCATCACGCCGGCTCCGACCCACAGGCCACCAAAGAGCCCGAGCTTCTTCCACGTCGCGTGGGGCGCCTCCCTGGAGCACAGTCGGCGCATGTCCTGGGGAAATCGACCAGCATCAGCGACAGGGCCAGGTACACGAGAATGCCGCCGCAGATGGAGTCCAGCACGGAGGACACCATCACGTAGGTGGCGCCGCTGAGGGATGTCGGGGAGGCGGTAATCGCAGCGATGCCGACACCAACGCCCAGCGGGGCGGAGAGAGAGAACACCAACATCATGACAATCTCCCAGGACAGCTTGAATTCCGCATCGGCCAGACGAGAGCCCATGGCGAGACCCTCGAACAGCTGGTGAAAGAGAAGGGCGACCATGAGCACCTTCACTTCGTCATTCCCTGTGACGCCCAGATCAAGGCCGACCAGCACGCTGTGGAGCGTCACGCCGAATTCCATGCACACCGCCGCCACCACGCGCTGAATCCCTGTCATATCCAGCGGTACCACAGCCCCGTGCTGGTGGCCCTCGCAGCCGTGGTCCTCGCACGGGACATCGCCCACCACTGCCGTCACCAATGGGTTGCTGTTGTGGTCACTCGCCTCACTCATATCGATGTTCTCTTCCAAGCATTGCTCCTCACTGCACTTGCCGTGGTGGCAGGGCCGCTCCACCTCCGGGTATTCCGTTGCAGCAGCGGCGGCGCGGCGCTCATACCAGCCATGAACAATTTCTCCAATGACAATATCCAGAGCATGCATCAGAATAATGGCGATGCTGGCAATAAGAAATGCCCATGAGTCGTAGGCCTCGGAGAAGGCCTGCGGAACGCAGGAAGCCTCGAAATTTTCGGCTGCATCGCCCATCATGTGAATGAGACCAACGGTCAGCATCACTCCGGTACCCATGCACTTACCCATCGCATAGACGTAATCGGGAAGCCGGAGCTGCGGGACACGTTTACCCAGGATGGGCAGCATGGCGCCCACGACGGAGGCCGTCAAGACCACGAAGAGGGCCACCACATGGATGCCGGAGGAGTAGAACGAGCTGAGGCCGTTGCAAATGGCGTCATCGTCCGCGTCACTGACGGTATTGCTGTGAAGAATGTCGGTCATCTTGAGGAGCTGAAAGGGGAAAAGAAAATAATTAAAACCCTTGAAATAAAAGCAAACTGCTTAGAGAGCTTGGCTGAAATAGTATTGAAAATGAAAAAATAATGAGTACCACACAAGAAAGGGACAAATAATTCATATATAATCATATCAACTCTACACGTTTTCTTCATCACCATAGTCTGTCGAAGAGAAGCTTACCCAGTAACTCACAGTGATGAAGTATATATACAATTTTACATTTTTGTCTTTATTTGCGTGTTTTGTTGTTGTTGTTGTTTAGTGCAACGGATGTTGTTTCATCACGTTCGAACTCGAGACTTAGACAGTCTGCACGTGACGTAACAGGTATAGAAACCATGAAGCAAATGCAGCAAACGTAATAGAACATGAACTGGAGGTGTTGTTGATGCAACTAGCACCACTTTCCAATGAGCATCATCACGCCGGCTCCTACCCACAGGCCACCAAAGAGCCCGAGCTTCTTCATCAGTCGGCGGCGCCGCCCGACGCTCGACCCACCAAATCGTTGCATGTCCTTGGGGAAATCGACCAGCATCAGCGACAGGGCCAGGTACACGAGAATGCCGCCGCAGATGGAGTCCAGCACGGAGGACACCATCACGTAGGTGGCGCCGCTAAGGGATGTCGGGGAGGCGGTAATCGCAGCGATGCCGACACCAACGCCCAGCGGGGCGGAGAGAGCGAAGATGACGGTGAGCAGGAACTCCATCGAGAGTTTAAAGTTTGCATCGGCCAGACGAGAGCCCATGGCGAGACCCTCGAACAGCTGGTGAAAGAGAAGGGCGACCATGAGCACCTTCACTTCGTCATTCCCTGTGACGCCCAGATCAAGGCCGACCAGCACGCTGTGGAGCGTCACGCCGAATTCCATGCACACCGCCGCCACCACGCGCTGAATCCCTGTCATATCCAGCGGTACCACAGCCCCGTGCTGGTGGCCCTCGCAGCCGTATCCGTCACTGCGGCGATGCGGCGGCGCTGTTTCCCTCTCGCTATCTGGAAAGAGCTCTCTCTCCAGCAGCGCGTAGTCTCCAGGGATCTGCTCTCGAGACAGGGAACCGTCCGCGACAGACGGGTAGCCGGGGTCGGGGAGGGGCTGCCGCCCGGCACCGCTGCTGCTCATCATGCGACGCCTGTACCAATCCTGAACGACTTCCCCAATAACAATATCCAAGGCGTGCATAACAATCATAGAGATGCTGGCAATGAGAAATGCCCACGAATCGTAGGCCTCGGCAAAGCGTCGGGGGACGCAGGAGGCTTCGAATTTCTCCGCCGCCTCCCCCATCATGTGAATGAGACCGACAGTCAGCACCACTCCGGTGCCCATGGACTTGCCGACGGCATAGACGTAATCGGGCAGCTTAAGGCGCGCTACACGCTTGCCTAGGAGTGGCAACGCCACACCCAGAAAAGACGCGAGGAGAACGATCCACAGCGCTAGGATATGAAGACCTACCGTGTACTGCCCCTGCAGTCCGCTGCAAATGGGGTCCTCCGTGCTCACCTCCGACGCCAGCGTGTGTAGACTAGTGCAGACGCCAGTAGTGTGGTGCGGCTGCAACCCTTACCAGTCGTCGTCCGTATTCTTACGGATAATCTTGATTTGGTTCTTCGACACGTCCGTCTCTTCGGAAAGCTGGGTCAGCAGTTCGCGAACCTGCTCATCGCTGATTGGGGGCTGAAGGCGACCCTGCTGCACGCCACGGATGATGTGCATCTCCACAGCAGCAGCGCGCTGCGGCTTTACCTGAGCGATGCGTGTGAGGCGCTCGCGGCCCTCCATACTGACGAAGGCACGGAGGTAGTTCTCCTTCTGCTCCTCCATCGCTGCCTTTTTTTCCTCCTGCATCGGCTGCTTGGCCATCATCTGTTCCGCCTAGGCATCACTAAGGGGAATCTGGGACATGGGGTCAGTGGGGTTCTTTGCGGTTATGAGAATGAGAGGGTTTGTAAACTTACTCAACAGTGAGAGAAGAAGAGGGTGAGAGAAAGGAAAGGGAGTCGAGAATGTCTGTGCCGCTGGGCTAGGACTGTTGAAGGTCTTATCAGACCAAACACCAAATGGTATTCGTCACGGAAAATAATTAATGGTTCCTTCATTATTATCTTTTCTCAGCTTAATCTTTTTATGACCTTATATATGTAGTTCTTCATCTTATTTTTTTTCCTTTTAATTTTCTTCTGATTGCCTTAATCTGTTAGAATCTTGTGTTAGTAATTAATGATTAAAAAATAAAAAAAATAGGTAGTAGATGAGTCGTATAGATATGTGGAATTGCTGGAAAAGTGGGAGATTTCTGTTGTGACTATCAGGTTTCACAACCAACAAAATCAATATAATATATAACATGTAATGATAGCCTGATGTATATTTATTCATCTCTTTAGAAACATCTTGAAACGTACTCACGCACGATACGGGTAATTTAAAAAGCAGCACTGATGAGAAATACAACAGAATAGAATTATGGTGCCACGAATAAACAACCCGTGTGTATCGAGGGAGGATTATATAACAACACATTAATAACAACACACTGTGACAACACAATTTTTCTTCGGGAATAATACGTTGTTGTTTTCTTTTTCTTTTTTTTTTGAGAAAATACAGGAGCCCGAGAGCTGGTGCCCCTCTCTCCACCGTCACCTCGCGGCCACCGCTCCTTCCCACAACTCGCCAGTGCAGAGCACACTGCCCCACGCACAAAGGGCGGAGGCAAAGTGTCTCCGCAGAGCAATCAACGCACAAAACTCAACTCCAGATGCAGGCCTGCACGTAACACAAGAATGCCAAAGCAAACAATAATAATACATACTTGTATGGATTAAAATCATTCGTTTCGCGTGCTCACACCAGAAAAGAAAACAACCAAAAAAAGAATAAGCGCGTTTGAATTTTGTCGACTTGATCAAAAACGCAGCGGCAAACAACAACAACAGAACTAAAGTATAGTACCGTCGAAGCGGTTCTCAACGATACGCACCACCACACGCTTCATCCTTCGACTGACAGTCTGTTTCTCTTCAGATGGCGTTCCATACAGCCACAGCGCACCGCTCAGCTCAGCACCGTCCGTGTCAGTCCGGGTAGCTGCACACAGCTTAAAACGAAAGCTGCTGCAAACAATACCCTTTTCAATAATAACAACAAAGTGTATATTCACAATTTACTAATCTCGATGTCCGATCAATCAAGTTCAGTAGTCATACGCACAACTCAGTCACTCACTATCATAAACTCTAAAGGGTCAACTCAGTATCTCGTTCCTTTGCATCAAAGAACAAAGACGGCCCCGCCGTCTTCATCCCTTAACTTCCTTTTCCCTCGCTCATTCTCTCATATGAAATATTATTTCCAAAACAACATAAATATATAATATAAATATAACAATAATTAAAAAAAAAAAACGTTTGGCACATCGCCCAAGAGACTGCACTTCTCCAGTTAGCACCACTTTCCAATGAGCATCATCACGCCGGCTCCGACCCACAGGCCACCAAAGAGCCCGAGCTTCTTCCACGTCGCGTGGGGCGCCTCCCTGGAGCACAGTCGGCGCATGTCCTTGGGGAAATCGACCAGCATCAGCGACAGGGCCAGGTACACGAGAATGCCGCCGCAGATGGAGTCCAGCACGGAGGACACCATCACGTAGGTGGCGCCGCTGAGGGATGTCGGGGAGGCGGTAATCGCAGCGATGCCGACACCAACGCCCAGCGGGGCGGAGAGAGAGAACACCAACATCATGACAATCTCCCAGGACAGCTTGAATTCCGCATCGGCCAGACGAGAGCCCATGGCGAGACCCTCGAACAGCTGGTGAAAGAGAAGGGCGACCATGAGCACCTTCACTTCGTCATTCCCTGTGACGCCCAGATCAAGGCCGACCAGCACGCTGTGGAGCGTCACGCCGAATTCCATGCACACCGCCGCCACCACGCGCTGAATCCCTGTCATATCCAGCGGTACCACAGCCCCGTGCTGGTGGCCCTCGCAGCCGTGGTCCTCGCACGGGACATCGCCCACCACTGCCGTCACCAATGGGTTGCTGTTGTGGTCACTCGCCTCACTCATATCGATGTTCTCTTCCAAGCATTGCTCCTCACTGCACTTGCCGTGGTGGCAGGGCCGCTCCACCTCCGGGTATTCCGTTGCAGCAGCGGCGGCGCGGCGCTCATACCAGCCATGAACAATTTCTCCAATGACAATATCCAGAGCATGCATCAGAATAATGGCGATGCTGGCAATAAGAAATGCCCATGAGTCGTAGGCCTCGGAGAAGGCCTGCGGAACGCAGGAAGCCTCGAAATTTTCGGCTGCATCGCCCATCATGTGAATGAGACCAACGGTCAGCATCACTCCGGTACCCATGCACTTACCCATCGCATAGACGTAATCGGGAAGCCGGAGCTGCGGGACACGTTTACCCAGGATGGGCAGCATGGCGCCCACGACGGAGGCCGTCAAGACCACGAAGAGGGCCACCACATGGATGCCGGAGGAGTAGAACGAGCTGAGGCCGTTGCAAATGGCGTCATCGTCCGCGTCACTGACGGTATTGCTGTCAAGAATGTCGGTCATCTTGAGGAGCTGAAAGGGGAAAAGAAAATAATTAAAACTCTTGAAATAAAAGCAAACTGCTTAGAGAGCTTGGCTGAAATAGTATTGAAAATGAAAAAATAATGAGCACCACACAAGAAAGGGACAAATAATTCATATATATTCATATCAACTCACATCCAACTCTACACGTTTTCTTCATCACCATAGTCTGTCGAAGAGAAGCTTACCCAGTAACTCACAGTGATGAAGTATATATACAATTTTACATTTTTGTCTTTATTTGCGTGTTTTGTTGTTGTTGTTGTTTAGTGCAACGGATGTTGTTTCATCACGTTCGAACTCGAGACTTAGACAGTCTGCACGTGACGTAACAGGTATAGAAACCATGAAGCAAATGCAGCAAACGTAATAGAACATGAACTGGAGGTGTTGTTGATGCAACTAGCACCACTTTCCAATGAGCATCATCACGCCGGCTCCTACCCACAGGCCACCAAAGAGCCCGAGCTTCTTCATCAGTCGGCGGCGCCGCCCGACGCTCGACCCACCAAATCGTTGCATGTCCTTGGGGAAATCGACCAGCATCAGCGACAGGGCCAGGTACACGAGAATGCCGCCGCAGATGGAGTCCAGCACGGAGGACACCATCACGTAGGTGGCGCCGCTAAGGGATGTCGGGGAGGCGGTAATCGCAGCGATGCCGACACCAACGCCCAGGGGGGCGGAGAGAGCGAAGATGACGGTGAGCAGGAACTCCATCGAGAGTTTAAAGTTTGCATCGGCCAGACGAGAGCCCATGGCGAGACCCTCGAACAGCTGGTGAAAGAGAAGGGCGACCATGAGCACCTTCACTTCGTCATTCCCTGTGACGCCCAGATCAAGGCCGACCAGCACGCTGTGGAGCGTCACGCCGAATTCCATGCACACCGCCGCCACCACGCGCTGAATCCCTGTCATATCCAGCGGTACCACAGCCCCGTGCTGGTGGCCCTCGCAGCCGTATCCGTCACTGCGGCGATGCGGCGGCGCTGTTTCCCTCTCGCTATCTGGAAAGAGCTCTCTCTCCAGCAGCGCGTAGTCTCCAGGGATCTGCTCTCGAGACAGGGAACCGTCCGCGACAGACGGGTAGCCGGGGTCGGGGAGGGGCTGCCGCCCGGCACCGCTGCTGCTCATCATGCGGCGCCTGTACCAATCCTGAACGACTTCCCCAATAACAATATCCAAGGCGTGCATAACAATCATAGAGATGCTGGCAATGAGAAATGCCCACGAATCGTACGCCTCGGCAAAGCGTCGGG
This sequence comes from Vickermania ingenoplastis, assembly GCA_010157825.1. Taxonomy (NCBI): domain Eukaryota; phylum Euglenozoa; class Kinetoplastea; order Trypanosomatida; family Trypanosomatidae; genus Vickermania; species Vickermania ingenoplastis. Next base: position 255,684 of record VFSE01000222.1, on the reverse strand, counting down.
GGACGCAGGAGGCTTCGAATTTCTCCGCCGCCTCCCCCATCATGTGAATGAGACCGACAGTCAGCACCACTCCGGTGCCCATGGACTTGCCGACGGCATAGACGTAATCGGGCAGCTTAAGGCGCGCTACACGCTTGTCTAGGAGTGGCAACGCCACACCCAGAAAAGACGCGAGGAGAACGATCCACAGCGCTAGGATATGAAGACCTACCGTGTACTGCCCCTGCAGCCTGCTGCAAATGGGGTCCTCCGTGCTCACCTCCGACGCCAGCGTGTGTAGACTAGTGCAGACGCCAGTAGTGTGGTGCGGCTGCAACCCTTACCAGTCGTCGTCCGTATTCTTACGGATAATCTTGATTTGGTTCTTCGACACGTCCGTCTCTTCGGAAAGCTGGGTCAGCAGTTCGCGAACCTGCTCATCGCTGATTGGGGGCTGAAGGCGACCCTGCTGCACGCCACGGATGATGTGCATCTCCACAGCAGCAGCGCGCTGCGGCTTTACCTGAGCGATGCGTGTGAGGCGCTCGCGGCCCTCCATACTGACGAAGGCACGGAGGTAGTTCTCCTTCTGCTCCTCCATCGCTGCCTTTTTTTCCTCCTGCATCGGCTGCTTGGCCATCATCTGTTCCGCCTAGGCATCACTAAGGGGAATCTGGGACATGGGGTCAGTGGGGTTCTTTGCGGTTATGAGAATGAGAGGGTTTGTAAACTTACTCAACAGTGAGAGAAGAAGAGGGTGAGAGAAAGGAAAGGGAGTCGAGAATGTCTGTGCCGCTGGGCTAGGACTGTTGAAGGTCTTATCAGACCAAACACCAAATGGTATTCGTCACGGAAAATAATTAATGGTTCCTTCATTATTATCTTTTCTCAGCTTAATCTTTTTATGACCTTATATATGTAGTTCTTCATCTTATTTTTTTTCCTTTTAATTTTCTTCTGATTGCCTTAATCTGTTAGAATCTTGTGTTAGTAATTAATGATTAAAAAATAAAAAAAATAGGTAGTAGATGAGTCGTATAGATATGTGGAATTGCTGGAAAAGTGGGAGATTTCTGTTGTGACTATCAGGTTTCACAACCAACAAAAATCAATATAATATATAACATGTAATGATAGCCTGATGTATATTTATTCATCTCTTTAGAAACATCTTGAAACGTACTCACGCACGATACGGGTAATTTAAAAAGCAGCACTGATGAGAAATACAACAGAATAGAATTATGGTGCCACGAATAAACAACCCGTGTGTATCGAGGGAGGATTATATAACAACACATTAATAACAACACACTGTGACAACACAATTTTTCTTCGGGAATAATACGTTGTTGTTTTCTTTTCCTTTTTTTTTTGAGAAAATACAGGAGCCGAGAGCTGGTGCCCCTCTCTCCACCGTCACCTCGCGGCCACCGCTCCTTCCCACAACTCGCCAGTGCAGAGCACACTGCCCCACGCACAAAGGGCGGAGGCAAAGTGTCTCCGCAGAGCAATCAACGCACAAAACTCAACTCCAGATGCAGGCCTGCACGTAACACAAGAATGCCAAAGCAAACAATAATAATACATACTTGTATGGATTAAAATCATTCGTTTCGCGTGCTCACACCAGAAAAGAAAACAACCAAAAAAAGAATAAGCGCGTTTGAATTTTGTCGACTTGATCAAAAACGCAGCGGCAAACAACAACAACAGAACTAAAGTATAGTACCGTCGAAGCGGTTCTCAACGATACGCACCACCACACGCTTCATCCTTCGACTGACAGTCTGTTTTCTCTTCAGATGGCGTTCCATACAGCCACAGCGCACCGCTCAGCTCAGCACCGTCCGTGTCAGTCCGGGTAGCTGCACACAGCTTAAAACGAAAGCTGCTGCAAACAATACCCTTTTCAATAATAACAACAAAGTGTATATTCACAATTTACTAATCTCGATGTCCGATCAATCAAGTTCAGTAGTCATACGCACAACTCAGTCACTCACTATCATAAACTCTAAAGGGTCAACTCAGTATCTCGTTCCTTTGCATCAAAGAACAAAGACGGCCCCGCCGTCTTCATCCCTTAACTTCCTTTTCCCTCGCTCATTCTCTCATATGAAATATTATTTCCAAAACAACATAAATATATAATATAAATATAACAATAATTAAAAAAAAAAAACGTTTGGCACATCGCCCAAGAGACTGCACTTCTCCAGTTAGCACCACTTTCCAATGAGCATCATCACGCCGGCTCCGACCCACAGGCCACCAAAGAGCCCGAGCTTCTTCCACGTCGCGTGGGGCGCCTCCCTGGAGCACAGTCGGCGCATGTCCTTGGGGAAATCGACCAGCATCAGCGACAGGGCCAGGTACACGAGAATGCCGCCGCAGATGGAGTCCAGCACGGAGGACACCATCACGTAGGTGGCGCCGCTGAGGATGTCGGGGAGGCGGTAATCGCAGCGATGCCGACACCAACGCCTAGCGGGGCGGAGAGAGAACACCAACATCATGACAATCTCCCAGGACAGCTTGAATTCCGCATCGGCCAGACGAGAGCCCATGGCGAGACCCTCGAACAGCTGGTGAAAGAGAAGGGCGACCATGAGCACCTTCACTTCGTCATTCCCTGTGACGCCCAGATCAAGGCCGACCAGCACGCTGTGGAGCGTCACGCCGAATTCCATGCACACCGCCGCCACCACGCGCTGAATCCCTGTCATATCCAGCGGTACCACAGCCCCGTGCTGGTGGCCCTCGCAGCCGTGGTCCTCGCACGGGACATCGCCCACCACTGCCGGGACCTCTGAATTGCTGTTGTGGTCACTCGCCTCACTCATATCGATGTTCTCTTCCAAGCATTGCTCCTCACTGCACTTGCCGTGGTGGCAGGGCCGCTCCACCTCCGGGTATTCCGTTGCAGCAGCGGCGGCGCGGCGCTCATACCAGCCATGAACAATTTCTCCAATGACAATATCCAGAGCATGCATCAGAATAATGGCGATGCTGGCAATAAGAAATGCCCATGAGTCGTAGGCCTCGGAGAAGGCCTGCGGAACGCAGGAAGCCTCGAAATTTTCGGCTGCATCGCCCATCATGTGAATGAGACCAACGGTCAGCATCACTCCGGTACCCATGCACTTACCCATCGCATAGACGTAATCGGGAAGCCGGAGCTGCGGGACACGTTTACCCAGGATGGGCAGCATGGCGCCCACGACGGAGGCCGTCAAGACCACGAAGAGGGCCACCACATGGATGCCGGAGGAGTAGAACGAGCTGAGGCCGTTGCAAATGGCGTCATCGTCCGCGTCACTGACGGTATTGCTGTCAAGAATGTCGGTCATCTTGAGGAGCTGAAAGGGGAAAAGAAAATAATTAAAACTCTTGAAATAAAAGCAAACTGCTTAGAGAGCTTGGCTGAAATAGTATTGAAAATGAAAAAATAATGAGCACCACACAAGAAAGGGACAAATAATTCATATATATTCATATCAACTCACATCCAACTCTACACGTTTTCTTCATCACCATAGTCTGTCGAAGAGAAGCTTACCCAGTAACTCACAGTGATGAAGTATATATACAATTTTACATTTTTGTCTTTATTTGCGTGTTTTGTTGTTGTTGTTGTTTAGTGCAACGGATGTTGTTTCATCACGTTCGAACTCGAGACTTAGACAGTCTGCACGTGACGTAACAGGTATAGAAACCATGAAGCAAATGCAGCAAACGTAATAGAACATGAACTGGAGGTGTTGTTGATGCAACTAGCACCACTTTCCAATGAGCATCATCACGCCGGCTCCTACCCACAGGCCACCAAAGAGCCCGAGCTTCTTCATCAGTCGGCGGCGCCGCCCGACGCTCGACCCACCAAATCGTTGCATGTCCTTGGGAAATCGACCAGCATCAGCGACAGGGCCAGGTACACGAGAATGCCGCCGCAGATGGAGTCCAGCACGGAGGACACCATCACGTAGGTGGCGCCGCTAAGGGATGTCGGGGAGGCGGTAATCGCAGCGATGCCGACACCAACGCCCAGGGGGGCGGAGAGAGCGAAGATGACGGTGAGCAGGAACTCCATCGAGAGTTTAAAGTTTGCATCGGCCAGACGAGAGCCCATGGCGAGACCCTCGAACAGCTGGTGAAAGAGAAGGGCGACCATGAGCACCTTCACTTCGTCATTCCTGTGACGCCCAGATCAAGGCCGACCAGCACGCTGTGGAGCGTCACGCCGAATTCCATGCACACCGCCGCCACCACGCGCTGAATCCCTGTCATATCCAGCGGTACCACAGCCCCGTGCTGGTGGCCCTCGCAGCCGTGGTCCTCGCACGGGACATCGCCCACCACTGCCGGGACCTCTGAATTGCTGTTGTGGTCACTCGCCTCACTCATATCGATGTTCTCTTCCAAGCATTGCTCCTCACTGCACTTGCCGTGGTGGCAGGGCCGCTCCACCTCCGGGTATTCCGTTGCAGCAGCGGCGGCGCGGCGCTCATACCAGCCATGAACAATTTCTCCAATGACAATATCCAGAGCATGCATCAGAATAATGGCGATGCTGGCAATAAGAAATGCCCATGAGTCGTAGGCCTCGGAAGGCCTGCGGAACGCAGGAAGCCTCGAAATTTTCGGCTGCATCGCCCATCATGTGAATGAGACCAACGGTCAGCATCACTCCGGTACCCATGCACTTACCCATCGCATAGACGTAATCGGGAAGCCGGAGCTGCGGGACACGTTTACCCAGGATGGGCAGCATGGCGCCCACGACGGAGGCCGTCAAGACCACGAAGAGGGCCACCACATGGATGCCGGAGGAGTAGAACGAGCTGAGGCCGTTGCAAATGGCGTCATCGTCCGCGTCACTGACGGTATTGCTGTCAAGAATGTCGGTCATCTTGAGGAGCTGAAAGGGGAAAAGAAAATAATTAAAACTCTTGAAATAAAAGCAAACTGCTTAGAGAGCTTGGCTGAAATAGTATTGAAAATGAAAAAATAATGAGCACCACACAAGAAAGGGACAAATAATTCATATATATTCATATCAACTCACATCCAACTCTACACGTTTTCTTCATCACCATAGTCTGTCGAAGAGAAGCTTACCCAGTAACTCACAGTGATGAAGTATATATACAATTTTACATTTTTGTCTTTATTTGCGTGTTTTGTTGTTGTTGTTGTTTAGTGCAACGGATGTTGTTTCATCACGTTCGAACTCGAGACTTAGACAGTCTGCACGTGACGTAACAGGTATAGAAACCATGAAGCAAATGCAGCAAACGTAATAGAACATGAACTGGAGGTGTTGTTGATGCAACTAGCACCACTTTCCAATGAGCATCATCACGCCGGCTCCTACCCACAGGCCACCAAAGAGCCCGAGCTTCTTCATCAGTCGGCGCCGCCCGACGCTCGACCCACCAAATCGTTGCATGTCCTTGGGAAATCGACCAGCATCAGCGACAGGGCCAGGTACACGAGAATGCCGCCGCAGATGGAGTCCAGCACGGAGGACACCATCACGTAGGTGGCGCCGCTAAGGGATGTCGGGGAGGCGGTAATCGCAGCGATGCCGACACCAACGCCCAGGGGCGGAGAGCGAAGATGACGGTGAGCAGGAACTCCATCGAGAGTTTAAAGTTTGCATCGGCCAGACGAGAGCCCATGGCGAGACCCTCGAACAGCTGGTGAAAGAGAAGGGCGACCATGAGCACCTTCACTTCGTCATTCCCTGTGACGCCCAGATCAAGGCCGACCAGCACGCTGTGGAGCGTCACGCCGAATTCCATGCACACCGCCGCCACCACGCGCTGAATCCCTGTCATATCCAGCGGTACCACAGCCCCGTGCTGGTGGCCCTCGCAGCCGTATCCGTCACTGCGGCGATGCGGCGGCGCTGTTTCTCGCTATCTGGAAAGAGCTCTCTCTCCAGCAGCGCGTAGTCTCCAGGGATCTGCTCTCGAGACAGGGAACCGTCCGCGACAGACGGGTAGCCGGGGTCGGGGAGGGGCTGCCGCCCGGCACCGCTGCTGCTCATCATGCGGCGCCTGTACCAATCCTGAACGACTTCCCCAATAACAATATCCAAGGCGTGCATAACAATCATAGAGATGCTGGCAATGAGAAATGCCCACGAATCGTAGGCCTCGGCAAAGCGTCGGGGGACGCAGGAGGCTTCGAATTTCTCCGCCGCCTCCCCCATCATGTGAATGAGACCGACAGTCAGCACCACTCCGGTGCCCATGGACTTGCCGACGGCATAGACGTAATCGGGCAGCTTAAGGCGCGCTACACGCTTGCCTAGGAGTGGCAACGCCACACCCAGAAAAGACGCGAGGAGAACGATCCACAGCGCTAGGATATGAAGACCTACCGTGTACTGCCCCTGCAGTCCGCTGCAAATGGGGTCCTCCGTGCTCACCTCCGACGCCAGCGCGAGGAAACTGGTTGGAGACGAGGTGGGGTGTCGGGCGATCAGCATTGGGGGAAGAACTAATACTATTGAAGGAATATGGCTCTGAAATGAGGGGCGAAGACGGTTTCTTGTGCGATCAATTCAGCTCTGTAAGTCTCTAATGTCAAATAATCCATTCGGAAGATAGGGAGACCATGGTATTAAAGAAAAATAAAACATTTGAACGACAGAACATTTGAAGGACAGAAGTAAAGGAAAGAGAAGGAAAAAATGAAACAATAGACAGGAATGCAGCAACAAACGTTTTTTGTGCTCTTCACTTGTAAGCCTGCGATCATCCAGTGAAAGCGAGAGCGAGGGAAGCATGAAAGAGTCTAGTCCTGTTTCTTTCTCTTTCGCCTCCCGGTGGTTCCACAGGCACCATACGGTCGCTGGCCTGCGGCGTGAGAGAGCATCACCGACACGGACCGGCGAGCGAATAACAGCGCCACAACAGCACCTGAGTGCTCCGAGGAGATCAACCCAATTGAAGATTTTTCTTTTCGTTTTTTCTTTCCATTTCGTTAACTGCTTGTAAAAAAAGTATAAAATCGAAAATGCGAGACGGCACGGAGTTAGGTCCCCGCACACGACATTTGATGAGATATACTGTGACTAGTGAGATTGTTTTTTTTTTTTTTTCATTTTCTTCTTTCTGTTTGTCTTTCTGACTACAACTTGGGGTCCTGCAGCACCCCGCACTCCGTGATGATGGCGGGGGGCAGAAGGCTTTCCATGAGGGCTACCGAGTTTCTCCAGCTTCTTCACCACGTCGTACCCCTTGGTCACTTGGCCAAACACGACGTGGCGGCCATCGAGCCACGAGCAGGGCACCGTGCAGATGAAGAACTGCGAGCCGTTGGTGTTGCGGCCCGAATTAGCCATGGAAAGAATACCGGGCCCCTTGTGCTGCCCCGCCTTTCCTTTGAACGTCTCATCCTTGAAGGCCGCACCAAAGATGGAGGCGCCGCCGGTGCCATCGCCGCGGGTGATATCCCCTCCTTGAATCATGAAGTCGGGAATGATACGGTGGAAAGGGGCTCCCTTGTAGTGCAGGGGCCGCCCATCGGGCAGCGTGCGGCCGCCCCGGCACAACTCCCGAAAGTTGCGGGCGGTGATGGGCGCCGTATCATCGAACAGCTCCATCTCCACGTGGCCCATGGGGGACGTCTTGGTAGAGGGGAACATGGAGCTGCCCTCCTTCACACCAATGTCAAAGAAGACCACGCTGTTGCTGGGGTTCGGCTGGTGCGGCGGCACGTACACCGAGGCATCCACTGCGCCGGACTTGAACGAGCTGAGCAGCGCCCCGGTGAGAAAGGCCGCAGCGGTGAGCTTAAAAGTCATTCCGGCAAGGTGGGTCTGTGATTAGGGTTTGTTTTTCTGAAGTAGAAAATGAGCTGCAGTGGTCGTAGATTGCATACACCAACAACAAAAAAAAAAGAAAAAGAAAAAAAAAGAAAGAAAGAAAAGGAAAAAGAAAGAAACGACATCACGGAAAAGAGAGGAAGACTTCAAGGTTCGAGTACAACAAAACAGAAGTCAAGGAGGACAGGCACATTCATCGATTAAGGTGCTGATGGCCATAATTCAAGGTCTCCGTTTCCTTTTATTCCATTGCGGCGGCGAGGAGTGGTTCCCCAGCCCACACGACCAGACGCCACAACGCAGCGATATAACCTACTCCCCTCCGTTCTGCCGCCCAAGTGATTGCTTCTGTGCTGCACAGTACTCTCTCCATCTCCCTCTTCTCCGTTATACGCTTTGGTTCGGGGTAAGCACGTCACCCACATCTTGTGGCACGGGAACGCCAACGGCATCGCACACAATTTCCATCCACTTGCCTTCCCCGGAGAGATCCGTTACATGTTGGAACGAATCGCCCTCCGGGTGGTGCAGTCGCTGCACAAAGTGGCGATGCAGCCGCGGTGCAACGGCGGTGATATCGGTACTCGGCACGCGGGTTGCCGCAATGCCGCGGCACTTCATCTCCTCCACCACCGAGGTGGCGCTGCGGCCGGGGAGTTCACACATGATAATGGCCCCGAAATAGGCGTTGTCTGTGGAGACGTTGAACCCGGCCCCGTGCATGGAAATCCAGTTGCTCCCCATCTGCAGCCCAATGGAGCCGATCTTGCGCGCCACCTGCTCGTTATAGGCATCCGCCCACACGCCGGTCTTGAAGGGGTGGCAGGGGATCGCATACGCTGCCGCGGTGTCCATCATCGCCTTCTCCAGCACCTCACTGAACCACTCGATGGGGCTCCGCGGCTTCGCGGCGGCGCAGGCCTTCCACAGCCGCTGCAGGTTGGCAATGGGATACATCGTCACCTGCCCAGGGCCGTGGTACGTAATGCCGCCGCCACGTTTGATGCGCACCACAGGCACCGTGGAAGTCCCAGGGGGGGGGAGGCCCTCGGAGGTATTGCGGCGCCCAACGGTGTAGACGGGGCTGGCGTGCTCCACCAGTATATTCACATCGGGGAGAAGAGGCAGCTGAACTTCCCCGCGGCGGACTTGGGTCTGGCGGCGTATTTTTGCTTCGAATATGATTTCCTGCAGTCGCAGTACAGGCATGTACTCCCGCCGACCAATGTAGAAGGCCCGCATTGCTCTACGGCTGTTCTTGCAGTAGAAATAGACGGGGGCTAATTTGAGGAAAAAAACAAAATAGGTCAACGACAGTACGACACACGCACACTATACCCCCACTCAGAGAGAAAGCAACAGGAGGGATGGGTACTACATTCTAACAAGCGGTACAGCAAATCCGGTGAGCGAATAGAAGGGAACAGAGGAACGAATAGCATCAGTTGTAAGGAGTGGACTGCACACAGGACACACAGGACCCTTACTCCGCTGCAGTGTGGCCCTAGTTGCTCCGCAGCACATTGCAGTACTCTTCAATCTCTCTCTCTCTATATATATATTTGTGTGTGTGTGAGGGGGGAGGGGGGAGGGGGACGACACCGAAAAAAAAAATGGAATCGGACTCTATCAAAGTACTTAGAACAGCTAAAAGAGGTAACGAAACATAAAAGGAAACACAGACGTGCCCCCGCACGGTAGGGGAGACTTACATTCCAACCAGCCCGGGGGACCTTCACTCTATTGATATCATGTACATCACGCTTCAGGAGCGGGCGCTTCCGCAGGCGGTGCCGCCGCCTCTTCGGCTGGCTCAGCGGATGCCGCCACTGGTTCTTCCGCGGGAGGAGCACTTTCTTCTGCCGGTGGGGCCGCGGCAGCATCAGCGGCGGAGGGAGCTTCACCACCATCTACCGGAGCCTCTGCCGGAGTCTCTGCCGGAGCTTCACCACCATCTGCCGGAGCCTCTACCGGAGCCTCTGCTGGAGCCTCTACCGGAGCCTCTGCCGGAGCTTCACCACCATCTGCCGGAGCCTCTACCGGAGCCTCTGCCGGAGCTTCACCACCATCTGCCGGAGCCTCTGTCGGAGCTTCACCACCATCTGCCGGAGCCTCTGCCGGAGCTTCCCCACCATCTGCTGGAGCTTCACCACCATCTGCCGGAGCTTCAGCCCCCTCAGTGCTATCTGGTTTCGTATCGCCCTCCGCATCGCCTGCCTCTCCTTCTTCGCCTTCCGGGCTCGGCGCGGCCGCCTCCTCAGCCGCTGGCTCCTCTTCGGGGTACGGCTCGATCGGCGCGGCATCGGGAACTACAGCAGCCACCGTCTCCATGAAGTCGCGCTCCCCGGTCCACTTCTGCAGTCCTTCGGCCGAGATCATCCCGCCCTTGCACTCCGCGAACACTTCCATAGACTGTATTTGCTCTGGCGTGAACTCCTCGTTGCTGCTGCGCTCTCGCACGAGGCAGCGGAAGAACTCAACAGAGGTCACTTCACTTTCAACTTCGGAGAAGTACTTCAGCCAGAAGTTCATTAAGCTCTCGTTGGTAATGAACTCCGACGCGGGCTTCTGTGGAGTACAGAGAGAGCGGATGAACTTGTAGATCTTCGGGGTGTCCACACCCTCCTGGCGTGCCCTAATTTTGCCCTCCTTGTAGTAGAGAAAGAACGGCTTGGAGTGATTCTGGCGGCTCTCTAAAATCGGCTCCCAGCACTCGGGGAAGGTGTCGGGGTGATACTCCATCGTCTTCTGCTTCGTCTGCGCAGCGGTGTGGGGATCTGGATTGCGATACGTCTCCAGCACCTTGTTACACTCAACGGCAAAGAACCGGATATAGATATCATCGCCAGCATCCGTGAAGAGACGACGAAACGTTTCGTTCAGCGCTTTGCAGGGACCCCATTCGGCGTTATAGATATCGAGAATGCACACACCGTGCTGCGCTTGCGCCAGTTCTAATTCCTGTTGCAACTGAGTGGCCGTCTCCACCACCTTCACGACTTCCTTGTTATGCGCCATGACGCTTTTTGAGACTTAATGGCGAAGAAAAAAAAAACGGCACAACTTCCCTATTTTATGTGTATCCGTAAAAGGAAAAAGAGGAGGAGGAGGAGGTGGAGGAGGAGGATCGAGTAGGCATGCCAGGAGGAAGAGGAAGAGGAGATAGAAGTAGAAGCAACCACCTGGGGCCCGGCATCGCCTTGAGCCATCGAGGCACATCGCAGGGCGAATCCGCTTTCAAAGTTCTTGCAGTTTGTTAATTGATCTTTTGTGTGTGTGTGTGTGTGTATTTGGGGTGCCAGTGTTGCATTGCATTCACTGGCCCCCACACAGCCTACTACAGTCAGTGGTGTGTGCCTCCTTGGGTGGAGGTGTGGGATGTACAAAGCCATGGAGTCATCAAGAAGGTCTTCGGTGAAAAATCGAGTAGTTCAAGTTGGGTCGGCCATTGAATGAATTAGAGTTGAAAGTGAATCGCAAGCCACTTCCAAAACAACCAGAGGCCTGTGAAGTCTCATGCGGCGCATATTGTATTAAGAGAGAAGATAACCAACAAGGAGTATAAGTAATAGGTATGAATAAACAATAATATAAAAAAAAAAAATGGTAAAGGTCGAGATGATCGTTTTCCTTTATGATGACAACCTTTATGATGAATCTATGTTGTTCGTGTGTGCACTGGGGTATGCAATGCGGTGTAACGTCACTCGGACTTTTCGCTTCACCCTTCATTTTCATTGAGTGCACGCACACACCTAGGGGGCACAGGCACAGGCACAGGCACAGGCACAGGCACAGCACTGCTAACCAGCCTCATCATAATAGATGCTCGAAACGGAGAAGAAAGACCCGCTTTCTCCGCTCGGAGCAGGCAGCCAATGCCACTCTTTTGGCTTTCGATCACTGGTTCGCTCTTGCTCATGCATCTCGAATCCTAGCAAATAAAGAAGCTCAGAAAAGAGCCGATTCTGTTTCATCTTCATTCGCTTCTAGGGCCTTTCCCTACCAACGCTGTATCATAAAGGAAATAAAAATAAAAGTACGAAATGTGAAAAAAAAACAAATGGGGATAAATCAAGAAAGAAAGAAAAAAAAGGATCTTCTGTCCTCACTTTTGTTGGTTGTGTTGGTGGCAATGGGTAGCAAGTAATGAACTCTGTGCTGAGCGGATGGTGCTCACAGCTGCTTGCCACACTGCGAGCAAAAGTTTGCCCTGGGCCTCCCTTGTTTCCCACAGAATCGGCAATGTGGTCCGCTGCTGTGAGCTACGGGGGAGGCAATGGACGGGAGCTTGATTCCACCTTCTCTAGGGCTGCAGCCGCTGTCCAGCGCCGGGGGTGCAGGAATGGGGCCAGATGAGGCGGCCGGCGGGTTGCCGTCCGCTGCGGGGCCAGGGCGATGGCGAGTGGGCCGCGGCCCTGCGGCGGAGGATGTACTACAGGTGGTGGTGGTGGCGCCAGTCGGCCTCGATTTGGCGGGGAGAGACGGCGCTCGAGGCGATTCGGCGCGTGAGGGCGACCGGGATCGAGATCGCGCTGGAGCGACGGACGGCGACGGTGATGGCGCGGCGGTGCTGCCATTACGGAGCGAGGAGGGGGCGGCAGTTGGTTTGGTGGCAGGCCGGCGGGTGGGCTGGGGGGAGGAGGAGGCCGTTGCCGGGTGCGATGTCACGCTGGCGGCGGCGGAGCGCCGGACGGGGGTGGCGCTGGCGCTGGAGGGGCTGGCTGCACGCCTCATGCTCCGTGGAGGGGTGACATACGGCTTCTTATCCGCTGCAGCGTTGGCCGCCGCGGTGCGGGGCTGAGACTTGGAAGGAGTTGGAGAGGCCCCTACGCTCTTTGGCAGAGGCCGGCTCTTGCGCCGGCCAGATGCCTCCGCCGCTTCAGTGCCGTTGCGAACGGCGTTGATGTTCACGCGGAAGCTATTCACCCTGTTGGAGGACGATTGTCCAGTGCTGGGGCGAGAGGGGCGGCGGACCTCCGACACCCGCTTGCAGCTTACGGGCGCCTTGCTGCTCCCTGCAGGCTGAATCAGGAGATCAGACGCCACTGGTGACGAGATGAAGAGCGGCTCCTGAGAGCCCTCTTGGCTATCTTCTGCTTTCCGATGTGTCTGCGACTGCCCCGACGCGGAAGAGACCCGCCGGCTGCATGCCGTGGCCCAGAGGCCCTCTAACTCGCCAAACCGGCTCTCCAGCACCGTTGTGCTAATGCTGGCGTCCATATGGTAATGGAGGAGGAAGAGCCCTCAACAAAAATAACACCGCAATCAAGAAAAAATAATCCAGTCGTATCGGCTTCACACCTCAGGAGTAGTCTGGAAAAAAGAAAAGAGAAGAAATAATAAAGAAACGATACTACCTTCTTCAATACAATAACACCTTCTATCTGTGGCTCTTTTTTTTTCTTTCTTGTTCTTCTTCTTCTTCTTTTCGCGCCACAATGGTGTCAGTTGTCAATTGCTGGCGACCACCACTCGCAGGGTGACAGTGGCGCAACTGGTGAGGGGGGAAGTGCAGACAGGGGACTAGAAATCAATTTAGGGTACCCCTCCACACACTGTAGAGTGAGAGTGGACCAATACAATAGAGAAATGTGTATAATAGAAGTAACAGAAAAGGAGAGAAGATGAAAAAGAAGAAAATGTGCGCCTTCTTGCTCGCTGTGGTAGCATCAAGCACAGCTGTTTGACGTCCCACATTCGGTTTCCTTTTTTTTCTCTTTTTTTTTTGGAATGTTTTTTTTTTTTTTTTTTTAGTAGTAGTAACGAGTGCAAGACAGTAGAAAAAAGTATTCAACCGTCTCTCTTCATTCCTTGCTGTTCTCTCTCTCTCTCTTTGTTTGTTTATTTTCTGTGTTCATATTTTTCTTTCGAGGAGGTCCGGTGGGTGTTCCTTCCGTGGCAGCTCTACAGGGACACGTCGGCATTGAACAGATAGTACCGCACGGCGGGAAGCTGTTCTTCGAAGCACGTCTTGGCGCGGTGGGCGAGCGTGTTGTTGCACACGATGCGCCCGTCGGCCGAGGCGACCACCACACCGCCCCAGACTTCCTCCTTGTCGAGGTAGTTCTTGCTGACAGTGATGGTGATCGCTTCGTTCCTCTGGGAGCGGTACCAGTCTACCAGGCCTTTCATCAAACTATTCACAACGCTCTCGTCCTCCTTGATGCACGTGACGACGACGCTGGTGCGGATGGCGAGGATACTCTGGCGAATGAGATCGCGCAGCAGCGTCTCGTACTCGGACGGATTCGCAATGGTGGCAAGGATTCCCTTCTTTGTGACCTCCTCCAGCTCCTCCATCACCTTGGCGCGCTCCGCCATGATCCGCATGCGCTGCGTCTTTGAGAAGTTCGCCTTCGACACACGGCAGTCAATGTCCACCTGGGTCTTCTTCTTGTCCGTCAAGGCGCGGATCTTTGCCTTTTCTGTTTCCACCACTCGCATCTTCTCCACATCGTACTCCTCCTGGGCGGCGGCCTCGAGCTCCTCCACCTTCTCCTGCGCTTCGCGCTCGATGAAGTCAATCATCGACTGAATGTGGCGTGCTTCACTCATCTTGACGGAACGGATGTAGAGTGAGTGAGTGAGTGTGGCGGAAAGAAAAAAAGGGATGGAAGAAAGGAATAAAAGAGGGTTGTGGGATGGGATGTTCGGATCCAAAAAGACTGACAAGAAAGGGATCAGGACAAGGCGATAATAAAAATGATGCAAGAAAACAGCTAGACGAAAGGTAAATTAACACAAGCCCTACGCAGCGTAGTATATATATAAACAATAGTGAAAAGGTTGAAATGATTTGTTCCAAACAAGTGAGAAAGGACGAGAGAAAAGGATTTCTCACTGGGAGACAACGCAACGACAGCTTTCGCGTCGGATCAATGCGTCATTGAACGGAATGCAGATTCAGTACTGTGCTGTGCTCTGGCACGGACCACGCATCACGAAACGGCCCCATCATTTACAGTCCACAGGACATGATTCGTTGTTGTTGTTGTTGTTGTTGTTGTTGTTGTTTACGGGAGGTAAGTAGCATTCTTGTTGGTGGGTTGGTTGTTGGTCTATTTTTATTTTTATTTCTCTGCTGTTGTTGTTGCTAATGTGAAAAATGGACCATGGAGGACAAGAAAGAGGGAGCTAGAAACGGCAGTGCTCTGAGCGGGAGTCTGGAGTTGCCACTCGGTGACTTGTGTCTGTGGTCCCGTTCGTAACAGGGCTACGTTCCAGTGCTCTGTGCGTGCGTGTCCTGCTGGCAGAAGGAGGGCCGCGCACCCACAGCGTGTGCCCGCAGATCGCTAGATCTCTTTCCTCTCTCCCTCACCCGCGTCCAACCACTTCCGCCACACCTACTCGACTTTCGTGTGCCGATAGACGTCGCAGCTACTGATAAAGAGGAGCGGAAGGGCCACGGGAATGATGTGCCGGCGCCACAGCTTGTACCGCCAGTAGCGGGAAATAACAAGAAACGCGTACAAAGACCACCCGGCGAAGACCACGAGCAGCGAAGCGGCGGGGATGTGGGCGCCCGCCATGCAGAGCGCCGCGCCACTCACTGCCCCAAAGATAAGCAGATAGTTCTGGAAGGTAGCGAACCACTGCAGACCCTCCCCAGAGGAGAAGAAAACGTACCAGGACATGCACCAGCTCGCCACTGCATAGATCCAGTACAGCTCCAACAGCATGATTGACTACTTCGTTTCCGTGCGTGTGGGAGTGGAGGAAGAAACACAAAAAGAAGACCCGGAGCTGTGGTATGCACGCCCAGAATTAGAATACACGTTTCTTTCTCTTGTCTGAACACGCGTCTATCACTGTAATGTACCTGATGCTGCACAGCCAAAGGGCCGGGGAGAAAGAAGAAACAGAAGGCAGTGAGAGGACGAAAAGTACGGGCAGCTACCAGACGGTCCGGTCAAGGCTCAGTGCCGGGAGAGCAGAAATGCGAAGTATGCTGCCATATATGAGAGTTGTACTTGGTTGTTGGTGGTGGTGTTGTTTTAGTGCGGCGCGGGACGGAGCACAGGGGCAAGTATCGTAAGAGATTCCACTAGACGCTGTGGGATGGGGACGCGCAATACACATTTAATCGATTCTTGTTGTTGTTGTTGTTGTTGTTGTTTAAGTAACTCTGTCATGTCTGTTCCATTTTATAGATTTTTTGTTCCCTCTCGACTTGGGATCTCTCCGCCGATGTGGGCCGCAAAAACTGCTCGAAGATACCCCGAAGCACCTCTGGCTGCAGTCGCTTGCCGAGAATGAGTGCCCGAGAGCAGCCCCGCGGGACGCTTTCGCCCTCCATTGGGGTGATGTCGAACAGCTCACCAATGCACTGGAGCTGGTAGAGGCAGTGCGTACCCCCTTGGTGCACCCAGATGGCCGCCTTGCAACGGATAACTTCAAAATCTTCCGCTCGCTCCCCGGCTATTTCGGGGTAGAGAAGTAGCTTGCAGATCGATTCGATATCTTTGGGACTGTTGACGGCCAGCACAGTCCCGGGCTCAGAGAACTCTAAAGGAACGGCAGTAATGGTAGAAGATGGGTGCGCGCCACCATGCAGGTGTTCCCCCAACGCGGGTGGGAGCGAGCGTGTGGTGTTCATAAACAAAATCTTTCGAAGGTCGGGGGCCTTCGAAAATTCAGTCTCGAACATCTCTGCGGCGGGGTTCAGCCCCCGGACGATGGCACCGGACTCCATTCGTTGCTCCTCCGACACGATATCACACTTGTTCAACAGAATCTTGTCTGCAATAAGAATTTGTCGGGTGGCCTCTCGCTGTACCTCCGGGTCCTGAAGGTATCGTTTGATGTTGGCGGCATCCACCACCGTCACGATCCCGGATAGAAACAGGTTCCCACAAAGGGCCTCGTCCTGCCAGAACATTGCAGCCACCGGCCCGGGGTCCGCCAGACCCGCCGTCTCCACCAGGATCAGGTCGAATGTGCCTTTGCGTCGCATCAGATCCTCTAGTGCGGTCACTGTCTGGGTCTGGGCGGTGCAGCACATGCAGCCGTTGTTCAGCTCGAGCCATTCGTCGTCCGGCTTCTGAGAACTTTTGAGTGTCAGCCCCTTCTCGATGGTTTTGCCAAACTCAAACTCATTCACAATGACGGCAATGCGCAGCTGGTGCTCGGCGGTGAGAACGTAGTGGAGAAGAGTTGTTTTACCGCTTCCAAGGAAGCCGGTCAGGATGGTGACGGGGACCTTCGCCGAGATGAGTGTCGGGCACTCGTCTTCGTCAGACATTGAATCGGAAACGGGGGGGAGGGGGAATGACCTACGTTCAGCTATAATTGCAGCTTTCTTTTTTCTTTTTTTTCTTTTTTTGCGTTCCTTTGTCTGCAGATACATGAGCATTGAAGAGTATGACATAAATGAGAGTGAAGCGAGAAAGTCAGGTGGAAAGCGCAGCAAAGGGTCTTTTCTTGTTAGTTAGTCTCTATGTGCACATATAGAGCTGGAATATTATGTTCCTGTCGAAGATGTGTGTATCTGCCTAGACAAAGGCAAACAAACACGTGTTCTATTGGACGAATGCTGGAACCCCCGCAGGCCCGTCACGATGCGTGATAGCACGCTAATACGACCAGTAGGTGAACGTACCTACGTACGGTACGGTACGGTACGTCGGCGACGAGGCATCGACCGCCAGCTCGATATGAAGGAGAGACCATTTCTGCATGTACCTATTCATACACAATTCTTTGATCTTCATTCATGATGGTTTTCCTTTCGAAAAGCGTTTGGAGGGCTTTCAGGTGGGGAGAGCCATATGGCCGACTCCACCCTGTAGGTCTATGATCTTGTGTATGCGTATATCTCTACTCAACTCTCTGCTGTACCCATCTACATTCATCTCTCTCGCTCTTGCTCTCCTTCTGTTAGTCACGAGAGCTATGGAGTATTGATTCACAGGTGTCGGAGATCCTGTTCTTACCCATCAGAGCGGGCCAATGGGGATGGGTACTCGGAGGGGCTGCCAGCGCGCACGGTGTCTGTGCTGACGGTCCTGCTCCTAGATCGGGAATCCTCCCGGCTTGGGGAGAGCGGGGCCTGCGACCCCTGCCGCGACGCGTCCAGGCTTGCAGACGGGTCGCTACGTGTGTCTAAAAAGAAGGGAATACCCTTGTCGTGCAAAATGCGCCGATTGACCCGTCGCAACAGGTAGCGGTAGGCCTTCTCGAGGTTGACGCCCTCGACCCGCGTACGGAGCGAGGCATCGGTGCTCGCCTCCCGGCTGGAGAGGCGACTACGGGAATTGTGCGACTTCTTCTTCCGCTTCGACTGCTTGAACTGCAGCTTGAGTGCGATGGCCTGCTCACGCTCTTCGGGGGAGAGGCCGTCCATCCCAGGCGTCCCTGCATCTGGAACAGCGGTGGACATGGAGCAGAGCAGCGGCGTCTCCAGGTCGTCGTCCGAGGAAGTGTCTTCCGACTCCTCTTCTTCGTCTTCGTCGAGAAACGTTCGAGTGGTGTCTGCGCCCGCACCTGTGGGGACGGTGTGCGTGTGCGTCTGGGCGTCGTCCGTCCTGCTTGCGACTGTGGAGGTGAGCGAGTTATCGAGATCCGACGTCGCCGAGAAGTTTGTCGCCAGCTCCAGCTCCGCTGATAGGCGAGCGATCGGGATGTCCTTGTTGGCTTTCATAAGGCGGTGCATCTTGAGTTGCAGCGCCTGCTTGCGGGCCTGGCCCTCCACGCTTTCTGCCTCCGTCTTCTTCATGAGAAGGCGAAGGGAATCCTCGATGCGCTTGTTGTAGCGGTAATAGTCCTTTAGCCGCGGTGAACAGCCCAGCGGGACGCCCTCCGCTGCCTCCCTACGCCGACGTGAAGGCATTTCACCTCAACGCTCAACGCTTGGTGATCCCAGATCAAGGATTGACCAATGGAGCCCTACGGTACTAAACAAATACGAGAGTTAAAGAAACAAAAGCGGTACTCGATGCGAAGACAATTCGCAATTTGCTTTCTGGATGGCTGTTCTCTCTGGCCGTGGGGTGGAACTAAGCTACCCCCTAGAGCACCCAGGCACGCGTGAGCTGTATGCGTTTCGTAATCAGCAGCTGTACTCCTCACTGGTTGCTCTATAACGGTGGCACGGGTAGAGGGTGTCAGTCCAGCAGGAGCCGCTACCCTGACGGCAACGGGCTATAATAATAATTAATAATAGAAAGCGGACCAATTGCCTCGCAAGCCAAGAATGTGCAAGTGCTTCTGTCTTGGCGCAATATATATATATATATAGAGAGAGAGAGAGGTCAGCATTAACACACAAAAACACAGCAACACGAGCGAAAAGAAAAAAAAAAGAAGCAAGGGAGGAGCAAAAACAATAATATGTGGGATTCATCCACAAACCGCTTAATGACTGAACACCACCTATGAACTCACCTCGTAAGAAACGTTCTCGCCCACTCAAATTCTGCGTGTTGTGTTGTTCTTGTTTCTGCCCCGGACCGCAATAGCTCCCACTCCATAGTGTGGCATCATACGACGTTCCGCCTGTTCATACGACGTGACAGCTGTAACCAAACATAAAAAAAACGCAGAGCACTTCAAATTAAAATTAAAAAAGAAGAAGTTGAAGCTAAGTGAATGTCAAGATAGCGTCTTCTTTTTTTTTCACGATGAAATATGTAGACGTAGAGTAGCCCAAGTGCACCACCAATACCGGAGCAGAGGAAAGAAGAATCGCACAGACGCATAAAACAATGCATATGGGTCACCACAAACAACTCCAATCTCGTGTCGCTCTCCTAGACACTACTGCTAGAGGCTGAGTATATATATGTATATATATATGTGTATATGTATATGTATATATATATATAGAGAGAGAGAGAGAGACAGCAAACATCTAGAACTGCATCTAGATCGGAAATATAGATAGGAAAGAATGTAAAATCAATTTAATTGACCTCCTACCATCGAGAAAGAGGAAAAAAATGAGTAGAGCACCAAGCACGTGCTGCTCTAAACAAAGGAGTGGAACAAGTACTATGTATAGCTGTACAGCTGTCGTTCAGAGAAAGTCGCACCGCATGTCCGAGGCCCTGCCGGTCGACATAGACACATCCAGCAACCGCGGGACCTCACTCTACGTGATTTCTTCTTCCTCTTTTTGTGGCCGTGTTTAAAATACTAAAATAATAATAATAAAACTCTTCTTGTGTTTTCGGGGTAGACTAATCTTCAAAAGCAGTGAAAGGAGCGAAGTAGAACTCCCGGCCCTTCTCCGTGTGGTGCTCCTCATTAAGCAAAATGCGGGGCAGAAAATCAAACAAGTCCTGGTGAAGGCCATACGGCTTTGAAATAGTGCGGCCGGTGCCGCAAACACGAATGGGCGGCGCCGGTCGTGTGCCCACCGGCGACCCCCCTAAGCCCGCCCTTCGATGGGCATTACAGTAATGCACCGCCGGATAGATATCACTATCCCCGCTGAGTAGGACAACCTGAGATGCGAGGCGGTGGTCTTGGAAGTGCTGCATTAAACACGTTGCGATCGCCACGTCCACACCTGACTGCACCCACACGTGGCCAGGGCCATCAGGCGTATAGCCGCGCTGCTGCTTCATGGAGCCCTCGAGCCGAGCAACGACGTTGCGCAGTTTCCCTGTTGTGCTGTTCATCTCATCGGTGAGGAATTCGCGCCGCAGCGCCGTGTCGCGGAAGGCAGCTTCCCGGCAATGCAGCGGCATCCCTGTCTCCAGAAACGCCGTGAACGCCTCGTTGCTGGTGTCAAACCAATACGCAATGGGCTCCATCTCAAATATGTCGCCCAGATACGCGAGCGTCTGCTGAAGCGCCGCCGTGGTCTTTTGGTACTGCGCCGCCGACTTGAGCTGGTGGCCCCGCACACAGCGTTCAAAATACGGCCCGTCGATCACTACCACCACCCGGCCTTCCCGTGTGGTGGAGATGGGCTGGTACTCTGCGACTTCATAGCTCGGTTGCGGGACAGAAGGAGCGCTTTGGTTCGGTGTGGTCACCACCGCTGCTTCGTCCTCCTCCTCGTGTGTCCCGCCCGCTGCAGCCGTTTGCTTGGGGGGTATCGAGGCCTCCGCCGGCTTACTCCCCGGGATCGCGCAGTCGCTCGCGATGTGCCCCTTTTGATGGCACGCATTGCACGTGACGGAAGGGCAGTGGGCAACAACGTGGCCCTGCTGGCGGCACATGCGGCACACGATTCCCTGTGGGCACTGGGCGGCGTCGTGGCCGGGCTCTTTGCACTGGTAGCACACCCTGCCCTTCTCCTTCATGGGGCACTCCGAGGACCGATGGCCCTGCACAGAGCAGTGAAAGCAGTGCGTCTTGCTCTGGCATATCTGCGCGCTGTGCCCCATGGACCCGCAGTTGAAGCAGCGGGTCTGCGGGCAGATGGTCATCACGTGCCCCTCACGGTGGCACGTGTGGCACTCCACCATCAGTGGCACGGGACAGCTCGCCTGCATATGTCGCGAGGAGCCGCACCGATGGCACACATCTCCCGTATGCGGCGGGATGTTGAGGTTGAGGGGCCCTGCTTCGCCCTGCTGGTCTTCTCCTTCGCCGCGCGACCGCTTTGTTGTCGGGCAGTCCTGCTTGAAGTGTCCCGGGGTGCCGCACTGGTTGCAGCGTATCTGAGGGCAGTTGCGCTTCATGTGTCCCACGCCGAAGCAGTTGTTGCATCGGATGGCAGTGGTATTAGCGCCGTTTCGCGACGGTTTTGAAAATTTCGTGCGAGAAGTCGAAGAGGACCTCACCGGCGCTGTTGAAATGTCTGCCGGTCCAAGCGCTGGGTCCACCGGAGTGTCTTCAGTCACTTCCATCGGTACAGGGGCGGGATCCGCGCGCATTTATGTATATGTGTGTGTGGTGTAATCAGTAGGTGACAAGGAAGAAAACACGGGTAAATATCGGTACGCCTCTTTTTGTTGTTGTTGTTGTTGTTGTTGCTTGGTCGGAAGGCCAATGAAAGCTGAAATTTGTTGATGCTTTTAACCAGTAGAGATGGCCGATCTGATCTGCTAACAGTTTTATCTATATACAAATAAACTTTTTTTTTACTACACTATTTTTTTTTATTTTTCCTTCCTTTTAGAGTAGATTCTTTCAAATGAAAAGCCCACCACAGCACAATGACAATACGTTCTTCACTAGCTTTGAGAGAGTGAGAGAGAGAGAGAGACAGAATGAAATAACAATAATATACATCGATGACGTGACCTGCAACATTCATTTCAAAAACATTGTGGTTCAGGACAAGAGACCGATGAGAATGCATCGGCCATTTAATCTTTGGCGCGGCTCCTCACCTCAAGATCGAGCAAAGAAAATGTTAGCAGTGTTCCCTTCAAAGGCAAGGCAATTGGTTCAGAAATGGGTGAAGGGAGGAAGGCAGCGCGCCAGCACGACACCCATCGGCTGTGGAATCAGGCATCGCACCACTTGAAGAAAGAGCATTTTTTACTTGCACAAGTCCAAAAGGCGCGGCCGTATGACGTTTGCTTGCGAGAGACCAGCTGCTTCGCCGGTTGGTTGCAGCCACACAACACGGAGCCGGCAGCACCACTGTCGTTGCTGGTCTTGCCAGCAGCGATGGAGCGTATAGAGGGAAGCGTGTAGGCCGACCCTGGGACACTCGCCGCAGCAACGCTGCCACTTCCAGATGGTGCAGTGATGCCCTGGCCGCTGTGGATCAGCTTGAGGTAATCCTTTACTCGTATGTCGCAGTAGACGCAGATCGACTCGACCTCCTCCAAGCCCGGCACCGGCTGCACGCCCCGAAAGTCGAAGAGGAGCGTCACGGCGTGGCAGTTTGGGCAGCGGCGCTGCGGCTGTGGGTCAATGCGGGTGGCTGTGGGCAGGCCAATCTTTAGCATGCAGGTCGGGTACCCCGAGCAGGCCAGGTAATGGCCCCCGGACTGGCCCTTACGGAGGCGCAGATCGTTGATACCGCACGAAATACACTTGGTGATACCCACCAGCTCCTTCCCCTTTGCCAGAGCGCAGGAAGGGTGCAAGCATTGGAAGCAGCGGAAGTCCCCGACACTTTCAATATCCGCGCAGAACTCCGCCCCCGGGCGTTGATTAAAACAGTACGGGCAGAGCGTATACCCCTTGTTGGTCCTCCCCGCACCTCGCTCTCGGTTCTCCGCCTGGAGGGCTGTGAAGTGGCAGATGGGGCACACGACGGGCGGGGCAGTGGGAGCGATATCCACGTATCGAGACCCCGGTACGCGCAGCTGCAGCCGGCAGGCCACGCACTGAAGGAAGCGCCGCCCGCTGGGATCGTCTGGGACGTCGACGAGCCGCAGCGATCGGCCGCACCGGCCGCACGGCGAGAAGGCCTGGGAGACGACCCGCACCTCCGCGTCTATTAAGAAGACCGTCCCAGCGCCGGGCGGCGGCGGTGGAGCGTCCCCGTCGCCCGCCTCTGGAGGGGCCGCACCAGGGAGGCCGGTGGCGCCGGGGCTGCCCCCGTGGAAGAAGAGTCGCACCAAGCGCAGGAACTCGTCTCCGCGAGAGCTGAGGCGATCGAACACCTCCCTGTAAAAGCCGACCGCTGCCTGCACCACGTCGCCCTTAGACGCCTTGCCGACCGTGATGTCGCCCATTGCCGCCTCCATCTGCGCGCGGAGCTGCGGCTGCAGCAAGCTCGCCAGGCCGAGTACCTCGTAGGCGGCGGCGAGCGCCATCCCCAGCGGTAGGGGCACCATGCTCTGCCCGACACGCTGCACGTATTGGCGGTCAATCAGTGTCTTTATATGCTGCGCAATGGTCGCGTCCGTCCCGATGCCGTTCTCATCCATCACCGAGATGAGCGCCGTCTCGGTGAGGCGCGGCGGCGGCGCCGTGACAGATTTTTCCATCTTGACCGCCGTGGGGATGAAGACCTGGTGGAGGGCGTAGTTCGGGATGACGGAGGAGCGGTGCTGAGCGTAGGCGAACACCTCTGTCCAGCCCTGCTCCACGATGGTGGACCCACTGGTAGTGAAGGCCTGTCCTCCGTACACCGCCGTGACACTGGTCTTTGCGTCGACGGCGTCGGGCGAGAGGCAGGCAAGAAAGTGGCGAGCGATCATCATATAGAGCCGGTGCTTGTCATCGCCGTTCCCCGCGTAGAGTTTTGTTGGATGAATAGGAGGGTGTGCCTTATCGTCGTGGCCACCGCTGAGTGGGCGGCGAAAGCGCGTCTCGGGGCTCTGCAGCATTTTCTGTGCGAACTCCCCGACCCCCTCTCCGTTTTCTTGCTGGACTCGCACAAAGTCCAGCAGCTCCGCGTCCGTGAAGGAGAAGTGGTCCGTCTCCGTGCGGGGATATGACACGTACCCCTCCTGGTAGAGCGCCTCGGCGAGCTTCATGCACTGCTCCGACGATATATGGAGGTGGGTCGCCGCCAGCTTCTGCATGGGGACCGTGGCCAGCGGGAAGGGGGGGCGGCGATGGTTATCGCGGCGGCGCACCTCCGTCACAACTGCCGACCCCGGCGCCTCCTCGGGCAGTTCGGTGGCCCGCTGCAGGATATCCTCGTAGAGCAGCGTGGCGGCCATCTGGTCGTACATCTCGCCCCTGGTGGCGTAGAAGGTTGTGTTTTCGTGGTACAGCCGGAAGGTGAAGACGTCCTCTGGGGTGAAGCCCTGCCTCGCCCACTCCCGGCGGACCACAAAGCCGAGGGTGGGGAACTGGCAGGGGCCGAAGCTGATCACTCCCGAGACACCCGGAATACTGTCTCGGAGCCGAAGCGTTTGAAAGCGAGTGAACGCGGCGCCAATCCGAAGGTCCATCTCCTGCCGCGCGTCAACTGCCTCGGAGAGGCGCCGGTCGGGCTCGCGGAGGTGTTCCATGGCGAACTGAATGTCTCGCGCCGTGAGCGCGGAGAAGTGAGCGCGTTTGGTGGTGAAGCGCTGCTTCACTGCCTGGGCGATCTGCAGCACCTCGAAGCCGATGTTCTCTCCCTCCCTATCGCAATCAAGCCACAGCACCAGTGTGTCTGCCCGCCGCATGAGGGACTCCAGGTTTGTCTTAAGGTCGGCAAGCGAGCTCTTTACGGACTTGGACACGGGAGCGTTGAAGAGATCTCGAATGGGAAATCCGGCCCAACTCTTTGCGGCACCCGTGAAATCCTCCTCCATCAAATGCCCCACCACCGACGTCACCAGCATGTTCGTTCCGCGGTACTGAAACTGAAACACTGGATTATACTTGGAGTGCGAGCGCGTTGTCTCTGCCCTGCCATTGGCAAGAACAGCGCTTATTTGCTTCGCCACACTCGGCTTCTCGGCGACGTTCAGCCACGTCGGCATTGCATGCTGATCAGCGGACTCAAACGCCGCAGTGGAAAGCAGCGAAGGAAGCAGGAGGCTATTGCCAAGCTAATCGGTCGGGTGAAAGTTCTCAATCTTTTGTTGCTGTTGTTGTTGTTGTTCGCTGCAGTTGAAGCAGTTTAAGTCTCTTGTTGAAAGTGTTGTTGAAGGTCTCTTGTTTTAGTTTCTGAAAAGACCCTATAATCTGTAGGTTATAAATCGAAGAGAATAGAAAGAAAATAAGATTTTAAAAAAATCAAATCAAATCAAATCTAGGTTTGGGTGTGCTGCGCGTGGCAACCCAGTAAGAGGATCTTTTGCTAAAGAACAAGAAGAAACATAAATCCATTGAACAAAGAACGCAGGGAAAGACGAAGAAATCACTAGTATTTTCTTCACTACTGTGCACCTCCAGCCGCCTATCGTCAGTTAGACCCTAGAACCGACATACTTCCATATGCAGCAGCAACGAAAAGAAAAACACCACGCTTGTGTCTTTCCCACTGGTGTTGGTGTTGGTGTTGTCGCTTTTCTTTAGGGTAAATGCGAAAGGAAGAAAAATATGGATACGGAGAGTTCAGGTTAGGGAAGAAAATATTCTTCTTCTCTGCAGGTGGGAACAAGACTGCGGTACCGAGAAAATGAATCCAGTATCCAGTGTCATGGTGTAGTGGGCCCACGTACCAGTGCCTATACTTCTTTTTTTTTCTTTTTTTTCCGGTTGGGCCTAAGACCTCTTCACTGCATCTGTTTCTAGGAATGAATAAGAAAGCAAAGGCAAGAGCAAGCGCTGAAAAATCCTCAATCCTCAACGGTTCTTCCTCGTGGGTGTATTCCTCTTAGTTTCTTTTCGGGTCATTCGCTGTAGACCGGTTGAATTTTGAAAGAGTAGGATGAGGAGAGAGACAAGGTAAGGTGCGCATTCTTTCTCTGCTGTTGTTCATTTGTGAATCCTCCTATTCCGACACCCCAAAAAAGTCCGTTCAATCGCCACGAATCCCTCAAAATGAGCCCGAGTCCTAGAGGAAAAGTAAACAAAAATACAAAACACATAAACAAAAAGCAATTGCGAAAACCCCTTCGCTCCACATAGTAGAAGCCGTGTTGGTTCGTTACAGCGCAACGATGCTCTTGCTGTCTGTTCTTCTCTTCTGTATTGGCGGGGGCAGCGAGACGTTCTTATTCTGTCGATTGTTTTTCATTCAGGATCCGCCTTTTCTTTTCCCTTCTCTGTTCTTGTTCTTTTGTTTGTTTCTTGGTTGTTTCTTTTTTGTTCTTTTTCTTTTTTTTTTTTGTTGGTTGGGTTTGTTAGGTATATCCAAATAAAAGACTGGTGAATGCGGTGAACCCGAGTTCTCCCCAGCCGCCAATAAATCTTCAATATCGAGCTAATCAGCGGCCCTCTCGCACCTTTTTCTTCGTTTTTCCTCTTCCCACTGCACAGTACATTGTATATACCTAGTCCTCTGCTGGTCCACTGCTGGCCTTAAACCGATGCAGCGGAGGAACTGCAGAGGACGTTGATTGGGTGACGGGTGGGTGGACTACGCCTCTGCTAGATAGGCGTGAGAGGGAGGGATGACAAAAGGGAAAGGAAGGGGAACGCACTCGCATCACAAATATTATCTCTGTTTCCTTCTCTAGTAGGATGTAGTACAAAAGCACCTCCTCTAGGGCTGCTCCTCTGCCCAGAGATTGAGGTTGTCGCGCAGGAGGCGGACGATCAGATTCGACTCTCTGTACGCATCATCGTCGAGCGTCTCGAGCTCACTGACGGCCTCCTCGTACGCCTGGCGAGCTAGCTGGAAGCCCTTCTCGTGCTCCTTCATAATCTCGTAGTAAAAGACAGAGAAGTTGAGCGAGAGACCGAGACGGATGGGGTGGGTGGGGGCCAGGGACGAGATGGCGTCCTCGGAGGCACGCTTGTACGCTTCCAGGGCCGCCTTCTTCTGGGCCTCGCCGTGGGCTATTTCGGCGTAGTAGCGGTGGTAGTCACCCTTCATCTTGAGATAGAACACCTTCGCCTCGCCCGCTCCAGCGGCGGGGATAAGGTACGTGTCGAGAAGGCCAAGAAGGTCTTCGCAGATGGCCGAGAGCTCCGCTTCGAACTCCTTGCGAAGGCTGGTAATCAGCGCCATGTTGCCGCCGTTGTCGCGGGCGCTCTCGCGGTTCTCAATAGAGGTGATCACTCGCCACGCGTTACGACGGGGGCCAATGACATTCTTGTAGGCCACGGAGAGGAGGTTGCGCTCCTCCAGGTCCAGCTCACTGTTCACGCGGACTACCTTGCGGATGCAGAGGGCCATCTCGTCATACCGCTCGGCCTCCTCCGCCAGCTTGGCCATAAACAGTAGGTCCGGCAGGCTCTCCGGGAGGGCGAAGGCGGTCGTCGACGGCTTTGGCACCACCTCGTTCTTGATGACGGGATTTTGCCACTTGATCTGATCCGCCATGTCGTTTGTCTCGGTGTGGTCTTCAAGGCTGGTGCTAACAAAAAGAAGAAAAAAGAAAAAGAGAAAAAGAGAAGAGAACCGAAAGCTGGGGGGAGGTGGGCCCTACTGAACAATACTAGCACCGCAAGCCGTAAGAAACAAACAGAGAGGAATGGAAAAGAAGGGAAATAGAATAGAAAAAAAAATTAAAAAAAACGCCCACAAAAACGCTCTGTCCTTGCGAGACTGACACAAAAAGGAGGACAGGATAAATACGGCTTGAGGTTATGCTTAGCACCGACAGGGAGTATCTTTTTTTTTTGTATGTTCTCTTTTTCGAAATCATTCGCACAGCACAGGCTCTCCTAGTGCTGTTATATGCGCTAACAACTCGGGACTATCGGGGGGACGTGTCAGCCGTGCGTATGTATTTAGTTATTTAGGCTTATCAAGGCACGGGGGACTTTATGGATACACATATCGGCAGCAACAGCTGCTGGATAGCAGCAGTACAAACAACACAAAAAAAAAAGACGAAAGAAAACGAAGGGTTGTTCCACAAAGAGCGTCCATCTTCTATGGGTTTGGTCTTATCTCTATGAGGCTGGTTAGGGTCTATGAGGCTGGTTGCAGAACAACAGCAAAGAAAGAAAAGAAGAAAAAAATAAAGTCAGCGCACTAGTCTGCAGTCGCCACGTTAGACGATAGTGAAGAACGGGTGTGGTGTGAAAGGGTGGGTTGTGAAAGGGCTGAGCGCTTCCGTTGCAAAAGCTTGTCAAAGGCCCGCCAGGCGATCATGAAGTCTAGCGGCATTCTCGTTCTGGCACCGCAGCAGGTCCAGCACGTCAAACCCACCAGCAGCCGCACCCCCAGTCGCCAGGCTCGGAAGCCCAGCAGCGTACGCCGTGTCTGCCGGGGCAGTAGGAATGAACCCCACCGCTCTGCCCACGTGGCTTTCGTGCTCCTTATCCACGAGGGCCCGGAGAAGCTTCTTGCGGAGAGAATCGCCCTTGGCCTCCTCCATCCGGAGCTGCTTCCGCAGGTGACGAGCCTCCCGCTTGGCGGTTTGGATCTTCTCCGCACTCGCTTCCTCCACATCGCGGAGCTTCGACTCCAGCTGGTGCACACAGCGATGCGTCTGCTGCAGTTCCTCATCACGGAACTTGATGGCCATTCGTAGGCGCTCCACCTCGACTTCCAGCTGATCCACGCTCTTGGAGGACTCGGCCAGCTCGTCGACGTGGCGCTGGAGCATCGCGAGGCGGTCCTCGCAGTGGCGCTTCTCCGATGCAGCCCACGCCTCCTGCTGCACCGCGGCGTCGAGTTTGATGATGAGCTGCTGCTGCTGGTCCTGCAGCGCGGCACACCGCTCCGCCTCGTTTGCTGTTGCGGTGCGGGCGTGGTCCAGCTCCTCCTGCAACTGCTGCAGCGCAAACTTGTCCCGCTGGGCGTCCTCCTTGAGAAGACTCATGCCGCGGCGCAGCGCCGTCACCTCCGCCACGTTCTCCTCCCTCGCCAGGTGCACGCGGCGCTCCATCTCCCGCTGCAGCTCCGCCACACGGTTCTTCTCGGCGGACACGTCAGCGAGGCACCTGTTGTAGCTGCTGGTGAGCGAAGAGATCCGGTCCGTGAGAACTCGCTTGTCGTCCTCCGACGCGCGGCGCAGCACGGAAAGAGCCGCATCATGATCCTCCCGGGCCTTCTCCAGCTGCGAGCGGGCATCGCTCACCTCCCGGCGCAGGTCCTCCAGGCACAGCTGCGACGATGCCGCTTCGGAGGCGAGGCGTTCTTTGAGCAGCGCCGCGTCGTTCTGCAGGGCCATGGAGCGGCGCAGAGACGCCCGCATGTCGTTCATGTCCGTCTCCATCGACCGCACGCGCTGCTCCAGCTCCAGGTTGCGAGACTGCTGCTCTCGAAGGGCGTTGTGGGCCGAGAGGATCTGCTGTGCGCACTTCTCTCGCTCCTCGGATAGCTGCCCATTCTGCACGGCACAGCGCTCCTCAAGCTCCTGCACCTGCTTCTGCAACTCCTGTACTCGAGAACTATTAGAGGCGGTGGCGAGGCGCTTCTGAAGGTCGACTATCTGCTCGTTCAGCTGCTCCACCTTCTGCTCATGCTCTAGGATCGTGTCGCCCACGCCTCGGCGGGCGTTCTCCATCTTCCCCTTCATGGATTCAAGATGAATGTTCGCCTCGAGATATTTATTCTTGTAGACGGCCGCCTGCTCCAGCTCCTCCTGCAGCTGCGTTATCGTCTTGGTCTTGCTTTCCTCTTTCTTCTCGAGCTCTAGGATGCGTTTCTGCGAACGCTCGTTCATCTCTCGCTCATGCTTGAGCTCCTCGGCGAGGGCGTTGAACTTGGCATTGAGAACGGAGAAATTCTCCTGGAACTCTGAGCAGGCCTGCACCACTTCCGCGTAGGACGCGGCCATTGGCTAATCGAAGTATCTATAATAATAATAATATTATTAGTATTATTATTATGCGGGTGAGATAAGCCGTTGAGCGAGAACTCAACGCTGACGTCTCGACGGAAGGCGACAGTCCCTGTTGGGATACACCCGTAGAGGCACCCTCGAGATCGCTCTCTCTCTATGTGTAGGGGCGGGGAAGAGGAAAGGGGTGGGGTGGGGCGGGGATAAATCCTTCAAACTAGAGTTCGTTTCAATCCAATAATGTCTTCCGTGGTGATTTCAGTCTTGTATTTGAGACCATACCCTCTAGAACGGAAGTAGTAGTATATGAATGAATGATCAAACGAAAGAAAAAAAAAAGAGTAAGAGATAGACAAGAGGTGAGAAAAGAGAGGAACGAAAAAGAAAGCAGGGTGCAGCAACCGGCACATCTCTCCTCTATCAAAGACGAATCCTCTTTTTGCTTGTTCGTGTTGATGTTTGTTGTCGCTTACGAAGGTACTCCACTGACAAACAACACCGCGTCGTCTACGCCTTGGCTTTCACATAAAGTTCGCCGCACGGTGGCCGATGGCTGCGGAGAGTAACCAAGGGGAAGCCACAGTGGGCTGCGGAACGATACTGCAGTCCGCCACAAAAAGCCCAGAGACACCCCTGACCGCCAAATTGCTCTCCGTGACGGTCCCCATAGCGCACGTTCCGAAGGCGCTGCCGTTGAGCGAGACAAACTGCTGCAGAAAGGCGCCGACTTCGGCCTCGTTGCGGAGACTGCGGCCTGGGTGCGTCATGCGTGTTTTCAAGTGGTAAAAAGGGCTGACAGGCTGGTGCTTCTCGTCCGTATAGTACGCAGAGGGAAGAGACGGGGAGGCGAGTCGCCCAATCCACTGCAACGCCTCGTCCATGCGCTGTACATCATGGCCTTCTTCGTCGGAGAAGATGTTGAAGGCCACAGATACACCGCGCTCGGCGGACCACGTGACGGTGCCGCGGCTCTTGGGATAGTAGTGTGTGGCCTGCATCGAAAAGCTGAGGGGCTGGAGGCGGCGACGCCACGCCGCCACTCCAGTTTCTCCTGGGATGCAGAGAGGGTGTCGGTAAAAATCCACGGACACATCGGGCTCCAACACCTCCGGGCAGGAGCGCAGGAACGCGGCCGCCTCGCAGAAGGCGCTGAAAATTCCAGTATGGCATTGCTTGTACTCCTCCCACTGTCGCCTGAGGTAGCGCATATTGCGTAGACCCGGTCCTTTGAAGGTCATCGCGTTGGTGGAGGGATCTGTGCCCATCGTCAGCTGCACGGCGATGCTGGTGGGGGTCACAAGGTTCGCCCCTACCGCCTCGTTTGCCACGAGGTCCCCCGCAGCGCCGCCGATCCCACTGCGCAGCAGCAGGGCGGGGCTCTCCATGGCCCCGAGCGCTACCACCACGCGCTCCGTATGGAGGGTTGTATCGCTGCTGCAGCGAACACCAGTGGCGCGCGTCTCGTCAAAGAGCACCTTCTCTGCTCGGCGCCCCGTGAAGAGATAAATGCCGCGCTCCCCCTCCGTCTTTGCCACCAGCTCGGCGTCCGGCCTCACCACCTCGCGCTCGTACGCCTTGGTAACCAAGGACTCGTAGAAAGAATAGCCGTTCGCCGCGCCTCGATTGAAGCTCGCCGCCTCTGGAATGCCGGCGGCTTCGCAGGCCTCGTAGAAGCGGATGTTAAGAGGAGCGTCCACCACGCTGCGGTTCGCACGGCGCACCGTAACTAGAGGGGCTGGCAGCTCTGGCGATCCCGAGGGGGCCGCGTCGTCGCTGCAGCGCACCGTACTGAGGAGAGAGAGCTCGAGGTCTTCCCAGGACCAACCTGGGCCCCATTGAGCGCAGTCAGCTTGTGTCGGCCGCACGCCACGCATGTCCGACACGAGTGTACTGCCGCCGACCCCCGACCCGGTAAACAACTGCAGCTGCCGCCCCGCCACCAGCCGGTCCGCGGCGCTGCGGTAGCAGCGCAGGGAAGCACCTATCTTCTGGGGGGTGATGGCCAGCAACGGCTGCAGCAGCGGTACACGCTGCAAGAGGGAGAGGTCAGTATTGTACGCGCCCTCCTCCACCAGAGCGATCCGAGACGTCGGAAACTTCAACGCTAGATGGCGGGCGGCGGAGAGCCCAGCCGGCCCAGCGCCGAGCACCACAAAGTCATAGACACGCCTTGACATTTCTTTGAACAAAGCTGTGTTTTAATCTGCAATTAGGATGTATGCGTGTGACAGTGTGAAGGAGGGCAACGCTAATGACGCAAAGAGACGACGGTACGGTAGAAATAGCTTTATTGTTTAGTATCTGTACAGGTGGCGCAAAGACCTCGGTGCTATGCAAAGTCTTTCTTGCTTTGCTTTTCCTTTTCCTTTTTTTTGTGTGTGTCTGTTCGGAGTGAGAGTTGGAAAGCAGAAAGTACGGGTGTCCCACGAAACCGTAAAGCGTGAAAAGTAAAAAAGGTCCGTTGATGGTATGCACAGCCGTAGCAGATGAGGCAATTATATTATAGATGAAGCAAATGGTGCACAGTTAATGGTGCAGCAGTGTGATCCACAGCAGCAAAAGATTTCGTTTATCAGTTTGACGGGTTTGTTTGTTGTTGGTAGGGTTTTTTTTATGTTGTTTTGTTCTTCCTCCTTCACTCCCGTTGCAGAACATCCCAGAGTCTCTTTAGCATCGACTCGCAGCTGCTCATGGCCGCATCCAGCGGCACTTGGCGAAGAGCTGACCAGGCCATGAGGCCCACCCGCACCACCCGTTGTGGGTCGGTAGAGGTTTGCGGCGCCCGAATCTGAAGGAACGGATCCGTAAATCCGCAGCACAGCCCGTCTGCCATGCTCCATTCCACGGCGAAGGGGCAGCGAGGTATGCCACCACAAAAGTGGGTCAGTGGCGGGTCCAGCAGCATCTCTGCTAGGATCGCCCACTGATCCTCGTACCGCTCCAGCCCTTCACACAGCAGGGCAAAGGAGCGAGAGACGCGGCCGCAGACGATACTGGCATTGCCAATCGCCACGTGGCTGATCCACTGCAGTCGCTGCGTTTGGGGCGCCAGAGCCGGCGAGGAGAGCGCACGAAGAACCCCCAGCAGCGCTCCACCGGCACGCTTCTCAGATGCTATTTCTTCTCGGTTCGCAGCCGCCGCCGGCTCCTTCTCCGAGATGAGGGATATCGTAATCACCCGGTCGAGATGCCTCCTGGCCGCCCCACTTTCTGACGTATTGAAGTCTGGCACATGAACGCGGGCGCGGTGTGGCGCTTCTCCCGCACACTCCCGACGGGGAAGAAAAACACGGAACGAAAAATCCAGCTCCGCTGAGGATGACAACGGCTGGGCCACCACCTCTCCTGTTGAGTCCAATGAAATGTCTTTTGTGCAGAGTAGCATCAAGGCGAGGAGGTGCAGCCCGCATACGAGGGACAACACAGTCCGCTCATCATCGAGGGCCGCACAGAGAGCAAGATTCAACTTAAGCTCCTCCCTCTCCTGCTGTGTGTAGCACAAATGTTTGCGATGCAATAGAAGAGAGCTGGGGAGAACCGTAAGATCCTGTTCGTCCAGCACCAAGGCCTCCGCAGGAGGGCTCTCCTGGCGGGCTCGTTGGGAGCTATCCTTGGTATCGGAGTCTGGTGCTGCAAGACCTTTCGCTTCCTTTACATCCTTGTCCTCCTCCTCCAGGAGCTGCAGAAATGTGGGGAATCCAAATGCGGCCTCCCGTCGCGCCACCGTGCGCCACTGCTGCGCACGCACCGAGACCATCCCCCCACCCCGCTCCACCGCCAGCATCTCTTCGGTCAGGACCACGCCCTCCAAGAAGGTGCTGAAGACCGAGAGCGTGTCGCACACGGGTGGCGGGAGCTGTGTCCCTCCACAGGACGTGAGATACGACTCCAGCCAATCCACACCGGCCGCCAGGTCGCAGAGGAGGCCGACGCGGCGCATCCAGGCCTCGAGCTGCACCACGGACCACTGGCAGCCATGATGGGTACCCGCAAGGGGCTGGACCTCCAGTCCAAGGCGCAGTGGGTGGTGTGGGGCCCATGCGGCCACGCAGATCACCCCACCTGCTTCTGTTTCTATGGATGCAGATTGAAAGTACGAGGTATCGCTGTGATGGGCAGCTGGAGGGGCGGTGCCAAGACCGTCTTTGGATATGGATTCTGCTGTCAACGCCAGGCCAATGGTTCGGCTTTGCTGCGGGGAGCTGGTGGAAGGAGGGTAAAAGAAGCGGATCTCGCTGCCGCTCTCTCCACAGGAATCGTCCCCTTCCCTGCAGGATGCTACCGCTGCCGCAGCATCGTACACGTAGCATCGGAACAGAGTCATTGAATGTATGACGGCACTGCTACAGAGAGGAGAAGAAAAAGCTTCGAAGAGCACAGTGCAGTGCAGATGGATTTAAAACGCCCGCAGCTCTAACAGCAGCACCAGGAAAAGAAAAAGGTGCTAAGAGAAAAAAACGCCAGACCAGTTGCTAATTTCAAGCTACGCCGGGCATGAGGAGTGTTTGGAGCTGCCCTTTGTGCAGTCCGGGCCGATATTGTTGGATTTTCTGTTACACTTATGGGTGTGCTGTCCGTTGTTTTCTTCTATCTTTTCCCCCCGTTTCAGAGAGGGAATCGAAATTACCAGCGTAGAGACAAAGGAAAGGCAACACAAGCGAAGTACGAATCCAAACCCTAAAATGTAGCGCACACCAACCGATTTCTTATATATATATTATTTTTTTTCTTCTTCGAAACACGACTATTGGTTCACTAGCGACAACGCAAACGACGTTAGACTTCTCTTCTCACGCGTTATCACACCGCAGCCCAAGGATACCGGAGTTAAAAGAAGCATACAGTGAAGCCAGTTCAACTCTGTGTGCAGGCAAATAGGGTTCTTGATGGGATCATTAGCTACTAAGACTGCTCTTCTGCTACCGCGTATTCCTTCCAAACAGATGTCCACGCACCCACGCCTTTAGGGGCGCGCAGGGCCACTTCCGGATGCAGCGGTCCAGCAGCACGCAGCATCCGCTCCACGCTCTCCCGAAGCTCACGCTGAGCTGCGGGGTGGGACGCCTGGACCTGGACTGCCTCCTCTCCCGATACACCGGAAGAGCAAAGGCATTGGTAGACCTCCACAGGGATCTCTGCCGTCTTCGGCGGCGGAGGCGGGGGAATACGGGAGCCGTACACCTCCAGCAGTGAGCGAAAGGCCAGCGGCTCGTACTGCGCCAGTACCTGCTGCATCCTGGGCAGCAGCATGACGTTATGCCGTGCCGAGTCATTGCGAATGTGCGACCAGCTCGCACCATGCTCGCGGGCGGCGCTGTCGACATTCTTGCGAACAATGGCGCGGTTCCAGAAGGACTGCTGCTCGACGCGATAGCGAGTTTGGGTGCGCATGAGGAAGAAGAGCCGTTTCAGGCCTACTTTTCGTTCTAGCCGTGCGCGGCCACGGAGCATACCGCGAATCTTGTCGAGCTCCATGTGGGCTCGGTAGTGCCGGAGCAGCCCCGAGCAGTTAAACACCATTTGGAAAAGACTGAATGTGTATGTGTGTGTGTCTTAATATGTATTATCGTGGAGGACTACAACTCAGCAGCAGGTCGAGGGAAGACCAAAGGCGTTCCAGTTGCAGAGCGTACTGTAAAGGAGTGCTGTTTGTACTTTCTACTCTACGAGTCGGAGGAAAGAACGAAGAAAGAGACGAAGAGGAACACAGGAGTGTACGCACGGTGTTACTGGCTCCGTCGTATAGCAGGATGCCATCCAGTTTGTAATGAGCAGAGGAGGCGCAGCGTCATTGTATTTTCTTACAGTTCCAAAGGGTCTCCCGTGTTTTTTTTTTATATCCTTTTCCTTTAAAAAAAAAGGTGTGTGGGTGTGTGCGTTCGTAGAAGAGAGTATGACAGAGCATGATGCTTCCATCGCTGTCAGTCCGCTGGATAGCCTATAGATCTACTCTTCACAAACTCGTCAACTGAAACAAAAAGAAGTCGCGCTCGTTGGTCTGCCTACTCCTCTGGGGGGATGTCTTCAACCGTGTCCCCCATCAGATCGGACGAGACGTCCTCCGGCACAGCCATCGGCGTTGCCACCTCCTCTGGCAGATCCACCGCCCCACGGTCCATCGACTCGGTCATCAGTTGATCAATGAAGGAGCTCAGCTCCACATCCTCCGGGCTGCGATCCTTCCCCTTGCTCCCCACGAGCAAACCCGATGGATTGGGATGATGGCCAGGCTGAATGAACCAGCGGTAGTACTCGTCATCATATATCTTCTCCTGTTGGGTTGCAATCTCCAGCTTGTAGTCGAGCTTACCGTCCAGCGCCTTTTGTCGCAGATCCCTCGCCCAGCTCTCCACCCCGCGCTCTGCCCGCTGGAACTCGCCAAAGAGGCGTTCCTTGAGGAGCTGGGCCCCATCCTCCTCCCCGGCCCCGGTGCCTTCAACGCCCTCCTTGCTCGGCCAGTAGCTGTACCCACCGGCATGGTTCTGCTCGCTCTCATAGAGGCGCCGCTCGGCCTCCTTGTACTGCTTCTCGTAGTACGCCTTGGATCCCTCCGTAAAGCCGTGCTGGCGCCAGGAGGAGGGGGTGTCATCCCACGGGTGCCGCGCCATCTCGTAGAAGTTCACATTCGTCGGCACGTGGGCATCGCTCACCCGTGGTGGCACCAGCGGAATCCCGTCAGGAGTCTTCTCGCCCAGGCCAGGGACCACCTGCACACCGCCTGCATCCTCCACCATTCCTGCCAGGCGATCCGCCTTGTGGCAGTAGGTGTCCGCGTCAAAGGCGGGCACGCCATCCGTCTCGTACTCGAGCGGCTGGCGCAGGCTGGGGCCCAACGTCTCGTCGCTGCACACCTCCTCCAGCGTCCGCGGGCTCCAGCGGGGCCGGAGGGTAAACCGGTGGCCAGAAAGCTCCACATTGCGTTCAAAGACATCCTCGAAGTGGGGGATGGGCCGGC
This sequence comes from Vickermania ingenoplastis, assembly GCA_010157825.1. NCBI lineage: Eukaryota > Euglenozoa > Kinetoplastea > Trypanosomatida > Trypanosomatidae > Vickermania > Vickermania ingenoplastis. Next base: position 218,765 of record VFSE01000222.1, on the reverse strand, counting down.
GCGGGAGCATCGACTGATGAAGGTTCGCCTCGCGGTTACGTTTTATTTCCTCCCACTCTTCCGCCGAGGCGGTGGTGTACTGCCCTACAGCAAAGAAGTCGGGGCGACGCATCGCACGGGAAATGTACTTGAACTCCGTGTTGAGCGTATCAGCGAGGGACTTGACGGCCTCCTCAGAGCCATCCCCGCGGACCTCGTGCAGCAGCTCCCAGGCAGCAGCAAGGGCATAGGGCGAGGAAAGCAGCAGCTGGTGCTTCACGGCGTACGCCCACTCGCTCAAGTGCAGCGTGGAACGCTTCACTACAAAGTACACAGGGGGGTACCGCAGCTTCTCCCTCGGATCTTCCATGCCAGGGTCGTTGTGCAGCACCGTGAGGAGCTCCTCATCGTTGCGTACGGGGCACGAGTCCAGGGTCGAGACATACCACCCAATCTCAATCTCACGATCCAGCGGCATTTTCATGGCCGTCAGCACCGCTTTGCGGAGTGCGTTGAGAGCTGTGGAGTCATCCCCTGAGACCCGGCGGGCCTCCGCCTCAGCGCCGGCTGGCACCTCGAAGACGTGCTCAAAGCTCACGAGAAGGTTCTCGCAACCCTCCAGCCGGGCATACACATGACGAGCGTGCGGTGCGGCGCGAAGGCTGCGGTACTGGCGGTACTCCCGTTCTCGTTGTGATTGCCACCTCCGCAGCTTTTCTCTGTCCTTGTGCACGCTTACATCCACCGAACCGCGCCGCTCCAACACGTAGGAGGTGAATATCTCCGCCGCCTGGCGCACTTCCACCGGATCCTCTGGCGGGGTGATATCGAACGGGGCTAGAGTGTATCGCAGTCGGTGTTCCGAAAGAACCCGCACGGCGTCCTTCACCGTGCGGAGCGTAAAGGGGGTGGCGCGGCACGCGTCCGCCGTGTTGAGGGGGTCTGACAGGGACAGCTGCTCCATCTCTGTGAGGGTCTGCATCACGGCCTCGAGGCTCGGTTGGTCCGCAAAAGCGTCTTCCACCCACCGGGACCGCACCGGGGTGATAGCGCACCGCTCCATCTCCGAGGTGTGTGCCTCCTTCATACGGAAGCAGGTGTCCAGCAGGTGGCCCAGCTGCCAGGCGACGGCGTCATTATGCATATGCTCGCTTGTGTTGAACCAGTCCTGGATGTGGTAAGTGATGTCCGGCAGGGTTGTAAACAGGTCCGTCCACCCCAGTCGAAGCGCATCGCCGGCGAAGAGCGAGGTCCCGGTAAGCATCACGAACTCGGCCAGCCCAGGAAACTTGAGGGACGTCTCGGGCCTCGCAAGCCAGCGCGTGAGACCCCCGTACGGGGTCACTCCCATGTGCGGGCCGTCAAAGATAAACTCGGAGATGTCTTTGAGGGCACACAACTTTGACCCCACCGCGAGACCGCAGCCGGTGCCGCGGCACTTGCCGTTCACCAGCACCATGAGGGGTCGTGCCGCGGAATGAGCGCGAATGACGAGTGCGCCGTGCTCCCGTAGCATCAAATCCGCCCGGTCTTCATGTCGAACGGCATCGCGCTCCAGCTCAGTCGCCCGAGCCTCGTCTCGCTTCGCACCGGAGGCGCCGTCCATTCCTGCAGTGGGGGAGGAGTTCGTCTCCTTCTTCTCTACATGCTGCCTAAGGTGCGCCGCCTGCTGCCGAAGCATGTTCGCCATCTTGAGATCGAACCCTAGACGCTCCATGTCCATCCCTCCGCAGAAAAAATCTGTTTCGCCCGACTGCGCCGCCTCCAGCACTGTTAGTTTCGAGTAGACGGCGTTGGTACACCGGTCGATCTCCGTGTTGAGCTCCTGGGCGAGCTGCGCCGACAGCGCCTGATGCCTCTTGGGGTCGTTAATGTACAGAACTTTAGAGAAGCGGCCTTCTCGTGTGGCGAGGGTATGGTCCTTGTTGAGCGGATGCGCCATGGCCTGCATCATTTTTCGGTCCATCTCGCCTAGGAACGGGGCGTTGAGACCAGGCACGCGGCCGTGTGTGGGCCCGCGCGTCTCGGTATGGAAGTACGATGTCTCCTGCGTGTCTGTCTGGGTGACGAGAGGCCCCAGCAGGCTAGGGGAGTTGAGGGCGTCGAGGCGAATATCCCCCTGACCAGGGCGGCGCTTAGAGAACATTCGATTCCAGTGCTCTGGGTTGGAGAAGGTCTTTCTGTTCGGGTCGAAGTTGGCGTCCATGTCGGGATGGGGGCCGATGGAGGGGTCCTGCTCGTGGAACCACCTCGTCTGCTCCTCGGGGGAAAGCTGGCCATCCGCCCGGGTGGGCGGGAGCGAGTCAAAAAAATCAAACGCCACCCGCTGGTGGCGGTGTGGAAGACGGGCTTGACCCTGCTCCTTGCCCCAGTGCATGTAGTCGATGAAGTCGTGGTTGACGCGGAATCGCTGATGGGTGCTGTAGTGCGTCAGGAACTGTATCCCGGACTGGCGGTTCGGGTGGCTCGTATAGCGCTGATAGAAGCGGAATTCAATGGGGAACGACAGAGGGCGGTACTCACGCACGTCCAAGGTTTTGAGGGGGCGCTTAGACTCTACCATTGTAGGCACGAAAATAAGCGGGGCAGTCCAGCAACTACCGGGCCGCCGTACACTCCCTGCAGTAAGCCATCGTTTCGATACAGCGAGAGAACTAGAAATGAGCTTCACTCCACCGACGCAGCTGTGCGCCTTAGACCAGAGACGCCGCCGCCGAAACATAAAGGCGTACCGATCAATTTTATCTGGCGTGCGGCGCCTTTACTTGGGGTGTAGGTCCACAAGAGCACGAGGCGCGCGTAGAGCTGTTCGACGCAGCTCCCGAGGAGTGAGTACGATGGCCTTGTGCTTACCCGTATATGGCACCGTAGCAACAAGAGAGAGAGAGAGAAGCAGAGAGTAATAATCCATTCGGGGTTTTTTTTCCTATGTAAAGCACCACTAGTACAGGAAGCCAGATAGAGCAAATGGAAAGCGTTTGTAGTATCATGAAACTGGGATTTTCTTTGTTTATTTGTTTGAGGATTTATTGATGTGGCGAACTCGTTTGGGAGTTCTTGTTATGCCGCTGCAGTCCTATGCGTGAGACACTGAAGCAGCTGGGTGGCTTTCCAGAGCAGTAGCGCACGAAGGACGAGAAATTAACAGAGTCATCAACCATCACAGAAAAGAAAAGAAGGTCTGAACTACATCGCTAGAACAGCAACAACAAAACCAAAAAAAAAAGTCCACCAGGTACCTTACTGTACACTGCTGATGAGACAAATTTGGTGGTCCACGCGATTCGAGATGGCGCACCATCTACTGTTCTGATCGGAGGAGTATTAAAGATCCAACTAAATATTTTGTTCGCTCCCAAAAAAAAAAAAAAAAAAAATTTAGTGGGATCCACACACATAAAATACAGACACATATCACTGGGGGAGGGGGAGACGTGCTTGCCGGTGCAGTAGTGGAGGCTATTTCCACATATTCATCGAGATAAATAAATCGACTCTCTCTCACTTCTCATTTATCCAATTTGCACTCTTTATTTGAGACGGGGGGAGCTAACTCTTGGGGAAAGAATGCCTAGAGTGAAAGTGAGTTGGGTTAGTGCCGCATGCCACCTTTCATTCTGGTTCTGCACGTAGAGAGTGGTGTAGAGTGTAGATTGGGGCGGAGGGCGTAGCACTATGACTCTGCAATATAGTATACCTTCACCCCACACACACACGAAACAAACAAACCAAAGAAAAAGATAAGGGGCGGGGGAGAAAAAAATCTCAATAGTGTACAAGAAGAAAAAAAAAAGTGAAAACAACCTCCTGCTTCCACAAACGATAATCCGCGTATAAAACAAAATGAAGCGATGAGGAAAAGGCGGGAAAAAAAATAATACAAACACAAAACAATAATAACAAGCATAGAAATAAATAAATATAATAATAATAATAATAATAAAATCAAATAAGAATCTCAGAGAAAAAAGAAAAAAATCAGAGCTACACCAACAGCCTCACGCGACTCTTTTGATGATGTAGAAATGGTGCCCTCCCCCTCCATCTATGAGCTTTGCGTAAGACAGAGAAGGAAGCTGCCGGGGAATAGGGGAGGTAGGAATTATCGATGTGAACAGAAAACAATTGTGAAGTGAAAGTCAAAAGGACGATGCCCTGGTGACCTTGCGTTGGTGACTATTTATTTTTCTCTTCACCTTTGAAAGTGTATATCCTAATTTTCTTTTCTTTTCTTTTTCGTTCTGTGGGGGAGGAGGAACTTCTCTCGTCCTTTCACTCGATCCACACGCTGTGTGTAGTTTACATGGTTAATTTAATTTTAGTGTGTTGTGATCGCACAGCAAGCTCATCTGGATCAAAGAGTGTGGCCTGGCATTGCTTTCGTCCGCCTTCAGCAAGTCGAATCGGTCCTGGTGTCCTGCTAGAGCTCCAGTGCAGCCAGCTTGTGGCGCAGCACTGCGTGTTCGCCCTTCAGCTTTTCGCGCTCCACCACCGACTTGGTCAAGAGATCGGCCCGCTGCTGCTCCATGTACTCTCCAACGCGCCGCTTCTCCAGGACCTGTGCCAGGGTGTGCACCTTGTGGTACTCCCCGACACGCTGCATCATATGTATCGCCTCCACCTTCTTGGACATCTTGTTCCGCTCTTCCTCGTGGCGGAGCGCCATGGTGAGTGCCTTCTGTGCCTGTGAGGCCTTGTAGGCCCTGTCCCGCAGTTCACGCTGAGACTGGATCGCCATGCGCGATTGCTCCTGCGCCAGTAACACCTTCTCAAAGGCCTCACGGTGACGCATGCCATCCTGCCGCGAGCGCTCCGCCAAGCGCTGCACACGCTTCCCCTGCGATTCGCTGCGGCGCTCGAGGCGTTGGTCCGCCTCTCGCTGCTTCTCCAGCGCTGCTTGTCGAATCTGCTCTGCGTGCTCCGCGGCACGTCGCGCCGCTTCTCTCCTCGACTCCTCTTGGCGCTGTTTCTTCTCCCGCAGCAGGCACTGCTCGTGCTCCGCCATGGCACGCTGCCGCTCTTCCGCCTTCGCCATCCTCGTCGACACCTCCTCGCGCGTCTGCTCCATGGTCGTGACGTACTGCTCTTGGTTCTTCACCACGCGGCCGATCCACTGCGAGTCGCGCTCCCCACGCTTCTTGATGCGGGAGAAAAGCTCTACAAAGGACGGGGGTACGGTTTCTACCATCTCAGGGACTTTATTCACCGCCGTCAAAAGTTCCTTCTGCTGGAGCAGCTCGCAGAGGTTCGTGTACTGGGTAAGCAAGTGGTCCGTGAGTCGTTCGAGGCGTTCGACCTCACGCTCGGCGCGGAACTGGAGGACAGCTGCACGCTGCACGGGATCGAGGGGGAGGTTGAGCTCCTCGTCCTTGGAGACAACGCGCGGGCGGAGATCGTTGGTGGTGACACCGCTCTCGAGCAGGACAAGGACGGACCGAGGCGAATTGATCTTCGGCGCCGCGTTCGGGGCGGTCGAGTTTTCCCAGTTCTGCAGCGTCGTGAGCTGAATGGGTCGGCGACGCTTCTCTGCGACCCAGTCGAGGTCCATGCCGCGGAGATCCAGCTGGACCGAAGCGGCAAACTCCTTCGGGGGATTTAGTATGACACGCAGCACGTCGGCATACTCGCGCAGTTTGGCGGGGGGCAGTCGGGGAGCGGTGCGGCTCTGGCGTCGGGCAAAGAAGGCCGAGACCGTGGAGCGCCGGGTGGACCGCCGCCTGGATGATGCAGCGGACGGGGACCCCGGCTCTGCCATTTCCGACATGATGGTAGTCTTCCGGTGCGATGGCGCATCGGAGGTCAGCGCCGGAAGCGGGGCGTCGTCCGCAGCTTCCAAGAAGGGACCAGCGTGGGTGTTGGGTCGCACAGCAGGGGGTGGATTTATCCACTGCATCGCGCTCGCCTTGCCCTCTGACGGTGCGGCAGCGACCACCTGCGTGGCGCCGAGAGCGGCGCCGTCCGCCTGATCGAGACGACCGCGGCGGCTGTGGCAGGCAACGGGGGGCTCTAACTCCTGCTGTACCCTGTAGTTCTCCATCAGCCAGGAGCACCGGAACATTTTTTTTGTGTGTGGAGAAAGCGATAAGTGTAGGCCTTTTGGACGTAACGAGCAATGCTTGACGCTCCTGCAGAAGGCCTAGAAGAACGAAAGTAGGTGTGCGGAGTCCTGTGTCACGGGGTGCTGTTGGGATCGTTGGTTTGTGTGTGTTTGTACTCCACAGACACTGGGGAAAGCAAAAGTAAGCGGGGGGAGGGGAGGGAGGGGAGAGAGAGAGTAAGTGAAGCGTGCAAGGGCGGGCACGCCGATGAATGTCGACGTCTGGTATGAAGCAAACGGCAGTACATAGGAAAAGAAATGGTTTATTTTCTTCTGTATCCATCTGCTAGTTGAGGTAAGGCATTGTTATTTGATTAGTTTTGCAGCACGTTCTCTTGCTAGAATTATCGCGCCAAATAGAAACCAAGAAAGAAGAAATAGAAGAAAGCATATGTCTCACGAGCTACATATGAAAAGCCAGAAAAACTAGAAAGGAAATCGAATGTATGTGACCCTCCGCCCCCCTTGATGAAACCCGCTGCGCGCTTCCCTAGCAGAAACCTCCCGAAGGATTGGCCCCAAAGCTGCCAAACGGCCCCCCACCACGCCGGCCGCCCCGCTGTGGTGCCCCGAAAGGCAGGCCTGGGGGCTGGAGTATATCATTGTCCGGCTCGCCTGGAAAGGCATCTGGTACACGAGAGCCTGGCACACGCATATCAAAGCCTGGATGGTCCCCAGGAAACATGGGGTCGTACCTTGCTCTGGGCAGCGATGCCCCCCCGCTCCCTGGCGCCTCGCCGCCGTAGAGGCTGTGCATGTACGAATGAAAGTTGCGTTCGTTGATGAGGCTGCTCCCAGCGGGATCCAAGCCGCCCCCGGGCAGCAGGTCGTTATCACCGTACCGGGCGCCCGGCGGTCGGAGCACGCCACCCCCGAACACGCCTTCTCCCTGTCGTCTCGGACCTCCTTCGGGGGGGTAGTACGGCGTGTTTACTGGTGCGTCGGGCCTGGGAAGTGGTGCTGTTCCCTGGGTCGCAAGTCCAAGCGGCGGCCGCTGCTGGGTGGCGGGTGGCGGCACGCTGCCCTCCTCCACATCTGTGTTGCGACAGAGGGAGAAGGATGGAGGAGGAGAGGGGCCGGGTTCGTCGAATGGGGCCTCCACGTCCGCCTTCTTGGCCCCTGTGTTACCCCCAAAGGGAAACATAATGCCGAACAGCCGCGAATAGAAATACGAACAGACTTCAAAAAAATAAAATAAATGAATAAATAAATAAACAACTGCAGTACGAGTATAGAAAATGGGAATCACAACGGTAAAATGAATAAGGAGGCTAGTCGCGTGTGAAAAATAAATAAATCTGCTTCAATGATAACTAGTTCAAGTCGGAAGTACAATCGTTTATAGTAGTAATATGCATTGTGAGGGTTGATGATGATGAAATTCAGTTAAACAAGAAAGGAATGGAAAGAGGCAAGCAAAAAAGATATATAATTCCTGTAGCACTTCTACTACCGCGCTACACCGTAGCAGCTGTGGCTCTCTGTCCTCCGTTCACCAGTACCAGATGTAATACGCTAGGAGGCTTTCTGTGGGAAGACAGAAATGTAGTTTGTTGTTGAGGTTGTCGGTTGGTGTGTGGAGAACCACGATAACACCATGGGTTGGTCTCTATTCGCAAATAAAAAGAAGGCACTCCCGCATCCAAAAGGAAAGCTAATCACAAGGCACTGGAACCGATCCATGTGTCAAGCTGGTTCTTGTGTTCTTGATCGTTGCTTTCTTTTTCCCCCTTCATGTGGGACTTACTGAAATGTCTTCTCTCACCAGTCGATGAGGAGGAAGGAGGGGGACTAGATCGTTCAGGAATAATAATAACAATAAACAACGAGCTACGCATATAGATGTATCGAGTTGAAGTATATCTGTTCTCGTTATTCTTTTAATGTACTACTAGGGTTCTTTTCCTTTCCTTTTCTGTTCCTCTTCTCCTTTGCGACTACATCGGCATGGCAATTAGAGAAGAGAACACACATAAAGTAATATACAAGGACAACCCACAGTAGGAGCACCTCGACTCTCTCTCTCTCTCTCACTCTTCTCCTGTGCAGTCCTCTGCTCCGCTCCTCCTATTTATATACATTCATTCAAACTGCACGCCTCATCTCCTCTTTCCGTGAGTTTTCTTCTTCTCCTTGTCCTTGGTTTCTTTTAAACGCTCTCCTCCTCCTCTGCTTTGAATCTCTAAAGGGAGGTGAAAAGGTTGGACTGGTATTATACCTTGATGGACTCCAGTTTGTGGCGCAGCGCCTCCTTCTCAAGGTTCATCTTATCCCTCTCAGCAATGGACCTGGCTAGAATATCAGCACGCTGCTTCTCTAGATGCTCGGCCACCCGCTTCTTCTCAATGAGTTCCGCGACTGTCTGCAGCTTCTTGAACTCCTGCACCCGCTGCATCATGCGGATGGTGGCCGCCTTGCTGGCCAGCTCCTCCCGCTCCCTCTCCCGATGCAGCGTCATAGAGAGCGTCTTCTCGGTCTGCACCTTGCCGTAGCGCAGCTCGTGCTCGAGGCGCTTCGCCTCGGTCACCTTCTTCAGCTCCTCCTCCTGCAGAATGGCGCTCTCGAAGGCCTCGCGGCGGCGCGAGGTCTTCATGCGCTCCTCTTCGGCCCGGCGCTGGGCCTGCTCCTCCCGGGACTCGATAAACTTCTGAATCCGGAGCTCCACCTGCTGCTGCTTCTCCAGCGCCGCCTGGCGAATCTTCTCCTCCTGCTCCGCCGCACGCCGCGCCGCTTCCCTGCGGGCCTCCTTGACCTTCAGCTGCTTCTCCCGCAGCAGCTTCTTCTCCTCCTCCGCCTGCAGTCGGCGGCTCTCCTCGATCTGCGCCAGCTTCTGCTCCACCTCCTCGCGTTTCTGCAGCACCATCGCCGCCTGTTCCTCCCGCATCCTCGCGACGTGCGCGAAGCGTCGCTGCCGCTCCGCCTCCTTCTCGTGGCGGATCTTCTGCCGTTCCTCGAACTGCTGCGCCTGGGCCAGCGCGCGCTCCTCATTGCGCTTCTCGGCAAGCTCCTGCCGCTGCCGGAGATTCTCCATCGCCAGCTTCTCCATCTCCTGCAGCTTCCGCTTCTGCTCCTCCAGGCGGCGCTGCTGCATCTTCCGCTGCTCCTCCTCTGCTTTGGCCTTCGCCTCCATCGCCGCTCGCTGCTCTTCAACCGCCCGCTGCTTCCGCTCCTCCGCAATAAGGCGCTTCGCTTCCACCGCCTCCGCCAGCTCCTGCTCCCGTGAGAGGCGCATCTTGTTGATCTCGAACTGCTTCCGCTGGCGCTCCTGGCGCTCCAGCAGTGACGTCGGCATCGCTGGGATCTTCTCGGCCACATCCGGCGGTTTGTTGACGGCGAAGATCAGCTCGGACTGCGAGAACTGCGAGGAGAGGGAAAGGTAGTCGCTCAGGAGAAGCTCACTCAGGGTGTCGCGGCGTACCTTCTCCCGCTCCATGCGGTACCGCTTCACCGCCGCGCGGAGCACGGGGTCCTGGGGAAGGAGGTAGTCGTCATCCTTTGGAAGGCTCAGTTTGAGATCGCTGGTGCTCACGCCATTGCGGAGCATCACCAACACGGATCGCGGGGAGGTGATCTTCGGCACGCCGTTCGCTGGCGTCATGGACTGCCAGTTCTGCAGCGTCGTGAGCTGCCCGGGGCGGCGGCGCTTCTCTGCGATCCAGTCAATGTCCATGCCGCGAAGGTCAAGCTTCACCGACGCGGCAAACTCCTGCGGGGGATTGACCAGCACACGCAGCATGTCAGCGCACTCATTGATGTCCTCCCCCACGTTGGCTGGCTCCACCGCTATCGCCCGGGGGCTCGTCGGGCAGTTCTCCGCGAGATACTTCTGCACCTCCTCGGCCGTGAGCGACTTCGTCGGCTCCCTGTCGTCGAGAACGACGGGCCGCGGGGGAGCTCGTGGCGGGCTGCGCGCCGCAGGCTTCGAGGGCTGGCGGAAGCTACTGGTGGGCTTCGGTGGCCTCGAAGGGTGCGGGACGCTGCGGGAAGAGCTGGCGGACGGCTGTCGTGTGGAGGCAGACGGAGAGCGGCGAGCCTGGGTGGAGGATGCGGCGGCGGATTCGGGCAAGGGCATCTTGTGCATCGGTTCCTCTTGAGGGGTAGAGCGGTTGCTGGTCTTGGATAGGACGGAGCTTCCAGATCGTGTTACATCGGTGGAAAGCTTTCCCGGCCCACGCATCATCCGCTGCGGGCGAGAAACGGAGGTGGGGGTGTGCAGCACAACCGCCGCGCCGGGGCTTGCGGCAGCAGCCTCGGCGAGGATAGGCGGGACGCCCGCACCAGCACTCGGGGTGGCTGCCGTGATGTCGCTGGCCGCGGGCTCGAGGAGGTGCTCCTTTCCCGGCGTTGAATTGCGGGGCTCTAGAGAGGGCTGTGGTGAGCTGGACACCACGGCGGTTTCCTTCAGCTTGGGTTTCGTGATGGTCACCGAAGGCTTGAGGGTGGGAGCTGGAAAGTGCTTCTTCCGGCGGCGCGCGTTTCTCTGGGCAATGTACTTGTCGTACTCTTTCTCCGCCACGGTTGGATCCGTGGGGGAGGGAACGGTCCGGTCGAACTCTGCTGGAAAATTCTTGAGACCAATGGTGGTGGTCGTATCCGCCGACCCAATGTGGTGCTTGAGGAGCTCCGGCTCGTACTTCTCGTAGTCGGTCATGTACTTGATGCGGTTCTTGTCGTCCGTCATCTTTGGAATGTTCGGCAGCACCATCGTGTTGCCTTTTCCCTTCTCTCTCGACGACATGGCTGCGGCGGGGTGGCGTGAGGTGGTACCGTCTACGACCCTCCTAACTCAAAGGGGGGACTGTTTTTTATCGATACGCGGCACACCGCTTCTTTTTGGAAGAAGGCGGTAATAGTGCAGAGGGTTCTCCTTGTCTTTCTTTTCTTAAAAAAAAAAAAGATTATTTTGTTTGTTTGTTTGTTTGTTTTGTATGTACAGAATGAATCAAAATACACACACACACACACAGCCAATGTGTGTGTGGATAGTAGAGAAAGGGGCGAATGTATTGAAATGTATTCCGTTCTGCTGCACCTCCGCCAGCGTCAATCTATATACGAGAGTGACTTCTATATAAAGGGGTATATAGCACTGTTGAATCACGAACAACACTGTGCTGTGCGGTAGTGAAAAGGAACCGGATGGAGCGGCATACCACAATAAATAAAGAAGAAGAGAAAAGAAGATAGGAGCAAATAGAGTGGAAGCGTTGAAGAAGAAGGAAACGTGCCCAGATATACAGGCGCCCCCCACACACAGCGTATTGGTGTAAGGTATCCTCCCCGGGTTGTCTCAGGGCGTCTCTTCCTTCGCCATACGAGGGGGTTCGACTGGATTGGATGTGATTGATCTTTTGGGTTTCACAGTACATACATGGGTCCATGAATCTTGCTTCACGTAGGTCAGTAACTGATACCAATGCGAAAGAAAAAGCAAAAAAAAAAGACTCAAATATATATATAGAGATCAGAACGCTGCCTACTCCTTCATCTCTCTCCCTCCCTCTCTCTCTCTCTCTCATTCCTTCATTCGTTAGAAGCGGTGCATATGGATGGAGCTGGGGCCCTTCTCGTGGTAGTCCGACTTCTTGAGGGTCGTCTGAAGGTATGTCGGGGAGGCCCCCCAGATGGAGGCGCCCAGCCAGGCCGCTACGGCACGCTCTTCAAAGGCAACACATTTCACTAACCGCGGCTCTCCCATGATATTCTTCACATTCGCCGTTTTCATCACCATCTCCCGCTGCAGGCGCTTCTCCAGGTCTCGCATCATGGATGTACCGCCGCCGAGCACAATGTTCTCGTACAAGGTGTCCCGTATGAGCTCGGGGCTAAGAGCGATGACCTCCTCGATGGTGTCCGCCCAGCCCTTGAGAGTCCATTCGCAGCTGGGGTTGGTGAGGCTGTACTGGGTGGGGCTCTTGGGGCGCCACTGGTTTACGTCCACCTCGCTGCCGCTCTCGCGGTTCATGGCGTGCGGGTCGAGGAGCCGCTCGGGGATCATGAAGAGGTCTTCGAAGAGAAAGATGCGTTCGTTGTCGGGGAGGGAGTAGCTCACCTCCGGGCCCTTGTCCCTCAGGATGCGCCGGTCCTCATCCAGATCAATGGCGGCACGGCAGATCGTTTCCTTGACGTGCTCCACAATTCGCCAGTCGCGCTGCGTGGAGAGGGGGTACCCTCTGCGACGAAGGCAGTGAAAGAGCTCATCCGTGAGAACGTCACCGGCGATGTACGACGACCGCATCGCCCCTTCCAGCGCGTAGCCTTCTGTCACGGCGTTGACCATGGTCTTGCCCGCACCACTGTCGACGGCCACGCCGGTGGTGCGGCCAGTGGAATACACCGTAGCGGTGGAGTTGTTGAGGAGACCAAGCATCGGCGCGTTGAAGCTCTCGAACATGATCTCCACCAACTTCTCGCGATCTGCGCGGGTCTGATCGGCGGGCTCGAGCAACAGAAAGGGCGAGTTGTCTGGGAGGATATGCAGGCGGCGGTAGATGGTATCGAAGAGGAGGCACTCGAGAGCATCAAAGTCTACCACGTGACCCTTCACTACTGGCTGCACCGTGTTGAGCAGACCCGCATCCCTGTAGGCGTCCTCGCCAGCCACGATATCGGTTGGGTGACGAAACAGCGTGGCCCTGGTATTCGGGTGCTTTGGAGTACCAACCCAGCTATGGAAAACATCTCGTGGCGCCTCCTCCGCCGCGTAGCCGGCCTTCGTGAAGCTACTCCCGACGTCAATAACGACGCTCTGAACCGCGGGATCTGCGGCAGTAGGGGCGTTGAGGTGGCTCATTGCACTTCACCTAGATCGCTGCTAGACGGCTTTCCAGTAATGAATCAAAGAAGTTCGAGTCCGGGGGTTGTGTTGGACAGGCAAGCAAGTTCCTTTTCTGTGCCAAGACAATCTATCTAGCAAGCTTTGGCCTCTATATAAGATCTATAAGAATAATTGACGTCTCTGATGAGTTCCCCGGAACAAGAACACAGCAGAGGGGAGAACAGTCACCACGCGAGATCAGAGACTTTAGCTTGCTGGATCTCTTCTGTGATGTATCCCGTTTGTCGTCCATAAAATGAAGCACAAAGAGAGAAATAGGAGAGACAAAAGGGCATACACAGATGATACGTCAAATATGTCAGAACGCATAGAAAAAGTCTATGTAGTCATTGCTGAGTTCTAGGAATCTCAGCGAAGCATATATCAATGAGGGCTGTTCTTTGCTCTCACTATGAATCTCTTCGGCATTAGACTGTTCTCTCATACTGTTGATCTTTTTGTTTGTGGTGGAAGGGGAGTTATTCCTAATGGCGCACGACATTTGCTCGTCCTGGTCCGAACCTCCTGCACTGTAAAGGAGGTCTTCGGGCAAGAAAACTGTGTCCTACTCCTTCTAATTCTACTAACTAAAAACTAAAACTTCACGAGATCCTATCGTCATCATTTATGCCATCGGTGCACTAGATATCCTGAGACAAGAAGGGTAAATGAAGAGCTGTTGGTGATCACGACCGCGATCCACTCTAGTCACGTCTCCGTTCTTCTCTAAGCCGCCTGGGTGTAGCGCTCTGGTGCGTTGAACACGGCAGGCTTCTGGATTTCCTTCTGTGTGTTCTCGACAGCCTCCCTATGAGCCGCGAAGATGGCTTCCATCTCATCGTGGCGGATGTAGCGCTCGTGAGTGGAGACGCCGCCCTGGAGCCACTTCTCGCGGTGATGCTGCGCCGACATGGGCATGCTGCGGTACGAGAGAACGAGGCTGACAAACGTGAAGGACACCAGAATCACGGCGTAGAAGGACTGCTCGGGGAGCATCAAAAACTTGAACTTCTTGTCCTCTCGAAAGGTGCGCTGCGCTGCTTGCATGTTGGCCAAGCGTGCGTGGGCGTTTTGATTGTTGTTACGGTAGAGAGACCCCTTCTCTGCCGCCGTACGGCCAGGTGAGAAAAGGTGAAGGTACGGCTTGATGTACCGACAGGGTGTCCTGCGAAACAACATGGGCTCTACGGGGAGCAGAGGAGTAGTGAATAGGCTAAAAACGATGGTGCAGAAGGGGGTATGGAGAGAGAGGAGGGGGGAAGCGTAAAGAAATACTGACCTATATCTACAGCTCACTGAGTAATACCCTACTAGTAACTCAAAGAAATATAGTAAACCACAACGTCCTAACGTTGAATTCACATCCAGAAAGAAGAAAAGGAAAGAGGGGAGAAGAAGGTGACAATTCTGAGCCCTAAATTACTTATTTGTGAAGACCAACACATAGGAGAAAGGATAACGCACAAATCGAGGGCCGCTACCTTCTCCCGAACAGTTCTACGCATTATATTTCTGCTGATGTCAAATGAAAGTCGGTATGACAACGTCTTCTTTTGTACATAGGTATCACCTATTCCTACTCTCATCCATAGGGAAGGGGGTCGGGGGTCGGGGCAGCAGCGCCGTTCTGCAGCTCACTCTCGCTCACTCGCTCACTCTCTCGCTCTTGTGGAGTTATCAGGTTATCTTTCTTTCTTTTTTTTTCTTTCCTTGTCGTTCCTACGCTGCGGTGTCATTTTTCAGTTCGTTTCTGTGCTGTGTGGAGTTCAGCAAAAACTATTTACCACAGCAGAACAGCACTCATTCGCAAGAACTGAAAAAGGGAGCAAGTAGCTCACAACAACGACATCGACATCAAATATAAAATATAAGGTCGGATGCGCTGACCCTCACACACAAAACATTCTATAACAACATGCACGGCAGAAATGATACACATTGAGTGAAGGAAGCAGGCAACCACAGCCGCCCAGAACTTTTTTATAAATAAAAAAAAAAAGAAGTGGCGGATACCAATAATAGTAGCTGCAGAGTAATAACTCCGCAAGAGTAATACCCCCGCGGTGAATCATCTGCTGCTACTGCCTTCCGTCTGACGGTGTGCTGTCTTTCTTTTCTAGGACGGTGGTGGTGTTGACGCCCCATTACATTTCTGCGCTGCATCTTTTATTTTCGTTTGTTGTCTCTCTCTCTCTCTCTCTCTCTCTCTCTCTCTCTCTCTCGCTCTTCTTCTTCTTTTTGCTTGTTTATTTCATTCGCTCTCTATCTATATATTGATTTGCTGCAGTGAGTGTGTTGTGCTGGCCGTCTGGTCCCCTTCACCTAATGGTCTGGCCGGTTAAATGTAGCCCTTCGCAACCGCTGCGTTCTTGAACTGTTCAATGCCGCACAGGCCATTCTTGGCCGTTTCGTTGAACACTTCGTCGATCTGGGCGTCGGTGAGACCAAAATCACACTTCTTTGCCAGGGCACGCACATTCTCGAGGTCGCGGCCACCGGCAAAGTACTGCGACTGCACCCCGAGGGTTACGTAGTGGCACGGGTGCACCAACTGCTGGACGGTCGCGTCGTCGTCCATCTTGTCCAGCGTCAGGTATTTGCGGCCAAAGGCGCTCGTCTCCATCGACCCCTCGGCTTGCACGCGCTGCAGCACGTCGGGGCGGTCTGAATAGAGTTTGTTGTCCGGGCGGGAGCGGATCGGGCCACCCTTTCGGCGGCGGCGGCCGTAGTGCTCGAGATCGTCGGGAAGGGCGTCTGCCTGGTCGCTGGTCCCCACAGCCCACGAGGTCAACAGCTCCTTCATGCTCGGACGCTCGAGCTGGAAGAAGTTCTCGGCGGTAGCCTTCTGCGGCTTCACGCGTGTGCCGTTCACATTGCACTCCCACTCCTCCGGGTTATCAAAGCCGTAGACCTTGGGCTTCCCCACCTCGGTGCGGACGGTGCTGTTGTAGTCGGTCACCGTCTTGCGCACGATGTTCGTCTCCACCGGGTCGCGAAAGCAATCCTCCGTGTGGTCGCTCTGCGCGGACGGGACCCCGAAGCGGTGCTTCTGCACGTTGATCCCCTTCTCTTCCCAGTCATACCCGCGGCACAGCTGCTCTCCAGCCGGGTGCATCGGATCCGTGTCTTTCCAGCAGTTCATAATGGATTTGGAGGTGTCCACGCGGGGCACGGTGATGCCAAAGCCTTTGGGAGGGGTCTCAATAGGGAACTTGGCGTCCGGCACGCGGCCCAGCGGCTTCAGCGTGTTGTCCCTGGACTTTTTCTCGCGGGCCTCGCCAATGAAGGTGCTCATCTTGTCGGCGTACACCGCGGGGCGCATGCAGGTATCGACATCCTCGGATGGGGGATTCGGCATCCCGTATCGGGCCTCACGGTCGTGCAATGGGTCCCGTGCGAGACCCCAGTGGCGGCCAACAGCATCCACCTCCGGTCCGCGGTGGTGGAACTTGGTGATGCCGGGCGGCGTCTTGCATCCCGAAGGGTTGTAGCTGCTGGTGAGTTCTCGCACGCCAGGGCGGTCGAAGTCTAGAATGAGGCCGGCAGGGCGGATCTGCGGCGCTACACGCTTCAGCTTCTCAGTGGTGGGGTTATGCTTGTCATTGGGGGGAGGGGAGCTCACCTGAAAGGTTACGGTCGACATAATCGCTAGTACTAAGAAGTCCACGAAACGAGCGGACGCTACTCTATAGGAAAGAAAGGAACCCTATGTGGAGGGAGCAAAAAAAAAAAGCTATGGTAGAGGAGGAATGGAAGGGAAGTAAACAAAAGAGCCATGAACGTATAATGTATCGTAGCCCAGGTGGTGACTCGATGCACATCATCTCTTCCGTGAGTGGGACGCTAGGGGATAAAAGCCAATTGAAAAGTTGCTTTGTTTGTTTGTTGTTTCTTCTTAAAGAAGTGTGTTGATCAGTGTGAAGAGCGCACCTGGTAAGGGTCACTTGTTGTTGAACATTGTCGTCCTAGCGCCCTTCGCGAAGTCAGGCGTTCCCCAGCGGCGCTGCAGTTTTCCGTGCGACTTGACGAGGTTCCACATGTGGTTCCTTCGCCAGTGCGAGAGTGTCACGTTCTCAATCGTCTGGTCCGCCAGGATGGCCTGAATGCGGCTGTTGACGTACTCATCCATGCTCGTCTTGCCACCCGCGGCCGCGGTCTCCTTTGTGAGCACCTGCTGGCCCCAGGCCATGATCTGCTTGTGGGACGGGTGCGCCATCAGCACACCGCCATCACCGAGCGCAAAGGCACGGAAGTTTGGAGAGAGGGAGCGTGTCGCGGTGGTCATGCCGCCCTCTGCCTCCCACACGGAGGAGGATATCCCGTGCTCCACCGGCGTCAGGGAAGGAAAAGGAGGGAGAGGAACGAAGCGGCGGTCCTTCTTGGGGGAGTATACCGACATGCCAAAGCCCCCGAAACCGTAACGTATGAAGCCTCTATTGTACACACGACCAAATCTGGTTCCTGCGTGAGGTGATTGGGACCGATTCTTCTGGTGCGACTGCACCCGCAGAAGGCAGCGTGTGCCGCGCAGCATGGCTCAACAACAAACCGAGCAGCGACTGGTGAGAGAAACAGAAGAAGACCAAAAACAACAGAGTGTAGAGAGGGGGGGGGGAGAGAGAGAGGGAGAACGTATGAAGATAAAGAGATGATGTAATGCTGAGATAGAAGAGATGCGTTATTGTTTGTTGTACTAGCTGTTCCATTCAATCCGAATGTCCAGCAGCGTTACCCACAAACAACGGAAGGCTTCAAGTAGTAGTGGTGGTGTGTATGTTCTGAGTATAATGGCAATAATGTACAAGGAGAGCTGCAACTGTTGAGAGTTTCATTCAGCATAGAATGAGCTGCCGACGACGTAACATAGTTCGGGTTGGGGTATCCCAGAGAAGGAAACGGTACTGCTCCCACCCTACCTCGTACACGTTACCTTTGGGGCATCGTTTTCTTCGCCTGGGTCAACGCACGAGTCACAGCGCCGGCAGACGGAGACCAAACAGAGGAGCGGAGGGGTAGCGTCATCGCCCTCACCCCCACACTTGCCGGCGCTTCTCTCGGATGGAGCGAATGCGGACAGGCAATTCGTCTGTATGTGTATGGGTGGAAGGCTCCCCAAAGGCGCTACCGATGTCGCTCTGCTCGGCCTCTAGCTGTGGCGTGTCCGGCACGTTGTCCCCGGTGGTGTGGTACAATTCTCTGGCGGACATGACCAGAGCGGCCAGCTTGTTCTCCATCAGCCGCATGCTCTGTGATGGTAGCGCTGTGCTCGCTCCCGGGGGGGATACTTGGCTCGAATTCATCCCCTCTAAAGCCTGTAAAAAACGAACGCGAAAAATAATAATAATAATAATGAATGAGAGGAAGAGGGTCTCAAAGATTCCCAGCCCCCACCTCTCTCCCTCTCCTTGCAAGAGCAGCGAAGGAAAGAAGGGGACACCCGCAGCGAGGGGCCGCGCAACGCCTAGCGACGGTCGTTTGTACCTGCGACAACACGTTTAATAAGTGAAACCTCCACACGACGTACGTGTAGAACGGAAGAGCACTGCAGCGCTATACCCATTCAATTGAGGGGTGCACACATCCGTGCAGGAACAGGAGAAACCAAATAAAGCAGCAAAGCACAGTAAGGGAAAGAGAAAGCAAACTAGCAAAAAAGAATACAATGCAGTCATATGCTGGGAGCTCCCAGCATCCCAACAAAGAAGTTAACATGTGTGCATTTGGTGTCCGGAACAAGAACAAAAGAAAAAATCAGGACCTGACGAAACAAGACGGAAAAAAGACGATACCCAAGAGAGTTCGCCATGCCAGTCCTTTCTTATAGCAACGCAGGTAGTCGGATAGACGGATCCATATATGTTCTTGTTGTTCTTGTTGTTGGTGGTGGTGGCAAGAATAACGCCGGCAGCGCATACAAAATGCGCTACTCGTGTCGATCAGCACTGCCTCATCTGACCCACTCCGCCCCTTGAGATGAAAGAAGGGCGTCGACATCATCGGCTCCACTTCCACTTGAGATGAGGTATCGGCGCAAAGTGCGGGCCTCGCTCCTTCCATCGCAGGGAGGCGAGTTTGGAGGCCGGAGAAGCCCAAGACTCCTATGAATGGGCCGCACCGTAACGTAGCTCTATTGTTTGCTGGCCGCCTGTCTCGCATCCTCCTCGTTTGCGAGCTCTTCCGCCTTCGCCTCAGTAAGGCCGAGCTCGCGGAGGGCGTATGCCTGCATGTAGTGCCGTGGTGCGTTGCTACCCGGAACGAAGGCGAAAACGCCTCCAAAAGGGCCAAGGAACAGCGGTACGCCAGCGCGATCCTTCATTCCAATGTACCGGCCGCTGTGCGGGGCACAGCTCGGGGATTCCACTTTCTTGGTTGTTGCCTTGGAGACTGTGATGCCTCCCTTCGCAGCGGGATCCAGGAACATGGCGACAGGAGAAGAGATGAGGTAATGCAGCAAAAAATGAGTAGATCTGGAACCCAATGAAGAGACGGCTCGCAGAATCCCCCTCAAAGAGGTTGTTTTTTTTTTGTAGCTCACAAAAAAAAAACGATACAAATGTGCCCGCAATAGGAGATCAGGAGAGCAAAAAGAAAGAAAATTTATCATAAAATAAAAAAAGGAGAAGCAGAAGAAAAGAAAAGGAATGCAGCCACGGCGTTTGTACTGCACAGGCACTTTCCACGTGTGTGTGCGGTTCACTTTTTTCCACCGCACTGAGCAAACTCGTAGCTTACACGTTCTGCGCGCCGGCCATTCGGCATTGAGAAAGATCTTATCTGGCCCGAGTGCGGTTGGTGTGTTGATCATCGCCGTCAAACGGTGCTTGCAGAGGCGTTCTCCGTTCAGTCTTCCGCTCGTCGTCCGCGCGTCTAGGACTCGAGCGGAAGTTCTGAGAAGAAGAGGAAGGAAGGGGGCAGGGTACGGGAAGCCTAAACCTAACACTCTGTTCAGAGGTAGGGGGTCTTGTTTTCCTGTCATTCACACGCCCGGCCTGTCTCCAGAACAGAGAAAAAAAAAAGGGGGGGCAGCGCACCAGTCACGTTGAGGGCCGCTTCTCTCTCTCTCCCTCTCTCTACGCGTTATGAAGAAGGAAATATGCGCCTAGCCTGCTCCATTTCATTCCTGGCTTACTTGTAACGGTCCCGCAGCTGCTTGATCTTCTTGAGATGGACCATTTTGAACTCGTCGGATTTGATTTCTCCATCCTCCGTCACGAGATGAGGCCACTGCTCCACGAACATCGCTTCGAGCTCTCCCAGCAGGTCTCCGTGCTGCTTGGCGAGGTCAAATATCTCTACCATCACCTCATTCACCTCGGACTCTGGGGGCTGCTTTTCGTTCTCCAGACGCTCACGGAGTTCCGCCAGAGCCGCGCGACAGCGTTCGGCGTTGTTTGTCACAGGGTGCCCCGCGCCGTTAAAGAGTTCGGCGTTGGTCCAGATGAGCTCAATGTCCGCCTCCGCCTCCGCAATGTTGCGGTAGTACGTGCCGCTGGCGATGTGGTCGAGCACTTCGTGCAGACTCATCGGGTTCTTAATCTTCTCGTAGTAATGGAAAACGCCGTACGCGAGGGCGTCCACCGGCTCTCTAAAATCCGTGGACTCCGCCACTTCCTTGTAGAGCTTATACACGCAATGATATAAGTCGATCATTTCCTGCGGTCCGTTGATGTTACTGTAGTAGGTGTGCGGGCCGCTGGGCAATGGTCTAGGGTGCATCAGCGCGCATTGAATGTACTGTAGGAGATAGGCCACCTCCTCTCGAGGCCCTCCGACGGCGCCAGACATCTACCTGGAGCCCTAAGACGAGTCTGCTGTGGCTTAACGAAGATAAATTAAATAATTATACATAATGATAGAAATAATAACAGAAGGAAAGAGAGTGCGAGAGAGCGCTGTCATGAGGCCAATGCATTGACTAGATGCTTCACGGTGGGCATATTCACATCAGAGTCCTTCTTTCTTTCTTTTACTTTTTCTTTCTCGTCGTGTCTGGAGAGCAGGGAAATGAGCGAGCTACTCCAATCGCTCGAGCCATTCTGTCCTATCGGAAGTGCGTGGGGAAGCCAGGCTCATCCTGCCGGTCCACCGCTCGCAGTCGCAGGCCTTTGATTCGCAGCTGCTCCTGCCCCTGCAGCAGGTTGGTCGTTACATTCCGGCGCCACGGTGGCAGCGCACGGTCCGGCACGAACATTTCCCCCTCGGCGCAGCGCTGCTCGAGCTCTGTCAAGCGGCTGTTCTGCACGACTGTCTGACGATCCCCCATGGTGGGTCGGTACGGCTCGCGGCGGCCCATCCCGATCATTTGTCGGTTGACAATCTTGGCCTGCTTGATCAAGCGACGAAACGGGCTCATGGTTATCTGTGTGGTCCTCTCCGGTGCTATTACTAGTTATTGGTCTTTTCCTTTTACGGTTTCTAAGGTTCCATCAGAGTAGGAAAGGGGGGCAACAGAGGCGATAGAACAGCTGGTAAAAGGAAAGAAATGTTCATTAGAGGCTCATTTGGTTAGCCAATCAACGCACAGTGGGAAACGAGTACTCCTTGTTGCTGTCGATTGTGCTTCTTTGCTTCTTCTATTTTTTCTGTGTTCTTTTTGTTGTCCATTCCCTTTCCTCTCAACACCTCAATGAGAGCGATTGGCGCGGCGCATCGTACAACAAGGACCAACAGGACACCAGAAGAAGCGCAGCATCTGAAAAGAATTCAACTCTTGGTGCGAAGCGCATTCGGTCCTAAGTGGGGAGGTGAGGGAGGCATCGGCAGACCCTTCTCTCGGGTTGCCGTTTCTCCTCTCTGGCTATGGAAGATACGCCGCGTACACTCGAAGAGCCCTAATGCGGCAGTCCCGGCCCTTCATGTAGTTCTCCAGCACACGCAACTGCAGTGTGGTGCACCAAAAGAAGCAATCGCGTGGGTCTTCCTCCTCGGTGCTGTCCGGCACGCCCCACCCGTTCTTGTTCCATGCGTAGAGTTTGAACCAGCTCCCGCCTCCGACCACGGCGGGCAGCTCGCCGGTGGCAATGAGGGAGTAGGAGCCCTCTTGCACCCCACCGCGCAGCTCCACCACCTTGGGGGCGTAGCTCTCGTCGTCGGCATCGGTCAGTATTTCCACACACGCGATGGGAATGAGCTCGCGAAAGTGGAGCGTGACCGCGTGGGGGACCAGACCATCCGACTGCCAGAACGTAAGCGGGTTGGACGCATCAATCAGATTTCGTACCCCGCAGCCGTGCTTCGCCGACGTCACTGTCCAGACGGCGCGATCGGCGCAGTCGACGCAGGACTGATGCCGCATTGTCCGGGCCGCCGCCCGGCGATTTTCTGCCTCCTCGCGGAGATCATTCTGCCTGGTCTGCTCCATTTCTCTCTCTCTCTCTCTCTCTGACCCCTTCTCCACCAAGTATGGTCTGCTAGTCCAGTTAAGATAGCTGGAGGCTGGGCTGGAACGGGAGGGAAGGGGATGCGACTCTGTGATAGTTGTCGCAGCGTGGAGACAGGAAGAGCAGCACACGGCACCGATTGAGGTGTCTAGCTATTCCTATGGCACAGTGCGAGACAGTAATATGGCAACGCACACAGAAGAACAATAATAATTAGTATAACAAGCGCAGAGTGAAGAACAAAAAGAAGGAGAGAGAAAATAGTAAGTGTAGTTTGATTTTGAAGTCAACAGCGTCAATGCGTCAACAAGCCAAGAAAGCCTCATCTCATACCTAAAGTGTTGCTCATGATCCAAGAAATGCATATTCGAATTTCTCACGTGTCTCTCCTTTCAGCGTCGAGGCGCTAAGGACATCAAACAGAAACGAAACAAACAAGCAAAGAAGACAGCGGTGGAGTACCAGATACAACAATCGTTGCCGGGCAGCACCCACCAAAGTCTAGCGTTGCATCATGGACAGAGCAGACCATCCTCAGCCAAGTGCGCACCTCATTTACTTGGCAATAGCGGCGATGCGCTCACGACGGGCCTTGATGGCGGCCTTCTGGTTCTGCTTGCGAACGCGGCGGGCGTTCACGAGGGCGGGGAGCCAGGAGCCGCGCTTGGAGTTGTGAAGGTGGATGGGGAGCGCCTTCTTGATCCCATTGCGGTGGTTCTTCCGCGACTGGTTGTGGTTGGTGTGGTTCTTGGACTTGGCCATGGTGAGAAACGCTTTGCTTTCGTGGATAAATATCGATAGGTGTGTGTGTATACGTTTACACAGAGAAAGAGAGAAAGAAGGAGGGGAAGTAGTGCCGACGAGACATTATGAAGTGAAAAGTATTCAGTGAGGGACATCTTGTTGCTGCAGGGACTCAAGCGGATACTCGTATCAAAGAGGTGCTAGTGTAGACCCACGACAGCACGCATACGAATGCCCTCACTATGACCATCATTCAAATCGTATACTATACTCTTCGCATGATTAATATTTTTTTTTATGTTTAATAAACCAGAAAGGGGTCAATCATCGTTTCTCCAAAGCAAAAGCAACGCTGTGCGTCGGTGCGTCCAAAGCGGTGCATCACTTCAAGTCTTGCGCTCTTCACGCATCCACACCCGTGCGGAACCTGCAATCATCTTTACTTGGCAATAGCGGCGATGCGCTCACGACGGGCCTTGATGGCGGCCTTCTGGTTCTGCTTGCGAACGCGGCGGGCGTTCACGAGGGCGGGGAGCCAGGAGCCGCGCTTGGAGTTGTGAAGGTGGATGGGGAGCGCCTTCTTGATCCCATTGCGGTGGTTCTTCCGCGACTGGTTGTGGTTGGTGTGGTTCTTGGACTTGGCCATGGTGAGAAACTACTCCAACAGTAAGGAAGGAAGTTCAGGAAATTGAAATACAAGAAAGAGAGGGAAGCGAGTAAAGCAGCGCAATAGAATATAACACAGAGAACAACAACAACAACAACAACAACACAAATGTGTGTGAAAGTCTATCCCATCCATACGGTATGATGTGAGCGCAGTGCATACTGCCGTGAAGTAGATTCGTACCCTGTGTTTCACCATCTTCACCTGCATCTTCATCAAGTCGATGTTATTTGTCTCTCTCTCTGTGTGTGTGTGTGTGTGTATGAGCGGCTCTCACCTCCTAGTGCCGGAGGGAGTCAAGGCTCTTCTTCTTCGCCATCCTGTCGACCACATTTGTAAAAAACGGCCGCAGTTTGTAGCCCAAATTGCCAGACAGAGTGAAGATCACCTCGGGCTGGCTCACCAGCGCTCCGGCGACGCACTTCTGGGCGCACACCGAAGCGGGAATCCCTCGCCTTGCATTGTGGGGTGCACCGCCCTCCACACTGGAAAGCGCCGCTCGCTGATGGAAGTCGGTGTCGACGTATCCGGGGCAGCACAGGGTGATAGGGACGGGTGTCTCGCCACGCAGAGCGTTCATGAAGCCCTGGAACGCGTGCTTGCTCGCCGTGTACGGGGTGCGGAGGATGGAGGGAAGCACCCCTGCCAGGGAAGACATGCCAATAATTCGGCTGGGGGAAAGCGGGGTGTGGTTCATGTTGAGCACGGGCAGCAGGCCCATCAGCAGACGCACATTCGAGAAGTAGTTGATCTCCATCACATCACGGCAGACTTGCTCAAACTTCTCACCCTCCCCGAACGGAATAATTGCCCCAGCGCCGGCGTTAAGCACGAGGTACTTGAGCTTATCCTTGTGAAGCCGCTGAACCTCGTTCACTACGTGTGACGTTCCCTCCTGCGTCATCAGGTCTGCCACCACGATATCCACCTGCACGGCACCGGCATCGCGGCAGGCGGTGGCGGCGCGCTCGAGCGCCTCCGCGTTTCGGCCCACCAGCACCAGCTTGTTCTTCGCCTTGGAGAACTCCACGGCAAGGGCCATGCCGATGCCAGAGCCGCCGCCCGTCACGAGGGTCACGGCGTTCCTCTCCAGTTGCCGGCGCTTGGACCGCCGCATCACCTGCAGCACCGACACCACGAGCACCAGCGCAGAGATGACGTAGCGGCAGACACTGCAGCACGCCATCGTATCGGAAGGATGGAGAGGAGGAGGGGGAGGGTCTTATTATTATTATACGTTATTATCCTGTTGCTGCTGTTCTCGGCCGTGCTGCACCAGTCGAGCAGAAAATAGAGCAGAGGAAGAAAAGAGAAAGCGAAGAGGATGTTACCTGACTTGTGAGAGCAACACAGTGAAGTAGAGCTGAAGGCGTGAGTTTCACTTGAAAAAAGAGGCTAATCAAATTCAATAGATGTTTTTTTTTTTTTTTTTTTTTTTTTTGGGGCGTTCTTTTGTTGCTTTTTGTCTCTCCCTCTGAGTCAGACTCGTGAGAGATGAGAGATACACTTCATTTTAGGCCCTTCTCCCCTCTTGGACTTGGACCCACTTAGGGGAATCCGATGGCACCGAGGCGCGGAGAACAAGGGGGAGGTCTAACTTCTCAGTATTTTTCTTGCCTGCAAGCGAGGTGGAGACGTGCCCTCCCCCGCTAGGTGTGCTCATCCGAGCAAAAGGCTCGGTCTTGTCACCGCCTCCTGGCCGGGGCGGCGTAGGATGTGCAGCTCCTCCTGTTTGACGTACCGCTTACCGTCGGCCATGCTCAGGGTAAGACTGAGGAAGTAGCGGACTGCGGCCCTGTTGCCGTGTATGTTCTCGTAGGTGGGTGTCACTCGCGGAACGCAGCTGAGAAGGAGCCGGATGGGGATCAAATCGCCCGCCCGCGGGACCCCATCAAAGACTTCAAACAGTTGAAGCGTCTCGGAATCGTTGATGCCAGCACTGCGGCGCCGCACTGATGTGTCGATCTCGTCCTCAAACAGGGTGATGGGGGCCACCGTCTCCTGCCGTACAAGACCGAGCTCCCCACTGACGGGCTTGCAGTCCACCTTGCGGAAGAGGATCGATCCCATGATCTCTCCCTCCAGATGGCACGTGGTGGGAAAGAAGCTAAACTCAATCTGTAGCATACTCTGAACGCCCATTTCGATGCAGCGCCGGTTCTTCTCGGGCGGTGGGAGGATATTACTGAGCAGCAGACGCTGGAGACGATTAGGCGAGCTCGGAACGAGAGCAGAACATTGCTCTGTGTCGTTCTTCTTCTCGGGTTGGGTGGGTGCACCATCTTCCTGTGATTTGGAAGCGCTCGCTGGACCTCCCGGAATACGGGACACAAAAAAGTACTCTCGATGTGAAATGTTCTTCAGGGATCGGTTGATGCGCACATAGATCATGTACCGCACCTGCACGCGATTCCCGTAGTAGGACTCGAAGGGCTTGGCGCCTCCAAATTTGAATGGAAAGCGGGTGGGCTGTTGAATGGTTTCTGGCTCGTAGGTTTGGGCCTGGCAGAGGAATGAGGCTTCCGAATCGTACTGTCCGGTGTTGCTCGCTCCCACCGCAGAAGCCCCTTCAGCGATGTCTTCGTACGAATGTTGAGCGGCTAGAACCCCTCGAAGCTCAATCTGAAGGCCTAGGTGGCTGTAGCTCCGCCCTTGCGGCGTAAGGAGCACCGAGCCCACAACTACCTCGTCGTGGCTGAAGCGGTGCAGTCGAATGGTTGTTTTTGAGCGATAGAAGTCGTCCACAACGACCATGTCTTCCTTCTGCTTCCCCTCAAAGTCCACTAGGAGGTCGCAGCCGTCCATGTAGCGGATCATCCGTTTGACGAAACTGACCGGGCCCCCTGCCTCCTCCGCCATTTTTTCATTCTTTGATACTAGCATGATTGGAACCCTCTTCTTCTAATACGTCTGGCCACAAAAGTACCCGAATTCCTCCCGGATTGAGAGGGAAGAAAGAGAGAGGAAAATGGAACGTGCTGCGCCGCTCCACCAACACGACGTAGAGGATATGGGATGGAAGCCTAGCAACAACTAGTCAACAACAAAAACGACAAAGATACACTATAACAATGGAAACTATATACACTATAACAAAATGCCCAAGGGCAAGGAGACCCCTGTAGGAAGCAACAAGGATCTAGTGCACACGGAGTCACCACACGATAATGAAAAGAAATGCGGCAAGACGGAAGGACAAAAAGGGAGAGGAAAGACTTCAGCGAAATAAACCGAAAAAATAAATAAATAAATAAATGAATGAAAGAGGTGGAAAAAAAAAGCATAATATAAATATGAGGTAAAGGCATGTGTGGAACCATAATTTGATGGAGGAAGTTGATTATCCAACGAGAGAACATATTGTAGCGGTTCTAAATAAGTTAATATATAGTTACTTTATTGATTTTACTTTTGTTGTTTGTCTCTTTCTTTTGAAGAATCACGATAAGAAGTTGCGGGAAGGGCCAGTACCCCAGCTGATGCGTCATCGTCCTAGTGGGTATGTATAACACAATAGATAGAGTGTGAGGGGCGTGCAGGAGGGTCCAACACATCCGAGCCGTCTGTAATGAAGGAGCAGCGGAAAGGAAGAGCACAGGAGGCGCCGTCATCCCTCTCACACGAACACAACAAAGCAAAGAAAAGTAGTGGTTAATCTTTTTCTATATAAATAAAAATAAACAAAAATAAACAGATCTTTGTTGTTTATTATTAACAGAAGCAAAGTAGCACGATTCTCCTTCTACCCTTGTTGGTAGCTCTTTTCCTCTCCTTCCTTTACAAAGAATTCTCTTTGAGCCCTGTCAAACCTCTCATGCTCTCTCCCACACTCCACTGGGCTTTTCCAAGGCGGTTTTCCACCATGTGAAGAACTTCTCTTGCTTCGGCCCCATTTCTGTCCCAGCAAAAGAAAAGGAGAGAGAAGAAAAAAAATTAAAAAATGGGACAACAATAAACCAAATAAGAACATAAGTGAAATATGCAATGCAGCCAAGAGGCCTTTGAAGCCAACAATATGGAGCACAAGCTTGCCATTCGGGAAGGCCTCTGCATCCATCATCATCCCCATAAGTGGGTGTGCGGGCTTACACACGGCTGGCTACCTGCTGGCGGTGTGCGGCACTCGGCTGCAGAAGTTAATTTGATGGAATGTGTATCTAATTGGAAGGGAAAGGAGTGGGGAGGAACACGACAAAGGAAGCGAAGCCAAAACGCGAAAAAAAAAGAGGGGGGGGGAGAGGGGGAAGAGAGCAGGAAAAAAAAAAAAGATAGAAGAAGAAGAAGGGTATTGAAACTGCTGTATACTCTACCATCTACGCTCTCTTCACGTCATTTCATCGTCCACAAGCGTGTAATGGCGGCCCCGAGCGCGAAGAGATCGTGGGGCCTGTACCAATAGGCGAGATCACCGTAGAACAGCAGCAGCTGCTGCTTGTGCTCCGCCACTATCACCGATGAGGTTTTGGAAGGGGGGTGATCGTGGGGAAAAACTTGGAGAGGGACTCACGAACAACGCTGCGATCCTCCTTGCGGGAGCGCCGTTCGACGCAGCCCTGCGTGCCGCCTGCGGCGTCCTTGTCGTGATACACCAGCTTTGGTGCTCCGAACATGACCCACCAGTCGGGGTCCGGCTTGGACTGTGTGGCGGGGGGCATCACCGTGCCAATGTGGATGGCCTCGCGGCGAAGCTCCTCCAGAGACTTGCCGCACTGCTCGGCCATGCTGGTCGGTCCGCTGATGGCTACGGTGCTCGGTGGAGACTTCTTGGTCGAGGAGGTGCGCTGCGCGGGCGGGGCGGTGGTATCGGTCAGGAAGTAGTGCAGTTCATCGGCGGTGGTGTGCACCTCTCTATTGCACCCAACGATCATGTACACCGTAATGCGGTTGCGGAGCCGACTTCGCTGCAGGAGGAAGTTCACCCGTCGCTCCCCGTCGCATACGAGTAGCGTCGTGTGAAGGTAGTGGCCCGACTCGTGGAGCACCTCACCGCAGAGCACAGAGGAATGCTTGAAGCCCGCGCCCGTGGTCAAGGAGCGAGCGTGGTGATCCCCCCACACAGCCGGTAGTACGGACGTCCTAGTACGCCGCTGGAGCAGCACCACCCGCTCACTGGGGTCCAGAAAGGTACTAGACCTCTGCTCCTCGGCGACCGTTGCGGCATCGGGGTCCCACCCTTGCTGAGGTGCGCTAATGCCGCTGGGCCTTCTGTTTGGCGACGTCGGGGGGGAGAAGTTTGCAGCCATGGCCCCGATCCCGTCTTGATCATCGTTGTCGACGCCCTGCATGGGGAAGGTGGCGTAGACGCGACTCTTGAAGAGAGACGCGCAGCGGCGGCCCTTGTAGTGGCAGATGATCTCCCCGCTGCTGCTGTAGGTGAGGGTGAGCTGCACGCACCACTCAAAGGAACTAATCCGCCTCGACCGCTGTTTCCCCGCATAAATACCGCCTACAGTGGGGAGCCGGCGCCAGTGGATGGAAGGCCGGGCCGAGGGGGCGTAGGTCTCTAGATCCCCGGCCTCAGGGCCAGTCTGCAGCACCACCTGCTGCAGGTTGTACTGCGGGGCGGAGGAAGACTGCGGGAGCAGCGGGGAGCCCGTTGGATCCTGGTGGTGCCGCGGGTTGAGCGACGCGCTCCTCGCCTTGCGTTCTGCCGCTGGATTGCATATGATAATGTGCTCCAGCGGTGGCGCTGCGGAACTCTCGTCGCTGAGCGGACTAAAGCTCCGCTGCAGCACAGGGTTAGGGCCGTCGGCGCCACGCTTGGCGGCGTCTTCCTCCTCTTCTTCCACGCTCGTGTGCGGTATGCGGATGGCGAGGTGGTATCGGAAGGAGTCGGTGAAGGAGTAGAGCGTGTCCACATCCTCGGCCTGGTCCCCCACGGAGGGGCTCCGCGCAGCGGTGGCGTCCGCATCCGCATCCACAGAGGGGGTGGCCATCGGTGGCGCGACGGCGTGCTTCGCACACGGCGGTGCGGTGGCGGGTGCCCCATCTTTGGCCGCCGCCACCACCCTCTGGAACTCTTCGTCGAGCAATTGCTTCATCTTGTCCGTCTTCCCTGTACCTCCGTACCGTGGGTGAACATTGTCTTGGGAAATAAACGGCGCCAGGTACTCCACGGAAGGGGCCTTGTTGTAGAATTTGAGCTTATCCTGGATGCGGGTATCAACGAAGGGCTGCAGCATCTTCCAGCCCGTGTTAACAGCCCAGCCCGCGTTGCAAACAATGAGCCGGTGCATGATCTCCGGGTAGTACCGCTGCAGAACCTTGGTGAGATCCCGGACAAAATCAACCGTCGACTTGGTGATGGTCGTCATGGAGATCTTCTCTAGGTCCATCACGTACGTGCACCGGTCCTTCCCCACCGCCAAGGAACAGAAACGTGCCTGTTCCATTTGCCTAAGGTTGGCCCTCGTCAGTTCGTTCTCGTTCTTGTCGAACTTCTTCATGGCCGCGAAGATCAGTGTGGGGTCCGGGCGGAACCAGAGCACCGGGTGGCCGTCGAGGTCCTCACCGTAAATCTCTGCCACCACGCTCTGCGCCTCGGGCTCTGAGGTGGTGCCCAAAATCTCATTGATGCTCTCCTTCTGTCGCAGTTCAATGTACTCCCGGATTGCCTCGGCAGCCTGTTCCACGCTCCAGTGCTTCCCAATGAGAAACCTATACACCAGGTCACAGTCGCTCACCCGATAGATGTCGTTGAAGGGCAGGAGGTCCTTCACTTTCTTGTACACCTCCATGTTCTTCTCCCGGTGCTGGGGTGTGAAGGTGACGGGCCCAGAGGTCTTCTGGGCCTCAAAATCCCGTTGATATGCTGCGTTGTCGCAGGTCAGCATGGTTCCTGTGTTCCACCTCAGTAACACTTAGATAGAGAGATAGAGATTATAACGAAGACTAAATTAAATTCGTCAAGAGCAGGTGGAGAATGAAATGGAAAAGTTGCGACGTCTTGGGTGCGAGCCGCAGCTGGTGGTTGGATCAAAAAAGGAAGAGGCGCCACGTCACGTCTCCGGATAAGCAGCTCAGCTGCTGTACTT
This sequence comes from Vickermania ingenoplastis, assembly GCA_010157825.1. NCBI lineage: Eukaryota > Euglenozoa > Kinetoplastea > Trypanosomatida > Trypanosomatidae > Vickermania > Vickermania ingenoplastis. Next base: position 188,047 of record VFSE01000222.1, on the reverse strand, counting down.
GAAACAAATTCTTCTAGAAGAAAAAAAAAGACAGAAACAACCAAACAAACAGATAATAATATTTAAAAAACGATGAACTTCAATTCCGGTGTTCTTGTAGCAACAAAGAAGAAAGCAATATAGGGGGAGTGTGTTCTCAGCCGCAGAGGATGTTTTTTTTTTTTTCGTTTTCTTGTGTGTTTTTTTTTTCCTACACACACATTAACGGGTAATGAGGGCTAAGGGTCTAGCACCGAGCAAGTCAACGTCCCGCACGGCAAGAATCCTCAGCGGTGATTCTGCAATTCAAAAAATTGTGACAAAACAAAAGAAAAAATAAAAGGACGAGAAGGAAAAAGTAAATACGTGTGCAGAAAGAGGCTAACATGTGCCCTATTGAAAATGACATCTTCCCGCTAGTAGGCGGTGAGGCAGTGACAGTTGTGCCGCCCGACTGGCTGGTTGGTTGGTTGGTGAGATCGTGGAGTTTGGTTGTGTTTGTGTGGCGGATGTGATTGATTGCACACACATCTCGCATGAACCTGATCGGAACGCAGACAGTCAGTTGCTCCTTCTTCTTTTTTTTCTTTTGTTGTTGTTCTTCTTTTAGGATAATTTTCCACAAGACGAATCCAAAAGGACTGAAAAGCACTTCAAAAAAAGAAAAGCATATGTTGATGCTGTGGCTATTTGTGGTAGTGGTGGTGGTGATTGTCGTTGTTCTTCTCCTCTCCTTCTTCTTTTTTTTTTCGTGTTTGCGGTTGAATGCTGCCAGCGTGGAATCACCACACGGCACGGAACGATCGCCCTCACCCTCCGCCATTCTACAGGAATTCCTGATGGTCGAGGTCTCCTCCCCTGCGACCAGCCCGAACTAATCTTCACCGAGGGTTTCCATGTGCTGCGCCGTATGGCCGGTTTGGACCTTCTGCTTCTGGCCGGGCAGTTTGGTGCGTGGCACCATCCCGGTGCCCATCTGCTGCTCCATCGTTTCCTCCACCACCTGGTTCACCTCCTCCTCCAGCTCCGTGTCACTGATATCATCGTCTAGCGCGTCGTCGATGGTGTCGTTCATCATCTCGTCAATCATACCGGCCTTGGTCATCTCTTTGCTCATTTCCCGCATCGTTCGCGTCACCTCAGGGATGCGGACGAGCTCATTCATCTCATGCATGACCTCGGTGGACTTCTGCATCGCGCCCATCATCTTCATTTGGGCCATCTGGTGCTGGAGCTCTATAGAAACAGAGTTCATCTTGGCCTTGGCGGCGTAGAGCCGGCTGACGGCCTTCTTGGAGCGCACTAGCTCGAGGGCCAGAATACGAAGCGACGCCGTGTCGTCCTTCTTTGCGGCCTGCTTCATGGCAATCTTAACCTTGTTTTGCTCGCGTTGAATCTTGTTCACCTGGAGCTCGACCTGGCGTTGCTCCTTCCGAAGGTTTCGGATCCACTCCTTTGCCTCTTCTTCTGGCGACTTCCCAAACAAATTCTTCAGAAACGACATTTGAAGCGTAAAGAATTATTTATTGTACACTAGTGCGGTGATGCGGTGAAGTTTTGCGGTGAGAAGAAAATAAGGTCGTACAGCGCTAAAAGGTTCTTTACGGAACGATATCTAATGAATTATTGGGAAACCAGAAAAATTAATGAGTAGAGGGCAAAAAAAAAAAGAGAGGGAAAAAAAAAATCAACGATCGGGGGACGCGCCGCCCTCCGCACACACACCAAACCTTCATCATCATCTCTCTCTCTCTCTCTCTCTCTCTCGCTCAACATAGATATGTGTATATTTTTTATTGCGGAAGGATCTCCATACTATCGGTTCTCCTGCCTCCTGCCGCGGACTGCAGAGCACCAGCAAGTAGGGAAGTCAAGCACACGGCGGTGGCCCTCACCCCCGCCCACCCCACCCAGGGTTACCAGGGTACCAGGTCCCATCCCACCCTCTGGGTGACCCACACACACACACACACTGTAGTGCGGGATTATGCGGTTGGCAGCTGGATATCCGATTCAAACGCGGCGTCTTGGTGCACCAGGGGAGGCTGGAGAGTGAGGGAGGGCGGATCCCGCACGTAGCCGATGGGCGGGCTCTTGGCGCCCGACCATCCCCCTCGCTCCCCCCCGCTTGCCTCTGTGTGTACCGCAGCCGCCTGCCGCGTCATCTCCGTGTCGAGCTGAAAGGTGAGCGGAAGGCAGACCTGAAGGAGCCGGTCCGCGCCGCGTTCGGTCACCACGTAGGCGCTGGTGGTTCGATGCAGCGCCGGCACCCGGCAAAGACGAGACGGCGCGCATGTCTCCGCCGGATGAGGAAGACGCAGCTCGGCGCACTGCCCCCCGGTGTCGAGGCCGCCGAGGTAGAGGAGGTCCCAGGCAGCAAGCGGCTGGCCCCGCGCGGCCGTCACGTGCGTGGCGTACTGCGACAGAAAATCGTCGGTAAAGATGGCGTCATCCTCCACCACCAAGTACTCTCGACGCGCTTCCCTTTCCAAGGGGAGCTCATAGAAGGGAAAAAGGTCCGACTCCGGTGGAAGGGGAGGCTCGTCAGCGTCGCCGCCCAGTGCGGCCGCACAGCCGTTCTCCAGCAGCAAGATGTGGCTCCACACTTTCACATGGCTCAAGGCGCAGCCCACCGCCCCATCGGTGAGGTCCATACCCCAAATCTTGTCACTCTCTGGGGCCTCCAGCCGCAGACGGCCCAACGGGGAGAGCAAGCCGAGATGACACAGCCGATCCAGCACCTCCGGCTTTCGCCCGCTGGCGCTGGGAGAGGAGGCCGACCCGCCTGGCCCTGCCGCCGTCCCAGGCTGTTGGCATTCCTTTCCCTTGCGCGGTCCGGCGGCGACGTGACCCCGCAAGAGGTCTCGCCCCTTCACAGCGGGAACGCGCTCGATAGCACTCGCGGGGAGGCCTGCCACGCGCGTGAGCTGGTCGTGGATCGACGCCCACCGGTCTGTGCGGTCAGGAAGATTGATGACAAACACCTTGGCAAACGGGCAGCGCTCGGAGGAAGAGGTTGTTGCTGCTGTTGCTGTGGAATGCGCCGCACGCGAGGCGTGTAGCCTCCGCGTTGCACCGGCACAGACTGACGGATTGCAGCACAACGGAGAGAGGCTGGTACGCCGTAGTGCCGGTGGCGAAATACGGGGCCTCATCCACCTCTTCCCCGTCCTATACAAAAAATAGAAGTATGCCAGAGCAGCAGATTCTGCAGTTGTTGTGTTTGTGTGTTTGAAGGATTCCAATCTTTTTTTTGTTTTGTTTTTTTGGGGGGGGAGGGGTGTCGGATGATTTTAGGCCTGCCAACAACGAGATAAAGAAGACAAGATAGGATAATATATGTCTAAAGGAAACGATGGAGAGAAGCATAGGGAGAGGAGAGAGGGACAGTAAGGCGATTGGTGTGTTGTCGTCGCACGGGGATACGTGCGATGTTTGTTTTGTTTTTTTCCAGCTCTCCGACATGCCTGCCAATAGAGGCAGAGTGTGTGTCTCTCATTTAGACGTGTTGTTATTGTTGTTGTTGTTTTGTTGTTGTTTTTTTTTTTTTGATTTGTTTGTTTGATGTCGGTGGATTGCTATGTCTCATTTCTAAGCACTGCCCAACTCGTAAAGAGCGCTGCGATTTGTGCTTTTCCTTTTGCACTACTGTCTTCTCTTCTCTTCTCTTCTCTTCTCTTCGTTGATGCTGGTGTTGGTGTTGGTGTACTTCTTCTCGTCTCTCCTCCTCCTTCACGGAGGTCCGTCCAACGAACGTCGATAACGAAGTAAGATATGGAAATTCAATGGTAAGGAGACGAAAGTGTTGATCGCAAAGCGCCTGCCTACAGCACACACACACACACAACAAACAGAAATGTATGGATAGACATATAGGTGTAGAGAAAGGAAGAGATGTTGAAGTGAAGGGAGGGGCGGGTGTGTTTCCTTCTGTCGGATGGGTGTGGCAGTTGTGTTGGTATATCTCTACTAAAGGTTGGTTTTCTGTGTCTCGTCTCTTATTTCTTTTGTTCCATTTCTCTTTCCCGCGGTTCCCCTGAGAGTGGAGCACAGGTACCTTTTGACTGTTCTTCGCTGCCGTGGTTGCAGGCAGCGTGTGCTACTCGAGGGCTAGATCGCCGCCAGACTCGGTGCCTGCCTCGACATGCACCCCTCGTAGTCAGAGGGGGGGGGGGCGGAGGAACGAGAAAAGGGAAAAGAAACAAACAAAAAACAAAAAAAAAAACAAGCAGCTAACATAAAAAAAAGAAGAAGATAAACACCCGATCGGTCGTTTAAAAGGGACAAACAGATGATATATATATCCTTCAATCCATAAATAAAAGTAGAAAGCATCGGTTTGTGAAAGAGGGCACCAAACGCGTCAAGTACATGCGGTAGAAAAAAAAAAAAAAAAACACAAAAAAAAAAAGAAACACAACCATATAATACATGATCGTAAGAGTCTCCCTAGTTCATTAGGCTCGCACGGCTACGTCTCTCTCTGTCTGGATGTGCGGTGTTACTTCTTTTCTTGTGGTTCACCCACCCACCCACCCCTTCTTCTTCGCGGTCTCTCTTCTTCTTTTTCTTTATATCTTGTACACTATAATAAATACCTGCTTCTCTTTTTCTCCTTTCACTTTCCATCTCAATGGGTGATGAAGGTGTGATAAATTTCTACGGTGTATATGAAATCATTTCTGCTATTCATGCGGTACATGGCTATGTGTAAGTGTGTCTCTCGCTCTTTTTTTTTCCTCCTCTCTCATGAATGTCCGATTTGTTTTGTTTTAAGTTTTCAGCGGAATTTCTTTATTTTCTCTTTGTTTATTTTCTTTTTATTTTCTCTTTTATTTGTTGTTGTTGTTGTTGTTGGAATAGAAGGTCTTGTCGAATCGTATAGCCGTTGTCGATACGCTGCGTGTCGCATGTGTTGAATGGTGCAGTGTTAAAGAGCCAAGAGGATAGAATCAAAGGGAAAAGATACGTGTAAAAAAAAAAAAAATCGAAGCGAAACGTATCTACCTGGAAAACAAAATCCACACAAACGAGACAGAAAAAAAAAAGTGAAGGAGGATATAAGAGAGAGAGAGAGACGAGAGGCGGTGAGAACCTCTTCTTTATATCCAGCTGAGCGATCCGAGCCGACTCCCACCCCGGATAGGCACACGCAGGTATGTCTCCCCTCACGCTCATCCCGCCGCCGGACTGTGTGATAGAGTAGGCCCGCAACTTCTTTCTTTTGTGTATCTTGTTCTACCATGCCGCTCCTCACATGGTGTTTGCCCACCGGGGTTCCCCCCGCTCTTCTATCCTTCATTGGGCTGTTGGTTCCTGATCGTCATACACATTTTTCTTTTCTTTCTAAAGGCCCTGCTCCAGAGCGAGCTGCATAATGTAGTTCTGCTCGGCCTCGTGGCGCTTCGCGTACCCGGTGGACGGCGAGCTGCTGATGTGGCGGCCAGCAAAGCTCAACGGGCGCTTGCCCTGCGTGTACTCCTCAATCCGGGGCTCCACATGTGCCCAGGCGCCCATGTTCTTGGGCTCCTCCTGGGCCCACACGAGATCGGCCTTGCTGTACTTCTGGAGAACCTCTTCCACCTCCCTGCGGGGAAACGGTGAGAGTTCCTCGATGCGAACAATAGCGACGTTGTGGATCTTCTTGGTGTCGCGGTACTTTTGCAGGAAGAAGTAGATCTGGCCCGTGCAGAACACCACCCGCTTGCACGTCTCCGGCTTCACGACTGGGTCATCGATGAGGGACTGGAACTCCCCAGAGAGAAGCTCCTTGAGCGTGGACACGTTGGGGGCGCGGAGGAACTGCTTGGAGTAGAAGATCACGAGCGCCTTGCGGAAGTTGCGCTTCATGTGGCGGCGGAGCAGGTGGAAGTACTGAGCAGGGGTGGTGGGGTAGACGATCTCCCAGTTGATGGCGTGCAGACGCATCTCCTTGCTGAGGGCGGGCGTCGTGACGTCCTCGGCGGACATCTGCAGGAATCGCTCGATGCGGCCGCTACTGTGCTCCGGGCCCTTGCCATCGTACCCGTGCGGCATGTTTACCACGCAGGCCTGCTGCTCGTTCCACTTGTCCTCGCCGTCGGAGAGGAACTGGTCAAAGACAATGGTGGCACCGTTGGCGAAGTCGCCGTACTGCGCCTCCCAGATGGTGAGGGTCTTGGGGTTGTAGAGCGAGTACCCCGCGGCGTAGCCAAGGGTGCCGAACTCCGAGAGGGGACTGTTGAGCACGGAGAACTGGCGCAGCTCGGTCTCGAGGGCGCTGAGAGGGGCGTAGGTCGCGTCGCTGTTCTGGTCGCGCAGAACGGCGTGGCGCTGGGCGAAGGTGCCGCGCTGCACGTCCTGGCCCGTGAGGCGCACCTCATAGCCCTCCACCAGCAGAGAACCAAAGGCAAGGGCCTCGGCGGTACCCCAGTCGATGCCCTCTCCGGTGCGAATGCTCTCGTACCGACGCTCGAGAACGGCGGCAAGCTTCGGGTGGACCACGAAACCCTCGGGAAGGGTGGTCAAGGCATTCAGCACCGTGTTGACCGTCTGCTGGGTGATGGCGGTGGGCTCGAGGGTCACCTTGCCCAGCTCATCCGAGTACTTCATGCCCTTCCACTTGGGGGGAATGCTCTCTTTGAGGTACTGGGAGTAGTGCACGGGCGGGGCGTTCTTCTGCAGGTTGTTGTAGTAGTCACGCTTCTCCTTGGCGACGCCGGCGACCTCCGCCTCCGTCATCACGCCTTCCGCGACAAGCTCATCGCCGTAGCGGGTGAAGACGTCGGGAAATTTCTTGATGTGATTGTACAGCAGCGGCTGCGTGATGCTGGGATCATCGTTCTCGTTGTGGCCGTAGCGGCGGTAGCCAACCAGGTCAATAATGATCGACTTGGAGAAGGCGAGTCGGAACTCGGCGGCGAACTCAAACACGCGGGCCACGTCTTCGGGAGAGTCACCGTTGACGTGGATGATGGGGCAGCCGAAGGCCTTCCCGAGGCCCGTGCAGTGCGGGGAACTGCGGCTAAAGCGAGGATCCGTAGTGAAGCCGATTTGGTTGTTGCACACCACGTGGATGGTGCCGCCCGTGTGGAACTCTCCTATTTCACTGATCGCCATCGTCTCGAACGCGACGCCCTGGCCGGAGAAGGCGGCATCGCCGTGGACCTCAATGGGGATCACGTTGCGGTGGCCCTCCGTAATGGAGAACATGCGCTGGTTGGCCTTGGTGTACCCTTGAATGATGGGGTTCACAGCCTCCAGGTGGGAGGGGTTGCTCAGGATCTCCATCTCCAAGACGTTCCCGTTGCGGGTGACGAAATTGCCGCGGCACCCGAGGTGGTACTTGACGTCGGACTGAATCTTGAAGGGCTCGAGATCCTCCTTGTGCACCCCGACGAACTCCTTCAGAATAATTTCGAAGGGCTTGCCAATGACGTTAGCCAGGACGTTGAGGCGACCGCGGTGCGCCATGCACAGGTTCACCTTGCGAACGCCGTGATTCGCCACGGTGTGGATGAAAGTGCGGAGCCCCACAATCAACGACTCGGAGCCATCGGAGCCGAAGCGCTTCGCGGTGGTGAACTTGCGCTTGAAGAAGTCCTCAAAGAAGACGGCGCGGCCGACAAGGTTCAGCATCGCCCTCTTCTCCGCAGGGCTGAAGCGGCGGCGGAGGATGGTCTGATCACGGAGGTTCTCGACCTGGCTGCGCAGGTAGCGCTTGAGAACGGGATCCGTCACGTAGGAGATTTCGTACCCGACCTTCCCGCAGTACCACTCCATGAGGTAGCCGTGGAGCTCCTCGATGGTCATGTTGTGCGGCTCCGAGCGGATGCCGCCGGCCATTTCAGAGAAGTGCACGGCGATGCGGCGCTTGGCGTCCTCCTTGGAGAACCCAAAGGACTCGAGCTCCAGGTTGATCATCTCGCGCTTCATGCGGGACGGGGTGCGGCGGGTGGGCTCGGACACGTTGTACTGCAGGGGGTCGAGGTCGGCATGGAGGTGGCCGTGCTCCTCAAAGGCATAGATCATCTGCATGGCGCGAGAGCAGTCATCGAGGGAAACTTCGAGGTTGGCGCCCACCTGTGAGGCGGCCACAAGGGGCTCCTCCTGCTTGACGGGCAGGACGCGAAGGGGGAAGTCAAACAGGGGCTGGTCGAAGTCGTTGGCGTACGCATTGCCAAACACCGCCTTCCAGCTTTCATCTACGGAACTAGGGTCCTTAAGCCACTGCTGGTAGAGCTGCTCCAGATACATGGCCGACGTGCCGCTGAGGAAGTTGTCGTTGAAGTGCAGTTCGCGGGCCGGGGGGGTGGCCAGATCGCCGGCGGCCCAGCGAACACCAGTGAGGATGGCGGCGCGGCCCGCGAGGGCCTGGGCACCGCGCGATAGACAGTGGCGCATCATTCTTCTCGTGGGTCTTTCTGCGGTGAGAGAATGTAGATAGACTCAGGTGAGGGGAAGGGGAGATCCTTCCAGGGTACTCCGGGGGGGGTGGCGATAAGAAGAAGCACTCAGGTGGATCAGAAGAAGCTCCCGTGGTATAATGTACGCGTCTACAGCAGCTCAGGGGCAGCGTCAAACAACACGACGCAAAAAAAAAAGGAAACAAAAAATGCTTTGCTCAAAGAGCGATCATTTGGTTAGTTACGTCGTAAACAGAGATGTAGGAAGAGAGCTTAGAGTAACAGGTAGAATGAAATGATAGCATGATGGCGCTTCAACACTATCATTAATGATACTGGGGTGAGAGGGGGAGGGGAAGTCTGTGGTGTTCGTATTTGTTGTGGTATGTATTTTTGTTTAGTGTTTTTTTTTTTTGTGTGTGTGTGTGTGTGAGTGGATTGGCTTCTTGTGAGTGTCACCCCCTGCCTGGAATGGTTAAGGGGTGAAGAGGGGCAGTGGCAGATAGATTTAAAAGAAGATATGTCGAGAATGCTCCTATGGCGGTATCTTATGTTTATAACATCTAGGGTGGTTTATTCTTGAGGTACTTCTTCCTGTGCGCACGTCACGGACACTTCTTCTTCTTCTTTTTTTTGTTTGATTGTTTGTTTGTTTTTTTCCCTCGTGGTTGATGTGACTACGCGCCCAGACCCTTTTTGTTCTTGTGCTGTAGAGCGTAGTTGAACTCGCGCTCGAGATCGGCATTAATCTTCTTCACGTCCGCGGAAGAGGCGGCCAGCGTGGTGTGCGACTGCTGCCCAGCTGCCGCCTTTCCGCCGCCCATCAAGCGGGCGAACTTATTCTTCTTGCCGGCGTTTCCATCAAATAGTCCATCCTGAGCGCTTGCGTACTGGCCCAAATCCAGCGCGTCGGACGGCCCAGCAGGCGGGCGCTGCTGCTCCTTTTGCTGATCCTTCGCCTCCTCCTCCTCCTCGCGGCCGCGCTTCACCCCAATGTGCTGTGTGGGAAAGCTCGGCAGCTTCGTCTGGTTCGCGAGCAGTGGTGAGAAGGGCTCGGCCAGGACCTGCCGTCGCACATTTCGGAGGGACTTCCGCACCGCCCGCATCTCTTCCAGGAGGTTTGTGCTTTCCTCTTGTTGAACCGAGGCGTTGATGCTGGTCTCCGCTTCCTTCAGGGCTGCGAGGGCAACCAACAGAAACCCTTCCGTCTCGTGCACGAGGCGCCCCTGCTCCCCCAGCAGCACCTCAGCGCTGCCCCGCACAATCTTGATGATCTCCTTTAGGCTTGACGGCATAGTGGATCGGTGCTAACGTTTACTGATGCACAGTTCGATGTTGAAAAGAGAGTGAGGGAGAGAGCAAGGGGATCCATCTGTTGATGCTTCTCTCGTCACACTCCTGTCCCGCGACTCTCTAGGAGGACGAGGAAGAGAAAGGTGCGAGACGCGATCGTCCAAGCATTATTATTATCATTTCCCTCTCTTTCTCTCTCTTTCTTTACAAAGGAAAAGATAGCATTCAACATACGTTGAATTCGCCCAGAGAAAGGCCTTGCAGGTGTTAGAGTTTACTCCATGTGCAGTGCAATTGAATGGAGGGAGGGAGGGGAGGGAGAGGGGGAGGTCTCCTCCTCCACCTCCTCCCCTTCCGTTTTGTCTTTCCTTCACCCAGCCCCATTTACATTTCGATATGAAACGTGTGGCGTTGTGTATGCGCGATGTGCGACGGATCTGTGTCAGAAAAGGCCTCGCCTTTCTTTTATACTGCGTCGCCGCCCACCTCGTGCTCCTCCCGCTTGGAGTAAATGGGCCGCACGTTCTTATTCACAGCCTCAGGATCGAGCCCGATGGCCCCGCTGCTGCCCGTGCAGAGAGCGACACGACCGCGGGACTGGCGCACTACGATGTCGCGCAGCTCGGACTCCTCCAGATTCTTGAATGTCTCACGCTTCTCGCGAATCTTGCTGAAGATGGCGCGCTGGTCCTCGTACCGGATTCTGGGCTCCCCCCGATGGCGGCGGTCCATTACGATTCGCCACCCGTACAATCAGCTTCGACTTGGCGTTGCCGTACTTGCCCAGTTTCCCGGACATGAGTTTGCTCGCAAACCACAGCCCCACCTCTCCGGCCAGCTCGTGCTCCTCCTCCCGCCAGAGGTCGTCGAGGACCAGGCGACAGTGGTACACCGCAAGGCGCTCGTCCTCGTCGAGATCAGGGTTCTCGTGCATCCCGTACAGGGTCGACACGACCTGGTTGAGCTCCTCCTCCGTCAGCCGCCGCGACGGGAGGGGAGCAGGGGCCGGCGGGGCCACGCAGCCCTCCCGTAGCTCCTCCACGACAGCACCGGAGGCCGTCATGGTGCGCTGCGGTGCCGCTGCCGCTGCCGGTGCGGGTGCGGGTGCCCCCCCCCCGTTGGGCTGGCACCACTCTGGAAACAGATCGATGGTGTCCTGCCGGAGCTGCCCAATGAGCTGGTCCACCTCGGCACGCTTATCCGGGGTGATGACGTGCGACTTGTTCTTCAGCAGCTCGTAAGTGCTATCGATAAACGCTCCGTAGGCTGCGAGGCGCTCCGGGGTGCGGGCGGCGGTGCCGAGCGCGTTGGTGCTGCACTGCTTGGCGGTGGAGTTGGGGCTGAAGACGCCGCGGGCGTTGGTGGCCTCGTCGGCGAGCTCGCGGGCTGAGAGCAACATCAAGCGGAGGTAGTGCCGGCGGTTCTGCAGTCGCGCCACCAGCGGGACGATCCCCTGGTTTGGCAGCTGCATCAAGGCGAGGGCGTCGTTCTTGGCGCGACGGTACTCCGCCGCGACCTGGGCCGGGGGCTTCACGGTGATATTCCTCTTCTCCATCTCCTTCATTTCCTCCATCGTTGGCGGGGGCGGCGGTGGTAGGACGTCTAGCGGGATCGTGTCCAGTGAGTCCTCTGTACTGAATTCTACGGTGAACTCATCTGGGAATTTGGTTCCCTTGACGGTGAGCAGCACCATGAGGGGCCTCGCGAGAGAATGAAGGCGATAGAGGGCAGGTTGTCAGTACAGCTAACTGCTATGAACCTCTCTCTCACACTCTCACTCTAACTCTCGATCTGTTGTTGTTGTTGTGATTTATCTATTTTTTTTATTACTTTTGTGTGGTTACGGATGAAATACGCTGTATTGATTTATTTGGCTAATGTTAGGAGAAACGAAAACCAACAACAAAATAGAGGAACAAAAGAAGAAAGGCTACGAAAAGAAGGTATTGTCATCATCACACGTTTAAGAGGAAGCAAAAGTACAGTGCTGTACTCCGCCGACCGGCTTGCCGAAGCGGAGAAGGGGTGAAGGCCAACCAATGTGTTTTATTTGTAAATGTGCGCAGCCGTTTGCCGTTTGTGGCCCTACAAGAGAGTGTCCAAGACCCACAGCCCCGTCTTGGAGCCCCACGCGCTCTCTCGCGGGAGCAGCTGCGGAAGTGCCTGCTTGGCGTTCTCTGACACCGCGAGGCCCCGTTGAGCGGCAAACTTTTGGAGTCCGCCGCGGAGCCACTTCACCACCGGCTCCAGGTGGTGCTGCATCGCCCGCGGGCTGGCCGAGCTGACTAGCTGCACCAGCGCCGCCACACTCATCACCCGCACCGTGCCGAGCAATGCGAAGGGGAGGTTGGCGCTCATCACGTACTCGGTGAGATAGTGCAGCACACGGCGGCTCACATCCGCCTCGCTGGCCAGCGGGAAGACCCCTTCCACTTGGCCGGCAGAAGGGCTATCGACCGGACCCACCCCGGCCCCCTCGACGTCCTCCAGAGCTGCACTGCCGACCCACCGCAGGTCCATCACGACTCCGCTCAGCACGTACGCCATGAGGTCGTCGCCTCGAGGTTGCCCGGTGGCCTTGGGCTGCACAAAGGCGTTGATGAAGTTGAAGCCCCGGTGCAGCACGATCAGGCGCAGCGCGAGCAGCGGCATGCCGCAGCGGCGCTCCCACGCCATGATGGCCCGCGCCTGGTCCCCGGGCGTGAGCAGCAGCGCCGTATCCTCCTCCTCCTCGTCCTCCTCGCTCTCCTCCTCCTTCTCCCTTTCCTTCGCCTTCACAGCAGCGCTGGTAGTCGTCGTCCTCTTGCTTGCTTTCTTCTCCTCCCGCAGCGCAAGTTGAAGCGCACTAGCAGCGAGGCGCTCCACGGAGGGCGGGGCCGCCTGCGCCCACCCAATCACTTCGGTAAAATGTCGCCAAACTTCTCTTCCGGCGGCCAACACCGCGTCCTCCGCGAAGGGTGGCGCCGCCGCCGCCGCCGCCGTGTCGGTGTGGTGCAGCTGCGAGAAGCACTCGGCCATCACCGCCTTGATGGTCATCACCACGATGCCGTGATCCTGGCCCTGCTCCAGCTTCTTCTTGTCTGCCTCTGCGCCGGCTACGGGTGGGGCCATCACCAGCATGTTGCGGGTAAATACCATGTCGTAGAGGGCCCAGGGGCACCCAGAGGACTGGAGCACGTGCAGGCGTTCCACCGTCCTGCCGGCGAGACTGTACAGGAGGGTCATCCAGCAGTAGGCGATGTGAGGGCGAAGGTGGGGCCGGGAGGTGGAGGAGGTGGCGGCAGCGCCGGCTGCGGCGAGGCGGTCGGCCATCCCCGCGTCTCCAGCGCTGGACGCGGCCGTGGGGCTGTGCCACTGCTGCAGGAACGCGACAGCACTGTCCAGCAGCAGCTGCAGCACCAGGCGGCGTACGGCTATAATGCTCGACGTCATCCTCGACGTGGTGGTCGAGTCCAGCAAATGCGCTGTCGGGCTCTCCGGGCCTGCCGTCATGCGGCTCAGATGGAGAAGGTACTGCAGCCACAAAAAACTGAGGGAGGTGGCGAGAGCGTGGACCTGCTGGGCGTGCAGGCGCTCCTCCAACTGCTGCCCTAGCGCACGGGACGGAGCCGGGCCGGCGGCGCAACTGCTACCACCGCCGGCCGGCCCATGCGATACGTCAGCCGGGTCCTCTCGAGACGGAGGCGCTGCCCCTGCCGTACAGGGTTTCTCCAACAGCGAGAGCACAGAGCGCATCAACGTCAGCTGCAGTTGAGGCATCAAACGATCCACCTCGAGGGTCAGCAGGATCTGCACCAGCCGCCAAATGTCTGTCTCTGTGTGGGAGAAGGCGTCCCAGTCGTCCAGCCACGAGGCGAACGCCCCCCTCTCCACCTCCGCTTGGGCCACAGGGCTCTCGGTCGACGCATCGTGCGGCGCTCGGTGGTGGGCACGGCCCCTCTGATAGCAGGCCGTGCAGCGCTTTAGGAGGGCATGTTTGGCGTCCTCGGCGATGCGGTCAAAGTCCTCCCCATAGGCGGCGAGCACCCTCGCCCGCAGGTTCATCATGGCGTGGATGCTCGGTGGTGGGACCAGCGAGGCCTGGCGAATGAACGCCTCCACACCGTTGACATCCCCCTTCAGCTCCAGCTCCAGCTCCGCCCCACCAGCGTGGGCACTGGAGGAAGAGAGCTGCGGTACGCGTTGCAGGTCCAACTTCTGCGCGGCGGCGCCCTTCACCAGCGTCGCACTCTCGAATGGGTTCGGTCTGCCCACGGTAGAGGCCGTGTCAGAGGCCATGCCGTCCTCCCGCCGAGCCGACTTGCTTGCTGGGCCCGCTGGACGCCCCCGCCGCTTGTGCTCGCCAGAGACGGAGGAGGAGGCCTTGGCGATGCTCTGCGGTGCAGCAGGTCCAGTGCCCGCCGGGCGGCGCCGCTTCCGGCTCCTCTCCTCCAGCGACGCCCGCAGCGCGCCGGCGCCGTGGGGGATGTTCAGCGCCCTGGACGCGACCGTGGCGTGCATCTCCTCCAGCTCCCGCTCAAAGGGGTCCGTGGACGTAGGCTTCCCACCGCCTTCTTCGAAGAACTCTGCGGCATCATCGAGCGGCGCCGCGGAGCGTGGCGCTGCAGAGGCCCGCGCCACCGACTGCCGGGGGTTGGCAGATCGGCGCCGCCCGGCGGAACCCGACGTCGCCTCCAGCGCCTCCAGCTGGCGCAGCACGGCACCGGCGTCGGGGCTAGCCTCCGCCGTCGACGCCACGCGCCGCAACGATTCGTTGAACTGCTGCTGTACAGCGCGCAGCACGTGTGCCACCAGGGCTGTGTGGTGCTGGCTGCCCGCGTCCCCACTCCTTGCAGGCGCCTGTGGGAGCGAGGCGGCGAGCGTGAGCTGCTGCTGGTAGCGAGCGGTCATCTCCTCTAATTGTTGCCGCAGCGCCTCTTTCTCCTCCTTGATGGCGTCGAGTTCGTTGCGCAGGTCCTGGTACACGGCGACGTAGGCCTCCTCCCGCTCTGCGGTGATGAGGGTGAAATCACTGAACATCTGGCTCTGCTGCTGATGCGCCGCCTTGAGCTGGTCTACTTGGGTCTGAAGCTTCTGAATGGCCGCCTGCTGCTGCGCTGTCGCCCGGGGGGCCTTGGCACCCTTCGTGCTCCCCGCCCCTACGCTTGCCGTGTCGCTGCTGATTCCATCTCCCTGCTGCCGTTGCTGCTGAGAGCTTCCACTCACGGCAGCTGCCGCTGCGCTGCGGCTCTCCAGCTTCACCTTTAGCTCTGTGTTTTCTTGCCGAAGTTTTCGATTCTCCGCCAGGACGCGCTGCACTTCCTCGCTGCTTGTGCCGCCGATCGCCCCGCTCGACCCAAAGATATCATCCATGGTGATGGCTGCCGCTGCTGGAAGTCTGACCCCCCCTTCGCACGAAGGCGGTGATACCCTCCAGAAAACAATATGATAAGGACAATGCTCTGAAGTCTGTAAAGGAAGAGGAATACGAGGAGATGGAAGGCTGCGCGTATAGCTACAAAGGGTTTATAGGTAGAGGATCGATCTAAACGAAAGGAGTGAGGGGGAGACGGATCAAAATCTGTCAAGAGTTGAGAGTACGTACGTCTGTAGGAACAGAAAAGAAAGCAGTGAGAGAGCAGAAGGAGAGAGGGAAAAGAAATCACGATGTACTCTCGAACGCCTCGCGAAGTCGCCGTTTCGAGCGCTCCCGATTGCAGCCTTGCAGAAGAGTTCCTTGCTTGGCTCACAGCCATCTCCTCACACGTAATGTCTATGAATAGTCGTGTGTTCGTTCTTCTTGACTATTTTTTTTTTAATTGTTGTTGTTGTTGTTTTTGTTGTTGTTGAGTGAAGAAGCGTGGCGGGTTTAAGCTGCTGCGCTCACTGGTTTTTTTTATTCCCCGCAGCTATCTTGGCGTTGAGCGCTTCAATCTTCGCTTCGATCAGCTGCAACCGTCTCGTGTGACGACGCAGCTGTGTGTTCATCCTATCGCCAAATTCTATCATCATCGAGTCCACCACAGCGCTCTGCGGTCCAACTGCGCCGCAGGGCATACCGTTCTTCACGAGCTCCAGCAGGCTGCACCCATTGAGCAGGTCGTTGAGGTGGTCGTCGCGGGGGTTCCTCTCTGCCCCGTCCGCCGCTGCCACGGGGCATTTGCTCGGTACAAGTTGCTCGAGGCCTAGAGTGTACTTTTCCAACTGCGACAGCATGGCAGCGCGGCGCCTCACGGCGTAGCGGCGGGCAACGAGTGCGTCGGCAGCTCGGGAAGCTTGGCGCAGCAACATCAAATAGTCGAGGCGCTGCTTGTTGCTCTCGGCCTGTGTCGGCTGGGAGGGGGGAGACGCCGCAGGCAAAGGGAAATGCATTCTTGAGGAGTAAAAAAAAGAGAAAAATAGGTGTCTTTCTCTTTCTTTCCTTCTTTCTTTTTCTTTTTCTTTTTTTTTTTTGGTCCCAAAAAGAAATGAAGAAGAAGCAAACAAAAAATTAAGAAAGAAACGGTCGACTCTTGAGATGATGGTGTCCTCTATCAGACCCTCCGCTGGTTGGTGGGCACTATGAAAAGATACTCTGCGGCGTGAAGAACTACTTTCTAATCTTAACGCATGCCTATTTATATTTCGGTAACATGAACCACAGGAAAAAAAAAGGAAATAAAAAATAGAGAGCGCAGAGAAACATAAGTAAGAGAACAAATAGTAGGGGAACAAATGAAGCGGAGGTTGAGTTTGCTTGGCATGGGTCGGCGGCGCCTCGTACGAAGCGCACCCAGCTGAACCAAACGATGGGCGTCACACCGCACCGCTAGGTGACGATGCCACCGTCCTTGTGTGTTTGTTTTGTTTGTTGTTGTTGTTTGTCTTTTTTTTTCCTGCATGTACTACAAAAAGCTTCTTTTTTTTCTTTGTCCTATCCTAACTAACAAAAAGCTCTCCACTCCATCTAAAAAGCTAAACCTAACCTAATCTCGTTCTCAGACCTCCCCTGCTGAATAGTATGCGGTGGTCGCGGTGGTACGAATACCTCCGAACGATCGATATACTCGCAATTAAGGCATGTCTGTGCTTACGCCACGTCACCCGGTTTGCGCAGGCGAGTGCGGTAGAGCCAGTCGTCGTAGATCTTTCGCTTCTCCTCCACAAAGTTCTCGGGATACGGCGTCTCGCGGATCGCAGCGTTGCCCGTCATGGCCATGTAGAGCAGGGCCTGGTTCAACTCTTCCATACGAGACATCGCAAAGGACTTGTTGTATAAGTGGCGGCAGTTCTTGGCGGCATTGTACTGGCCCTCCTTGAGGATGCACCGGGTGAGCATGTCGTGCACGAGATTGGCCTGCGCCATGTACACATCACGCTCTCTGTCCAGCCACATCTTGAAGGCGAGGTAATGGTAGTAGTCCTGATACTCACCGTTCTCGGGGGGCGGGACCTTCGCGTTAACGAACTTGGTGCGGGGCCACCGCCAGGACGCCCACCAGTACTCCTCCGGGCACGGATTCGGGCGTGTGTAGGCGTCCACGTAGTCCTTGGGTCTCAAGGGTGACATGGGGCTGGTCCAGTAATCCCACAGACCGTGATACTTCCGCTGCAGGACGGAGCCGAGGACGGGCATGTCGGGGTCCTGGCCGAACTGCAGCTGCAGCGCTCGCTTGAACATGGTGGCGGCGGTCCGGGGCTCCGGCATCGGCTTCTCGTTGTCGAAGGCGGGCAGGGAGTTGATGTAGTCGGGGCTGGCCATCGACGGAAGCGGGACGCGTTCGTGCGGGGCCGAGAGGGTGGAGGACGAGGGGCCCTCGGCCGGCTCAGCTGCGGGTGCCATTTGCTAAGAAAATTTCGGAGGAACGTGAACGGGGCGGAGGTCGCGGTCCTCGATGGATCCCTTACTTTATTTCCTAGTCTGTTGCAGGCGGTCTTAAAAAAAAAAAAGAAGAAAAGGCTCTGATACAAAGAAGAGAGACAGGAGCAAGTGACAAGGAAATGGGGAATAAAAGTATTAAACAAAGAAAATGTTCACATTAGTTTAGTTGTTTTGTTGTTTTTTTTATTCTTTGGGGTTCTGTTGAATACGATTTGTGTGTGAGCGTGAAGAGGAGGGATAAGTAGAAAGAGGGAAGGTAGAAGCATAGGCGAGGAAAGCAGAGAAGGTGGGGGGCGATATTGCCCATCTCCGCTGCTCCTGCACAAGACTATTCCGAGCACAACGTGAAGGGGACGGAAGGAAACTGGTCGACTAGCGACGGTTCTGCTGCAGTCGTGTACAACAAACGAACACACATACCACAATGGTGTATACATTTATTTATTGTTTGGGGGAGTGATTTGATTTGCTTTTCCTTTATTTGACGTATGTGGTGGGGACGAATGGTCCCGTGTGTCACCCTTGTCAGAAATGGCAGCACCTGCACCTCCTCCGCCTTCAAGCGCTTCCCTGTTGTTTGATTTTTTTTTTGTGGGAACTTGCTTTTGTTTTCTTTTGAATTCCTCGCCCAATCCCATACAACAAACACAAAAAAAAAGTTGTTTTCGGCTTTACGAAGTGGTCGCGGTAGCGGTTTCCTCTTCCAGCGGAGTGGCGGTGGGATCGGCATGCGACGGTGTCTCCTCCGCATCCGCCGTGTTGTTCTTCTCTGGGGTTGGTGTGGTATCTTCGATGCCTAGCAGGGTGTTCGTCGCCTTTGTGATCTGGATGATCTGGCGCTGCACCGTGTCGAGCTTCTCCTCTAATAATGCCACCCGGCGCTTCTGCTGATTTCGATCCGCCTGGGTCTTTTCGAGGCGCGACACCGCAACCTCCACATCGTTGTGAATACTCTCCAGCATTTTCTTGAAGCGATCTCGGTTCGCATTGGCTTCTTCGTAGTAGCGTTTGCTGTCATCTAACCGATCGCGCAGCGCCCCCATGTGGTTCTTTCGCTCCGTCAGCTTGGCCCGCACCTCCTCAAAAATGGGCTTGCTCACCTCCAACTTCTTCTCTGCCTTCTCTAGTAGCTCCACGACCGTTGGCCGCACATCAATCTGTCCTTGAAGGCTTTCGCGAAGGACCTTGACACGGGCGTCGCGCTCCTTCAGCGCCTCGTCAAATTTGGTGCTGCCCTGCGCCTTGTACGTGTTGAGAATTTCTAACTTCTTGGTCAGCACCTGCTTCTCCGACGCCACCTTCTGCTCCTCGGCGGCTACCGAGGCCAGCATCTCGTTGATCCGGTTCATCTCCGCTCGCAGCTCGGCCGCCGCCGCCTCGCGCACCTTTTGATCCTCCGCCTGGGCCTCCGCGTACCGCTGCTCGCTCTCCGAATTGAGCGTCTCGAGGCGGCGGCGGAGCTCCTCCACCACACGGTGCTCCTCCTCTGCAACTTTCACTTGCTCCCGTAGGCGCGCGGCTTCGCTGATGGTGGCCTTAATCTCCTCCTGTTTCCGCTCGTACTCAATGTTGAGCTCGAACATCTGCATCTTCTGCTCCAGCAGACGATCAACAAAGTGGCTGCGGGACATGATGGGCACACGTCTCTCAAGAGCGGGTGTACAAGAATAATATATATATATTTTTTTTGGGGAGGGGCGTTGTTGTTTTGGATTTCTCTTCTATCCCAAGATTGCAGTAGGTGACGAAGTGGAAAGGTAAAACACAACCAAAAAAAACTGCGACAGGACGCCCGATACATGCAGAGAGCGAAGAGAGCGTACAAGAAGAAGAACCAAAGAGAGGTAAGGATGAGTGGGGGAGCTCTATCATACATTATAATCATGTAGTTTGTCGGGATTAGGGGAAGGGGAGCAGACAGTGGCGTTCCCTGCACACCGACGCAAACGTATCATACGAATACAAAGGGCAAACAACCGTATGAATCAGCATGTTATCTCTGGATCTCCAGTGAGTGTCGTCGCAAATAATAATAATAATAATAATAATAATAAACCACTATTTATACGCTTGATTATTGTAAAATACGATTCATCCCGTGTTCCATGTCGCACCGCCCCACAAAGAAGAAAGACGCTCAGCCAAACATCTTGGAGAACATCTTCTTCTGCCTCGTGTGAAGTTCCTGCGCCCCGGCGGCGATCGTCTGGCGGAGTGTCTGGACGTCTTCCTCACTGCCCCCAGCTTCCTCGAAGGCCTTTACCGTGGCGGATGCCTTATCGAACTCCTGCTGGCCAATCTGGGCCTGAGCCTGGCGATAGAGGGCTTTCACGTGACCAGGTTGCATCGCCAAGACAGCGGCAGCATCTTCCTCCGCCTCCAGAAAGCGTTTCAACTTCGCGTAGCAAAGACTACGGTTGAGCAATGCGGAGATCCGCAGCGCATCGGCCGCCGCCTCCTCCTTGAGAAGATCCCGTCGACCAGTCGTGAGCTCCACCGCCACACTGTACGCCTCGACAGCCCCTTTCCAGTCCTCCTTGGCGACACGGGCGTTGCCCTCCTGTTTGGCAGTGCCTGCCTTGACCACGTCCTCCTCCGGAATTTTCTTGCTCTCGTTCTCACGGAACTGTGTCATGGCAGCCATCTGGGCGGCGTTGTTCGTGTCGAGCTGCTGCTTTGGGGGGGACGAATGCAGCTGCTCAAAGAGCTCCAGCGACGTGTCCACTCGCTCCCACGACTCCAGGGCTGGGTCGTCGTGGTTGGAGAGCAGGAAGGCATCACCACGAACCTCGCGCTGCGCAATCTTGCTGGCTCGGCTGTTGATCTCTAGGCCCTTGAACTGCCCGCAGTCATCCACGTAGAGCGAGGTGCCTACAAACTTGGATTTTTTGGTGGGCATCACGATCGGCACCACCTCGTACGAGTTGCGCTCCAGATACTGGTCAATGAGCTCCTCCTGTTTGACAGGCGGCACCTCCGCTTCCTTCTTGTCTGACGCGCCGGAGGTAGAGGCGTCTGCCGCCCCGTTTTGTTGTTGCTTTTGTTTCTCCATGTTCTTCTTGGCTTCGTCGGCGATGTGGCGGCCCATCGACTTCTTCTGGTCCTCCGAGAGAAGCAGGGAGCGGAAGTGGCGGGTGAGCTCAGCACGGAGCTCCACCTCGCTGTGTCCCGTGAAGGTGCGCTGCGATGGCGCCACGCCTTCATCCGCAGGAATGAACACGTACTTGAAGGGCTTTACATCCGGCAAGTCCGTCATGGTTGGCGAAGAGCAAGAAATAGAGAAAGACAGGGGGAAAAAACAAAAAAAAGCTACTACTGCGTCGAAACGAAGAACAACTGAACGATTATATTTGTGTGTGTGAAGTATAGAGGAGTTTTAACCGGGATTGGATGTGCTGGAGAAACGTTTGGAGAAGAAAAAAAACAAACGAATTAAATGTGGCCAAGACGAGAGAGCGAGAGAAGATGTAAGGGAGCAGCTAGAAACGCAGGCGCAGTAAAGACTCTGTCATCGAGGCCTACGGCTCCATAAAAGGAGCAGCGGGAAGTGATTTGCTGTCTTGTCTTTATATTGCTGTAGGTGGAAGGGTAAGCTTCTTGATCTCTAAACGAAACGAAAAGAATAGGCCAGGGATCATTCTAAAGAATAGTGTAGTCGTAGAGGGGAGGGGGGGGGTTCTATGGGTCTTATTCGCCGTCCATGATGGTACGGAGCAAGGGTAGCGCTGCGCCGCTCTGCAGTTCGCCTGCGAGAATGACCACATCCTTATACAAGAGCAGCAGACAGTGGTCCGACGAGTGAATTACATGGCGGTGCAGGGCGGTCGTGGCGGCCGGGTGGCGGAGCGCCGCCTCCCCTAGCACACACACCAGCCCCGGTATCGGCCTTCTCTCCCATTCGAGACCACCGCTGTGGCGTGGTGCCACCGTGCGGGTGAAGGTAATGCGGGTAGCGCCCATGACGCGCTCCTTGGCGAGACGGACGGCGGCTGTGGATGTTGGCGCGTTCCGATGCTGTCCGCTGGATGAGGAGGGGGGGGGGAAGATCGGGGCAGGCGGTGGCAGCGCCGTCTCGGGTGACACCATGTTCGGCTTCAGGAGGGTGAGCGACAGCTGCAAGGCTTCGCCGGCCGACGGCATTGGATCCAGCGGAACGAAGTGCCGGCGTACGACTAAGAGCCGCTCGCTAACGCCGTGGCGGGAGGACTGGTGCTTCCACATGGCGAAGGAGTGGAGCTCCAGCGGGGGCTGGCGCACTGGGACGGTAGAAAGGTAGGTAGCAGGGGGCGGGGGTGGGGGCGGGGTGGCGGCGCGGCGATGGGGCTGCAGGGCCTTTCTTGGGCTGCTCCGCTCGTTATCGCTACTGCCGCGACTGGGCTCTCGTTTGCTGTGCCGCGCTGGGCGGTGCGGCGCCACCCCCGACGGGGGTGGGGTGCAGGAGCGTCTCGCACGGCGCTCCAACTCTGCTTCGTCCTCATCATCATCATCGTCGCTGCTGCCGCTGCTGCTGCTTCGATACGGGATCGTCCTGCTGCTGTGGAGAACGGCGCGACGGGTGGACGGGGGGCATGCTTTGGTGTCTTTCCAACGAAGCTGGCGTCTGGCGCGGCGACTGACTCCTGTGCTGCTTTGATTTCCCTTGTCTCTCCCACGCCGTGACGTGGGCCGGGTAGGGGCCGACCTCATCCCCAGATGCGTCGTACATACCCCCCTCACTCTCTACCTCACTCGGGAGGATGAAAGAGGAATCCATCGAGTCCATCACAGGGGTGTTGTTGTTGTTGTTCCACCGTCGGCGTTGGCGGGGAGGCCGCGAAGGCAAGGCTTCATGACTTGGGCGGCGGCGCTCCACGCTTCCGGCACAACGGCCCTCCCCTGACCGTCGCCACCTGGACTGAAGTGCCAGCGCCGCGGCCACAACTTTTAGTGGGGTGGGCGGCTGGTCCGTCTGCATGCGGGTGCTGCGAGAGGTGGCAGCCTGCCGAGAATAGCCGTCAAGGAGAGGGGAAGAGGTCGCAGATAGGGGGCTGGGGTACGACGCAGCCGACCGCTCGCTGGGGTATGGTGTAGGCGTAGTGGAGAAGCGGATGTCTTCTGGCAGCGATGATTGTGACGTCGCCCGCGGCAGCAGGGTGCGGCTTCCATCCCGGAATGCGTACGGCGGTAGCCGTGAAGCCCCTGGGAGTGGTCGCCCCGCAGGGCTCCCGACAGCCGGCTGCAGCACCACCGGTGCGGGGGTCGGGTGGCGGTGCTGGCGCTGCGCCGCCTGCCGCCGCATCAGCGCCTCCCATCGTTCTCCAACACCACCACCATCACCGCCCTCGCACGCACTCCTCTCTCCGCCTCGAGCGCCGGGCAGCGCTCGGATGTTCTCGTGCTGCTCCCACGGTGCTGGTGGCAGTCTGGGGAAAGAGACGGTCTCGGCGTCATCGCCAGCAGCATCGTCGTCCGATGCCGGCGTGGGGCGGGGGTGGACCGCACGGGCTCCACCACGCCGCTGCTCCCACCCCATTCGTTCCGCCGTGGGTGCAGAGATACCATCGTCCTCGTCGTCATCATCGTCCTCCACGTCTCGTATGAAGCTCCCATTCAACGACGAGAAGCGAGATGGTTCAAACGGCGGGTCGGGGGCACCTCTGCCTCCAGCCGTCCTGTCGTGCCACCGGGCGTCTGCGGGGCAGGAGGCAGAGCGAGGCCCGTGCGTGTTGGTGTACAACCGCACATACGACGGCCCTTCGACCCGTTGTTGAGGTACGCGGCTGTACGCTCGTTCGGTCTTCGCCTTCCCCTTCGCTTGTTCTTCCTCCGCCCACGCCGCCGCCGCCGCCGTTGCCATGGCGTTGGCCTCGCGCAGAAACGCCTCTGAAAAGAG
The DNA here is from genome assembly GCA_010157825.1 of Vickermania ingenoplastis. Classification (NCBI taxonomy): domain Eukaryota; phylum Euglenozoa; class Kinetoplastea; order Trypanosomatida; family Trypanosomatidae; genus Vickermania; species Vickermania ingenoplastis. The sequence goes on along the minus strand of VFSE01000222.1, from coordinate 164,679 downwards.
CGGGTCCGGTGCGGCGCTGCTTTCCGTGTCGGGGACGTCTGGGTCGGGCTCGAAGTCACAGCTGCCCCGCCGTCCAGGGAGTCGAGGGGGCAGTCCCGCCGCGCCCAGCCGCACGCTGCCACGGGCCGGCGCAGGGCTGTGCTGCACGGCCGCCTCCCTGGTGGTCTGGGTGGCGCGCGTCTCGCTGCCGCTGCGACTACGGGAAACGCCGCAGCTCGTGTCGGAGATGGTTTGGGCTCCACTGGGCCGCGGCGTGATCTTATCGCCCACGAGGGTCGGGCTCACACTCTGCCCATCCAGGTCGGGCAGAGGAGGAGCTAGGGTAAGGGTGGTGGCGGCCTGGAAGGCGCTGTGGTCCTCCTCCTCCCCACCCGCCATGCCCCGCTGGGGATCCTGCTGCGCCGCGCCGTACGCCGCTGCGAAGAATGCGGCGGCCTCGGCGTCGTCGCGCGCTGGGCTCCGCTGCAGCCAGCGCTGATCGGCGCCGAGTGCGGGAGGGAGGGAGGAAGAGGTGTCGCCGCCTGCGGCCTTCTTTGGCATCGCCGCGGCCGGAGATGGGGGGGATAGGCTCAGCACAGAGTGCCAGCCCGCCGCGGCCGGAGATGGGGGCGACGGTGTCTGATCACGACACGGCGACGCAGCAGCCACGGAGCTGATCCGCGAGTCGGTCCCCGTGTAAGTGTACCGGCTGCTGCTCGCGTCGTTGCCGGACTCCGGGCTGTGGGTGCTGCCCGGGCGGTGGTGTGCCGGCGACGTGCTGTGCGGTTCCCCCGGCGTGGCGCCACTCACTGCTCCGCGTGCTATCGGGGTGGTGTCAACCAGGGCCGTTGAGTCCAAGTTCCCACGAGTGGATGCGGAGTGTGCATCTTGATTCGGAGGCAGGAGCAGCTGATGGTCCGGCGTACAAGGAGTGCTGTCAGCCAATCCAGCCTCCACTTCCACCTGTCTCCGTTGTGGGACCTCGTGGCGACGCTGCGCCGCTCCTGCCGCACCCGTTCCGGCAGGGGACGACGAGACGGAGGTGCTCCTATGGTCTGTGGCGGCCCCTGAGAGGGGGGAAGTGGATGGGGTGCCGTCGTCGAGCTGGACATGCAACACAATGCTCCGGTCCTCCGGCTCCCTTCTTTCCTTCCTCGGTAGGACGGCTGCGGCTGTGGCTATGGCTGTGGCTGGATCGTGTTGGGCAGGAGCTGTTTCTTCCTCCACCTCCTCGAGGTCCATCACGACCACCACTTCTTCCTCCAGAGAAGTGGAGGTTTGGGGTTTGGCCTGAGGATTCTGCGCATCATCTCCCGTGTGGCTGGTACTGCCTAGAGAACGCCGTGGGAGAGGACCAGCATGTGGCTCAAACATCCTGCTGTGAGTACGATGGCTGCTGCTGCTGGTATTACTCCTCTCTCTCTGAAGTTGGCTCTGCTCGTCTTGCTGGAGGGACTGCACTTCCACCTCCACCTCTATGCTCTCATCGTCCACCATAGGAATGACGAGCACCTCGTCCTCCATCACCATTGGCTGTGCGGCAGGGTCCTTTCCCACCTGCTGCTGCATGTCGCGCCGCGTCGTCTCGGTCTCCGTCGCCGGCGGCGAGGGAGAGGGGCGGGGCAGCGATGCCACAGCCTTCACTCTTCCCAAGCGCTGCACACCACTACTAGGAGACGACTGCAATCGCTGCGGATCAGGATGAGCGCCGACGGATGTGTTGCCGTCTTCTGTGTCCTCCACGTAGATCACGACCTCTGGGGCGCCGCCGTCGCCGTGGTGCACGCTAACGCTGCGCCACTCCCGTTGGCTCATACTAGGGCTGTGTTGGGGGCGCACGACTATCCCATCCTTCTCTGTCGCCTGCGTCTCTTTCAGACGTGTTAGACTGCGCTGGGAGGCAGGAGCGGACCGCGGTGGTTTCTCTGGGTCTGGGTCAGGGATACGGTACTGCTGCGGCGACGGCGGTGCGCAACGCCTCATCCATCGCTGGTGGAGGAACCGCCCCATCGTGGAGTCAGGGAAGATGAAATCAATCGAGACACGCCGAATGCTGTGCACGATCGCGTGCCCCGGTCCGTCCATCGAAGACGGAGCCACAGGGCTGGCAGTGCAGCCAGTCCATCGGAAAGAAAGAAAAAGGCGCAAGGGTGGGCTGCTGGGCGAACGGCCAAGGCTACGACGGTGCGGCGCGGCAGGGCTTGGGCTCCCACTGCTGCCGCCGTTGCTACTGCTGGTGTCGTTGCTGTCCGCGTGGGAGGAGGGGGAATCGACCAGAATGGTGGCCACGTGGTGCAGCGTTCGCAGCGGGAGCTCCAGTTCCGCGAAGACGAGCGGTTCTACCGCATCTTCCTCAGCCTCCTCCAGTTCCCTCCTCCCTGTTGGCTCCGCACCGAGCTGCATCTCCCAGTCCCGAATTATAACGTCCCGCAGCGACTGCGGCGTGGCGGACCCGCCGGCAAGGCAGGACATCCCCAGGCGGCAGCGCTGCGGGAAGTGCGGCGCAGCGTACTCGTTGTGCTCCTCCAGCCGGTCCCACGCCTGTCGCACCACAGAGACCGTTCGCTGCACCGGCTCGCCAGGGTAGACGCGTATGCGAAGGAAGAGCGGCGTCTCGGGGTAGAAGAGGTCGGGGTGATAGGCCATCTCGCACAGGGCCAGCGTGGCCGTTCTATCCGGGGGGCGGAGCGTGTGACGCCAGGCCGGGGCGGGGGCGGCGGCTGCCGACGGCTCGCCCTTCTTCTCTGCCTCTACTGCTGGGAAGAAACACGGGCCGGCGTTGGTGCCACTGCTGCGCAGCAGACGGAGAAGTGCATTCTCTGCAGTGGCGTAGGCGCTGCTGCCGCACGCCATTCACTTTTGAAAGGAAGAGTCTAGTGAAAAGAAAAAAAAATGTATAGAGGAACACGAAGGACTAGAGCTCTATTGAAATGATGTCGTAAGCCGAAGCTGAAAGCAATCCAGCTACGACACAGCTGATTAGCTTCTAAAATTGGGAGGAACAACACTGGCACAAGTGAACTTGATCTGTGGTAGATGGGTGGAAAAGGGTCTGGCAAGAATGAATCGAGAGTTCTTGTCCAGCTTCCGAATCTACTGCTATTAATAGAAAAATGAAAGTGTTGGTGGGCACTTTAAAACCTGCACCACAGCATTCTCGATGGAAGGCGAGAGGGCCGAGGCAGCTCCCAAAGGAAATATTTCTTGGATCGGTTGTGTCAGTGTAGCAGACAAGGTTCGTGTTGAGAGGAAAAGAGGGAGGAGGAGAGAGGAGAAAAAAAAAAAGAAGAAGAAGAAGAAGCTAGTAGTAGAAGGTAGAAGTGGTAGGTTCATCTCTGGAGAGAAGAGTGGGAGGGAACATGACAACTTTGAACTCTTCTATGTTTGGTGCATCTGGTGGTGGGTCACGTATTATTATTGTTGTTCTAGTTGTTTTCTGTGTGTGTGTGTGTGTGTGTGTGTGTGTGAGAGACAGGGACAATGAATGCGTTACGCTACTACCGTAGTTAAGCATTAAGAGAGGAAAAATAAGGTCTAAGAAAAAAAAAAAGAAAGAGGGAGGCCCATCGCCTCCCTCTTTCTTTTTCCTCTTTCTTTTTATGCTATCTTTCCTGGCGGTTTGACGGTACCCTGAGAGCCAGCGCTGCCTCGCGCCGGGGTGGCCATCTTATAGGCTGTCCCGCGGTAGAAGACACACCGGTTGATGATGGGCACGGGGGCTGCGTCGCTCAGGAGTTTCTCAATGCTCTGCTCGCGCTGCCACTCCAGCCTCTTCTTGATGCGGAACCATGTGAAGCCCATGTTCTCGATATTGTAATCCGCGAACATAGCGCTCACGTTGAAGTCGCGCTTCTGAAGAAAATTGAGATAGTAATTTGGATAGAAACACTCCATCAATATTGGCCACGTCTTGGGGTGGATGTCCTTGGCGAGCTTCTCAGCATGAAGCATTTCCGTTTTGGCCACGCCCATCACGTCGCAGAGCAGTCGCCGCACCGCCCGGTCTCGGCTGGCGAGCGAGATGCGTTTCAGCAAGCCCAGGTGCACGCAGTGGTCCGCGCACAGGTCCGCCGGCAGCAAGGTCACGCCCAGGGCGGCGTATTTCTTCCAGAACATCACACAATGATTCGTAATTCCGTTGGCGCGGCCAATGTGGAGCAGGGCGTGCTCGGCGGCCTCATCCTGTAGCTCTGTCACCTCCAGCAGGGAGTTGTAGAAGTACCCGTAGAATTTGTCAAAGTGGTCAAACAGCTGCTGCGTGTTGGCTGGTTGTTGCAGAGTGCGCAGTCGGGCATCGGTGAAGCCGCGTACAAACGATTTGGTCAGCTTTGGGTGGCGGCGCACGACGCTGGCGAACGGCCGCAGCACCGGGTGGGATTCAGTGAAGCTGGCGCCGCTCGTGTCGCCGGACTGTAGGATCCCTCGCACGGCCTCCTTCCAAAAGAGTATTTTCATCCCTGCGCCCGTGGTTTTGACGCCACGCTGGGCGTTCACCTCCAGCATGTTCCAGCGCGCCTTGTTGAGGGCCATGGCGAGCGTCCACAAGGTGAAGTAGTCATAGCACCGCTGCTTCGCCACCACCAGTTCGCTCTCCTCCGCACCCGCCTTGAAGGCATAGGTACCAAGCTGGTAGTGCCACGGGTCGTGGGCCTTGAGTTCCTCCTCCATCTTAGCGAAGTCGACCTCGTGTGGGTCGAGTGCCCCCGCCTGCGACCCCTCCAGCGGACCCCGAGCCCCGCCTCCGCTCTCGGTTGGCTTGCGCAGCCCGAGCCGCTCATTCTTGTCGGCGTTAGCGGCCTGAATGCGAGACCACATTTCTTCTTTGGACATGGCGTTCTTTGGCAGAGAGCTATAGTAGTCCTCCGCCTCTCTGCTCCGATTGGATGTCGCGGGCTCGGACGGGGCTGGTGCGGCCTTGGCCTTGGCCTTGGCCTTGGCCTGTGCTTGCTCTTGCCGTTGGCGATTGGGAAGGGAAGACGGCCGAGCGGGGGAGGGCAGGGGCGGCAGCGAGCTGCCGAGGCTCGGGCCCACATCGAGGAAAGCAGGGGGCCGGCGTGGGGCGGCGATCTGCTGATTCTGGCCCGCCTGCTGTGGGAGGGAGCCGCCCTGCTGTACCACATCTGTCATCTGCTCCGCATGCAGCCGCTCGGTGAGCTGCTGGCTGTTGATGGCGCTGGGGCCTGGGTCGCCCGACAGCGGGGCTCCAGCCTCGCTCACTGACTGATCGCACGGCAGGGGTGCCTGCCGTGCCTTCTCCTTCTCTGGGTCCATGAAGGCGGAGATAGAGCCGGCGTAGTGGCCGAAACCACCCAAGCCTGGGCTCAGTCCCTCGTTCTCATCGAACATCATGATCTTCTTCACCCGCGGAGCGCCAGTGGTCCCAACGGTGGAACTCTTCTCTGTGCTGCTGGTCTCGCCGGTGCCGCTGCCGTTCTGAGGTCCGGTGGTGGTGGCGTAAGCGGTGCGCTGCATTGTGTGTGGGAGCCACGCGCTGGCGCACTTGCAGCGGCTGGAGATCTGTACGGCGAGAAATTGCCGTCGCATGAGTCGTGAGGGGGTGAGAGAAAGGAACAAGTTACAGCTTGGTTCTGTTGGTCTCTCCTATTTGCTGCGGATTGTTCGTTTCGCTGTAGTTGTTGGATTTTTTTTTTTTTTTTTTTGCTTTGTTTTGTTTGTTTGTTTTTGTGCGTCTTTTTAATGTATCTTCTAACAAACGGTGGAAGAAAGTGTATGTATGTATGTGTGGGTGGGTTGGGGAAGGGTTATTGTATGAGAGAGGGGCGACGGGGAAAAGGATGTAGACCAGATTCCAAAGAGGGAAGGGAAATTTTACTTCGTAAGGCGTGTCACGCGTATTGTGGGCTTCATCCGTTGGTTGCTCCGCTTCGAGTGTTCTTGTTGGTTTAGAATAGAAATAGTAGTAGTGGTCATGCAGGCTGGTTGTCAGTGCCTTGTTCTTCTCTTTGATGATGGTGTTTGAATGTCTCTGTCGGTAGGAGATGCAATGCGTACCGCAGCCCACAAGACAGGCGCCTCGGTCCGAGCATATCCATTATTGTTTGGTGTCGAGAGCCCTTAGCAACATGCAGGGTGTATATCATAGATCGATACACCATGCACCACCATGGAGAGCCATCACTTCATCAAGGCGCTCACCACGACGTCCGGTTCAATCACCTTCAGATCCTGGTACGTCTGCCCCACGCCAACGAACACAATAGGCTGGCCCAGCTCATAGACCATGGACACGGCAGCGCCGACCTTGTCGTCCATGGTGTCGAATTTGGTGAGAACAATCCCGTCAATCCCGCGGCAAGCGCTGCCCACCGGCGCGTAGTCCACGAGGCACTGGTTGAAGCGGCGCAGCTGGTCCACGCCGTTGTTCCCTACCAGCGCCTCGCCAACAAAGAGCACCAAATCGGGCTGATTGTCATGGATCAGCTTTGCTAAGGCTCGCATGCGCGAGGCGTGATTCTGCTGGCGGCCGGCGGTGTCGACCATCACCACGTCGATGTGCTGCCGGGCGGCGGCGGAGACGGCAGCGGCTGCCACGGCCGACGGGTCGGTGCCGTACCCTTGCTGGTAGACCTCCGCCCCGAGGCAGCGACCGTGCACCTGAAGCTGCTCCACCGCGCCGTGCCGGAAGGTGTCGCCCGCAGCAATGAGCACCGTGTGGTTGTTCTGCTGCAGCCAGTAGGCGATCTTGGCCAGCGAGGTAGACTTCCCGACGCCGTTGACGCCGCAGAAGACAATGACGTACGGCTTCTTGAGCCGCTTGCTCGCTTCCACGTCCCGCAGGATATTGATCTCGTGCTTTGGCTGCAGAATGCGGCGCAGCGAGGAGACCATAGCCTTGTCGATCACGGTGTAGATAGATTCGAACGTGCCTAGCTTTTTTCCCTTGAGCGACGCCTCGACCGAGGCGCACACATCCTCCGCGACCTCCACACTCACGTTCTTTCCAATCAACTTCTCCCGCAGGTTGGGCAGCACCTTCGCCAGATCGCCCTCGTCCAGGTCGCGCGACCCGCCCACGTAGGAGCGCAGCCACGAGGCCAGGCGCCCACGAGACCCCTCGCCATCCCACTCCTTCTCCCTCACAGGGGCGATAGAGCCGTTCGCCAGCCGCTTGATGTACACGGCCTTCTGCAGCTCCGCCTGTGCACTGAGTTCTTCCTCCGACGGCCCGGCGCTGTGCTGCTGCAGCTCGGCCGCCTCATCTACCACACCGCCGCGTCGATCATCCCAACGCGTCGGCGCCTTGGCCGCCTTCTTCTTGCCGACGCTGGTGTGGGTGGGGCTGTCGGCAGCGGCTTCCTGAGTCTCGTCCGCGGCCCATCGCCCGGGGCCCCCACGGCGGCGGCCCACTAGGCGGCGACCGTCCTTGGTGACGAGCACATTTCCCTTCACCTGCCCCTTGGTGTTCGTTGTTGGGCCAGCAGAAGGGCTGGCCACCGCCTCTGTGCCGGCCGGCTCGGCACGCGTCTGCTGCTCGCCTTGACCCAGTTGCTCGCCTTCCGCCTCGTCCTCCGCCTCGTCCTCCGCCACCAAGGGCGACGGCCCGTCGCTGGGGTGCAGGCTCTCGCTGCGCTCAAACTTCGCCCAGAGGTGGTCGAACGCCGCGTCGAAGGGGGCTAGTGCCTCCTCTGTCAGGCGCATGGAGCCCGCCGCCTGTGGGAAGCGCTGGGCGAAGGCCGCGCTGACATCCTTCAAGAACAAGTCCAGCGATTGAAAGGCAGTGAATTTGGAGAAAACGGCTACGGCAAAGAGCTTTTCATCGTTCCGCAGCGACCACATCATCTTGTAGTCCTTGTAGACGTAACCCCGCTGCCCGGCGCGATCTTCCATGAACACGTCGCGGATCAGTTGATTGATGAGGTAGCGGCGGTCCACATCCGCGGAGGCGTTGCGGATCCACAGCACAGCGCCCCCAAAGGTGACAATGGCAACCGTATCCAGCATCGCAGTGATACGAATTTATTCGTGTTTTTTTTTTTTTAATCTTCTCTGAGCGTCTCTCAGTTGGCTGGGCTGAACGATAAATAAATATCTGGATGTATGTCCTAATTTATATGGTTTGTTGCTTGAGCACACACATACGACAAAATAATAATAATAATAATAATAATAATAATATTAAAAGGAGAAGAAAGGAAGCGTGAGGATGAAAATCGAAAGGGTCGTCATCAGGGCAAATTTATACGCGTACGTCATGTATCATCTCTCTGTGCAATTCATAGTGCGTGTGTGTATTGGTTTGTTTGTTTATATAGGTTCAGATGTGCCTGTCGGTTCTCTTTTTTCCTGGTCAACACGGGGAAAAAAAAAGAGAGAGGAATGCGCGGCAATATTTCAGTGCTGTTCATTCAACTGCGCACATGGGTAGAGGAGTAGCCCCCACAGCCGGTCCACCGACATGCACACAGCTGAAGTACAAAAAAACAAAAAAAAATAATAATAATAATAAACAGTAAACCAAGGTTCATGGAGCGCGTGATCGCGCTTGACTCAGCCGAAGCCCAGAAAACCGGATAGCATAAACGCTTCGTAGTACATCTTCTTGCTCAGTTGTTGGCACCAGTTCCACGCGGAGGTCAACCGGCCGTCGATACAGCTGCCGCCATCGTCTCCCGACCCATCAAACGCGTGCTTGAAGAAGTCTGCCAGGATGGACAGGCGCAGGTCCTCATAGCTCCGGTACTTCTCCCTCAGTAAATTGGAGATGCCCGGGTACTCCACTTCCCTCACCGCTGACGACACGTCCGGGATGGCCTTGCCAAAGAGAATTTTGAGCTGCTTCAGCGTCTGTGTCACGGGGTACACCAGTCCTGGTATCTGCGTGTACTTGTCAATGAACACGAGCGGGTTCGGCACGTCGCGATCTCCCAGATGGATGACTTTAATCCCGATCCACTGGCCACCCATGCGTTCCTGCGCCTCCCGCACACACTGGCTCATGATGCTGTAGCTGCTCGGGGCGCTGCACATCCGCTGAAATCCTTGGCCCGTGTTGACGAATTGGTATCGTCCCTCGCCGTCCATCAGCATGTCCTTCTCTGCAGCAGACCACAGAAGAAATATTTTGCGCTGCACCAACTCCCACAGTACCAACGACTCCATCACGTACTGGCAGTGCTGTTCGTGTGAGTGCGAGAGACAGGCGCCACCGCGGCCGCTGCTAATGGCGATTTGTCGGCCCGCAGACCCCGTCATAAACTCTTGCTTGATAGCGTTCTGAAGCGTCAGCAGCGGATCAATGTTGGACAGGATCAGCGTCTCCACATCGTCGATCGACCGCAGACACCGCTCGAGCACCGCACGATCCTCCTCGCTCTTGTTGGTGTCGTACTTTTTTATCAAATTCCGTAACGCCTCCGCCTTCTTCTCGCCCGCCTGCGCCAGGTACCGCTCCACCTCGGGGTCCTCTAGCATCTCGGTGCGCTGGATCGCAGCGAGGGCCCCTCCGACGGTCTTCACAGGCAGAACAACAGGGGAATCAAGGTTCAATGTGCGCTGAATGCTCGGTTTCTGAACGTCTTGCAGGATCATCATGAGCTTACCGAACTCGCACCGGTTCGCGCTGGGGTTCAGCTGCTTGTGCCGCCGCGTTACTTCGAATAGCTGCGCGAGCAGCGGGGCGTAGGAGGAGATGACGGGCTTCTTGGTGAACTGATCTCGCATCTTCTTTGGCACAGCATCCGAGGCCACGGCAAGACCGACGAGTGTATCAAAGAAGTCCTGCATCGACTCCACCATCCGCGACTCTTGAAACCGCTGGCGGTACCGGATGTCGTCGACCTCGTCTGTGTACTCGCTCACCTTGAGGGCGGCGATGACCAAGTTGAGCTGCTGCCGCTCCACATCCGTCAGCCGCAGGAGGCAGCTGCCAAATTGTCGAGGCATGGTACAGCTTTCCAAAAAGGGCTACGCTTCTATTTATATGTTGTGTGGGTGGGTGCGGGTATTTTCCTTCTTTATTCTTATTTTTATTTTTTTTACTATTAAATTTCTTTTGTTTTGCTTTTCATCCAAAAGAAGTACGATTTATTGGACAACAATGGAAGAACGAAACAGAAGCAGCAAAAACATTAGACGAAGATCGTGTCCGCCGCATCCCCAACCGTAACCGTAACCGTAAACCCCAACCCCGCAGTGATAGCACCACACAGACACAAAGCGCTGCAGTGCCCCATGAACGATGAATGGGTAGACGGCATTGCCGTGCACTGTACTTCGATTTTCTTTTCTTTTCTCCCTCTGAGACTCTTGAGGGCATTCTTGACGTTGTTTGGATGCTCTCTCTCTCTACGTTCCCTTCCCCCCTCCCCCTTCTCCTGGATCAGTTGTATTTTGTTTTTATTACTGTTTCTTCTTCGTTTCTTGTTCCATCATGGGGGGTAGATCGTGCTCCCTCTCTTTCATTGTGCATCTATATAACTTGTGTTTCCCGTCCCCCCGCACCACCGCTTGGGTCTGGCCTCACACAGGCCGCCGTTCTCCCTCGCGCTGGCACGCCGAACTGAAAGGAAAAAAAAAGGGGGGTGAAATGAACAACAACGAAAAGGTAAAAAAGAAAAAAGACGAACACTTGCCGGAGCATGAGCATTATACATTGGATATTGGATAATATTTAAAACGAGTACTGGTAGCACCGGTGCCGCAGGGGGATGTAACGGGACGGCGCAGTAGGACGAGGTGAGGTCCGGGAGGCGGGTAGGCGGGTGCACGGCTCGAATCTTTCCCCTCGCCCCCGCTCGCTCGCTCTCTCCTTCACGGAGCAGCCCCAACTCATCTGAGGGAGACGAAGATTGGAAGAGAAGTGTAGCGCCGCTGCTGCAGGGAAAAAAAGAAAAATGACAAAAAAAATGAATGAAAAACTGAAAAGACAAAAAAAAAATGAAACTGAATAAGACTAGGATAAACATAGTGTGGGGCGTCACGTATGTAAATGTGTTTCACGTGCCGTTTACCTCCCACTCTCTCTCTCTCTCTTTCTTTCTCTGGTGTTGCGCCTTGCTATCCTGCTTCGCACGAACCCCCTTTTGATCATTCTCCTACTCTATACCCTACTATTCCGCGGCACTGGTATGCTTATCGTATCCTTCTCCTCCTCTTTCATATCTCCCATCTCTCTACGGGGCGTCAATCATCGCGACACTGACTACGGGCAATCGCTTCATCCGCTCCTGTACGCTGTTGTACAGCTCGGTGGAGAGGTAGCGCTCCCCGTAGGACGGAATAACCGTCACGATGGTCTTGTCCGCAAACTCGGGCCGCTCGCCAATCTTGAGGGCCGCGAACACGTTTGCACCGCTGCTGAACCCAGCGAAGATGCCATCGCTGCGGCACAGCCGCTGCGCCGTCGCCATCGCATCATCGCTACGAACAGCAAAGATCTCGTCCACCAACGACCGGTCGAGCACCTCGGGGATGAATCCCACACCGATGCCCTGGATCTTGTGCGGCCCTGGCTTCCCACCAGAAAGAACAGGCGACTCAGCGGGCTCTACGGCGATGATGCGGATGTCTGGATTCTTTTGCTTGAGGTAGCGTGCCACGCCGGTCAGCGTCCCCCCCGTACCCACACCAGCTACGAACACATCCACCTTACCTTTTGTCTGCTTCCAAATCTCGGGACCCGTCGTCTCTTCGTGGATCTGAGCGTTGTACTTGTTATTAAATTGATTGGCCGCCACGGCGTTGGGCGTCTTTGCCACTAACTTCTCCGCGAGCCGGATGGCGCCCGACATGCCGAGCGCTGCGGGGGTCAGTCGGACCTCCGCGCCGAAGATTCCGAGCAGCGTGCGGCGCTCCAGCGACATGTACTCGGGCATCGTGATGATCACCTTGTAGCCGCGCATCGCCGCAATGAGGGCCATCCCCACGCCGGAGTTCCCCCCTGTGGCCTCCACGAGAATAGAGACTCCAGGGATCAGGCGCCCCTCCTCCTCGCCCATATTGATGAGAGAGAGTGCGAGGCGGTCCTTCACGGAAGCCATGGGGTTCTCGCACTCCAGCTTCAGCACAATCTTGGCACGGGTGTGGTTGAGTCGGTTGAGGTACACGCACGGCGTGTTGCCGATGAGTTGCGTAATATCATCTGCCACATCGCTGTCGCGATCAAACGGGCGGGCGCGCTTTGGCATGGGCCGTCCCTATCGCTACTATCCGCACAGCCAACAACCAGGAATCTGAAGCAGACTACTGTAGGGATCGTTGGGAGGTTCTTGCACAACAAGAATAAATGAATCTATAAACTATCTATTTTTTTTTGCTTTTTGTGTCGGTAGCAAAAGGCGTACGCAATCTGAAATTAATGTGTGTGTATGTGTGTGCGTGTGTGTGTGTGTGTGTGTGTGTTCGACACTATGATGGAGGTCTGGCAAGAGAGAGTCAGGGCGCGCCAAGTTGTGTTGTTTACTTCGGCTTGTTTGTCGAGAGCAGCCGCAACCACCGAAGTCACCAGAAACACAGAGAGAGAGAGAGAGAGAGACAAACACAAGAGAAAGGAGGGGAGGGTGGAACATGAAAGATTAGAAAAGGGAAACAAAAGAGAAAGAAACGAAGAGAAACGGAGTAGTTCAGAAGAGAAAGAGAGAGAGAGAGATGCGAGCAGAGCCGCTCCTTCATGCACCACCACGCCACTCGCATCGAGGACTATTCTTTTCTTTCTTTCTTTTTTTGTATTCTTTTCTTTTCCTTATGCCCTTCATCACGGACTTACCAGCACCAGTGCGTATCCTACCCACGCGTCCAGCAGGATGGCCGGGCAGGCCACAACTCTAGCAGTGTCATCTTTGTGTCAAAGAAAAATTAAAGAACAAAATAGTAATAATAATACTAATAATAATAGATAATCATAACAATAGAGAGAGAGAGACGCATAAAACAACATGCGTTTGTTTGGGGAAAGGAAAAGGAAAAGAAAAGGGGAAAAAAGGAAATAAAAGTCTCATTCGGTGCGACTTCCTCTTCCTCTTTTCTTGAATAAGCGGTGACGCAGAGCCGTTCATCGTAGGGAGGGAGGAGGACAACCAAACTCAGTGAGTGTGTGTGTGTGTGTGTCATTACTGGATCAAACAAACACCACCACACAAAAATGAGATAGGGTCGAAAAAGTAAAAACGAAAAAGAGATAGTGGAAATGGCATGGAGTTGAATATTGTCGTTGAGGCCAATCCAAATGGATGAAGTTGAGTCGGTGCGGGGATCTTTGCTGTTGCTTCCTCCTTTCATTCCCCAGTAAAGAAAAGAAGAAAAAAAAAAGAAAAAGAAGAAGAACAACTTCGAAGTGGGTGGATGAATGATTCAGTGGGAGAGGAAGACGAAGGAACGGATGCTGCGCTGCTGATTTGTTTAAATACTTTCATGTTCTTTTCGTTGTTGAAGTTTTGTTCTTGTTTGTTTCAACATTTTGGAGGCGAAAGTGCGGTGATTTCACACACACACACACTTTTACTAGAGGGAGTTCGCTAGCAGACTGCCCCAAGCCTAGAGGAGAGAGCGGCACCGCTTACATCTTAGTGCCGCCCCAGCTTCCTTCCCTCTACAAACTCAGCTCTCCGTTTCGCTTGCCCAAGAGCAATAGATTTACCACTAAACGCATATAAAATATTTCATAAAGTATACTTAATGTTTTTTAAAAGGAAAAAAAAAAAATAATAACAACAACACTGAAAAAAAAAAACGGAGAAATCATTAGCTATACGTTTTTTTTTTCTTTTCTTTTTTTTTTTTTTGTTGTTGTTGTTGTTCCCTACACTATGGTAGTATACTGTAGTGTACTGTACTTTGTATAGAACATTTTTGTGCATCTATTGTGCCTTTGGTGGATGTTTGTGCTCCGAACTCCCCTAACTCACCCGAAACTTCAGTCTAGCCTCCTAATGATACGCTTCAGTTAAATGCAGAACGGGGGGAATATTTTATTTGTCTGTTCGTACCTTGGAAAGGAAAGCACGATCAATAGAATACCTACTCGTACAGGAAGAACCCTATCTAACCCTATTGCTTTCCTTTAAAAAAACTGAAACTGTGCATATGCAAAATATATATTTACGAACCTACCAACCTGTAAATGCCACCAAATGCGAAAAGATTGCGACCGCGGAGGGAAGGGTGAGGGGGAGTAGCGACACTACATCGCCTCTAATCGTCCGACGAAGAGGAAGGAGCGTCTACAGTCTTCTCAGAACGTTCGTTTTTCGCTGCATCTTGAGCGCCTCACCGTAAGATCCCTTCGCCTAACATGAATAGCAGCGTTCCATCTCCTTGTACTTTGACATTTCGATATTCTTTTTCTTCTTTATGTCTCTACTTTCTCAACAGTTCGATACCCCTCTCAAAAGGCCCCAGAAAAAGAACTAACAGCTGGGCCACCTCCTCAACGATGTACCAACAACCCGGCATCCACCACCGGCAGTGTCTTCACATGGTCCTGCACATCCTTGTACAGCGCGGTGGAGAGGTAGCGCTCCCCAAAGGAAGGGATGATAGTGCAAATATTTCTCCCTTCCATCTCGTTGCGCTCTCCGATGCGAAGTGCTGCGTACACATTTGCGCCGCTGCTGAAGCCGCAGAAGATGCCGTCGCTGCGCGCCAGTTTCTGTGCCGTTGCGATCGCATCATCGCTGCGTACGGGGAACACTTCATCCACAAGGGACATGTCGAGCACATCGGGGATGAACCCCGGGCCAATGCCCTGGATCTTGTGCGGCCCTGGCTTGCCACCACCTAATACAGGCGACTCAGCGGGCTCGACGGCTACAATGCGTACATTAGGGTTCATCTTCTTGAGGTAGCGCGCCACGCCGGTCAGCGTACCCCCCGTACCCACACCAGCTACGAACACATCCACATTGCCTTTGGTCTGCCGCCACAGCTCAGGGCCGGTGGTCTCTTCGTGGATCTGAGCGTTGTACTTGGTCCCAAACTGGTTGGCAAGCACGGCATTGTGGTTCTTCGCCACGATCTTGTTAGCCATAATCACAGCGCCCTTTACTCCCAGGGAGGCAGGCGTCAGAGCGAGGTCGGCGCCGAAAATTCGGAGGAGGCAGCGGCGCTCGATGGACATGGACTCCGGCATCGTGATGATCACCTTGTAGCCGCGGATGGCCGCAATGTGCGCCAGGCCCACGCCGGTATTGCCGCTGGTCGCCTCCACAATCACAGACTTCCCGGGAAACAATTTCCCTTCCGCCTCCGCCTTGTCGATAATAGCGAGAGCGAGGCGGTCCTTCACGGAAGCCATGGGGTTCTCGCACTCCAGCTTCAGCACAATCTTGGCACGGGTGTGGTTGAGTCGGTTGAGGTACACGCACGGGGTGTTGCCGATGAGTTGCGTGATATTGGCTGCCACCTCGTGGTCGCGATCAAACGGGCGCTGCATTACTTAAAAAGGATACGCAACAAGAAGAAAAAAGAACAGAAAAAAAAGTACAGAAGAGGTACACGCTACGAAGGGAAGGGTAGGTGATGGGAAGAGAAGATTGGAAGATTGATTACGAGCGCCTTCGAATAAGGAAAGCGTAAGAAGGAAGGAAGGAAAAGCACGGAGGTGTTCGCGCTAGAATTTGTCTGGATAGATCCAATCACTTCCATTAGATAGGAATGAGGTGTGGCAGATAATGCGAATACGGTAGACAAAGGTATGGGCCGGGAGCAATGGAATACATCCGATTCAAAGGAGAGGTATGCACAGAGAAGGATAAGACAGAGAGAGATGGATGAATAGCATTTTATGTTGTTGTCGTTAGGGGAAAAGGCAAATTGCTGCACGTGTTGTGATAGTGAGTGCAGGGTTGAGCTTCTATTTTACATTTCTTCCTTTATTTTATTTTTTTTTGTTTGTTTGTTTCGAACCAGGTAATGAAAAATTTAGTAGGGAACCGCGAAACAGGGCCTGCGTCCTTCTTCTGAGCCCACGGTGTGATGCCTCACGAGAGCGGAACTGCTCTCTGCTGAGCACCGCATCCAATAGAGATACCCTTAATATGTAGCCCACAAACATGTGTACGTATATATGAAGAATGAAAAAAAAAGGGGGGACGATCAAACGAGATCCTTTGTGTGTGTGGGGTGACACAGCGCACCAAGAATAAGAAGGGAGCGAGTGAGAACAACGAGTAGTGGGGAGAGAAGTGATAGGCTGTCAGGAATCCAAATATATTCACAGTTAGATAATTTGAAAAAAAAAATAAAATAAACTTGTTACACCAACAGCAATTTGTTCTTCTCTTCTGCACAGGGTCACCGGTTTCGGTACTTCGATCGGAAATCACCGCCTGTTTGCGCTTCTTTAATTGGTGCGCAGCGTGAGTGAGTGGGGGATGCTAATCGTTAAAGCGGAGTGAAGTGCTGTGCGGCACAACTCCTCCTCGCCACGCATCTCTCGTCGATAATAAATATCTCATCCAGCCACCACCTTGGCCCACCCACTATCTTGATTTGATCCCGTCACCCAAACGTCCTGGGTAAGGGGCAGGAGCCCGTACAGGAGCTCGATGCTCGATATAGGAGCCTGATATAGGACAATGGAAAGGGGGGGGAAGTAACAACGTTCCCCTTTTACTGTCGTTCAGTCGTTCGGCGCCACCGTTTAGAGCTTCGCAGCGGGACTCGACTTGATCCACCTCTTCGTGTTGCAGCGCGAAGCCGGCGACTCGGTCCCGCCCCGCTCGACTCCCGCGGTTCACCGGCCTTCAATAACAGCTGCATCGATGACCGGCAGGGCCTTCACATGCTCCTGCACATCCTTGTACAGCGCGGTGGAGAGGTAGCGCTCCCCAAAGGAAGGGATGATGGTGCAAATATTTCTCCCTTCCATCTCGTTGCGCTCTCCGATGCGAAGTGCTGCGTACACATTTGCGCCGCTGCTGAAGCCGCAGAAGATGCCATCGCTGCGCGCCAGTTTCTGCGCCGTTGCGATCGCATCATCGCTGCGTACGGGGAACACTTCATCCACGAGGGACATGTCGAGCACATCGGGGATGAACCCCGGGCCAATGCCCTGGATCTTGTGCGGCCCTGGCTTGCCACCACCTAATACAGGCGACTCAGCGGGCTCGACGGCTACAATGCGTACATTAGGGTTCATCTTCTTGAGGTAGCGCGCCACGCCGGTCAGCGTACCCCCCGTACCCACACCAGCTACGAACACATCCACATTGCCTTTGGTCTGCCGCCACAGCTCAGGGCCGGTGGTCTCTTCGTGGATCTGAGCGTTGTACTTGGTCCCAAACTGGTTGGCAAGCACGGCATTGTGGTTCTTCGCCACGATCTTGTTAGCCATAATGATAGCGCCCTTCATTCCCAGGGAGGCAGGCGTCAGAGCGAGGTCGGCGCCGAAAATTCGGAGGAGGCAGCGGCGCTCGATGGACATGGACTCCGGCATCGTGATGATCACCTTGTAGCCGCGGATGGCCGCAATGTGCGCCAGGCCCACGCCCGTATTCCCGCTGGTCGCCTCCACAATCACAGACTTCCCGGGGGTGAGCTTGCCGTCCGCCTCCGCCTTGTCGATAGTTGCCAGTGCTAGACGGTCCTTCACGGAAGCCATGGGGTTCTCGCACTCCAGCTTCAGCACAATCTTGGCACGGGTGTGGTTGAGTCGGTTGAGGTACACGCACGGCGTATTGCCAATGAGTTCGGTAACGTTGCTGGCAACATCATTCTCGCGATCGAAGCGGTTAGTCCTCATCTTGTTTTATAGAGAAAAAGGTAATTGAGAAAAATAAGTACGCTAATGGAAATAAAAAACTAATCACCCTTTTTTGGGAGGGAGTTCTGAGCTGTTTCGGTGATGTGTGGATGTGGTAGAGGGAGAGCGTGAGGGTATACATAGTGGTGTATAGAGAGGGGTGCGAAAAAAAAAAAAAAAAAAAAGAGGAAGGGATAGTATGGTCAGTCTTCCCTCGGCTCTGCGGGTGCGGGTGTGCAGATATCGTATTTCGCTACATGTTGCGACAGCACTTTCCTCCAGCATGGGAGAGTAGAGTACAGATACAAACAAACCGCTCAACGCCTTCCTCGACCATTCGAGGCATCGGAGTAGTTGGTTTCGCTGTGGTTATATTCTCTTGTCTTCTCTTATTATTATTTTTTTTTTGTAAGGATACCATTAGCTTTTTTTTTAAAAAAAAAAAGAAAAAAATTAATTATTTATTGTTGGCAGTTCTGTGGTGGTGATAAATAGTGCAGCGTAAGTGTGTTAACGTAAGGGGATGGAAAAATAAAATAAAATAAAATAGAAAAAATAAACACAAAACAAAAACCTTTTCGATATTATGACTGAATGGGAAACGGTATAATTTATTTCATCATTTACTTTTCTCCCTTCCTTCGCTACCCTACTCCAGAAGAGGAAGTAGAAAACACCTTAAACATCAGTGACTGGCAGTGAAAAAAAAAAAGCGGCGGAGTTGTCTTTCATTTTACTTCTGTACAAGTTCAAGCTGGGTGTTCTTGTGTGATGTGAGGTGCGCTTCTTGAAATGAAATGGGATTGGGATTGGGATTGGGATTGGGATTGGGATTGGGATTGTGTGGGTGGGTGGGGGGGGCGAGACAGATGAAATAAGAAGAAGAAGTAACAGGAAATATAAATAAAGCTCTTCCCCGCCCCCCCCGCCCGTTCTCTCTCGCCTTCTCTCTTCCACTTCGTCGTCCCGCAGTTCTCGTTCGTCCTTCTTCTCCTTGTAGTTAGTTTAGCGGTTTCTTTTAAATTGAATTAGTAAGTAGTAGTAGTTGGTAAAGTAGTACCATCTTCTGTTCTGAGACATAGAAGTTCTTTGAAAAACACATCGCGTGTGGCGCTCATTCTTCGAGTCTTTGTTTTCTTTTCGCTAGTGGCTTCTTTGGCAGTACATTATGATTGTTTGGTCTTTTTTTTTTTGCTTAGTTACGTTTTAATTTTTCGTTCTTCTGAATTCTTCCTTCTTCTTCTTTTTTATTTTTCCCCTCGCATCTTCACTTTGGGCTTTCTTTCTTCTTGTATGCGTCTATTTCCCGCCGGCATTACATAAAAATGAAACAACGATATGGTCTCGCGGATCAAGCGTTATGTACCGCGATGGGCTGATGTAGCCTCCGTGGAGTGAACAGACGTCACGATGAAGAAACGAAATTTAAAAAAAAGCAAAAGAAAGAAAAAAAAATAGAACAGAAAACACATGATGAACTAGCATCATATTTAAAAAAAAAAAGATAAAGATTTGTGCTTGATAAACTGCAAGCGAAATCCACCGACTCCACCCCGCCTGAACCTCGACAGCGCCTCGTCGGTACCGACAGTAGAGAGCAGGGGTATATGCAGTCCCCTAAAAATAAAGAAATAAAGCATTAAAACAATAATAACATTAAAACGTTCTACATACCATTAGGAGAACTCTGTTCTGTGCCTCACATGTATGCATGCCCTGCTTTGGAATAAAGTTCACCGTATATTGGGGGGGGGGATCATCTCATACTTCTACTCTAATTGTTACTGCGGCTCGTGACGCAATCTCTCTCCCGTACTCCGGCGCAGAGAACTGTGCGAGCAACTGCCCCGAGACGAGTACGTATCCATCCTGCGATATTAAAATAATAACGAAGAAGCAGAACTATGCCCATCAAAAGAAAAGCAAAAGAGAAAAAGAAGACAATAAGGGACCCTGGTTCCGACAGTTTTCCTAAACGTATTCTCCTCAAAGTCAAACCCGTGCAGCGCTCCTTCAACTCCTCTCGTCCTCAAAAATAAAATAAAAAAAGAAATAAACACTTCTTCTCTACTCCTCCCTTTCTACGCTAGGATTCAATCAAAGCAGCATCGATGACCGGCAGGGCCTTCATGCGCGTCTGAATATCCTTGTACAGTGCGGTGGAGAGGTAGCGCTCCCCAAAGGAAGGGATAACCGTCACGATGGTCTTGCCCTGCATCTCAGGCCGCTCGCCAATCTTAAGGGCCGCGAACACGTTTGCACCGCTGCTGAACCCAGCGAAGATGCCATCGCTGCGCGCCAGTTTCTGTGCCGTTGCGATCGCATCATCGCTGCGAACTGTAAACACTTCATCAATAAGCGAGCGGTCCAGAATCTCAGGGATGAACCCCGGGCCAATGCCCTGGATCTTGTGCGGCCCTGGCTTGCCACCCGAAAGAACAGGCGACTCAGCGGGCTCGACGGCTACAATGCGTACATTAGGGTTCATCTTCTTGAGGTAGCGCGCCACGCCGGTCAGCGTACCCCCCGTACCCACACCAGCTACGAACACATCCACATTGCCTTTGGTCTGCCGCCACAGCTCAGGGCCAGTGGTCTCCTCATGGACCTGCACATTGTATCGGCTTCCAAACTGGTTGGCAAGCACGGCATTGTGGTTCTTCGCCACGATCTTGTTAGCCATCATCACAGCGCCCTTCATGCCGAGCGCTGCCGGCGTGAGGGCCACATCTGCACCAAATATGTTCAGCAGGCAGCGGCGCTCGATCGACATGGACTCCGGCATCGTGATGATCACCTTGTAGCCGCGGATGGCCGCAATGTGCGCCAGGCCCACGCCCGTATTCCCGCTGGTCGCCTCCACAATCACAGACTTCCCGGGAAACAATTTCCCTTCCGCCTCCGCCTTGTCGATAATAGCGAGAGCGAGGCGGTCCTTCACGGAAGCCATGGGGTTCTCGCACTCCATCTTCAGCACAATCTTGGCACGGGTGTGGTTGAGTCGGTTGAGGTACACGCACGGGGTGTTGCCGATGAGTTGCGTGACGCTCCTTGCGATATCATTCTCTCGATCGAAATGGCGCGAACTCATCTTCTTCGACTGTGTATGAATGAAACGAAGGAGTGAGGGAGAAGGGAAACAACAACCGTATGAAATAATAAAGAAAAGACGGAGTAGCAGGGGAAAGAAAAGGGGAAGTGGAGGTTGGTATGTTGTAGGAGAGGTGTAGGTGTTGAGGAGTATTCTCTCGAGGCAATATGTCAGTATGGCTTCTTTCAGATGAAGGCAAGTTTAAATCGCAACGGAGAATCATTCCAAAGAGGAAAACATGAAAGAAAAGGAAAAAGAAAAGGAAGTAGACGCGGGAGGAAGAGAGCAGAGGAAAGTGGTTTTCTTCTGTGCAGGACAGTATGGGTGCAGTGGGGAGGGAAGGGCCGTCCAGCGGGAAGGCGGGAAGCGCGTATGGACCCTTATCCTTAACTGCGTCACTGAGGTCCATTTCTTTTTCTTTTTCTTCTTTTTTTTTTGAAAAAATAGGCGCAGGAAAGAAGAGAGAACAGAAAAGTGGTCCTAAACGGCTTTCATTCTGCCCAGCATACGGTAAATTCCTTTTCTACTCCCTCCTCGCTCTCTATTTGTCTATATATCTATCTAGTTTCTCGCGCTGCTCCTCTCTCTCTCCCCTTCGTTCTTTATGGTGCCCTTACGTGCACAAAGGGATTACAAAACAAAGTTGTATTTCATCATATTACTATTATTATTATTATTATTATTATTATTATTATTATTATTATTACTGCTGTGCTGCTCTTGTTGTTTTAGTAAAGGAACAACCAAACACAAAGAAAAAACACAGTCTCCCGATAGGCCAAGAACGAAATGCACAACAACACAATATCTATCTACGGTATATATACGGTCTCGGTACAACACTATTTTGTCATTATTTTTATTTATTTATTCAAAGGAAGAATGAAAGACCCCCCGAGCAGCTCTACGCTGCTCGAAAACATTCTAGCACACCTTACGTATCGCATAGTGTGTACTCCATCTCTTCTGCTGATGTTCGTTTGTTTGTTTTTGAAGAACAAGAGAAAGAAATACGAAGTGTACGAAAAAAAAAAGAAGTGAAAAAGAAAAAGATTGCGAGGGAAGAAGAAGAAAGACCCCTTAAGCCCACAATGCAAACCTCTGGGGAATCCGCGTTTACCTCTCTGCACCTCTCCCCTCTCTGCTTCTTGATTTCCTATATCTTTTTGCATGCATGTCGCTGATAGAACCCAGCAACCCACCAGCACACCGCGTCTGCACAGCACCCCATCCAGATGAGGTGGGGCCGCGATGGCAACACCGAAAGAGGCGCAGGTACGTGTGGCCCCCACGACCACCCACCTCCTGCCGGCTAGCCTGTCCAGAAGAATTCCAAACCCAAAGGAGAGTCAAGCAACTTACGCTCTTCACCGCTTCACAGTTTGGCTGTCGTCACTCCTTGGTCCCGATTGATCTTCTGGTGGCCACCCGCTTCTGCGGTTCATTTCGCCTCTATCACGGCAGCATCGATGACCGGCAGGGCCTTCATGCGCTCCTGCACATCCTTGTACAGTGCGGTGGAGAGGTAGCGCTCCCCAAAGGAAGGGATAACCGTCACGATGGTCTTGCCTGCAAACTCGGGCCGCTCGCCAATCTTAAGGGCCGCGAACACGTTTGCACCGCTGCTGAACCCAGCGAAGATGCCATCGCTGCGCGCCAGTTTCTGTGCCGTTGCGATCGCATCATCGCTGCGAACTGTAAACACTTCATCAATAAGCGAGCGGTCCAGAATCTCAGGGATGAACCCCGGGCCAATGCCCTGGATCTTGTGCGGCCCTGGCTTGCCACCAGAAAGAACAGGCGACTCAGCGGGCTCGACGGCTGCAATGCGTACATTAGGGTTCATCTTCTTGAGGTAGCGCGCCACGCCGGTCAGCGTACCCCCCGTACCCACACCAGCTACGAACATATCCACCACACCCTTATTCTGCCGCCAGATTTCTGGCCCGGTGGTCTCCTCATGGATCTGAGCGTTGTACTTCGTAGAAAACTGGTTGGCAAGCACACTGTTCGGATTCCTCGCCACGATCTTGTTAGCCATCATCACAGCGCCCTTCATTCCCAGCGGGCTGGGGGTGAGATGCACTTCAGCGCCGAATATGTTCAGCAGGCAGCGGCGCTCGATCGACATGGACTCCGGCATCGTGATGATCACCTTGTAGCCGCGGATGGCCGCCATATGCGCCAGGCCCACGCCGGTATTCCCGCTGGTCGCCTCCACAATCACAGACTTCCCGGGGGTGAGCTTGCCGTCCGCCTCCGCCTTGTCGATAATAGCGAGAGCGAGGCGGTCCTTCACGGAAGCCATGGGGTTCTCGCACTCCAGCTTCAGCACAATCTTGGCACGGGTGTGGTTGAGTCGGTTGAGGTACACGCACGGGGTGTTGCCAATGAGTTGCGAGATATCCCTAGCGACGCTGTTGTCGCGATCAAACGTAAGTGGATGGGGCATCTGTTGATATCAATGTGATTGAAGGGATTAACAACGGTAAGAGTACGAGTGTTCGAAAAGAAATCGAACAAGCACGGTATGTTTTTTTTGTTTGTTTGTGTGTGTGTGTGTTTGTTTTTTCTCGCTTGAATTGTGATAAGAGTAAGTAGTGGGAGCACTTGTAGAGAGACAGAGCATCGGTAATAAGAGTTGAGACGTTGAAGATGAATCCATACAGAAGAGAAGCGAGAGGTGGTGCAAACAAATGTCGAAGGACGGTGGAATGTGGTTGATAACTGCAAAGATCATGCATCTTTTTTCCGCATGGCTTTGTTGTTCGTGAAGTGGGTGCCAATGCGAAGCAGCTAATAGTGAGGAGCACAGGGACAGGAAGGAAGGAGCAGTCCTCACCTCTGTCTTCAAAGATTCTTCAGTTGGGACGATTCAGCCCCATGACGCTGATAAAAGAAACGAACAAGAGTGTATCCATCAACTTTGGTCTTTGTTGTTGTTGTTGTTGTTGTTTCTCTGTCCCTCAATCATCTGTCTCAACGACTACCACGTACATTGGGTCCTCGGCTCCCTCTCGACGGCGCTTAGGGCGGCGCTGAGGCTGTTCCGGTACAGCATCCAGCATATCCTCATCTACTTGTATTGTTCCAGCAATAGATGTTCCTGGCGCGGCTCTCTCCAAACGTTCTTCTGTTCTGCGGTACTGTTTAGGGTTTGGCCTTGGTGCGATGTCGAGCCCGCACCGCCTACAATCCAGGGCAAAGGCGAATGGGACCACATCTTTCCCCCCAAAGCATGGCAGCAGCCGCCCGGCGAGTCGCCCAAACAACGCTCCAAGTACTGGAACACACTCCTGGCGCACCGCCTCAAACAGAAGGGCAGAGCCGTCCCCCTGCGTGTGCCGCTGAAGGACGTGGTGGATCGCCTCAGAGGAGGGAGACGCCGCGACGGGGACCTCTGATATCATTCGAAAGAGATGCAGCGCCACCTCCCTCGTCTTCATCTCTGTGCGGGAAGGGGTTCGAATGCGGTGCTGGCAGAGGTCCATGAGCTGCGCCAGCATTTGAAGCGCCTCCCGCAGCGTGAGCTTCTCGGGCTGCCGGGCGACACGAAGTATGGTGAGTACCTCTGCCAGCCGCATCACAGTCTGGTAGCCTGGCCGTACCTCCACTGGGAGGACTGCAAGAGACGACGACTGGACGGTGGCTGCCAGCTCGCGCAGCGTGGCCAGGACCTGCCGCCCCAAATGTCGAAAGAAGGAGCGCCCCACCGGAGGGTGGGTGCATTCGCCTTCTTCGTGCAGAGACAGGCGCAGCGTTACCTCAGAGAGGCGTAGGACCATGCAAAGATCTTCTGTCCTACTCGAGCTGGAACTGCTGCTGGTGCGAGGTGGGGGGACTCCGACCGTCGGAGGCGTATCCAGCTGGCCCAGCGTCTCCACGGCCATCGCTGCGCCGACAGGGTCGTCCGCGATGAAAAGACGAGCTGGATTGCCCGTCGGCATACCTACACAAGTAAGAGGAAGGAGAGCGCAAGAGCTCTAAAGGAAGCTCAAGACTGCGAGTCCTGCCTACAAACAATGCACCCTCCTAAAGGCAAATAAATGAGGAGCAGTATTACTAGTAGTAGTATACTAGTAGTGGTAGTGGTGGTCGTGACAGTAGAGCGGAAAGGATGGACGACATCCACAGCGAGGGTCCCACCAATCTCTTACAACTGTGTAGAGAAACAGACTGTGTGTTTTATTCTTTTCTTCTTCTTTCAGCACGAGAAAAACGGAAAAAGAAAAAGAAAATGTAAAAAAGCGGCAAAGGTTCTTCAGATCTGCGCCAGCCAGCAGCGGTGCCCATTCACCGCGTTGCAGAGCTGTGGATGAGATATAAGATATATAGTGCTGAAGCGGTGTATAAGGAGATTTATTCCGGTAGAAAGTTGTAGTAAGATGGGTAAGAATACAAGACAAAACAAAAGCATATATGCCAATAATAATAATAATAATAATAAATAAATAAATAAATAAATAAATAAATAGTCGTCGTGCTTGTCCCCAAGATTGTGCGGCATGAGAGCATAAGCATGAGAAGGGGAAGACAGAGAAAGAAAACATTTTCTAGTTCAAACTCGTCATTGAACGTATGAATCATATATAGATAAATAGTAAGATAGATAGGATTGATGGGTTAGAACACGCTCCTCACCTAGAGTGCCCTATCGAATGTAAGTGGTGAGGTACAAGGCAGACAGGAGGACGGTGCAGGTGTAGACGACATCTTCGGCCCTATACGGCGCCGGCCGCACCTCCACGCCACTTCCTGGTGGGCGTTCTCTGCTGTTTCCTGCAAGACACGAGGGATGCATAAGAGTCGGCACCGCGCCAACACCCCTGCAGTCACTGCTGCTGCGCAACACGAGATCCGCCGCATCGCCTGCCGGCGGGGCGTACCGGTAGCTCCGCCCCGCCTCCAGCGCGCTCCATAGGAGGGCTAGAACTGTCCATACCAGCGACGCCGCGACAACGTAGCACGACGCGAAGGAAAGGGCCGCGACAACCGTATACGGGCTGACTGCCGTGCAGCACCGCTGCCACATCCACCGCACCGCGGCCGGCCACCGCCCACCCGGTCCCACCGGCCCCTCCGTCGTGGCTTCACCGCCATCTGTCGTGCTCGCCGCGCGGCACTCGGGGAAATGAATGACGCAGCCGTATCCGCTGGTGATGGCCCGGCCGTGCTCGGCACCGCAGGAGGAGCCGACCGCCCCGGCCGCCGCTGGCGCCGTCCCGGCATCCCAAGCGCGAAGGCGGTATCCATCTGGCCCGGCATCCGTCTCGTGGCGGCCCATGAGATGGCTGCACGCCTCCTGCAGAAGCAGAGCGCCTTGATCAACCAGCAGCACCGGCTGACCCGTGACGCCTGCAGCGACGTCGCCACCCATGTCGACCAGCCGCGTCGCTGTAAGATCCGACGAGAGAAAGGCAAGCCCCCGGCAGGGCTGCGGCGGCCGACGGTCGGTGACCTGCAGCAGCCACACACCCGCAGCCCCCCACCGAAACGAACACGAGCAGCTCCCAGCGACGTCCGAGGCAGCGCCGCCCTCCGGTGGCCCTGGCGAGGCGTACAGCCCCGCCGGGGCCACGCACTGAATGTCCTGCGCGGTGACACCTGGCGGCAGCGCGCCGGCCAGCCGGTGGGAGGCACAGCGCAGCTCCAGGTCCGGGTACGTGTAGCACGTCACCGCCGCGTTCTCCTCAACGGTGGAGGAGACAGAGAGTGGCGTACACGCGGGGGCCGTTCTCTCCTTGTTACGGCGAGAACGCAGCGCCGGGGCAGGGACCTGAAGGCTGCGGAGCTTGGGGCTGGGGGGAAGTTCTCGGGCACCGCACTGGATCACGTGCAGCACGCCGCGCTTGGCGTCCAGGAAGGTGTACTCATCGCAGCTGCAGGGCAGCGCTGATTTGTCCCCCTCCGCAGCGGTCCAGGGCCGGCCGCGGGCATGCGCCACGCAGCTGACGGTGCGGTGAGACAAGTAGAACGGCAGGCCACCGCTGTGGGGATCTTTGCGCGCAGCAGTACCGGCAGGAGGCGGTGCCGGCACGGTGCCAGTACTGCCGCGCGGCGCGGCTTCTTCCCGTGTCATTGGGGCCCAGTCGGTGGCGGCTCCTCTTCCTCTCGGTGCTCCCCGCGGTGTAGGGTAGGGGAGGCCGAGGAGGCAGCGCGTCGTCGCCGCAAGGACAGCCTGCGCGGCCGTCAACCCTGTCGCACCTCGCTGCCGTGTGGGTGGCAGCGGTAGCGGTGATGGGACAACAATCATCCTCTCGGTAGCTGCGTCCTCGCTACAGCTTCCTGGCAGCGGTCTCGATGTGGTGGACCGCAGATGCGCTGGGGTCCACGTCAGGGGAAGGCATGTGAAGGCAGTGTTTTCCCGGCATTGCAGCCGTGTGGCCAATTGGCTTCCTGGGGGGCACTGGATCCTTCCCGCACCGGGTCGAATGGCTTCGCCCGCATCCCCTTCTGTCACGGCGATCTCCCAGAAGAGATCCCGGCCTCCCTCATGCTCGTACAGAACGGAGTGCTCGCCGACCCAGAAGTGGTGCCACGCGGCGCTGCTATCGCCCAGACTACCGGAAAGAAGGGGAGCAGAGGACGCCAGCGACAGCACGACACGGGCCGGGCCACGCAGGCCAGGCGCCGCGGGCGTGGCGGAGGAGTCGCTGGCGACGAGATCCGCACTCCCAGGCGACCAGGCGCGGCGGCGAGGGCTCGTGGACAGGCGTCCTACCGCCGCCGTACGCCCTGCAGCCGCCTCGCATCGCTCTCGTCTCGGCCGCCGCGGCACTGTTTCCCACATTGGGCTGACCGGCTCATCAATGAGGTGGTAATGCAGGGGCGCTGGCATGCGGATCCATCCCGCCAGCGCCGCACTCCACAGCGCCGGCGCTCTCCCCATCTCCATCTCCATCTCGATCTCCTCTATCTGGTTGGCAGAGAGGAGGGGAGAGTCCACCTCGGGAGATGCTGCGAGGGGTTCATCCTCCGCTCCTTCTGTAACGGTGGTGGTGTTGGTGTTGGTGGCAGTTGGCCGGACCTCGACGCGCGGTGAGGGCAGCGCCGGCGTCGCCCACGAGTCCTCGCCGCCCGGTCCGAGCTCCTCCAGCGGCTCAAGATGTTCATCCGCATCCACGTAGAAGAAGTGGCTCCCGTCTTCCACCAGAATCCGCTGGCCGCACGGAGACACAACAAACCGGTGCACACCCATCGGCAGTTCCACGAGGGCCTCCAGCACCGCATCGAAGACAAAGAGCTCGTTCATGGCCGTTGTGCAGACGAGGAAGCGGCCACCCTGGAACTCAAGGCGGGAGCCGGGAGCCGCGAAGGCCGTCGGCAGGTCCACGCGAGTGGAAAGCGGCAGAGCGGTCCGAGGGTCGAGCTCGAAGAAGTGGACCTCATTAGGGCCTTGGGCAGCACGCGAGAAGTAGGAGGAGAGTGCGGCGCTCTCTCCCTGCTTGGCCTGCCCCGCTGTCGCGACGCGCTTCATGTACACGTAGCACTCCGGGTCATCCGTGGCAACCACGGCGAGGAGTTTGCGCTGCTGTGGGACGTACCCGCAGCAGCGCACCTCCCCAGGTGGGCACAGTTCGATATGGCTGGTGAGTTCCCACGGCGAGTCGAGGAAGTGCCGTGCTGCACCGCTGCTGCTGGGGCCCTGATGGAGACCCGGTAGGACGTCCATGCTGGCGCGGCGGAGATGCTGGCAGACGCGGCCGCACTCGACAACATCCTGGGTCGACAGAAAGGACTGGATGGCGCACCAAATCTCCACAGGCACCCGCTCTGCAGCAGACGTATGACGACGAGCGATGATAATCGCCATCCTGCAGAGGGACTAGTACAAAACACACAGTAGTACAAAAACTACTACAGCAGCTATATAGGTGCTGTGGAGGTGAGGAACTGTGGGAAGCAAGACGCACCGGATGGCTGTTGCAACGCACCACAATTCAAAGAGAACTATAACACTGGATTAGAATTAGGGATTTGAATAGAATGCAAATGTGGAAAGCTGTGGTTGTTTTTTTTTTCTTTTTTCCCTCACCTTCCTCTTAGTAAAATTCTTTTACTTTTGGTCGCTCTCTAGTTATGTTTCTTCTTTTAAAAAAAAAATGGGGAGAGAGAGGAGGAAAACATAAAAATAAAAATAAAACCAAAAAAAAAAAATCGTCGGTGTAATCCTACGTGCTGAGCTACGTTCTTCTAAATATAAATGTCAAGTTATAGCGAGAGAGATGGGGTAGGTGGGCCGGCAATGGCCTTCAATTTCAATCACCTTCTCTGTAGAGAGCGAATCGTATTAATAGAGAAACAAGACCTCAATCACTCACTGTTCTCGTCAAAGGCACACGTATTGGTCACTGTGTGGTGGGCGGAGAGCCCGTCTCAACCCTGTAGAGTGGGTCAGCGACAGAATCTAGAGAAAAGAGACCGGTAGGTAAAGTAGAGCGGTACAACAACAGGTTGGAGCTCTCTTCTCTCTGTTGCTTTTCCTCTTTTAATCTAGCTCCTTTAAAAAAATATATATACAAAAAATGAAATGAGATTAGAAGAAGAATAATAATAATAATAATATGAGATACGAAAGAAACAAATAACAACGAGAAGGGGAATCCATAGCACATGCCCAAACAACATTTCGGCACGCCGTCAGCAGCACGGCGCACTCTTGGATTGATGGCGTTGCACCAGCACCCCTTCCACGAGTAAGCAAGCAGATACTGCTCTCTCTACTTTTTTTTATTTATTTTTTTTCCCCCACACAAAGAATCACAGCCTAAAGAAAAACAAAAAAAGATACAATAATATACCTGTGGAAGAGAGACACCAACTGGGTTCACCTAATCCTAACCTGCGTCTAACTGGTACGGGGTTAACCTGAAGAGAGACACTGGTATGGGGGTGCACGACGAGGGGAGCTCACACACCACCTCCTCTTACCTTCTGCATGTGTGTCTGCTCATCATCGTGCAGGTATACTTCTCCATCTTCTTCATTTATTGTTTTTTTTTTTTTCCTTGCTCTTGATCTTCTTTTGGCGTCCTCCAGTCCAGCGGACTGTACGCTGATAGGTAATACAAAATTTACATATGAATGAGGCGGATAATCAAACGGAGGGGGGGGAAACTGATATATAAATATAAATTGGTTAGTACATCCGAAAGAACGAAATACAGATTCAAAAAAAAAAAAAAACAGACACGCGAAAGAGAAAGAGGTGCGACAGAAAGGAGAGTCTTGCGAGAGGCTGTGCGGTTGCCCTGCCCAAAAGTGCGAGAGTATTCAAGAACCCCGAATCGCACCGACCAACACACGCACAGCATCATAACCTCCAGCTCTCCATCCACCTCTCCCTTCGTGTCTGATCCCAAGTCTCCGATGCGCGTCATTGCCAACTCGGCAGTAGACCACACCATCCACCGCCCCTCTACTAACAGCTTGGTAGAAGTGCATGCCGGCACTCCCCTCCATACATGGGCCATTCCATCCAGTTTACCACTGGGCGAGGCCGAGCACGAAGCAGGCGAACTCGTCGTAGGTCAGCGAGTCGGGGGTCGACGTGGCGTACTTGCGCACCAGCTCATCCACCTCGCGGTCCGAGGGCTCCAGGCCGTAGTGCTCCAGGCCCAGGTAGAACTGCTTCACGGCATCCAGGGACACGGCGCCGGTGTGCTCGGAGTCGAGGCTGTCGAACAGCTCCTGGATGCGGTTGTCCGTCACGGGCAGGCCACCGATGTTGTTCTCGATCTCATCGTTGGTCAGGTGGCGGTTGTTGTTGTGGCCGGGAATGAGGCTGCGCTGCATGGTGCCGACAAAGCTGAAGGTGAAACTAAAAGGCGGAGAAAGAAAACTAGTTAAAAGTATAATGGAAAAGAGCGGAACAGAGATCCGCAAGGAGAAGGATAGTGAGCTCTTTTATCAGCATCATTTGAGTTCAGCCCCAGCATAGACGATTAGCAAGTGTCATTTTTTCAATAGCATTTGGCTAGATACAATCATTTTTCTCTCTTTTTCTCTTTTTCCCTTTTTTGGGGATAATGCGTTTGGCTTCATTCCTTTTCACATCTTCGCTCCCGTGTATAGAAGACGCACGCGATGATGCCAACAAACAACTTTTTCGTGCTCTTCTTGCAGAGACTACGCATCTCATGTGTGTGTATGTACATACATAGCACCCAACGAAACATTGAAACGAAACGGAGGCACCAACAAGACGAGTAAGCAAACACAAACGAGAGCGTCCAGACAGAACTTCACATTGGTGTACACAGAAAATAGAGAAGAAGGAAAACAAAACGAGCGTTGTTCTCCTACTTCTCTTAGGAAGTCCCAGCAGACCAGAGTACTTGCTCCCTCGTTTTCTTGTGTGTCGCCCCCTCTCCTCTTCTTCGACAACAACCGCACGCAACTTCCCTACACCCACGGACGGTCCCTTGTTGATGATGTTCCGAATAGAGCGCCTATCTTTTTTATTATTTTTTTCTCTTTATCCGTACTCCTGTCATGCAAAAAGTAAGCAGTTGCCAGCATTCTGCAATGCATCTACACGCTTACCACTGGGCGAGGCCGAGCACGAAGCAGGCGAACTCGTCGTAGGTCAGCGAGTCGGGGGTCGACGTGGCGTACTTGCGCACCAGCTCATCCACCTCGCGGTCCGAGGGCTCCAGGCCGTAGTGCTCCAGGCCCAGGTAGAACTGCTTCACGGCATCCAGGGACACGGCGCCGGTGTGCTCGGAGTCGAGGCTGTCGAACAGCTCCTGGATGCGGTTGTCCGTCACGGGCAGGCCACCGATGTTGTTCTCAATCTCATCGTTGGTCAGGTGGCGGTTGTTGTTGTGGCCGGGAATGAGGCTGCGCTGCATGGTGCCGACTGAACGAGATTTTTTACTAGAGGAAAGCGAAGAGAGCTGGGACACGTTACGTTGGTAGCGACAGCAAAGAGCAAACAAAAAAAAAAAAAGAAGAAAGCATGATTAGTAATATGTTATCGCACTGCACTGAGCACAGGTACGGCTCCACGAGAGCCGAGATTTGAGTAATACGGTGGCACCGCTAAGACGTCAATGCCGCACCTTTACGACTATGTTGCCGATCCCTTGCTCGGCATCTTTCTTTAAGTTTTCTTTCTTTTTTTTTTTTTAATCACAAATATTTGAATGCTAATTCACATACAGAACTGCAGTCCTTCGCCGACCACTCCCTAACGAAAGACAATACAGCTAAGAAAAACCATCCAGTTTACCACTGGGCGAGGCCGAGCACGAAGCAGGCGAACTCGTCGTAGGTCAGCGAGTCGGGGGTCGACGTGGCGTACTTGCGCACCAGCTCATCCACCTCGCGGTCCGAGGGCTCCAGGCCGTAGTGCTCCAGGCCCAGGTAGAACTGCTTCACGGCATCCAGGGACACGGCGCCGGTGTGCTCGGAGTCGAGGCTGTCGAACAGCTCCTGGATGCGGTTGTCCGTCACGGGCAGGCCACCGATGTTGTTCTCGATCTCATCGTTGGTCAGGTGGCGGTTGTTGTTGTGGCCGGGAATGAGGCTGCGCTGCATGGTGCCGACTGAACGAGAAGTGGGTGGATGAAGAAGTAAGGAAGATAAAAACTAAAAAGAGAGTATGGGAGTATAGTATGGGAGGTGAGAACCAGCAAAATAATAATAATAATAATAATAATAATAATAATAATGGCAAGAAAAAGGGAAGAAAAGAACGACATTTGAAAGCAGGTGCTTCTTATCGCAAGACACTACAGTAATGCATTCAGGAAGTACAGAGGCCAACAAAAGTGATACCCTTCTCTATTTGTATTTTTTCTTTCTTTTTTTTTTTGAAGTTGTCGTGATTAACCTCTTCTTCATTTTCCATTTCTTTTGCTTTTTTTTTTCTTTTCTTTTCTCTGGCGCTCCCTCCTAATGAGAATGATGGAGATAGCGCCGTACGTGGCCCAAATCAAATTGCAGACGTACGCCCTTCTCACACACACACACACACTTTTCTCATTCCTCCAAAGCAAGTATGGTATGATGCAACGCCACAGGATATAGGGGAAGTACGAAGTTTCGGAAAGATCGCAGTTAGCTACGGTACTGACTCTCTGTTGAGAAAGCAGCACGAGAAACAGAATCCACGTATAGCGAGAGAGAAGTAAAGAAAAAAAAAGAAATTACAACGAAAGGAAAGAGAAGAGAAAACAAAAAAAAAAAAACGCCGAACGAAAAACACAATAAAAATGAGTAATAATAAGCGGTACCACCCATCGGGCATAGTATGTGTGTGTTTGCGTTTGTGTGTGTTTGTGTGCGTGTGTAGTAAACAAGAAGCTTTGTACATAGTGAAAAATGAGCTCGCAGAAAAGACAATTCCATACGCCCGCCTAGCCTTTTGTTCCGTCGATATAGATCCTTAACTTTTTATTTTACCTCCTCAACATCATTGGGAGCCATAACCCACAACTGCACTGTGGCTCAGCGCAAAGCATGGATGCGGATGAGGAGCCGACACTGCCTGCACATCGCGCACACACACACAGCTCTCAAAATGGGTATCTGGCGTTTAAAAAGTGAGGAGAGGAAACAGATCAAAGGCAGAGGCGGAAAGAAGGTACGAGTAAAAGAAAATAATTGAGGAGGGGGTAGTACTATTCACCCCCTCCTCTTTTCTTGTACTTCTTCTTTATCTCTTGTCTTTTTTTTTCTGTCCCAGATGAAACACTCGTGCATTGGAGCCCAAATAGTCACATCGCGGTGCTTTCTCCCGTGGTGAGAGCGAGAGAGAGAGAGTACAAGATCAACATCATATGATGCTGCTAAACACAAAAAAAAGTGAACAAAGAAAGTCAAAAAAGAAAAAAAAAAGAAATGAACGAGACGAACGAGACGAAAAAAAGGAAGGGGTGAGGGGAGAGATGATCCGGTATGTCATTCTATCGGCAGCACACTCTCCATCCACTCAACCTTTTTTCCCTTTCGAATGAGACACATCCGCCCTGGGAACATTAACAAAGCGTCCGCATCCCTCGCTCACCACTCCGTTCTGATGTATATCAAAAGGACCTCCTCTCTCAACTCTGTACACCACTGTACGTGGTGAAACAAACAAATCAAGGGGCAAACTAATCCGACCAAGCTGCCCTTCTGACTCACTGACCGCTGGTTCTCGCTTCTTTGGGGACGGCAACGAGGAATAGCTCTTCCTTTTCCTTTCCACTGTTCCTTTTCTTTCTCTCTCTCTCTCTCTCTCTCTCTCTCTTTCTCTTTTTTTTTCCTTTTTTTCTCGGGAAACATATTTTTTTTGGACGTATGCTATTCTTTTTCATCTCTTTCCCTACTTGTATTTTGTTCTTGTTAAGAAGAAGAAGAAGGGAGGCCGGATGTGCCAGGTGAAAGGCAAGAGCAGGAGAAGCGTACACCAGTAGGACACAGGCAATCGCTCGCTCTTCATTGCCTTGTTGCGGACCTACCAGCGGGAGATGGTAAGAATAAAGATAACGAATTCATCAAACGTTAGACCATCGGGAACGGTGTGGATGTTCTCGTGTAGGGCGAACTCGATCTCGCGCTCCGTGGGGTTAGTCCCCATGAAGTCTAGGCTCTTGTACCACTCGCGCAGCGCATCGAGGGAGACGTGGCCCTTCTTGTCCTCGTCCAGGGCATCGTAGAACCGTTGGATCTGTGCCACGGTCAGCGGCGTGTTGGAGATGTTGTTCTCCAGCAGCTCCTCGGCTGTCTTGGAGACGCCACCGTTGTTCTTGAGGGCAGGGACAGCGAGAGCCATGATGGATGTGTGTGTGTGTGTGTGTTGAAGGAGGATAAGAGCTATAAAAATAAAGATAAAAAATAAAAAAACGAGAGCAAACTGAAGGAAGCGGAGATTTAAGGGAGGAACACAAAATTTACAGAAAGCATCGAAGATCGAGGGGAGAGGAGCACTAAAGGGTAGCCAAAGGAACACAAACTAAAGCACCGAGGTCGGCCACTTCAATTGCGTTACGCGCATTCTCACACCTACCTAGGCTAGGTTTTTGTTTTTTATTTTTTTTTTGATTTTCTCTTATTTTTTTTTTTGTTTGCTTGTCTGTTTGTTTTCTTTTATTTTATTTTTTTATGTTTTCTTCTCTTAGTCCTGTCATCACTGCTACGGTATACGGGGCTTCGTCGCTTGCACCCATACTGAAGACGGAAGAAAAAGAACAAGGAAAAAAAAGAGAGAAACAAACAGAACACACAAATGAAGAATCCCATTATACAAAGATACAGTGCATACACGCTGCAGAGAAGAGCCTCGAAGAGAATAAACAAAAAAAATCATAATAATAATCGAGGAGGACAACAAATATAACAAAAGAAGCGGTCATCGTCATTCGTAGAGCGATTCCCAGCCTCACTTCTTCCTGTACTCACTGTCCAATCCATGTGGCTTACACCTCTCCACCACTCCATGAGTGTGCGTGCCCGTTGTGTACATATTAGCGACGCTCTACGCCACAAGAGAAATACTTGTTGTTGTTTTTTTAGAAAGAAAAAAAAGAGCAACTGAGGAACATAAGCAACCCTTGGACCTCCAATCCCACTGCACCGCTGATGTCCTCTTTTTTCCTCTATGTACGCACACAATCCAGTTTACCACTGGGCGAGGCCGAGCACGAAGCAGGCGAACTCGTCGTAGGTCAGCGAGTCGGGGGTCGACGTGGCGTACTTGCGCACCAGCTCATCCACCTCGCGGTCCGAGGGCTCCAGGCCGTAGTGCTCCAGGCCCAGGTAGAACTGCTTCACGGCATCCAGGGACACGGCGCCGGTGTGCTCGGAGTCGAGGCTGTCGAACAGCTCCTGGATGCGGTTGTCCGTCACGGGCAGGCCACCGATGTTGTTCTCGATCTCATCGTTGGTCAGGTGGCGGTTGTTGTTGTGGCCGGGAATGAGGCTGCGCTGCATGGTGCCGACTGAACGAGATTTTTTACTAGAGGAAAGCGAAGATAGGAAAGGAAAATGAGACTGAGATACGCAGTAAGATGGTTTAGATTGAATAGTTGAGTTCAGTGAGAGGAGGTTGTATGTGTTGTAGGAGATGATTAATATGAAAAAAAAAAGGTGAAGAAAGAAGTACGAAAGAGAGGGGAAACCTCAAGAAAAAAGAATAGTCGGCATGGGTCATCTACACCACAAAACGGGATCGGTAACGGTAACGGCGTACATATGTATCCGTTGTTGGTGTTGTTGGTATGTGGTTGTTAATTTATGATTATTATTTTTTTTTGATAGTATGAACTTCTTGCTTGCCATGATGCACGCCACCAGTCATATCCACTATTCTCGATCCATCTCTCTCGCTTGCTCTCTCTCTCTCTCTCTCTTGCTCTCTGTCTCTGAATTGTTGCTGGGTTACGCAGTTGTTGCAATTGGCTTCAGTTGCTGTTTTTTTTTGTGTGTGTGTGTGTATTTTTATTGTTTCGAATGAATGTTTGTTCAAATTCTTTTTACATACGTCCTTTTCTTTTGCTTTTTCTCTTTTTTTCCCCTTTCTTATCCTCTCCCATCTCCTACCTTGTCTATGTTGTCCCGTATTGTGAATTTCGTATCCTTCTCATCACGGGAGGTACAGAAGGACGGTAGTGTGAAGTGTGTGGATGTGCGTTGAGAGCTGTGGTCTGTTTCTCCTCTACGCATTCTTGTGTCGTGTAATGGAAGCCGCACGTCACCGGTCAGGAGAAGGCTGCGGCGATTATCATAAAGTAAAAAAAAAGTCCGCACACACGAAAGGAGGAGGAGGAGGGGGAAGGGGAAGAGACACTTCGGCATACAAAAAAAAAAAGTTAAGAAAAGGCCTGCACCGTGTGGAGCCTGTGAAGGTGGGAATGACAAGAAGCACTTACCGTGAAAAGGTCCAAAGGAGCTCAGAGATAGAAAAGGAAAAAGGAGCTCAGAGATGAGGGTGGAACACGAACGATGAACAATACGTAGGCCTGTTCCATCGCTCAGTCCCCTCGCCTTCATCGTGAGTAGCCCCTCTCCTGCTTGCTCTGTGTGTGGTTGTTGTGATATTTGGATTGTAATCTACATTCTCGGCTGTCACGGCACGTCTTCCAAGGCAATGATCCGCCGCATCGTTGCTTACGCACAATGAAGCAGAGCAAAGAGGGAGGGGAGTGGTGGTAAGTGGTGGTAGAGGAACACATCCAAAGAAGCGCGTGTGCGCGTGTGTAAGGGACGTCGGCAAGAAAAAAAAAAAAAAAATGATACCATCCACTGTGCTCTCGTTATGTACAAAACCGAAGGGTTTAGTTTTCGTTGCTGTTGATACTTTCATTCTACTTCTCGGTTGTCATTCATTATTTTTTATTTTTTTTTTTGCTTTGTATTCTTTTTTTTTCTCCACTATCTTCACAGTATAGTACAACGAACGGCCTACAACGATTGAGAGGGTTGGGGAAGTTCAAGCATCTCAACACCACGGAAGGACCGAGAGAGTTTGACTTTTTCCCCAGGGCACCCATGTTTATATAGATCCCTCTCGCCATTCGTGCCGCTCACACATCCTACCCTGTATTGGTATGTGTGTGTGTGTGTGCTAGCTCTCGCGCTCATTCCTCCTCATTGGATTCGAGGGCATTACCACTGCGCGATGCTCAGAATGAAGCAGGCAAACTCGTCGTACGTGAGCGCGCCAGGAGTGGTAGCGGCGAAGCGGCTGATGAACTGCTCGGCATCCTCCTTGGTGGGCTCCAGACCGAAGTGCTCCAGGGAGAGGTAGAAGTCCACCGCCTCCTCGAATCGAACCACGCCAGCGTTCTCAACGTCGAGCTGGTTGAAGACCTCCTCGATGCGGTTCTCCGTCACGGGCAGGTTGGAGTTGTAGTCCGCTACCTGGTTCTCCTCGGCGGGGAGCGCAACCTGGTTCTCCTGAGACATGAGTGAGTAGGTTAGTTGGGGTATACGAGATGGTGAGCCTACAGAAGCAACTTGACACCATATAATGACACCATATAAAGTACAAATGAAAAAGAATTATGCGGAGGAGAGAAAGAGAGAGAGATGCGGGAAAAGATAAACAAGAGTGAGGAGGTTCACCGGAAATTCTGCTAGTCTCACAACAGGAAGAAAAGGCAGTGAGGCAATCGTGGGCAGACCAAATACAGTTCCATTTTGTGGTTCATTCTTTTGTATCTGTGCGTCAAAGAGCAGGATAGGAGGATGGAGGGAGAGAGGTCGTTGAGAGAGGAGGAGTAACACAAACACCATGCCATCACTCCGCCTCCGGAGTGGCACTTGCTCGCGGTCTCTCCGTGTCTTCTTCCCACGCCTCCGCTTCCGCTGCACCGTCGCGGCTCCTCTTGGCCCCCGCAACCGCCTCCGCTTCCGCCGTCTCTGTTTTGTGATCTTCGGTCGCCTCCGGCGTCGCTGCTGCTGCTGCTGCTGCTGCTGCTTCCCGCTTTGCTTTACGTTGTACGGCAGCGGCGGCCCGCAGTTCGAGGAGTTTGGTGCGCTCCTCGAGCTGGCGCAACTCCTCCCGCACCTGCGCCTCGTCAATGACGACAGCGGTGAAGCTCTCCACCTCCTTCGCGCGCAGCCGGTCGTCCAGCACACGCATCTTGGCCTCGTCGACGCGGCTCTTGGCCACGGCAGCGGTCTTGTTGCGAAAGTGCCGCTTGAAGAGCTGCACCTTGGCCTCGTAGTGCTCTAGCACCAGCGCAGGAGTGAACCCGTCCGGAAGGATTTCGAGTACCTCGAAGGCATTCTTAGCGGCGATGATGCGCTGCGCCTCCCTCGTCACCTCGTCAGAGAGAACAAGGGCCATCAAACAGAGGAGCGTTTGCTGTTCTTGTAGCCTATATACCCGCAATACGCAGAAGAAGAGCAAAAGGAGAAGAAAAAAAAAGAAGAAATAGTAAGAAGAAAAAGATTGGTTGGATCCGCCAACACAGGCAGCACACGGGTAAATCACTGTGCTGACGACCCCGCTACCGGGCGGTACTGTTGTGTCTCGTTTTGTGGATAGACTGCGGTGTGGGTGAATCATTCAAAGATGATCAAAGGAAAGGGGAAGGGGAAGGGGGAAGGGGAAGGGGAAGGGGGCCAAGCGCTTCGCAACACAGAAAGATTTTCTGGGGCGTCGTTGAAGTACGACGATGACGACTGTGTGCCTCCCTAAAAGTAGAAGAGCCGCTGTGGCATCGGTTTTTGCACTCCCACCGCCAGCAGGCCACCCACGTTGAGTTGGAGCTTCTTGGTGTAGTTGCACCGGCCATCCCTGGGGTCCACGACCCACTGAAGGAGCGTACCATCCGAGGTACAGGCCAGCACAATGATCACTGATGAGAGCGGCGGCGAAGCCAGCACGCACACCGACAGCAGCACGTTGAAGAGCGTAAAGCAGTTGCGCCGTGTGAGACCCTCTAGGCACTGAAACTGGCGCCGCGGCTCGGCGATGGAGCAGATACTCAACACCTCGTCCTCCCCTGCGCTGGCGATCCATTGGCTGTCTTCGGTGAACTTCGCCGCCGTGGGGGTCCGGTTGTGGGCGCCCGTGATGAGCGTCACCGTAGCCAGCTGGAGGCGGGGGCACTCCTGCCGCACTTCCTGCGAGTCGTAGGCCAGCGGGCTGCCGGTGGAGGGGTCCCCGGAGCTGGTGATGCGGTAGGTCCGCACGACAAAGTTTCCGCTCTCGCTCTGCGGCGCACGATCCGTCTCGGCACCGGGCGTCGGCTCCGCGGCTGGGCGGTACACGACCAGCATCGGCTTGTTCGACGCAATGGCGACGAGGCCGCTGTGGTACGACACCTCTAGCACTCCCAGGCCGTGAGGTTCGTACCTGACGCAGCTGCGGAGCACGCCCGTCTCCAGGTCCCACAGACAGATCACGCCGTCGTCCCCGGCACTGTAGAGGAGCAGCGGCGGGCCCCGTGCGGCCGCCGGCACCTTCCGCGGGGCATTCTTGACGGTCAGCTGCAGGTGTTTGACGCAGTCGGTGTGGCCCACAAACTCGTACAGTAGATGCATGGAGGACTTCAACAGAGACGGAGAGGACTCTCGGCGCCGCGGTGCATCGCTGGGGAGGGAGCAGATGGGGTCCCACTCTCCTTCGTCTTCCGCGCCGCAGAAGGCGCAGTGGTAGACAGACACGTTGGCCGAGCCGCAGCCCATCGCCACGTACGCCCCGTCTGGACTGCAGGTGAAGCAATGAATCTGCTCCGAGTGGTGCGGTAGAGGCAGCTCCGCAACAACCAGCGAGCCGTCCTTAGAGGCACTGCCACCGCTCCCCCGCAAGACGTTGGGACGCAGTACAGAGATGCCGGCCTCTGTCGAGACGAGCACGTGGCGCTCTGTCGTTTGCACCCCACTGAACCGCACCTGACTGCTGCTGGGCTGCAGCAGTGCATACCCTTCTGTTATACTGTCCCCCACGCTGTCCACCGTTTCCAG
Source organism: Vickermania ingenoplastis (assembly GCA_010157825.1). Classification (NCBI taxonomy): domain Eukaryota; phylum Euglenozoa; class Kinetoplastea; order Trypanosomatida; family Trypanosomatidae; genus Vickermania; species Vickermania ingenoplastis. The sequence continues at coordinate 124,507 of VFSE01000222.1, read as the reverse complement.
AGCGTACCGTGAGACAGCGACGACAGCCGTGTCCGGCGCCACCATGTAGCTCGCGATATTAGCCGCCAGCATAGGGCTGATGCCCTGGGAGCGGGGGCCAGTCAACTCCCGTGAGAGCTCCACCTGCTCCTCTTCATCTTCTTCATTCTCATCATCGCGGGACGAATTGGGTGTCTCCTCCTTCCCTGCTAGCAGGCAGCCAAGCATGATCTTACACGCATCCATGGCCTTGAGGCGCTTGTGCCTCAGGGAGGATCGCATAAAGCGGAAGAGGGAGGGCGGCATGGGTGCTCAGTTAGTTCTGGCGACGCCCTGCGTCCTGTCCTGGTGTTGTATTCCTTTGCGGATCACTGGAGTGGGGCGTTCAATGACTGATGGGTATGACTGTATATCTGTATACCTCCGTCAGGAAAAGACAGCATGAGAAGGGGGTAGGTGGTGCCCTCCCCGGCTCCTGGATGGTTTATATATATATAACTTTTTTTTACTATGAAAGCTGATAGCTAAGCACAATGTTGCAAGGAGAACACAGGCGCAGAGGGCGACAGAAAGAGGAGTGCATGAAAAGAGGGAAGGGGTTGACCCTTGTGTGTGAGGGGGTAGAGATCGAGGTCTCACCTGCAACCCCTGTGCAGGGGCATGTCCAGGCTTCAGCATCTAAGGAAATTTTTCCTGTTTCGCCATTGTATATGTGTGTGTGTGTTGATGTGTTTTCCCGCGCGTGTCCGGGGCGTTCGACTTGGTTGGATTACTGCCAAAAGAAGAGCCGTTTGACAAGCGGCTTACGGCCTTTGTCGTCGTGTTGTGCATCTAGATCTTGTGGCACAGGAGGAGGTGCACCGCTGCTACTCGCCACGTCGCCCATCAGCTGCCGCTCGTGCAGCGCCACGTACGGCTTGTACCGCATCTTCTCCCTGTCTATGGTTGGCACATTAAACTGGCGGATGGCTCCCTCGTCCAGAACCTTCCACCCGTACACAGGACATGGTTCGCCGGTGAGGTACGGGTGTACGCTGGGGTTCGGCGGCTTGCCCCCTCTAAAATAAAGTTTATTACCGCTCTTGTGCCAGACCCCCTGAATCATCATGTTCAACACCCTGGGGACGTCCTTTGCCCCACGCTTTAGATTGCCACGCAGCGGGGAGAGAGGGTGGGTGCGGTGCAACCCAATACCGTATCCCGTGCCGTCCGCTCCTTCGTCCATCCACGCCGGCCAGGAGTCTCTCGGCAGGTGATTGGCCTTGTCAAAGCGCGTGCGGTCCTGATCGTACGGAGTGTCGTGGAACGGTTTCATAAACGGGTACGCTGTTGGCGCATTGTGGAACACTCCACGGTAGAACGCTGGGCTCTTCCGCAGCATTCCCTAGCGGAGTTTTTTTTTTTGTTTGTTTGTTTGTTTTTCTGTTTGTTTTGTTTTGTTTTTGCAGCGGAGCTGCTGTGTGATCCAGCAAGGTGGAGTGGATCCCTGCCACCTTTTGCCCCAGGCTCCGAGAAATTCCTTACGTTAAGTTTTAATATATGTATTTATTTTTCTGTTGTTCTTTTCGTATAGAAAATTAGTCGCAGAAAGGGAGTATGCGGTATGAGGCGACAGATAGAGATAGGAAGGGAGGGAGGGAGAGGAGCATACTTTCTGAGTGATAACCCTCTCCCACCAGAGAAAGGATCTGTATGAATGTATGTCTGCCGTAAAGCAATGTCCGTATGCGTTGTTCCTGTTACTGTTTTTTTTTTTTTGTAGTGCATGTTGTGCGTGTGAGTACCAATGAATATCTTCTCTAGTCTAAAAAGATGTTTGGTGGTGGTGGTGGGCGGCGCATTAGAAGGGGTAGAAGACATCCGACCCGATACGAGGTAGGATCGGGGGAGGCTCGATCTTCTTACCCAGCAGATTTTGCTTTTCGACAGTGTTGAACTGAACCTTGAACACGACATGCTGCTCTGCGGTGGCATCCGTAGTGAAATCCGTACTGTTGCGGAGGACAAAGGAGCCACGAAGAAAGTCTGCGAAGACCCCAACTATAACGGTCTGGGGGTTGTAGATCACTCCAGCCTTCGCCGTAGCGATGGTGTACTGCATTCCTACCGCGATGTTGTCGCAGCGCCGACGTACGGGGTCGTAGACTCCAGGGGTGTTGGTCGCCGTCAGGCCTTCAATTTTAACCCAGCTGGCGGTGTCATTCACCAGCGCGTCGTTCGTCCTGGCGACGTAATCGATTAGAACGCCCCTCGATTGACCCAATATATCGAGGATCGCCGACTCTGACCCTGTCTCACACATTTCCTGCAGTTCCTTCTCTGACACCACGAAGGAGCACCCGCTGCTAATGATGTTATAGTCTAGTCGCACAGTTTGAAAATTCAACTGGTGGCACATGCGGCCGCCGCTCGGGACGGAAAACCGTTTTTTCGCTCCGAGATGGCGCTAAGATCTCCATGTGACACCATCGTGCCGCCACGCACGCGATTGCCTACGGAATAGCCCGGTGTTCCGCTGATGATGTTCGACGGCAAGGTCGACCCCGGATTCAAGAACGACACTTCGAATATGATCGGAGTAAACCTCTTCACAGGGACATCCGCCAGCTGAATGTGGAAGGCGCCTTTGATGATATCAGTAGAGTTGTACTCAATCATTAGTCGCATCTGTATCACACCGTTTTGGCAAACATTTGCTACGACAATAGACTCCGTTTTGGGTGTGGAAGAAGTCGGATCTATGGTCTCCATCAGCTCCCCATATTTGTCGTAGAGGTGTACCACCAGTGGAGCAAAGAGTTTGTTGTCGTCTATAAACAAATGATAGAACGTGTTCAGAGGATAGCGTTCACAAAGCTGTGCCCCATTGAGCACGCACGACATTTTATCAATAGGCGTCATGAATGGTACAGGTTTCCCCATGATGCTGCAGGATCCGTGAGGATTCTGAGTGGGAATGGTCAGCGTGCCGTAGTTGCGGAACACCATTTTTCCATCCACCTCCGTGTATTTAAGGAGTCCGAGCAGCTGGCCCATTTGAAGAGGCTGTTTGACCGTCCATTGATTATCAATATCCGTGGGATTCGAAACTTGCGTTGGAACTTCAAAATACTTGAAGATATTCGAGGGATGATTCGTCCTCACGAGGCATAAGGCTCCACCTTGACCAGGAATTTTAACAACATTTTTTACGTTGATTCTCTCAATTTCAGTGGCAGAATTTTGTTCAACGCAGCTCTTGAATGGGGGATACCCTGACTGTTGTAGCAAGCATTCCCAGAAGAACTCCTTCGCATCGTCGCAATCAGGGTCGCAGCAGCAGTTAGGATCACATACCCCGTAAATGTGATCACAGACGCACATTCCAAGATATGGCGAATTAAGATTCCGCACCACGTCACTATCACTTGTCACAGTAGACCAGTTAATTGGAAAGTCTTCGGCAGGATACCCATAGGCAAGACTGCACAAGCATGTTACTGTCAGAACAATCCCAAGCTGCATCATTAAATTTCCCTTTGTCCACATTTTCGTTATCTACCAGCATTTAAAAAGAAAAAATAGCACAAAAAGGGCGACCCAAAATAGCTTAAAAAATAATGAAACCAAACAGGCACGTGAAAACAGAGCGCAGAAAACGTGTGATCGAATATCAATGAGAATCAACAGTATTTAGCTGTTTTTTGTTCCTTACTTGAATGATTTCTTCTGAAAATATTTACGACTCTTTACGAACAAGATCTGCGCATTGTGACGATTTTGGATGTTGTCGTCTTTTTTTTTGACCTTGACTCAGTCTTCTGTATTTCGACTACACTACGGTGTATTTTGATCGATACATGACCAGTTAGTCCGCAAGCCCGGCAATATAGGAGTACAGTTTTCCGTCCACAATCGTACGATGTCCGTCTTTCTCTTTTAAAGATACCAATTGGTCCATTGCTTTCATCATGTTTTTCTTATCAGATATAGGGAGTAAAACCACTTCGATATCCTCCCCTTCATCCAATTCTTGTTTGGGAGTCGAATTGATGTCCAAATCGCCGTTCACTGTAACCTTAACCAATTTGGCACAAGAATCCGCCAGCCCTGGTTCAGGGGCAATAGGCGGAGAAACGTGTTCGATGTCCTCCATGGAAACGTGGTAGCCTGTTTCTTCCAATAACTCTCTTATCGTAGTTTGTTCGGGGCTCTCGTTCGCATCGATAAGGCCTGCAGGAAACTCTACGACAAGTGAGTCCAAAGGTGGTCGGTACTGAACCACAAGGATCAAAAAGCGCTCGTGTCCTCTTTTGAGAGTGGCACATATTTCAACTGCGTCGAGCGGTAGAGGAGCTGGGCTTTTGTTGTACGCATCCCATGGAATTGTTCTTGTAGTACGCTGAACCATTTCCCATTTGTTCACAACACTGGAACCTTTCGCCTTATAATCAATCGTTGCCAATCTGGAAAACTTGAGCTTGCAATTTTCGTGCACGTTGACACGTTCGTACTCGTTTTTCATTTTGAACTTCTTTTTCTTTCCTGTACAGTTGATCAGAAGGGATAGTGAAGAGCGCGTGATGCCACAAGCAGAGGGGAAACCTTTTTTTAAGCACCAGAAAAAGCTCCAGGGCACAAAGAAAACACTTTATTGAATGAGGGAGAACAATAAAAATAAAAGGGGGGAAATCAAAGAGAAGGAAAAGATAGTTTTTTTTTGTTGTTTTTCTTCGAAAAAAGAAAAAGAAAATCAACAGCAAAAAATTGAAGAACTGGTTCCATTTTTATTTCTTATAGTGCTCAAAGGTTTCACGAGGACTTTTTAAAGGAAACCGTAAGAAAAAATAAACGCTCCCAATAGTGATTATTTTTAACTGTTTAGAAGTTAAATATTTAATTGCGAAATTTAGGACAAAAGGAAGGTCTACGCATATGTATTAATATTTAGCTAATATTTAGCTAAAGTAACAAGAAAAGGTACCTGGAAAGAAAGACGTACATTAGCAGAAGGGAGGCATATCAACAAAAAAGAATCGGCCTCAGATATAATTTTGTATATGTACTGTTCTTTTTTCATATTTATTAATATTATATACTTAGCATCTATACTTATGTCTTCCTCTTCAACAATAACTTTCAAACAAAATACTTCATAAATATTTAAAATTTTCTTAGAAGGCACATTAGATCACACCACCACACCAATAATACTTTCAAAGAAAATAATAATAAAGCAATAATAATAATAATGGTATAAAACTAATAATCATAGAATTAATAAAAATTATCATAATAGTAACAGTAGTATCTATAACAACAACAATAATAATAATAATAATATCAAATATTATTATTATTATATTTAATCTTATTTATTCTTATTTTTACTTTACTATTATTTTATTATTGTTTATTATTGTTTATTATTGTTTAATTTTTTCCCTTGCTAGACCTCTAATCACGTCAATCCTAACAATCAATGAAATAATTCTTGATTGGTAGGGTTTCTGCTTCTGCAACATCATCAAATCTATTCCATCTTTAACTCTTTCGCGAATCTCAAATGTATCTCTTTCTGCTCTGTTGCAGATTTTCTACTTCTGTTTGTATTGTACATTAATTACATAAATAGAATCGTGATATATTTGGTTATTTTTGTCAAGAAGTGGACGAATATAGTCTTCCCTTATTTGTCATCCGTTTTCTATGCTAAAAGAGCATAATTATTATCACTATTAATAGTAATATTAAAAATTTTCAAACGTTAATTTAAAAAAAAAAATGTTTTTTATTTCTATTATTCTAGCACTATTTTTTTTAAGAAAATATTTTACGCTTTAGAATTATTATAATTACTCAGTTGATATTAATATTATTATATACTGAGACAAAAAGAAAAAATCAAGCATAAACAAAACCAAAGCTGGCCAAACAGCAATAACAATTAAAAACAATAAGCGTCCACACCAGTAGAATAATTGATATTTTTTAATAGGAGAAATATCAAAGAATAATTTGAAGTGAAACCAAAATGCTATACAGAACAGCTAAACTCAAACCAAATAAATAACCGAATATCAAAGTACATATGCAATGTTGATGAAAGAAAAAAAGAAAGGAACCCAAGATTCAATTATTTTCAAAAGTTAAAGTAATAGATAGTATGGCTTATCTCAAAAAGAGAGAAGTCATTTAAGCAAGATCAAAATTGCGTCAAGGAACCCAGAATGTACATTACATCACAGCATTATCAACATCACCAGCAGAAGAGTATCACAAGTGAGGAGTTAAACAGCAAAAAAAAGAGGAGATCGATACGAGAGCAAAATAAATCCAACAATACTTTTACTCAATGATCCATATTAAAATAATGTAATCAGAAAGCAACAATTAAAAATATATATTATTATTAAATAAATCGTACCAAAAAAAAAAATAATAATAAACGAATAAAATAAAATAAATAATGTTAATAATATTAACATTATTAAGAATCCACGGTAATATCACCAATATTACATAAATTAACTTAAGAGTAGAGAAGTGAAAGAAAAAAAAACGCAGAAAGCCTATAGAGGAGAGAAACATTTTATACTTCTACTCTGATCGAATTACGACCGAATTACACCCGTGTGAAATGCTGACAATTTATATTTTCAGAAAAAAAAAATGTGCGTCAATACCTTCAAACAAAAAGAATTTCATTTCAAACAAGGGAGGAGACGAAAATACACATAAAAGGCTTTTTCTTTCGCCTCGCTAACGATTAGCATGGCCGTTGAAGACGTATCATTTTCACTTTTTTACCTTTCAGGAAAAGGAGCGCCACCCGACCTATTTTTGCCGTTTTTGCCCTTTGCAGGGGGCCCACCGTTTTGGTTTTTTGTTTGTTTGTTTGTTTGTGTGTTTTTTTTTTTTTGTTTGTTTGTTTGTTTGTTCCTTCTTCTGTTTCGCAGTCATTTTTCCTCCCCCCCGTTCTGTTTTCCCTTTTCGCGAAGTCGGCGATATTAATCTTTTTCCCTAAAAGGTGGGTTGGCGCCGGGGCCGCCGATATAGAGGGCGCGGATTATATGGAGGAGCGCCAGGTGCACGCAGCCCCCCGCTTTCCACCCATGGTTGGTGCCCCGCTCCCCCCGCGCACGGCCGGCGGGCTTTCCGCTCCCGCATGCCTATTTCGGAAGGAGGAGCAAAAGGCCCCGTCGTGTCAGACGAGCCTCGAAGGAAGGAAGGGACAAGGCGAATGCGATGAGGCAGCGCCTTCGCATGCGTATAATGCATCGCACTTGGGAAAGAGCCCCTTGCCTAGACTTACCTGTACCGTAGGAAAAGGGAGAAAGAAGGAGTAAAGAAAACATAACGCCACGTTGCCGAAGAGGAAGGCTACGCAGAGCACTTAGAACGCCGCCTTCGACGAGAAGATGAGGAAGTACGGCGCCACCATGGAGCGCCAAGGGGTCCTGTTCACACCCCTATTCTCGAGGCAACAGGCCGCATTCACGATGAGTCACGGAGATGGCCGTGCAATCGCGCAGGCCAGACCCGACCAACGGGACTGTGGCACAGCGCTGGACGATCTTATGACAAAGATCGCCAAACATTGCACGAGACCAACTACCGGCTCGTCAGAGGAGTGGACGGAAACCGTAGTTTCCACGCAGGAGAGGAGTTCCACTAACGCGGACACAGCCACCCATTCCCAAAGTACTCGAACATCTAACCCTTGAGGAGTCCATGAGGCAGTGCCAGCCACAACCGCAACACACCTATACACAACTTTATACATCTCTCCCATATCAATAACTTTTCCAAATCTATATAACATAAGGCCATCTTGTTGTGAACGCCCTGGAGGAAGAGAAAGAACCGAAAGAAAAGAAACACCATACGAAAACGTTACCAAACCTCGTGCCACAAGGAAACAAGGACACACATGAATAGCAACAACATCACCCGTCCCCCGACTCCAAGGCATCCCGACCAAACTCGTAGTTTTCACAGCTCTCACTTTCTACCTTTCCAGAATCCGACACCACATGAAAAGAAATCAAACGCAGGAAATCCCACCGGTAACAAAGCTGAAACAAAACCCAGAAAACGCAATGAAGAAAGTGCCGTGAAGAAACCAAGGAGCGAAGCAACGAACTCTCGGAAGTAACGAAGGCACAGGCGCAACTAATCGGGGCTGTTCATGCCTACTGGAAGGAGTCCTCCCTCTGACTGCGGCCTCATTAACTATATACCCCACCCAGCTGTTTGGATTATATCTCCAGCCAGGCTGACGTGTCTATCTTTCGTTTCTCTTCCTTTATCCTGCGCCATATACCCCACATACGCGACCATCACTGGCGCAGAGGGCCCTTGCCATAGGATGAATCGCAAACAGAAGGCCATAGTACCCTGAGGTACCATTCCTACTACACGCGTTGCTTACTTGCACGGTCGCCACCTCGGTCTGCGATCTCTCCCGCACAAAGACAGGGACAAAAAAAAAAAAAGAGCACTTCGACCCGCATTGGGTGTTTACAATGGCCTGGCCAAGCTTTCAGTAGAAAGAAGAAAAGGAAAGGAAAGAGAGGAGTTTTTTTTTTGTGAAAAGGGGATGCGACAGCGAAGGAAGAAGGCTATGTGTTACGATAGAAGAGAAAGAGATAAGAGTGGATGTTGTGTCATCACGAGTCGAGGACATTTCGCATGGTTTGGTAAACCTCAGGTGATGTTGAATTATAGTTTTCTCTATGTGGCATTCCTGCACTTCATTGCATTCAAGGTTAAGGGGCCAACCTTCTCCCTGAGCCAAGTATCCGTGGGAATCAAGTCCGGAAACGGCAAGAACCTCTATTCATTTTCTGTGGTCTAGATTCACCCGAAAAAGGGGCGATCGCATTCAGTTATCTTTATGGTTTGGCGTTCCCGGCTCTTTGTCTCATTATTTCCTTCGTTTTGAGGCGATTTCATCTCTTCTTCTTGGAGCACGGGAACTAAAATATTTAAAAAATCGTCAGGGAGTGGTGGACGGAAACCGGAGTTTCCACGCAGGAGAGGAGTTCCACTAACGCGGACACAGCCACCCATTCCCAAAGCACCCGAACATCTAACACTTGAGGAGCCCATGAGGCAGCACCAGCCACAACCGCAACACACCTATACACAACTTTTAAAAAATAGTTTTCTTTCTTTTTTTTGAACTCTGCAGCTGGAGGCTGAAGATCTTGAGGCTAGAGGCTATGGGTTATCACGTCAAGGGGAAACAAGGAGAAAAGGTGATAGAAAACCATCTTAGCAGCACAAGTAGACAACACAAGAAAACAAGAGAAACGCATCGTTCCTGAGACATTGTAATACTTCGTTTCCCTCAACCAAACTCAGGAATAGAATGGGATGGGGGCTCCGAAAATATCGTTCTGGTCGGAAGAGGGCAGGCATACGAGAGCGGCTTGGCGTGCCACCAGGTGATGGGAACGAGGGCCCCAGCGGCAACCATTACCCGTAAGGATAGACCACAACCCAGCTGCTTGATTATATCCCCGCCAGGCTGACGTGTCTATCTTTCGTTCTTCCTTTACTCTGCGCCATAAACCCACATATAAGACCATCACTGGCGCAGAGGGCCCTTGCCATAGGATGAATCGCAGAAGGCCATGGCCACGAAGCGTACCCTGAGGTACCATTCCTACCGCACACGCGTTGCTTACTTGCACGGTCGCCACCTCGGTCTGCGATCTCTCCCGCACAAAGACAGGGACAAAAAAAAAATAAAAAAAATTGCATTCTGGCGGTGGGGCTTGTGGAGGCGCGGCAGTTGTCTATATCCTTTTGGGGGTAACGAGATTCAACGAGGGTGAAGGCCTCCACACTTGCCTCCCGGGGTTCGTCTGCCCCGCGCACCCCGCCCTTTTCCTTTTCCCATTTTAAGAAAGAATTTGGGCGCCCTACCGGGCATGCGGCCTTCCTGGCGTGTCGCGGTGCTTCGGGGTGCCTGGCGGGCCCGCTTTTCGTTTCTTCGCGTCGCCGTAGCGTTTCGTTGCGGATCAGGCTTTTTTTTTTCTGAACTTATTAATCTCCCCCCTTGTTGAGCAAAGTGCGAAAAGAACGCGCGTGCCGATTTTTTGGGAAATGATTGAAGGACAAAATTAAAAAATAAAATAATAATAATAATAAATGAAAAATAAAAGTAATTAGAAGATCCGTGATGAAATGTTAATAATCTTCGTGGCTTAACGTAAAAATGCAACATATAAGTCTTTTTTTTTCTGCTGTGTTGTTTATGCAGGGCTACGGTTACGTTTTTTAATTTTAATAACTTTTTTCGTATATATTATCCTTTTACTCCTGCGACTACGTGGTAGTGGGAGCACCTGTTTAATTAATGTTCTTGCTCACAAAAAGTAATGATATTATTTAATTGTTGTTTTATCGCAGTCAACCTCTAGTCTGCCTTTTTTTTGTTTTCTTTTTCTCTAAGTGATATAATATAAGAATAAAAATAGAAATAAATAATAATTCTAATAATAATATTCTTAAATTTAGTATTTTTAGAATACCGTCAGTGATCGATATATCAATAGTTCTTTTCGAGGGCCAATTAGCTTTAGTACACCACAATTGAAAAAGAAAGAAAGATTTTTTTTGATTTTTTTCTTCTCTCTCCGTCAAATTTAAGAATTAGCGGCTACTTATATTCACAACACACGGTAACTATTAGTAGACATCCATAGCGGAAATGCCCAAGTTTTATACTAAATGGTGATAAATCAAGCCTAAACCTAAAGATAAATTCAATCATGTATCTTTAATTTCTTTTAGGGTGTTTTATTTTATTTTCTGATCAAAGCTCAGAAAATCTAAAATGTAACAAATAATAATAATAATAATAATAATAATAATAATAATACTTACCAGCCCAAAAATAATAAATAACCGAAAATAATAACAATAATAAGAACTAAATGTTTTATTAGCACTTTTAATTATTAACAAAAAATAGTTGCTAATGGTGACTTTGGACTTCTGATCTCCACCAAAGAAACTTTTGGGCTTCATTTATTATTATTATTATTATTATTATTATGATTATTATTATTGTTGTTATTATTCATAATGATATAGTTGTGTGGCACAAAAGCGCAATAAATAAAACGAAAATATATATATATTAAATAATAGCAAAATAATTTAAACTAATAATAGAAATCATAAGCACTACGAATCGTTTTTTTTCTTGCTACACTGGTTATTCCGCTTTTGCTCGATTATTTATCTATTCTTTCTGCTTTTACTTCTAGTGAGAAAAAGAAAAAGAGAGAGAGATATGCTCAATAGCATCATCCTTCATAAATAGGAATAAGGGATTATTATTATTTTTATTATTATTGTAAGTTAAGTTAATAAATTATTAGATGTTCGAGTTTATAATTACACTATTGGAAGTTCAATAAGACCGCTTTTCTTTTATCGTCTTATTTAACGTATTTTTCTATTTTACTTATGTCGGAGAATACGACCCTGACGGTGAAGTATATTTTATTATATTATTATTATTATTATTATCATTATCATTATCATTATTATATTATGTTTTATCGAAACACTTGCTCAGAACATCCCCAATTTTGGAAAAAAAATATTTAAATTAAATGATATAATCTTGACATATAATTATTAAAACTATTTAATTTCATATTTATTTAATAATTACTCTTATTTTTATCATTGCTATTATTATTGGGTGGTACATGCTGCTTCTGCTCCCTTTTTTCACAACCGTCCAACCTCAGAGTGTCAAGGACTGTTGTGCCAATGCTGCACTTTTTTTTTCTTCTTTTTATTTTCCCCCTCTTTATTATCATGCTTTATTTACTCTGTATTTATTACCTATCTAAAGTAATAGTAAAAAAATAACCCCATAGGGTTATACGGAAGATTTCTAGCAGCGATACTTATGTGTTGAAGAGGACGCAAAGAATCTGCTGGACACGTAGAAAGAAAAAGCTAGATGAAACCTGTTTTTCCTGTGAGACCTCATGTAATGGGGTGTAGATCTTTTTCTACTTCGGGGGTGCTTAAAAACTTGATCGACGAAAGGAAAAAGGAACAACTGAAGCCAGTCGATATGGTTCCCACATTTCCTAGCACTGTTTCCGAAGAGGGTGAAAAAGATGTGGAACCTTTAGCAGTAAATCTTGGTAATATCCCTGAAGATTCTCCATACCGAGTTACTTGGTACGATCATCGCAGCGTCAGCCCCGCCAAAGGATTTACGTACTGGGCATATCGAAGGTTAAGAGAATTGCCTGAAGAATGGCGGGAGTACTACCGTCGGATGCTATACCAAGAGATAAGCGCATGTCGTTATGTTAATCAAACATGGGATTGCTTTATGATGGTGGTCGATGGATACAGAAAAGGAAAATGGGTTTTAAGAAAATATGGAATCCCTATTGACGAGAGTTTAATTCCAAAACCCTATAACAACTTTTGGGAAGAGACTACACACGAAGAAAGAGTATGGGCTCATCGCAGGTCGCACCAAATGAAGGAACTTCAAGCTTTACAACGAGATGAAGATGATATTGTCTTCGGGGCTCATACGATGGACAGACGGGAAGTTTCGTACAGCTCCTTGAAAAATGTCCAGACTGGAATGCAAGGGGGCTCGCCCGTTCATGCGCATGATCTGCCCGCTCCTAAAGAGAGCGACCTTCGCATGTCACGTGCTGATGAAGACATGAGTAGTGTGCTGATGTCCAGCATTGAAGATGACAAACTATGGAACCCAGTTCTACGATCTCGGATTCATACGCAGAAGCAGCGAGAGGAGGCGGAGCTTTACGACTTTGAAGATGAAGATGAGGACGAAAAGTGACAAAAAAAAAAAAAAAATGGAGTTGGTTTGCTTGTTTGCTTTCTTAGCTGAAGGAAGGCATATTTTATTTTTACACAACGCTGTAAGTATCTTTGCTATTTGTATTAGTATTATTTGTCTGTTTTGTTGTGGACTGTTTGCATTATTTTTGTTCCTTCGTAGAACCTGATGGAAAGCCCTCACTCCTTTGTTTTTCTTTCTCCCTCCAATTTTTTCTGATATGGCTGTTTTTTTTTATTTTATTTTTTGAAAAGATACGAATAAGCTGTAGCCTCTTTTTTTGAGTGTATTTTTTTTTTCATTAATTTCCTTTCATTTGTGTGTGATTGAAAATAGAAAGAAAAGAAATAGTCTAGGATGGCAGACCTTCTCACACTGCAGCAAATCACAGAACTAAAAGAGGCTTTTTCAGTCTTCGACAAGGATTCTGACGGCAGGATTACGGTAGATGATTTAGGCCAGGTTTTCACTCACATCGGACAAAATATTTCTCATGAGAAGTTAGAAGCCATTTTAGCAGAAGCGGATCTCGATGCGAATGGGTGTATTGACTTTCCAGAGTTTCTGACTCTCGTTGCCACGAAGCAAAACGATCCTGAGGAAAAAGAACTGGAACTCCGTCGGGCCTTCAGGCTCTATGACCTGGGCAACACGGGGTACATCACCTACATCAATCTCCGCTTAGTTATGGGCCGTTTGGGATGCCCTTTGACCACCGAGCAAGCTTTTGAGATGATCAACGAAGTGGATAGTGATGGTGATGGAAAGATTAACTTCGAAGACTTCAAGCGCATCATGCAAGAAGGACTTTGCTCGTAAGAGCGAGAGCCTTGTACAGATTGTAGGAGCAGGTGAGCCACAGAGTAACACAGTTGCACTTTTCGTCTTGTGTGTGCTGCGGTCCCATGGTAGACCGGTAGGGAAGATCCGGGCAGGCCACAACACACAAATGACACCCCATGTAGCATAACTTTTGCTTACAATCGGCTGTAGGCTGAAGAGATGAGATAGAGATCCCCAAACAAACAAACAAACAAACAAACAAAAAAAAACAGCAAAGATAAGTATAGATATATATGAGTCGGTGAAGAAATATCGAGCCTCTGCTTTGGTCCACCACATCCTGACCTTCTACTACGCTCCTCTTGGTTTATTGTTCAACACTTTTCTTTGCTGTTATCTTTTTTTTTTTCTGTTAAATGTCTCTCTATTATATGTTGTGTAATAATGCATATTGGACAGTGTGGTACAACTCATGAGCATGGAGGATACATTGTGGTCCGTTTTGGATGCAGCCCGGGAGCAGAGTCCGATCACTACTGTCGTGGGGCGGTCTTCCGATAATAATCTTCCGTGCTATGCCTTGGAATATAATCTTCCGTGCACAGATATTGCACTAGACGAAATTGGAGAAAGTTGCCGCACAGCGTTCTACACCCACGACTATCATGTGTTGCTATGCACCCTTCGCGTGTGTTTGGTGCATGTCGGTGGCCAATCCTTCTACATTCCCCCTCTGGAATCCCCTGTGATCGATGCCTCCGTGGTGCCCCTCGAGACCAACAGTGGTACAGTATTGCTGTTGATAGCTGTGAAATGTGGTCTTCATGCTTTTCTATTAAGTTTCTCCGATCCACCGAGAGTAAGCCGCAAGTTGTTTCTCAAAACACACAAAAAACCAGTTAGGATTCATCCAATGCCGAAGCTCAGGTTTGCTGTCTGCTTCCAGTCGGGTGAAATAGGCACGTACCACGTGCGTCTCACCGAGGACGGCGACTTGGAATGCGATGAAACGCCAACGTCAGGAGAGGGGTGGACGTCGAAGGTGAAGGCCTCTTCTCCAACAAGAGTTACCTGGACAGTTTCCACGACCCCCATACTCGTTCCCTTTTAGTGCTCACCAACAAGGGAGTGGATCTGTGGATGGCCTCCCCCAGCGAGAATGGAACGCTGTGCATGGAGCAGCGCGACACCATCAAGTGCCCCGAGGAGGGCGCCTGTGTTGTACCGTCCCCGCACACCAGCTACCTCGGCTACATTGTGTTTCGCAGTGGGAAGATCGCCCCACTGTCCTTAGTGGCTGGCGCACCGCCTGGTGCTACAGCGACGCTCTTGCTGCAGCCCTTCAAGCAGATCCCCCCACATCTCACCCTCAAGGGCGTTACGTGCGCCGCTTCCGCTAAGGCTATCACTGCCCTGTACAGCAGCACCACACAGTCTCTAGGTATTCTCGTAGAGGGGTGTGCCAACTTGTCTACCTTCCAGCAGGAGGACGCCCTGACGCTGCTGAACCTGGACACCCCTGTCTGCGCCATCGCTCCAGGCCCTCAGGACGACCTTGTGGCCTACCATCCCAACGGCAAGATGTCTCGCATCTCCCGCATCTCCAACGGAGAGCAGCTGCGCCGCCTGCAGCAGCAGGAACAAAACCCGCATAGTACCCTCCCTGCGACGCCAGTGCTGAGCGTGACCATGGCAGCGGCGGTCTTGGAGGGCTGTGTGCCGGTCTGCCCACGGCCTTCGCCTCACGGGCGTGGGTGGAAGCGATGCGGCCCGTCATGGTCCCCGATCCCGCTGGCCCCCTTGTGTGGCATCTCTCTAGCGGCGCGCTCGGCTGCACGTACTTCTTTGGCGGTCTCGTGCGGCACCTCTTTAAACTATACAGCTCGCCTTTGCTGCAGACGGATGAGGAAGATGCGGCGCACGTGGCGGCCGCGACGGCGCTGCGGCAGGTGCTGCTCAACGCGTACCACACCGCCCACCAGCTGCTGGGAGAGGGCGGATGGAGCTCGTGCGTGGTGTACCTCCTCGACCCCATTGAGTGGAAAGGGACCGCCATCCACGGCGCCGCCACGGCGCAAATGGCACAGAACGCTCAGGCGGCGTACCTGCTGCTGCTCCTCCGCGCCGTCTTCCGGGCACTCGGCCACACATGCCTACGGCGCCTTGCGCAGACGGTCCTGCACAGCGAACCCCCACTCCCGCCCACCCCGCTGCTCGAGCGGACCGAGGTAGACTGGTTGCAGTTCCTCGCGGCGCCTTCCATGGCGGCGTGGGAGCGAATCCAGTGCCGCGAACTGTTGCGGTTCCTGCTCAGCAGAGCGAAGGGGCAGGATCCGGTGGCGGAGGCTGCGGCGGAGCAGGAGGAGGAGCAGACAGAGGGCCAAACACTTGTCGAGAGAATAAAAGAGGCAGCCTACTTCCAGCCCGTGCCCTACCAACTCGCCGTACACATTCACCTGCAGGTGCTGTACTGGGATTTCGAAGCGGCGCTGAAATTCACCACGGAGCACTTTACCGAGCTCTACGAGGGCGGGGAGTGGGACTGGATCGCCGCCGTGCTCGAGGAATACTGCCCGGACCAGCTCTTCCCAGCGGTGCGGCTCGCACTACACCAGTATTATCATGTCGAGTCCGACGATGAAGCACAACAGGCGATGCAAGCGCTGCTAGCGGCGCTGGACCGTGTGGACCCTTCCACTGCTGGAACAGTATTAGCGGCGCTGCAACACGCCCTGGGCAGTGTGCCCACCGCGCCGCACGACGCCGGAGCTGTGGCGCGGCTGCAGGGGCGCTACCACACCTTCCTTTCCTCCTTGGTGCAATGGATGGGCTGTCACGCTCTGCTGGACCCCCGCGTACCGATCTTTGAGCAGCTACTGGCCTCGTCGGAGGGTTTGGCGCCGTACGCCCGCCCCCCCAGCGGCCCGACGGAAGAAGATGGAGTGGTAACAGGGGCGTTTCTGCGCTGGTGCACGTACGCCACGGTGCAGGGCTCGCGGTACGCTGCGGCGGAGGGCATCGCAAGCCTCGCGTACCGGGAGGAGCGCCTGCCGCTGGCTGAGCGCCTACACCTGTGTGAGAGAGCGCTCCGCCTCCTCCCCCCGCCCTCCCTGGAACGGTCCCAGGCGATCCGGGAGGCCATAGAGCGACAGCGGTACTTTTTGCTCCTGCAGCAGCGGCTGCTGGGCCGGCTGGAGAAGCACTGGGAGGAGGTGAAGGGCATCGCCGCAGAGGATGCGGACCAGCTCCAGCACGTTCTGCTCAACGAGCCACAGCTGTATACCCTCGCTTCAAAGTACCGGGCGGTTGGCGGGGCCGTAGTGCAGCTCGACATTCTGAAGCTCCGTGAAGACGCCTCCAGCGTTGCGGTGGCCGATGCCCTGCGGCATGCCCTGGCGTATGTGTGCGGCGCCGGAAAGCAAAGCGCAACGGAGGCTGTGGCCCGCCTGCTGGGTGATGCACACCTTACGCAGGGTTTCCGTGCTCCCTTCCCCGTGGAGCCACTCATCGAGTTCCTCGTCTTTGACCAGTCCACGCGTGGGGAGCGGGTGTGTGTCCCCGCGGTGGCGCGGCATCTCCTCGATTGCAATATCCATGCCGTGACCCTTTTTCAGGGTCTGTTGGAGCTGGTGGGCGCCCAGCTGGGGCACGACGAGGCGAGAGAAGGCGAGGGAGGAGGAGGAGGAGGAGGCCCCGCGGGACGGTGCATCCACCGATCCGCTGCAGCGCGACAAGTGGCAGCTGCAGTTACAGCGAGAGGATTTGATGCGTGCGATGGAACTCGTCGTGCAGTCGGTCCCGGCAGAGTTTAGGCCCTATTGCGAGGCCCACATGAAGACGCTGATGGAGCAAATCGAAGAGGAGGCGAGGAGGGAGAGGGAGAGAGACGGGGAGCTGGAGGCATGAGGCATGACCAACACAATGAAGGAAAGCCGGAACGAGAGTGGGGTGGTACCATGCGTTGAGGTGTACCGTAGCCCCCCCCCCCCACCACACACACACCGTGTTGTGATCCTATTGCCTTGGCCATCCACCATACGCTTGGCTGGGCGGCATGATTACGCACGTGTGGTGACCTGGTAAAGACAACTCATCGCTCCATATTGGACGTGGAGACGCCCTCAAATTCTGCTCGTCTGTGTATCGTCCTTTGGCTGTTGTTGTTTTTTTTTTTCCTCCATGAGAAGGTCGGCGGGACCGCATCAATTGCACTTATCTAAATGATTTACAGCATACACACACAGAGAAAACAATAATCCACAGCCCCATGGTGCATCCGGCTTGCCTTTTCCTGTAATCATCAACAGCGAACGACTGAGCACCAGACTCTAGTACTTCTCCTTCTTCTGTTTCTGTTTTTCGCTCTCTGGACTCTTTCTCAACGCCCTGTAATCGGCGTTCCGTTCACTCCCTGGTCATCGGGTGAACCTACACCTCCTCGCAGAAGGCCCACCGCAAACACGCAAACTCGAAGAGCGAAGAGATAACGAAAAAGAAAAAAAATATAACAACAAAAACAACAACCACTCAACTCCCCGTGCTCCCAAGTGCTCTAGTTTTCGTCTGGATTACAGGGCAACTGGATTCGGCGGAGTTGGGACCCATTGACGTCCACCTCGCACACAGCACAGCACAGCACAGCACAGCACAGGGCAACCACTGCTCAGACGGTGCTCAGACGACTCAAAGCGCTTTCTTTTTCTCTTGTTCTCTCCTCTCCCTATTGCCCTTAGAAAATGGCGGCCACCATGCAGCACAAGCAGCAGATCATGCTGTCGCCCGGCGGGGAAGTCGTGCTGCTGGGCTCCGGGGCGGTGGCGCTGGAACTCGCCAGTGGCGTTCTCGAGGTTAGTGGTGTGGTGCTGGAGGCCGGCCAGACGTATACCTTCTACCTCGCCCCGCCGGCAGTGCCCTCCATGGTCTGCTATACCCTCGAGGGCGGCTCGCTCTCCCTTCGCAGTGAGAGTCCAGTGAGGGCCTTTCAAGGCGCTGCTGGGGCCGGCGAGCTCCATCAACTGGCCCGCCGCCCCACTACCGACCACTTTCGTGTGCTGGTGCTCGGCCGCCCCGGGGTGGGTAAGACCCACGCGGCGCACACCTTGTGCAACCTCCTGTATCGCGTCGCCAAGGAGAGCGGGGCGGCGCCACGGCGCACCTTCCTGGTGGATCTCAACACCGCCTCCAACGCGCTCTATGCGCCGGGTTGCGTTTCTTCCCGGGATGTATCGGGGAGCACCCTGTGGCTGGGGCAGACCGCCCCACCGTCTCACACGGGTCTCACGCTGAACTTCTTTGGCGGCACTGCAAAGCGGCCATCCAACATGGAGGAAGGACTCGCACTGCTCTACATGGCCAAACAGTGCGTGGACACAACGGCCTTGTGGGTCGAGGAGCTGCAGCCGCAGCAGCCGCGGCGGTACACGATGGTGCTGGATGCGCCGTCCCCGACGGGGGACCTCAAGGCCCTGACCTTCTACAAGCAGCTCGTGCAGGTCGTGCGCCCCACGCATGTGGTGCTGGTGACAGATGAGGTGAAGCCCGGCTCCTGGGAACTGGATGAAGAGGAGAGCGGGGAGAGCGACAGGGACGGCGAGGAGGAAGAGAAACCGAGCGACGAGGAGCAGGAGGAGGTGCGGCGGGCCGCCCAGCAGGCCGACGCGACCTCCTTCTCACCCCGATGGGCACAGTCTCTCATGGAGGACGTGCGGCGCTCCATGCCCGATTGCGCCTTTGTCCGGATGCGGCCCGTGCTGCAGACAGAGGGCTCGTACCGATCCCCCGCCGCTGTCGTCCCGCACCTCTTGCAGCAGTACTTCGCCGGTGCACCGTCCTTCCCGTTAGGGTGCAGCAAGGTGGTCCTCCCTCCATCCGCCCTACAATTCGTGGAGCTGCGCTACGACCCCGATGCCCAAGCGGTGATGGCACATCCTAGCGCACCGCCGCAGTGCTCCTGGCGCCATTTGCTGTGCAGCGTCTCGCACGCGGAGATGCTCGAGGAGGTCCCCCTAGCACCCACCGCCGGACTGCTGCTGATCGTCCACGTGGACGAGGAGATGGATGAGATGATTCTCATCATTCCCGCTAGCGCCACAGAGCCGCTCCGTCGTCGGTTCATCGTGCTCCCCTCCATGGTCGCCGCGGACACCAGCGAGGAGGAGAGCGGTGGGCAGCAGGGTCTGGACAGAGCAGCAGCGGCAGGCCTCCAGAGGGACCCCCAGTTGCATCTCTCCGAGGCGAACGCCACAAGGCTAGAGGAAGCTGCGGTGGCCTGAACCAGCACACCATGACACCCACACCAGAAAAACAACAAGAAAATGAGCAGAGTGGACCTCCATTGGCTAGCACAGCCAACAACTCTGCGAGACGAGCAGGTGGAATGCAGCGCACCCGCATCCAGACCAGATCTCCCTCTACATCTGTTCCTGCACGACTATACCTACTACACCCACCACTGCCGTCCTCCCAATCCTAAAGTCTCGTCACGAGGATAGAAGATCATCTTGCAATATTGATGCATCGCTGCTTCATTTCTCCTTCTCCTTCTTCTGTTCCTTTTACCTTTCCACACGTCAGCTGGATACACCAAGTTCCTTCTTTTCTACAGCCAACACACGCATACCGTCGCTTTCCACACAATCTCGGTGGCTTTCTAGTCTTTTTGGTTTTAGTTATTCCCGCTGCACTACGCTCCGCGCCGGTCCCCATGTTTCTCCTCTCCTCTCTGAAGGCCCGCATCTCGACGCTGGGGTGGCGCGACTACGCCCGGCTGGTGGAGATCGTCATATCGCTGGCGGTGGTGACGGCCATGGGGATCTTGTCCTACGAGGTCATCTCCCTCTACATCTGCGCCATCATGGTGGCGCTCTTCACGTTCTGCCACTGCTTCCGGCTGTGGCGTGCGTTTGATTCGGAGCGGGAGTACGCCCAGCAGCAGAGCTTTAAGAGAGCGGACCGCATCCTGGAGCGTCTGTGCCAGGGGCTGCCGGCGGTGCCGCCGGCGCCCGTGACGGCAGTGAATGAAGAGGACCACACGGACAGCGCCGCGTCTCCGCTGCTGCCGGCGGCGGCGCCGGGGGACTTCCGCCCCGGCCCGGAGGCGCCACCTATGACTGCTGCTGCTGCGGAGTCCCCGCAAGCCGCACCTGCGTCGATCTACGTGGGCCCAGCGCCATCCGCCGTGCCGCATGCCTTGGCGTCGACTCTCCCAGGAGTGGGGAAGAGCGAGCCGAGGCTGGTGAGGCGGAGAGCCACCCGGCGCCGCCGGTTGAAGATCCTGCCCCTGCTGCTCTTGCTGCCCCTGGTGTCCCCGGCACTGTGCCCAGTGCCCCTGCTGCCACTGTGCCTGCCCTGTTCGCCTCTGGGCAGAGCTGGGCCTTATCGGAGTGGGAGCCGCGCAGGAGTCGGGGTGACCCCGGTCTGTCCCTGCGGAGTCGGGTGGCTGCGTGTCGACGACGTCGATCCACTTCGAGGCAGACGCGGATGAGGAGACCGTGCCGCGCCCGTGATGGGGAGTGGCGTGCCCGCACGGCGGTTGTGAAGCGCCGCCCCCTGTTTTACGCTTTCTTTCTTTCTTTTTTTTTTGTGTTTGTGGAGATCGAGACGCGGGTTCCTCAGTCCCGCTGTCTTTCCCCACGACCTACGCTACCTTCTACTGCTGGGTACGCCCAAGCACTGCTTTGCTTCCCTTTTTTTTTTTTTCGTCATTCTCCCTCTTCGGAGAGAGAGAACCCCCTAAGACTGGGACCACCTTCACCCTGCCCTTGACTGCACACCATGGCGCTGCCTTGCGGTGTACCCGCGACCTCTGTGATCGGGCTGCCCCCACTCTCCACACCCACCCTTGCTTCACCCCTGCTTCAACTCTGTCTGCTCTTTCCCTCTCCCCTCCCTCTCTCTCTCTACATAAATATATATCAGTCTCGGTGGCTTTCTAGTCTTTTTGGTTTTAGTTATTCCCGCTGCACTACGCTCCGCGCCGGTCCCCATGTTTCTCCTCTCCTCTCTGAAGGCCCGCATCTCGACGCTGGGGTGGCGCGACTACGCCCGGCTGGTGGAGATCGTCATATCGCTGGCGGTGGTGACGGCCATGGGGATCTTGTCCTACGAGGTCATCTCCCTCTACATCTGCGCCGTCATGGTGGCGCTCTTCACGTTCTGCCACTGCTTCCGGCTGTGGCGTGCGTTTGATTCGGAGCGGGAGTACGCCCAGCAGCAGAGCTTTAAGAGAGCGGACCGCATCCTGGAGCGTCTGTGCCAGGGGCTGCCGGCGGTGCCGCCGGCGCCCGTGACGGCAGTGAATGAAGAGGACCACACGGACAGCGCCGCGTCTCCGCTGCTGCCGGCGGCGGCGCCGGGGGACTTCCGCCCCGGCCCGGAGGCGCCACCTATGACTGCTGCTGCTGCGGAGTCCCCGCAAGCCGCACCTGCGTCGATCTACGTGGGCCCAGCGCCATCCGCCGTGCCGCATGCCTTGGCGTCGACTCTCCCAGGGAGTGGGGAAGAGCGAGCCGAGGCTGGTGAGGCGGAGAGCCACCCGGCGCCGCCGGTTGAAGATCCTGCCCCTGCTGCTCTTGCTGCCCCTGGTGTCCCCGGCACTGTGCCCAGTGCCCCTGCTGCCACTGTGCCTGCCCTGTTCGCCTCTGGGCAGAGCTGGGCCTTATCGGAGTGGGAGCCGCGCGGGGAGTCGGGGGTGACCCCCGGTCTGTCCCTGCGGAGTCGGGGTGGCTGCGTGTCGACGACGTCGATCCACTTCGAGGCAGACGCGGATGAGGAGACCGTGCCGCGCCCGTGATGTGGGGAGTGGCGTGCCCGCACGGCGGTTGTGAAGCGCCGCCCCCTGTTTTACGCTTTCTTTCTTTTTTTTTGTGTTTGTGGAGATCGAGACGCGGGTTCCTCAGTCCCGCTGTCTTTCCCCACGACCTACGCTACCTTCTACTGCTGGGTACGCCCAAGCACTGCTTTGCTTCCCTCCTTTTTTTTTTTGCGTCATTCTCCCTCTTCGGAAGAGAGAGAACCCCCTAAGACTGGGACCACCTTCACCCTGCCCTTGACTGCACACCATGGCGCTGCCTTGCGGTGTACCCGCGACCTCTGTGATCGGGCTGCCCCCACTCTCCACACCCACCCTTGCTTCACCCCTGCTTCAACTCTGTCTGCTCTTTCCCTCTCCCCTCCCTCTCTCTCTCTCTACATAAATATATATCAGTCTTGGTGGCTTTCTAGTCTTTTTGGTTTTAGTTATTCCCGCTGCACTACGCTCCGCGCCGGTCCCCATGTTTCTCCTCTCCTCTCTGAAGGCCCGCATCTCGACGCTGGGGTGGCGCGACTACGCCCGGCTGGTGGAGATCGTCATATCGCTGGCGGTGGTGACGGCCATGGGGATCTTGTCCTACGAGGTCATCTCCCTCTACATCTGCGCCGTCATGGTGGCGCTCTTCACGTTCTGCCACTGCTTCCGGCTGTGGCGTGCGTTTGATTCGGAGCGGGAGTACGCCCAGCAGCAGAGCTTTAAGAGAGCGGACCGCATCCTGGAGCGTCTGTGCCAGGGCTGCCGGCGGTGCCGCCGGCGCCCGTGACGGCAGTGAATGAAGAGGACCACACGGACAGCGCCGCGTCTCCGCTGCTGCCGGCGGCGGCGCCGGGGGACTTCCGCCCCGGCCCGGAGGCGCCACCTGTGACTGCTGCTGCTGCGGAGTCCCCGCAAGCCGCACCTGCGTCGATCTACGTGGGCCCAGCGCCATCCGCCGTGCCGCATGCCTTGGCGTCGACTCTCCCAGGAGTGGGGAAGAGCGAGCCGAGGCTGGTGAGGCGGAGAGCCACCCGGCGCCGCCGGTTGAAGATCCTGCCCCTGCTGCTCTTGCTGCCCCTGGTGTCCCCGGCACTGTGCCCAGTGCCCCTGCTGCCACTGTGCCTGCCCTGTTCGCCTCTGGGCAGAGCTGGGCCTTATCGGAGTGGGAGCCGCGCGGGAGTCGGGGTGACCCCGGTCTGTCCCTGCGGAGTCGGGTGGCTGCGTGTCGACGACGTCGATCCACTTCGAGGCAGACGCGGATGAGGAGACCGTGCCGCGCCCGTGATGTGGGGAGTGGCGTGCCCGCACGGCGGTTGTGAAGCGCCGCCCCCTGTTTTACTCTTTCTTTCTTTCTTTTTTTTTGTGTTTGTGGAGATCGAGACGCGGGTTCCTCAGTCCCGCTGTCTTTCCCCACGACCTACGCTACCTTCTACTGCTGGGTACGCCCAAGCACTGCTTTGCTTCCCTCCTTTTTTTTTTTTGCGTCATTCTCCCTCTTCGGAAGAGAGAAAACCCCCTAAGACTGGGACCACCTTCACCCTGCCCTTGACTGCACACCAAGGCGCTGCCTTGCGGTGTACCCGCGACCTCTGTGATCGGGCTGCCTCCACTCTCCACACCCACCCTTGCTTCACCCCTGCTTCACCTCTGTCTGCTCTTTTCCCTCCCTCTCTCTCTCTACATAAATATATATCAGTCTTGGTGGCTTTCTAGTCTTTTTGGTTTTAGTTATTCCCGCTGCACTACGCTCCGCGCCGGTCCCCATGTTTCTCCTCTCCTCTCTGAAGGCCCGCATCTCGACGCTGGGGTGGCGCGACTACGCCCGGCTGGTGGAGATCGTCATATCGCTGGCGGTGGTGACGGCCATGGGGATCTTGTCCTACGAGGTCATCTCCCTCTACATCTGCGCCGTCATGGTGGCGCTCTTCACGTTCTGCCACTGCTTCCGGCTGTGGCGTGCGTTTGATTCGGAGCGGGAGTACGCCCAGCAGCAGAGCTTTAAGAGAGCGGACCGCATCCTGGAGCGTCTGTGCCAGGGGCTGCCGGCGGTGCCGCCGGCGCCCGTGACGGCAGTGAATGAAGAGGACCACACGGACAGCGCCGCGTCTCCGCTGCTGCCGGCGGCGGCGCCGGGGGACTTCCGCCCCGGCCCGGAGGCGCCACCTGTGACTGCTGCTGCTGCGGAGTCCCCGCAAGCCGCACCTGCGTCGATCTACGTGGGCCCAGCGCCATCCGCCGTGCCGCATGCCTTGGCGTCGACTCTCCCAGGGAGTGGGGAAGAGCGAGCCGAGGCTGGTGAGGCGGAGAGCCACCCGGCGCCGCCGGTTGAAGATCCTGCCCCTGCTGCTCTTGCTGCCCCTGGTGTCCCCGGCACTGTGCCCAGTGCCCCTGCTGCCACTGTGCCTGCCCTGTTCGCCTCTGGGCAGAGCTGGGCCTTATCGGAGTGGGAGCCGCGCGGGGAGTCGGGGGTGACCCCCGGTCTGTCCCTGCGGAGTCGAGGTGGCTGCGTGTCGACGACGTCGATCCACTTCGAGGCAGACGCGGATGAGGAGACCGTGCCGCGCCCGTGATGTGGGGAGTGGCGTGCCCGCACGGCGGTTGTGAAGCGCCGCCCCCTGTTTTACGCTTTCTTTCTTTCTTTTTTTTGTGTTTGTGGAGATCGAGACGCGGGTTCCTCAGTCCCGCTGTCTTTCCCCACGACCTACGCTACCTTCTACTGCTGGGTACGCCCAAGCACTGCTTTGCTTCCCTCCTTTTTTTTTGCGTCGTTCTCCCTCTTCGGAAGAGAGAAAACCCCCTAAGACTGGGACCACCTTCACCCTGCCCTTGACTGCACACCAAGGCGCTGCCTTGCGGTGTACCCGCGACCTCTGTGATCGGGCTGCCCCCACTCTCCACACCCACCCTTGCTTCACCCCTGCTTCACCTCTGTCTGCTCTTTCCCTCTCCCCTCCCTCTCTCTCTCTCTACATAAATATATATCAGTCTTGGTGGCTTTCTAGTCTTTTTGGTTTTAGTTATTCCCGCTGCACTACGCTCCGCGCCGGTCCCCATGTTTCTCCTCTCCTCTCTGAAGGCCCGCATCTCGACGCTGGGGTGGCGCGACTACGCCCGGCTGGTGGAGATCGTCATATCGCTGGCGGTGGTGACGGCCATGGGGATCTTGTCCTACGAGGTCATCTCCTCTACATCTGCGCCGTCATGGTGGCGCTCTTCACGTTCTGCCACTGCTTCCGGCTGTGGCGTGCGTTTGATTCGGAGCGGGAGTACGCCCAGCAGCAGAGCTTTAAGAGAGCGGACCGCATCCTGGAGCGTCTGTGCCAGGGGCTGCCGGCGGTGCCGCCGGCGCCCGTGACGGCAGTGAATGAAGAGGACCACACGGACAGCGCCGCGTCTCCGCTGCTGCCGGCGGCGGCGCCGGGGGACTTCCGCCCCGGCCCGGAGGCGCCACCTATGACTGCTGCTGCTGCGGAGTCCCCGCAAGCCGCACCTGCGTCGATCTACGTGGGCCCAGCGCCATCCGCCGTGCCGCATGCCTTGGCGTCGACTCTCCCAGGGAGTGGGGAAGAGCGAGCCGAGGCTGGTGAGGCGGAGAGCCACCCGGCGCCGCCGGTTGAAGATCCTGCCCTGCTGCTCTTGCTGCCCCTGGTGTCCCCGGCACTGTGCCCAGTGCCCCTGCTGCCACTGTGCCTGCCCTGTTCGCCTCTGGGCAGAGCTGGGCCTTATCGGAGTGGGAGCCGCGCGGGAGTCGGGGGTGACCCCCGGTCTGTCCCTGCGGAGTCGGGGTGGCTGCGTGTCGACGACGTCGATCCACTTCGAGGCAGACGCGGATGAGGAGACCGTGCCGCGCCCGTGATGTGGGGAGTGGCGTGCCCGCACGGCGGTTGTGAA
Source organism: Vickermania ingenoplastis (assembly GCA_010157825.1). Classification (NCBI taxonomy): domain Eukaryota; phylum Euglenozoa; class Kinetoplastea; order Trypanosomatida; family Trypanosomatidae; genus Vickermania; species Vickermania ingenoplastis. Next base: position 98,222 of record VFSE01000222.1, on the reverse strand, counting down.
GCGCCGCCCCCTGTTTTACGCTTTCTTTCTTTTTTTTTTGTGTTTGTGGAGATCGAGACGCGGGTTCCTCAGTCCCGCTGTCTTTCCCCACGACCTACGCTACCTTCTACTGCTGGGTACGCCCAAGCACTGCTTTTTTTTTACTTTTTTTTTTGGTTGATATTTGTTTGTTGTTTTTTCGATTATTATTATTATTCTATCTGACAAGATATACTATTGTGTAGTTAACGTGTGATACCGTTTTGAGGGGGTAGTAATGCCGAGATTCGGTGATCCTGGCTGTAGTGGTGAAACATTTGCTGGGGAGTTTGTGCTGCTTACCTTCTTTGTTCCTTTGTTTTTTGTGTGCATTTTTGTGTTGGTGGGTGTTGTTTCGTGTGTGGCTTAGGAAATAGTACAGGTTGAGGCCATATTGCTGCTGGAGTCCAGGGCATCCTTTGAGGGTCTTTGGAAGGTTTTCTGCCGGCGCTCTTTCTTGTTGGAAATTTAGGAGTAGTGTGGCTCTCCTATCGTGTAGCTCCCTGTTAGTCCGTGCAACTGTTGCCTATCGGTTTCTCTTAAGTCACTGCAGTATTTTGTTTGCATCGGTCAGAGAGTTCTCTGTGTGTGGCGTGTGGATAGGTACCCCCTTTGCGTGACGCTACTGTGCCCCACAAGGATAAAGAGGAGGCTCGGCGCGTTTGCAGAGTATAGAGAGAATAATAATAAAAATAATAATCGTCCATCATGCAGCGTGCTTCCTCTGTGCTCCTCTCCAAGTCCAAGAAGGTGGACTGGAAGACGCGGGCGAAGCGCCTCCTGCAGCGCACCGTGCGGCGGTACGTGGACGACCCTCGCGACAACCCCCTCACAGAGGTTCCCATGTCAGCAGAGACGTACTCAAGGACCCAGCAGCAGCAGGAGGGCAGCGTGAGGGTCGGAATCCGCCCAGGTCAGACGGTAGAGGAGTACATGGTGGAGCGTGACCGGAAGTGGATGCACCAGCAGCAGCAAGCCTTCTCGCCCTACACGACGCTGCACGGCAATGAGACACACACGCTAAAGAACGGCCTTCCTTTTGTGGGCGTGGGCGGCAGAGAGCAGTACATGAACGTGGAGGACGCTGACAAGCAGATCAAGCTCCCTGAGGCGAAGGACTATGAGCTCGACGAGGAGACGGAGCTCCTGCGGCGGCAGTTGCAGGTGGAGAACGAGGCCGAGTTCCGAAAGTTCGTCTCTGAAACGAAGCGCGACAGCATCATCAAGGACGAGGTTCAGAAGCGCCGCAAACCGCACCCCAGCGACCCCCAATACGACCCCTTCAAGAACACGCCCGGGTACCGCCCGCAAGACAGCGCTGCCTTGGCCCAGTGGCTGAAGCGCCAGCGCGCCTCCGGCAAAACTGCGAACGCCATGTCGTTACAAACAAAGGAGGGCCAGGAGCGGTTCTATAACGAGGAGAAGATGGCCACACAATACTTTGGCAACCCTTTTGCCAATCGTATCGAGGAGCCCCGCGGCATGTCCAGGATGCGCATCACCGCCTACAGCCCTGACAGCGTGTTCATTAATGACAAGGAGGTGATTGGCTCCTGCATCGTCACCGACAAGGCCTACTATCACTGGAATGTGAGTAGCTTCGAGGAGGTGAACGAGCGTACCCTGGCGCTCCTTCTTCACCTCTACCCCGTTCCAGATGTGGTGTTTCTGGGGACGGGGAGGAATTTGTACTTCATTGACGAGGAGCTTCGCATCGCGTTCCAGAAGCGGGGGACGGTGATCCACTGCCTGACCACCCCGCAGGCCTGCGGGCACTTTGGCATGCAGCTGTCTGTCTCGCGCCGCTCTGCACTGGCGCTCATCAACCCTGTCCCGACCAACAGCTACGGCGTGGAGTGCTTCGGTGACTTCATTGAGAACGATATGTTCTCTCTATCGGATTCGCAGATGGGCATTCCGCCGACCCGCCAATTCAATCCATCCCTGTTCAAGCAGAACAAGATCGCTGAGAAGTACCGCCATCTGCAGGGAACCGGCATTGGGCCTCGCTACCACCAGCTCAGCGACGGCCGGCTCGTTCGCCCTGGCACGAGCGGCACCAAGCTTCGCCCAATGCTGGAGCCCGGGGAGGAGGTGAACTGGGAGCAACTGCCGTCCTACTACCACTGGTTCCCCAAGGAATTTCTGCACGACTACATTGAAAACACAACCATGCGGGAAATTAAGGGGCGCCCCACCGGCGAGGCGGTAGAGAAGCGCCTGGCGAAGCAGCTCAAGCCCGACAGCACCTATCTGAAGGAGGAGGGCCCGCAGGTCGATGTCGCCCCGTGGGACTCGGCGTCCATTCCCATCACCAAATTCCCGCACGAGCGCAACGACGAGGAGATCATCGTGGAGGATCCCAAGACGGGCCGCATTATCGGCATGGAGCGGGAAACCTACCAGCGCTGGCTGAAGATGATGAAGGAGCGCAAGGCCGGGCTCCCCGAAACCGATCCAGTGGAGTACGACCAGGAGCGCTACGTCATGAATAAGGAGGGTATCGTATTTGACCTCTCCAAGATGAAGTATCGCCCCATCTACGAGGGCAGGTGGAACCCGCGCCGGCCGAACAGCACGGGCCGTACAAATCCCATCATGGTCTAAGCGTTCGAAGCGGGCAGGTTAGATCAGAGGAGAGGGACAGCAGGCGCCAGGAGCAGTGTGCTGGTCCCATCGAGTAGCGCATAAAACAAACCGTTCTTGACAAACATCAACATCAACTCTTACACATCGCTCCGTGATCCCTGACACACACACACACAGGTACAACGGAAACAAACAAACAAACAAAGGAAAGAGGAAGTGGTTGTGTTCTCACACGAGAGCAGTCCAGAGTAGAATATCAAGTCTCCATCAGCCATGGCGTTCCCGGTGGGTGGGTGGGGGGTGATTTGCCTGGTACACGACACACGCGGAGCTACGGAGGTGCATTGCTTCTCGCTACTGCAATAAATATCAACTGAATCCCACTCTCTCTCTCTCTATTTCTCTTTCAATTTCTTTCTTTCTAACATACCCCTTTCAGATGATTTACTACAGAGGAAAACATTAGGGCTTTTGGGGGCGAGCGAGGCTGGTTGTCTTCTCGCCCCGATACGTATGCAGCCGGAACAGCGCGAGCCGCCGCCACCGGAGGTTGGCGGTGCGGTTGTGCTACACTTCTCCTCCTGGATGGGCCCGCTCTTTGTACTGGACGAGCCTGCCAAGCCAGCCCTTTCCACAGCGCTTCACCAGCACTTCCCTCAAATGTACAAGAAGGCCTATGGATGGCGGTTCAGTGTCGAAGAGATGTCGTTTCTCGGCTCCCTTAAGCCGAAGACGGCGGCAAGAGAGGAAGAAGGGCCGCTGGCCCATTGTCATTGTCCAGCCGTCACCATACTGTTTCAGAACGCAGAGGTACAACAGCGATACGAGCTCCTCGCCTCGCGCCACCGTGAGGCCTGCACTCTGTACCACCTGCTAACGACTCGGCACAACTACGCTCTGCGCCACGGCAGCCAATTCGGGGCCCTGTTCATTGGGTATCGCAAGGCGGAGCCGCTGACCACCTCCTCGGCGCCACGTCTCGGGCACGGTGAGGTGTTGTTCTTCGTCCCCTCCTCCTCACCAGGTGCCGACCGCAGTTGCTGCCTCACGCGACTAGAGGCCATACGAGCACAGCGGGTTGCACGCAGTGTGGGCAAGAAAGCAGTACTTGTCCATCTACTAACCTCCCCTTCGCCCCAGGCCACGGACATCATGGATAGGGCTGCTGACGATACGGTCATCCGTGAAGTGCGCTGCGAGCTACTTCCCGTGGAAGTCTTCTCGTCGGGAACGGAGGAGAATAAGGACAAGGAGGAGAGACAGAGGGCTGGAAAAAAACGATATCGAGTAGCCTCCTAGGACAACCCTTCCCCCCCCCATCCCCTATCTATGGTTGCAAGAAACAAACCGAGAAAAGCACACACAGTTAAACCATATCCCGCCGGCTCCAGCAGCTTGCGTGTTGTCGGAGAGCGTCGAGCTGACCGGTGTATATCACTCATGATGGGCGCAATGACTATTAATTTCATGTTGTTTGTGTTGATCCTTTTTTTCCTTTACACCTTCACTCTCTTCTTCTTTTCCGTGTTTTATTTATTTTTTCTTACTGTTGATTGATTTTCTTCTCCGAACATTTGCGTCCAGTGTGCGTCATTTCACCATGGCCTGCCCCCGTGTTTCGTACCGCCGTCGCATGCACTACGCGACCCGCGGCAACCGCATGAAGCTCGTCCGCACCCCGGGCAACAAGCTCGTGATGCAGAAGCGCGTCAAGCGCTCCCAGGGCATTCACACCCCGTGGGTCCTCGGCCACAAGCGCCTGGCTGGCACCAAGGCCCTGCGCCACATCGATGCCCACCTCGGCAAGCGCCACGAGAAGACCGTCTCCCGCGCGTACGGTGGTGTGCTCAGCCACGAGCAGGTCCGCGACCGCGTGGTGCGCGCCTTCCTCGTTGAGGAGCAGCGCATCGTGAAGAAGGCCCTCGCCGCCCACGCCAAGGTGAACAAGAGCAAGCGCCGCAGCCTTAACAAGCGCAAGGCCAAGGCCGAGAAGAAGAACGCCATCGTGAAGAAGATCTCCGCCAGCAAGGCCGGCGCCAAGAAGCCTACCGGTAACAAGAAGGGAAGCAGCAGCAACAACAACAAGCGCGTCCCCGTCGGTGCGAAGCTCGTGAAGAAGTAAACAAGGAGGTGGTGCATGACGCTACGGTGTTTTAGTTTTCATTTTTTCCTGTGATTGAAAAAAAAAAAGAAGAAGCAGCTGATATCCTTATCAGATCAAGTGAATGGTCTTAGTAGTATCAAACTATTTACGATGAACTCTGTGCCGCTCTTGCCCCTCTATCTTTTCTTTGTTGTGATCTTTCATCGCACACACTATCTCTCTCTCTCTCTCTCTATATATATATATATATATATATATATGCGTTCTTCTGTGTAGCATCGATCTAATGGGCTTCTTTGACGCCGATCTGAGCTACCCCACGGTGCGTGCGGAGCGCATGAAGCACAAGCGCCGTCGCCTCGTCCAGGGCCCCAACGCCTACTTCATGGACGTGAAGTGCCCCAACTGCGGTGCCCTCAGCGTGCTCTACAGCCACGCCACCTCCAGTGTGCACTGCCGTGGCTGCGCCACCGTTCTCTGCCGCCCCACCGGCGGCAAGGCGATGCTGAGCAAGGGCTGCCAGTTCCGCCGCAAGGCCGATCACTAAGCCGGTACCAGTATAGCAAACACACACACACACACTTACTCATCTATTACACATCTATTACTCATGTATCCTATGCGGTATCCCAGATTCGCGTGATGTGGGTGAGTGAGTCAGTGTGTGTCGTGCTTGTGCAGAGTGATACGCCTTGTCTTTACCTAGATGATCCACCAAAAGACCGATACGGAAGGAAGACAATAATTCTTTTTCGTTCTGTTTTTAAACATATTTACCAAAACAAAAAAAAAAGAGAAGCTGGCCTTCATGCTGTCGCACGCACCGTGGGATTGCTCGTCTCATGGATCTCCAGCTCGAGGCGAGGATGTAGGGTAGACTGGATGGAACTGCCTACGCCAACGCTTCCACTGCCTCGGCAGTAGCTTTATGGAATCCTTTCGTGCTTCTCGCCAATGTACATTATTTCTCTCTTTCTTTCCTCTTGTCTGTCGCTGTCGCTCCTTTTTTTTTGTGTGTGTGTATGTGTATGTGTCTGTTCCTGCTGTCCAGCTTGTAGAAATCTTCTTACGGCGATGTCCAAGATCCCCCCGGCGCAGCTGATGGAGGCCATCCAGGCCGTCCTCACCTCCGACAAGCCCCGCAAGTTCAAGGAGAGCATTGACCTTCAGGTCAACCTCAAGAACTACGATCCCCAGAAGGACAAGCGTTTCTCTGGTAGCGTTCGCCTCCTCACGTGTGCCGCCCCCGCATGACCGTCTGCCTGCTGTGCGACCTCGTGCACGAGGATGTGGCCAAGAAGGTCGGCGTGCCCACCATGAACCAGGAGGAGCTCAAGAAGCTCAACAAGAACAAGAAGCTGGTGAAGAAGATGTGCAACCAGTACGATGCCTTCCTGTGCTCCGAGTCCATCATCAAGACCGTCCCCCGTCTTGTCGGCCCCCACATGCATCGTATGGGTAAGTTCCCCACCGTGTGCGGCATGAACGAGCCCCTCCAGGAGAAGATCCAGGAGCTCCAGTCCACCGTCAAGTTCCAGCTCAAGAAGGTCCTCTGCCTCGGTACCTGCGTCGGCCACCTTGAGCTCACCGAGGACCAGGTCCGGCAGAACATCACCATGGCCCTCAACTTCTTTGTGTCCCTCCTGAAGAAGAACTGGCAGAACCTCAAGTCCGCCTACATCAAGTCCACCATGGGCAAGCCCCAGCGCATCTACTAAGGACTAGTTGGATGTTAGTGATTTTTTAAAATCAATCGTGCGACTCCCACGGCAACGTGGTGTCCAGCGCAGGGTAGCCCGCCACGTTCTCTCCCTCTTGGGGCGGGTGGGCGATCTCCTTTTGTTGGGGTTGTCGGTTGCTGTTGTCCAGGGAGCCCCGCGCGGTTGGTCCCCAACGTCTTCGTTGGTCAGATGTCGTACTTTAGGTGCGGTGCTTCCCCCCTCTGCCTGATTTTCTGCAAGCGCAATGATGATTTCTTTTTTTTTTTTCATTTTTTTTAAAAGTGTTACTCATCAAATACAAAATAAATAAATAAATAAATGAGAGTGACCTCGTTCCTCGCCTCTACCTGGGGTAATGTCTTTGTAGTGAGCATAGTTGTAGTGAGGGTACTTCTCTTCTCTCTCTCTCTATATATATATATATGCTTCCTTTCTCTCTCGCTCTTTCCACGCTCCCAGCATCTCGACTCCACCCTCCGTCGCCCCCAACAACAGAATGACCGGTGTCACCGCTGATATCCTCGCCAAGCGCGCTGAGCTCGTCCGCACGGGCGGCAAGGGCAGCGTCCGCCGCACCACCAAGGCACACCACAAGAGCTCCGCCGGCGACGACAAGAAAATCCAGGGCGTGCTGCGCCGTCTGGGCGTCGCTCCCTTCAGCGACGTCGATGAGGCGATCTTCTACCGCCAGGACGGCACCGTAATGCAGTTCGAGAAGCCCAAGGTCCAGGCCGCCGTCCAGAGCCAGTGTTTCGTCGTCTCCGGCGAGTACACCGTCAAGCAGGAGTCCGAGCTGGCCCACAAGGCGTAAGAGGATAGGAACCTACGTACCCTTCCGTGAGGCGCCAGAGTAGTCGCTGATGGCTTGTGTGGGGGCCTCTCCCTCACCCCCTCAGAGAATGTAAGGGAGGGAAACAAACAAAAAAAAAAGAGGAAAGAAAAATAATTGAAGGCAGGATGATGAAGCCGTCTTCCTTTTTCTTTTTCTTTTTCTTTTTTTTGTTGTTGTGCCTTGTTTTTGTGTTCTTCCCCTTTTACTTCTTGACGCCTTCGCTTGGAGCAGATGTTATTCTCGTTATTTGTATGTTGTTTCCAGTACTAAAAAATAATAATAATTATTATTATATGAACAGAGCAGAGAAATCAGATCGAAGTGCTTTGTGTGGGCTCCAATGGTTCTTAATTTCTAAGTACTACTTTCTCTCTCTCTCTTTCTCTCGCAGCTACTAACGAGGGATCCATTTTTCTCAACGCTCGAAGAAATCTCTCACATACACACGCACGTATAAAATTTCCTTTACTTCTCTCTCTGGTAGGGCATCCATACACGTCTATACTGATACTGCATATAGAAGAACACGTGGTGTAGCTTTTGAGCGAACAGGAAGGAAAAAAAAGGGGGAATAGGAAGACTAGCTTCGCCAATAAGGTAGCACCCAAGACACAACATCTGCACAAAATAATCGACCAATGGGTGATATTTCTGTTGATATGCGGGAGTACACCTTCCCCTCCGGCGCGGCCTACAAGGGTGGCTTCAAGGGCAATCTCCGCCACGGCCAGGGTTACTGGCTGCACCCCAATGGTGAGCAGTATGAGGGCCAGTACCAGGCCAACAAGAAGCACGGCCTCGGTGTGTACCGATTCAAGGACACGGGTAAGGAATACATTGGGGAGTGGGCAGAGGATAAGATGGAGGGCGGCGGTGTGTATTACTTCAACCGAGATCACACGGCCATGTACTTCGGGACCTACAGCAAGGACAAGAAGCACGGCAAGGGCCTGTACCAGTACGAGAATGGGCTCCTCACCTCCCAGGAGTGGAACAACGGGGAGCTGGTGCACGAAAGCGCGCTCCCGCCGCAGGAGCTGGTAGACCTCTCACTAGGTCTTCGGCGCCTCGTGGAGAAGGTGCGTGCTGTGGCGCCTAAACTGCTCGGCGAGATGCCGGCCGCCAGCGAGGTCCGCGCCTTCCAGTTCCCGTCCGGGGCGACCTACACCGGCCAGTACTTTGGTACCAAGAAGCACGGCACAGGTCAGTGGCTTCACCCCGAGGGCGACCGCTACGAGGGGCAGTTCGAGTTCAACAAGCATCATGGCTGGGGGGTATACACCATTGGCCGCAGTGGCAAGAAGTACGTTGGGGAGTGGAGGGCAGGCAAGATGAACGGCATCGGGGTGTACTTCTTCACCCCGGAGGAGAGCGAGTACTACGTCGGGCCGTACAAGAACGACGTGAAGCACGGCAAGGGCATGTACCACTTCGCTAGCAACCAGAAGAACAAGGTGCAGTACTGGGAGGACGGCACGCTGGTGAAGGAGGAGAACGCGACGCCCGAAGACGTGACGGCGTACGAGGAGACGATTCAGAAGATTATCGACGTCGTCCGGCCGTTCGCTCCGGAGTATGAGCAGCGCATCTTTGTCCAGCGCCCTGAGGAGGACGATAGAGAAGAAGAAGATTAACGTAAAGAAGAAGAAAAAAATAAGAATAAAACAACAACAACAACAACAACGACAACGAATTTAGGGTGGGGAACAGAAAAGAGATTAAGCGAGTGAGAGAATACATGGCGGCAAGAGGGGGCCAGAAGAATGTGCATGCTGATGCTTAAGCGCAGCCGTACGGAGGAGAAAAGAAAGTGGTAAAAGAAGCATTAGATGAGAGATGAAATCGTATCGTTTTCAATTAAACGGGGGAAAAAATAGATGAGAAGAAGAGCAAGGAAGAAGGAGAGAGCGAGATCTCCATAGACGTATGGTCCTCCGCCAAGCAGTTCGTTGCACATTCGTTCTCGTATGTCTCTTACCTCATCCTTATCCACTTACCTCCTGGGCCGTTTGGGGAGCACGGCATACAAATACTGAAAAAACGATGGAAGAAAGGGAGAGCAGCTCTCGGTTCTCTATCTCTTTCTTCCTTTCCTTCCTTCTTTTTTTTTTCTCTCTCTCATACATATAAATCATGCTGCTCGTTTTGTTTCTTCGTTTGCTACATTTATGGCGAGTAGGAGCACGTGGAGGCTCCAACTGAACAAAAGAAAGGAGGGAGGATAGTAAGAACAACAACGGCGAAAAAAAAAAAGTGCAGAGACCCAGTAAGAGAATGACGCTCCCCAGGCGAGCCTAACACACCTCGTGCACCTTGGATGGAGGGAGAAAGCGTGCAATCGCATTTTTTTTTAATTGCTCCCCCCCCCCTCTCTCTCTCTCTCTCGGTTCCTGTTTTTCCGGGATCCTCTCTCCCTTCTATTGTTTTTTTTTGTTTTGTTTTTTCCCTTACGATGTACCGCACTCTTCCCACCCTCTTCTATATCGTTGTGTCCCGTCGCGGTCTGTTGACTCGCCTGCACGCCTCGCATCATAAATGGTGTGTCTACGCGGATGACCGCAGGTGATGGATGATCGCTGTGACGGTTTAGCCTATCATCGCACCTCTCGTTTTCTCTCTCTCTCTCTCTCTCTCGCCGTTCTCCGCAATCCAGATTCGGTGTTAACAGGACAACTTCTTGTCTGGGAAGAAACAAACAACAAACTCCTTTTCCCTCATGACCGCCGATGCAGTGGAATGAAATGAATGAAATGGGCTGAATAGCCCGTCAATAGCCCCATGGGCTCGGCGCCTTGTGTCTTACGATGTGATATGGCCACCCCATGCCATAAACATGATTCCACTCTCCTCCTCTTCTTCTTCTTCTTCTTATGTTGTACCTTTCCTTCCTACGCCTAATATACACGACCTTTTTGAGTTGAGTGTTGGTCGTCATCTGCGTATCTCCTCTTCCCTTGCTAGGGTAATAGCGGGTGAGCCCTGCTTCACCACCTTCTCTCTGCTCTCGGCGTAACCTACTCTCTCTCTCTCTATATATATATATATATATTAGTGCTGGTAGATCCACAGGCAATATAAGGACCAGTAGGTAGTACTAATAGGCGCACCCCTTCGCTAGCCGCCCCTATGCTGAAGCCCACCGATGCCGCGACGGTGTCGCTCACCCAAGCCGCTGGCACACCCGACCGCGCGCTCCTTCAACATCTGCGCCTCGAGCGCCAACTGCTGCAGCTGGAGCAGCAATTCCTTTTGGGTTCGCTCAAGGTTCCTGAAACCGTCTCCGTCAAGGTATGCACGGCAAGAGAAAACGATGCCGCCACGGAGCGAACGCTCCTCGCGAGGTATGCGGAAGCCCTCAAGGCGGCAAAGGCGGCGCCACCACCCCTAAACAGCAGCGCCGCTGCGGCACCGGTAAAAAGAATCCCAGGAAAAGCAGGCGCCGCAAAGGCTGGGGCGGCGACGCGCTCCAGTCCATCCGCCACCTCCGCCTCCAAGCCCCTTCCCCCTCCCCCTCCGCCGAAGCAGCAAGCGAAGGAGCACGAGGAAGTCTGTCGGCGCCTGGAGAACGAGGTCCAGCAGCGCCTCACGCAGACAATCCAGCGGCGTGATGAACTGGAGCAGGTCCTGCAGAGCCTCAAAAGCGTTGTGCAGGGCTTTATGAAGTCTATCGAAGATGGTTCCCCACAATGACATCCCTCTCGTGCGCTGCACGGAGAGGAAATGCCGGACTAGCATATATATATATATATTGCCAATTCTCCGTTTGGAGCCGACCAAATGCACAATGCCTCCTCTCCCGCTTCGCATTCCCATATGGAGAGATGGCTGCTCTCTCTCTTTATTACTGTTGTGTGTGTTTTCTGCCCCCTAAAACGTATATCATATCACGTATATCACTCTACGGCTCTCTATATTCATCTTTCTGGCTTCTCTCTCTCTCTCTTTCTCTATCTATCTATCTATCTCTATGATATTTCAAATATGCATATATATATATATATGAAGCTTATAGGATATACATATTCCTTTATATCCCTGGTGTATGATATTTCTGGTGGATTCCTTTGAGGCCACTTCTACTGGTCAAATTTTGCGATTATTTCACAAGAAACGTGCTGCTGGGCTGCAGTAGTAGCACTTCTCTCGAATCGCTCCGCCGCCGCGTAGCAGAACGGAAGTTTTTTTTTCCTTTTCTTTTCTTTTCTTCGTTTGTTTTTCTCTCGGGCTCTCCCCGACCCGCAGCAGGTATCTATCTGCTTCACCCCGCTCCAGACCAATTTGCCGTTGCCAATGGGGTGTCTCTGTTGCTGTTGTCCATCCGCGGAGGAGTATTCCGTGTACTTTGTGCGGGTCCAGCCCGGCGGACAGCCCGCAGGGGCTGCGCCGCAGTGGGAGCGTATCATCGTTCGCAATGAACCTCCCCGCTGTCCAAACTGCGACGACTTCATTCACCCCCTCTACTGGAGGGCGCATCTACAGATGTGCTACGCAGCGCAGCAGGCCGAGAAGGATCGAGTCGGTGGACGGTACGCCAAGGCGCTGGCCCAGGCCTCCGGCGACATGGCTGGCATGCTGCGCGACGAGGTCGTCCCGGAGGGGGTGAACCCACCCATGGAAGAGCTGTGTGTGGTGTGCCTTGAGCGGCGCAGGGTGGCCGCCTTCCTTCCCTGCGGCCACGCAGCCGCGTGTCTCAGCTGCAGCCGCCAGCTCGAAATCTGCCCCATCTGCCGCGAGTCCATCACAGGCGTCTGTCGCCTCTTTGTTAAAGGAGGTGCCCAAAGCCCGCAGGAGCAGCTGCGGTGCAAGCACTGTGGTGCCACGCTTCACCCCAGTCTTTTCGAGGGGCACCAGGAAGTATGCGGTCTCAAGGCCAAGGCCGCACAGAGAGAGCGAGAGGAGGAGGCGGAGCGGCAGTCGCAGGAGCACACGAAGGATGGGGAGGGGGAGAAGGCGGAAGACGGGCGCCGCTGCCTCGAGTGTGGGGTGCATGCGGTACCGCCGGAGCTGCACATGGCAGTGACAGCCCCGTGCGGGCACGTGGTACTGTGCGAGAAGTGTGTCTCGAAGCGAACGACGTGCCCCTTCTGCTGCAGTACGATCCAAGGGCACACCGTGGTGTTCGCATGAGAACCGGAGAGGAGCAGCAGAAGGAATGCAATGAAGGCCCCTCCTCCTCCTTCATCCCCAGCCCCTAGATGATAGATGACAGTGAGCTCTTGCGTAGGGGAGCAATTATATTATTATTATTATTATCATTATTATTGGTTCTGTGTTATTCGAGCTCAGATTTATTTATTTATTATTATTATTTTCATTTGTTTTTTACTTCTTCTCTTATCAATGATTGATTTTTATCTCGTTCACTTCCTTACGTACAGAGTACCGCTGACGTAGCGCCCTACTGGATTGGATTCGTGTCGCCTGCTTCGTGGGAGGACAACAATGAGGAGCCATCAGCAGCAAAACAAACCTCAAGCAAGCAAACGAACAACAACAACAACAAAAAAAAAAAAACATAAAAGAAAAAAAAAGCCGATCGACTTCACGCACTGGTTTCCCGTCGCGGGGGGACCCAGTGGGGAGGGTGCGCAGGCGGATTCGAAGCAAGAGAAGGAGCATAGATGCGTTCTCTCCCCATCCAGATCTCCTGGAATCCTGCTGCTACTGTACGTTTGCCTGAGGCGTATACGTGCGCATATGTGTCCGATGCGATGAGGCGCGGGCGGTGTGTACACGCCACCGTATTATTACATACGTCTTTTGCTTATCTCTCTCTCTCTCTTCCTGTTTCTCTCGGTGTGTATGGCTTGGACACAAACAAAGCGTTATCGGTAGATCTCTGCGTGTCAATGCCTCAAATTCATTAATTAACTACTCTTCGGTGTTTCGGTGTGGTTGAGGAAATGTTCCTTGGTGTTGTTGAAATGAATACATATATATGTATATATGTATTCTCTACACATCCTTGTCTTCTTGACGCATAGGTAGGAACAAAATCGATATATTTTTTTGTTTTCATGTATTTATTTTGTTGTTGTTGCTCCCGCTTTCTTGAGGTTGGCTCACGAAGTCATCTCATGTCGAAGGGCGGGCTGGGCCCAAAGGTTGTCAAGGTGTTGGCACAGAGCAGGTTTTATCATGGAGATCCCTGTCAGCTCAGAGGGCGTACCCTTATCAGCTGTATGTTTTAACCTTTTCTATTTTATTTTGTTCTTTATTTATTTTCGTCGAAAAAAAAGGGGGGGGGGTTGACACCTCTATACATAAGATCGCAACAATTTTAACACACAGCCGCTGAGTAACTAACACCGGCACGTTTTCACTGAGTTTGATTTTAGGCGGTGACCCACTGTCGGTCCCTTGTCGGAGGTTTGCCTTGACGTGGGGGACACTCGCCCTCGCCACTAAACTGAAACACAGTTGTGCTTGATATGTTCCGCAACAGGATGAGCATTCGAAGAATGCGAGCCAGCAGAGGAGCACACATCCCTCCTTCCTTTCCCCCTCTTTCTTTTTATTTGGTGGACAATTTCCTTTTTTTTTTGAAGAAAGGAAAAGGAAACGATTGACTTAGCAGAAATTCTCAAGGTTCGCTGCTGCTTCTTTGGCAGCAAGCATAACACAAGAAGAGGCGGGAGAAACCAACGACAGACATCATTGTAGCGAAGGAGTACGAGGGGAAAGCACGCGTTCTGCCGCGGTGGTACCTTGCCTCTCCACACGCACACACACCCGCTCTCCGTTGCTTTGTTCCGAGCTGCGCAATATAGATATTATTGCTTGTTAGATTCGTTGTTGATACGTGTAAGAGAGAGAGGGGGGGAGAGATGTCTTCCTTTGGGGTTCCAGCTCCAGCTGCTGCTGCTCCTCCTCCACCTCCACCCACTACCCAGACTGTACTGCTCTGTCTTCAGCTGTATCACTTCACCCTGTACGGCGTAGATCCCACCCTGTACCCGCCTCCTTACTGCCTGCAGGGCGTTCTCCACCAGCAGACCTTCTCCTCCTTGTGGGAGCAGGAAGAGGGAACCGCCAAGTCGCAGGCCACGGCAGCGGCACCACCGCCGCACTCTCGCGACCCTCATGCCAGCAGCAGCCGCTGCAACGCTCGATGGCGTCGCTCGGAGACGCTCGTGACGGCGATGACCACCCTCGAGATCCCATCCAACGCCCTCCCCATGCGGTGCCGCCGCCGCGGGAGCGCCGCCTCGCTGTCGAGAGGGGCCGGGGGCGCCAGCACCGTCCCGCTGCAGCAGCGCCTCGAGGACGAGGAGGACGTACGCGAACTACTCACGTGGTGGCGAAGCGCCGCCGCGGGGGAGAGGGAGAGGGAGAGGGAGATGCACGCACACACCTCCTACCGTCCTCCTCCTGGTCATGACAGGAGTGGCGGCCTGGAGGGGGCCGGTGTAGCGGTGGAGGTGTACAGCTACGGGCCGGGGGAGTCCCCTGTCAGCACCCTCGTCGGCGGCGTCAAGATTCGGCTGGAGACGCTCCTCGCGTGCCCACACGGCAGTCGCATTCGACTGACACTCACTCGCCCCGCAGAAGGAGAGGACCGCCGTGGTGGCGTGGTGGAGCAGGAGGGAACTGAAACCAACCCGTTCGCCTCCGTGGCGGTAGGGGAGGTGTACTGCAGCTTCCGCGCGGCGCTGCGGGCCCCGCTGGGCCTACGCCTCTCCCACGTGCACATGTCACCTAATCCTTTGGCGGTGCTGCGGCCAGTGCCGCCCCCGGGCAGCGGCCGAGGAGCCGCCTCGCCACTCAACGGTTTCCCGCCTTCCACCCTCGCTCTCGACGTGGCGTGTGCGGACCCTGCCCTGCTGTGGGCCTCCCCTGCTGCGAAGAAACGCCGAGCCGCAATGCTGTCGAGCTCTCGCTCCTGCGAACCCCATCGTGCTAGCGGGGACCATGGAGAGGGGTGGGAGGCGGGGGATGAATGGATCGTCTCCAGCCGGAGCAGCAGCAGTGACAGCGGCTCCAGCAGCTTATCGGATCCCCATAGACGAGAGGAAACAGAGCAAGGCGACGGCGTGGAGCCCCGCTACGCCACGGGGCAGGCGAGACCTTTTCTCGTATCGGTGGATTCGCAGCAGCAGCAGCAGCCCGCAGTATGGTCTGTCGACCCTGTAGCTGTGGTGGAGCGGGCTCCCGCTCCTCTTCGCCCGCACACGCCGCTCGCCTACCCACGCTGCTATCCCAAGGTGCTCACGGCCCGTCGGGTTCTGTGGTCGTACGCGAAGCTCCCGGTCTCCTTACCAGGCGTGGATCGGGAGTGGCAGTTTCCCTTTTGCATCGCCGATGGCGGGTTTGCCCCGGGCACGGTGCTGTGCTGCGGTGCGGTCTACCAGCAGGCGGTCTCCCCCGCCGCGGCATCCAGTGCTCCCGCGGTCCTCTTCCCTGTGGGTAGCTTCAACCTGGTGTGGCCGCCGGCACAGTACCGGTTCGTGGAGGCGGAGGCGGAGGCGGAGGCGGAGGCGGAGGCCGGGGCGGGAGGGGTAGTGCAGAGCGTGCTCCTAGATGCCATCTTCACCCCAACACTGTGTCCCTCGGTGCACGTGCTGGAGCCGCCCTTCGTGCCGGGCGGGGGCGATACCGATCGGCATACCATTCAAATTACCGTGCAGGCGCGGCTCCGCATTCCTGCGGTGGAGAAGGGGGGGCGTGAGACCATCCGGCGCTTGATGGACGCCGCCGTGGCGGGGGGCCTCGCGGGACCCCAGCCGCAGGAGAGTGCGACTGGGGGAGGCGCACCCCTCACCCTCCCGCTCTCCACCGCCAGTGGATTAGGCGATGGCGATGGTGCGCGGCATGTGTCCTCCTCCGTTGCGGCACACTTGATGGAGCCCAGCCCAGCCACACTGCAGCTTGGATCGGCGAGTTCTCGCAGCTCGCCCTCGCAGCGACACACCCCGCAGCAGAAGCGGTACTTGAACGCTGGTCCTGCAGCGGTGGACGAGGGTGCAGCGCTGTTCCTCACGCCACTGCGGTCTACAGCCGCTGCAGATATGGACGGAGGTCACTCCCCCGCTCCCCGTCGAGCGTCTGCTGCCCCGGTGCCCACATCCACATCCACAGGCGGTACGAGCACAACAGGGGCGGCCAGTGTCTTTTGCCGTTCCTTGAAGGAGCCGCACGGGACCACCCTCTCGGTGACACCAACGCCGTCCATGCGCCGCGCCGCGTCATCCTCTTGCGGCCCTTCTTACCACCCGCCCCGCTCCGTGCTGCATTTGACAGCACTCGAGCAGCAGCAGAGAGAGCGCATCGACCGTATCTTCATGGCGCGTCTGCTCGCCGTCCGCGGCGCCAAGGCAGCGGTACTGGCGGAGCTGCAGCAGCTGCGAGGGAGTGGAGAGGGGAGCAATAATAATAATAATAATATTAATAGTACTAGTCCGGCGACGTGGTGGGGTGAGCAGCTGCCGGCGGTGGCGGCGGCTCAGTCGGAGGTCGCTGTGTTGCGGGAGGAGCTGGCCAAGGCCAGGGACAAGCTCGAGGCGGAGATGAACTCCCTGCACGCGGTGGAATCGGCGGAGGAGGTGGCGCAGCGGGAGGTGGCGGAGGTAGGCGGGCGACTACGGCTGGAGGAGGAGCGCCGTCGCACTGCGCAGCGCGAGACCCGCCACCTCGCCGCCAAGCTAGACGCCCTCCAGAAGGAGATGACAGCCTTTATGGGCAACGAACTGCAGCGGTATGCGCTGCGGCTCCAGGAGCATAAGGTGAACAACGAATAGGCCTCCACACACACACACACAGCACTTGCTGGATGCCTAGAGAAGGGTGCAGAGGCGTTAGAAGGATTGGAGTTGTTGGCTTCTAGATGGATGGCTGCTGTCCAGATAATTGTTTTTTGTTGGTCTGGTTTGGTTTGGCGCCATCATAATGATTAGGTCCACATTATTTTTATTTTATTTTTTCAAAGAAGATTTTTGAATCGTCTTACCTCTCCCTCCTTCACGTAGAGGAGGTGGCTGTACGCGAGTCCCTGCGGCCGACACAGACAAGATTCAGAGTGGCATATATGGAGAGAAAGCCAAAAGGGGGAAAAAAAACGAGCTCAACCCGGAAAGGACACACATCACACATCGGCTCTTTCAAAAGCAGCAGAAGAAGACAATAACTGTGTTGTGGCTCGCCTTCCTCCGTTCCTCTCCTTCTTTCAATGCGGCAGTACACACTGGAACTAGAAGAACATACAAATCTGTTGTCGTTTATTATGCATCCCCTTTTTTTTGTCTTTCTCTTTCCTTTTCCCCTTTGAAGAAGAAATAAAACAATCTCAGAGGCCTCCCACGTCTCTCTCCCCTGACGCTGATGGCCTCCGTTACATCCCAGCTGCTCAAGGCGGCCGCCACGCTGCCCCCGAAGCTGAAGGATTTCTCGCGCGGTGAATTTGAGGACACGTGCCGCCGGCGCTTCTTCTACGCCCTCGCCTTCGAGCCCTACGGCGGCACCGCGGGCCTGTACGATCTCGGTCCGACGATGTGCGCCATGAAGCACAATTTGCTGGCCTACTGGCGCCAGCACTTTGTCATGGAGGAGGGTATGTGCGAGGTGGACTGCACTTGCCTCACCCCGGAGGAGGTCTTCAAGGTCTCCGGGCACGTCTCACGCTTCAACGATGTGATGGTTCGCGATACCGTCACCGGGGAGTGCATCCGCGCCGACAAGCTTATTGAGGAGTGGGCCGAGGCGGAGCTCAAGGACCCTGCCTTGAAGGACGACCGCCGCACCGCTCTCCTACACGTTCTGCACGACGCGGGCGGGATGAATGCGGAGGCGATCAAGAAGTGCCTGGTCGACAACGGAATCAAGTCGCAGAAGAACAACGCCCTGAGCGACCCGTTTCCGTTTAACTTGATGTTCTCCACCAAGATTGGCCCCGAGGGGGACCGCGTGGGATACTACCGACCCGAGCTCGCCCAGGGCATCATCCTCAACTTCAAGCGCCTGATGGACTCCGCCAACGCCCAGCGCATGCCCTTCGCTGCCGCTTCCATCGGCACCGCCTTCCGCAACGAGATCGCCCCTCGCGCTGCGCTCATCCGCGTGCGGGAGTTCACCCTCGCGGAGATTGAGCATTTTTTAAATCCCAACGATAAGTCCCACCCCCGCTTCTCGCAGGTGAAGGACGTGGAGATCTGGGCGTGGCCCCGTGAGCGGCAGGCCAGCAACGAGGAGCCCATTCGCCTCACCATTGGCGAGGGCGTGGAGAAGAAGATCATCGATAACGAATCCCTCGGCTACTTCATTGGCCGTGTGGCCCTCTTCCTTCGCCAGCTCGGCGTGCGCCACTTCCGCTTCCGCCAGCACCAGAGCACGGAGATGGCGCACTACGCACAGGACTGCTGGGATGCAGAGCTGCTCACCTCCTACGGCTGGATCGAGTGCGTCGGGATCGCCGATCGCTCGGCCTACGACTTGACGCAGCACAGCAAAGGCAGCAAGAAGGACCTCTCGGCCCGCGAGGAGTTCGCGGAGGCCCGCGTGGAGCGCCAGCTGCAGCGCAAGTTGGTCAAGGGCCTTATCGGTAAGACGTTCGGCAAGCAGGCCGGAGAGGTTATGAGCTACCTCAACGAGGCGAGCGAGGCGGACTGCCTGGCGATGGAGACGAGGCACAAAGCCGGGGAGGAGGCTACCATCACCCTTCCCTCCGGAGAGTCGGTGCGGATCACGAAGGAAATGGTCCAGTTTGGGTACAAGGACGTCAAGGTCACGGGGTTCAACTACACCCCGAGTGTTATTGAGCCTTCCTTCGGCGTGGGACGTATACTCTATTGCCTCCTGGAGCAGTCCTACTGGGTTCGCCGCGGCGACGAGGAGGCAGGCGGCAAAAATGAGAAGCGTGCTGTCTTCTCCCTCACCCCGCTGCTGGCCCCGCACAAGGTGGCCGTGCTCCCCTCATGGTCAAGCCGGAGCTGATGGAGAAAGTCCACCAGATCCGCGGTGCCCTCCTCGCCAGCGGCATCTCCGTTCGGGTGGATGACAGCGGGGTCACGATTGGCAAGAAGTACGCCCGCGTCGATGAACTCGGCATCCCATTTGCCATTACGTGCGACTTTGAAGGCGACGGGACGGTGACACTGCGCGAGCGGGACAGCGCACAGCAGGTGCGTGTGAAGCAGACGGAGGTGGTGGAGGTCATTGCCAGCCTCTGCCGCCCGCTGGAACCCCGCCTGTGGGCTTCCGTCGTGGAGAGCTTCCCCCTGCAGCAGGCCTCTGCATAAGAAGGAGAGAAACAACAGAAAACAGAAGGATGAAGCTTTTTGTGTACGTCGAAGGTTTCACGTTGTTGTCGTTGCCCTCTCCCCTCTTCTCGCGGTGGTTTCTTTGCCATGAACGGGCACCACACGCATAACTAACCATATTATTTTAAGCAAACAATCAAACAAAGAAACAAAAAAAAAAGATGATGAACAAAAAGTCCCAGCAGCAACTACAACACCGTGGCCCGATACTGCCATTCTGCGACTCAACATATGGTGCATTGATAATCCTACGTCCCTGGGCTACGGCGCGCAGCAGGACGACCCCTTCGAGTCATCCTCGCGGCGATGCCTCGTATCAACGTTTTCTCTGCGCCACAATCCAATAGCCTCCTTTCCATCTTCCTCTACCTCTTGCCCCTCCCATCTTTTTACCCTCTATACCTTTTGTAATCCAATCTTCTTCACCTATATTCAAATATTACACCCATACACGCATACAGACACGCACACACGACCACACAAGGGGCACCGAAAGGAACATCGCTGGACGAACCCATTCCAGTAGGTGATGGAAATGCCGCCGAGATGTGTCACCGGACCCCCAACTCTGTCTCCCTGCCTCCCAGCTTCCACAGGCGCACATGAACAATCCCACACGGAGCATATACGTTTAATCTCTTTCGTGGACCTGCGTGCGCCGAGATTCGCCGAGCCCCCCCCCCCGCAGCACAGGAAAGCGTCTCTGTCAAATTCCTCGGCGGCTTCACCCGTGCCGCGCGAGGACCGAATGGCGCTGAGACTTCCTTTTCGTGCCACCGCACCTGCTGGGCCGTGGCTCGGCTCTCCTCCCTCTCTCTCTGTGTATCCCCTCTTTATTAGGATTGTTTGTTTGTTTGCTCCCTTTCCTTTGTGAGTAGATTCCAGGCAGTGGGCCCCAGGCCGCAGCCGGCGCGATGACGACAGCTCTCTTTTCATCTTTTACAGTTGGTGAGAGCCACAAAAACATATTCGATGATGACATGCGAGTTAATCCATTCTCTGAGCGCCGCGCGAAGGCCGATTCTTGGGACCTGCTGGCTGTCTGGGTCTGGGGTGCGCAGTAGGAATGGGGAATTCACCTATTGTACCCATACACGCACACACGACCACACAAGGGGCACCGAAAGGAACATCGCTGGACGAACCCATTCCAGTAGGTGATGGAAATGCCGCCGAGATGTGTCACCGGACCCCCAACTCTGTCTCCCTGCCTCCCAGCTTCCACAGGCGCACATGAACAATCCCACACGGAGCATATACGTTTAATCTCTTTCGTGGACCTGCGTGCGCCGAGATTCGCCGAGCCCCGCAGCACAGGAAAGCGTCTCTGTCAAATTCCTCGGCGGCTTCACCCGTGCCGCGCGAGGACCGAATGGCGCTGAGACTTCCTTTTCGTGCCACCGCACCTGCTGGGCCGTGGCTCGGCTCTCCCTCCTCTCTTTCTCTGTGTATCCCCCTCTTTATTAGGATTGTTTGTTTGTGTCTTTGTTTGTTTGCTTCCCTCCCTTTCCTTTGTGAGTAGATTCCAGGCAGTGGGCCCCAGGCCGCAGCCGGCGCGATGACGACAGCTCTCTTTTTCATCTTTTACAGTTGGTGAGAGCCACAAAACATATTCGATGATGACATGCGAGTTAATCCATTCTCTGAGCGCCGCGCGAAGGCCGATTCTTGGGACCTGCTGGCTGTCTGGGTCTGGGGGGGGTGCGCAGTAGGAATGGGGAAGGTCACATGTATGCTCACACATTCACCTATTGTACCCATACACGCACACACGACCACACAAGGGGCACCGAAAGGAACATCGCTGGACGAACCCATTCCAGTAGGTGATGGAAATGCCGCCGAGATGTGTCACCGGACCCCCCAACTCTGTCTCCCTGCCTCCCAGCTTCCACAGGCGCACATGAACAATCCCACACGGAGCATATACGTTTAATCTCTTTCGTGGACCTGCGTGCGCCGAGATTCGCCGAGCCCCCCCCCCCGCAGCACAGGAAAGCGTCTCTGTCAAATTCCTCGGCGGCTTCACCCGTGCCGCGCGAGGACCGAATGGCGCTGAGACTTCCTTTTCGTGCCACCGCACCTGCTGGGCCGTGGCTCGGCTCCTCCTCCCCTCTTTCTCTGTGTATCCCCCTCTTTATTAGGATTGTTTGTTTGTGTCTTTGTTTGTTTGCTTCCCTCCCTTTCCTTTGTGAGTAGATTCCAGGCAGTGGGCCCCAGGCCGCAGCCGGCGCGATGACGACAGCTCTCTTTTTCATCTTTACAGTTGGTGAGAGCCACAAAAACATATTCGATGATGACATGCGAGTTAATCCATTCTCTGAGCGCCGCGCGAAGGCCGATTCTTGGGACCTGCTGGCTGTCTGGGTCTGGGGGGTGCGCAGTAGGAATGGGGAAGGTCACATGTATGCTCACACATTCACCTATTGTACCCATACACGCACACACGACCACACAAGGCACCGAAAGGAACATCGCTGGACGAACCCATTCCAGTAGGTGATGGAAATGCCGCCGAGATGTGTCACCGGACCCCCAACTCTGTCTCCCTGCCTCCCAGCTTCCACAGGCGCACATGAACAATCCCACACGGAGCATATACGTTTAATCTCTTTCGTGGACCTGCGTGCGCCGAGATTCGCCGAGCCCCCCCCCCCCCCCCCGCAGCACAGGAAAGCGTCTCTGTCAAATTCCTCGGCGGCTTCACCCGTGCCGCGCGAGGACCGAATGGCGCTGAGACTTCCTTTTCGTGCCACCGCACCTGCTGGGCCGTGGCTCGGCTCTCCCCCCTCCCCTCTTTCTCTGTGTATCCCCTCTTTATTAGGATTGTTTGTTTGTGTCTTTGTTTGTTTGCTTCCTCCCTTTCCTTTGTGAGTAGATTCCAGGCAGTGGGCCCCAGGCCGCAGCCGGCGCGATGACGACAGCTCTTTTTCATCTTTTACAGTTGGTGAGAGCCACAAAAAACATATTCGATGATGACATGCGAGTTAATCCATTCTCTGAGCGCCGCGCGAAGGCCGATTCTTGGGACCTGCTGGCTGTCTGGGTCTGGGGGGGGTGCGCAGTAGGAATGGGGAAGGTCACATGTATGCTCACACATTCACCTATTGTACCCATACACGCACACACGACCACACAAGGGGCACCGAAAGGAACATCGCTGGACGAACCCATTCCAGTAGGTGATGGAAATGCCGCCGAGATGTGTCACCGGACCCCCCAACTCTGTCTCCCTGCCTCCCAGCTTCCACAGGCGCACATGAACAATCCCACACGGAGCATATACGTTTAATCTCTTTCGTGGACCTGCGTGCGCCGAGATTCGCCGAGCCCCCCCCCCGCAGCACAGGAAAGCGTCTCTGTCAAATTCCTCGGCGGCTTCACCCGTGCCGCGCGAGGACCGAATGGCGCTGAGACTTTTCGTGCCACCGCACCTGCTGGGCCGTGGCTCGGCCTCCCTCCTCTTTCTCTGTGTATCCCCTCTTTATTAGGATTGTTTGTTTGTGTCTTTGTTTGTTTGCTTCCCTCCCTTTCTTTTGTGAGTAGATTCCAGGCAGTGGGCCCCAGGCCGCAGCCGGCGCGATGACGACAGCTCTCTTTTCATCTTTTACAGTTGGTGAGAGCCACAAAAACATATTCGATGATGACATGCGAGTTAATCCATTCTCTGAGCGCCGCGCGAAGGCCGATTCTTGGGACCTGCTGGCTGTCTGGGTCTGGGGTGCGCAGTAGGAATGGGAAGGTCACATGTATGCTCACACATTCACCTATTGTACCCATACACGCACACACGACCACACAAGGCACCGAAAGGAACATCGCTGGACGAACCCATTCCAGTAGGTGATGGAAATGCCGCCGAGATGTGTCACCGGACCCCCAACTCTGTCTCCCTGCCTCCCAGCTTCCACAGGCGCACATGAACAATCCCACACGGAGCATATACGTTTAATCTCTTTCGTGGACCTGCGTGCGCCGAGATTCGCCCCCCCCCGCAGCACAGGAAAGCGTCTCTGTCAAATTCCTCGGCGGCTTCACCCGTGCCGCGCGAGGACCGAATGGCGCTGAGACTTCCTTTTCGTGCCACCGCACCTGCTGGGCCGTGGCTCGGCCTCCTCTCTTTCTCTGTGTATCCCCCTCTTTATTAGGATTGTTTGTTTGTGTCTTTGTTTGTTTGCTTCCCTCCCTTTCCTTTGTGAGTAGATTCCAGGCAGTGGGCCCCAGGCCGCAGCCGGCGCGATGACGACAGCTCTCTTTTTCATCTTTTACAGTTGGTGAGAGCCACAAAAACATATTCGATGATGACATGCGAGTTAATCCATTCTCTGAGCGCCGCGCGAAGGCCGATTCTTGGGACCTGCTGGCTGTCTGGGTCTGGGGGGTGCGCAGTAGGAATGGGGAAGGTCACATGTATGCTCACACATTCACCTATTGTACCCATACACGCACACACGACCACACAAGGGGCACCGAAAGGAACATCGCTGGACGAACCCATTCCAGTAGGTGATGGAAATGCCGCCGAGATGTGTCACCGGACCCCCAACTCTGTCTCCCTGCCTCCCAGCTTCCACAGGCGCACATGAACAATCCCACACGGAGCATATACGTTTAATCTCTTTCGTGGACCTGCGTGCGCCGAGATTCGCCGAGCCCCCCCCCCCCGCAGCACAGGAAAGCGTCTCTGTCAAATTCCTCGGCGGCTTCACCCGTGCCGCGCGAGGACCGAATGGCGCTGAGACTTCCTTTTCGTGCCACCGCACCTGCTGGGCCGTGGCTCGGCTCTCCTCCTCCCCCTCTTTCTCTGTGTATCCCCCTCTTTATTAGGATTGTTTGTTTGTGTCTTTGTTTGTTTGCTTCCCTCCCTTTCCTTTGTGAGTAGATTCCAGGCAGTGGGCCCCAGGCCGCAGCCGGCGCGATGACGACAGCTCTCTTTTTCATCTTTTACAGTTGGTGAGAGCCACAAAAAACATATTCGATGATGACATGCGAGTTAATCCATTCTCTGAGCGCCGCGCGAAGGCCGATTCTTGGGACCTGCTGGCTGTCTGGGTCTGGGGGGTGCGCAGTAGGAATGGGGAAGGTCACATGTATGCTCACACATTCACCTATTGTACCCATACACGCACACACGACCACACAAGGGGCACCGAAAGGAACATCGCTGGACGAACCCATTCCAGTAGGTGATGGAAATGCCGCCGAGATGTGTCACCGGACCCCCAACTCTGTCTCCCTGCCTCCCAGCTTCCACAGGCGCACATGAACAATCCCACACGGAGCATATACGTTTAATCTCTTTCGTGGACCTGCGTGCGCCGAGATTCGCCAAGCCCCCCCCCCCCCGCAGCACAGGAAAGCGTCTCTGTCAAATTCCTCGGCGGCTTCACCCGTGCCGCGCGAGGACCGAATGGCGCTGAGACTTCCTTTTCGTGCCACCGCACCTGCTGGGCCGTGGCTCGGCTCTCCCTCCCCCTCTTTCTCTGTGTATCCCCCTCTTTATTAGGATTGTTTGTTTGTTTGCTTCCCTCCCTTTCCTTTGTGAGTAGATTCCAGGCAGTGGGCCCCAGGCCGCAGCCGGCGCGATGACGACAGCTCTTTTTTCATCTTTTACAGTTGGTGAGAGCCACAAAAACATATTCGATGATGACATGCGAGTTAATCCATTCTCTGAGCGCCGCGCGAAGGCCGATTCTTGGGACCTGCTGGCTGTCTGGGTCTGGGGGGTGCGCAGTAGGAATGGGGAAGGTCACATGTATGCTCACACATTCACCTATTGTACCCATACACGCACACACGACCACACAAGGGGCACCGAAAGGAACATCGCTGGACGAACCCATTCCAGTAGGTGATGGAAATGCCGCCGAGATGTGTCACCGGACCCCCAACTCTGTCTCCCTGCCTCCCAGCTTCCACAGGCGCACATGAACAATCCCACACGGAGCATATACGTTTAATCTCTTTCGTGGACCTGCGTGCGCCGAGATTCGCCGAGCCCCCCCCCGCAGCACAGGAAAGCGTCTCTGTCAAATTCCTCGGCGGCTTCACCCGTGCCGCGCGAGGACCGAATGGCGCTGAGACTTCCTTTTCGTGCCACCGCACCTGCTGGGCCGTGGCTCGGCCTCCCCCTCTTTCTCTGTGTATCCCCTCTTTATTAGGATTGTTTGTTTGTGTCTTTGTTTGTTTGCTTCCCTCCCTTTCTTTTGTGAGTAGATTCCAGGCAGTGGGCCCCAGGCCGCAGCCGGCGCGATGACGACAGCTCTTTTTCATCTTTACAGTTGGTGAGAGCCACAAAAAACATATTCGATGATGACATGCGAGTTAATCCATTCTCTGAGCGCCGCGCGAAGGCCGATTCTTGGGACCTGCTGGCTGTCTGGGTCTGGGGGGTGCGCAGTAGGAATGGGGAAGGTCACATGTATGCTCACACATTCACCTATTGTACCCATACACGCACACACGACCACACAAGGGGCACCGAAAGGAACATCGCTGGACGAACCCATTCCAGTAGGTGATGGAAATGCCGCCGAGATGTGTCACCGGACCCCCAACTCTGTCTCCCTGCCTCCCAGCTTCCACAGGCGCACATGAACAATCCCACACGGAGCATATACTGACTCACCGGACTTCACCCCAAGTCAACTGTCTCGTTTCCCTACGGAGTACCCATATCTGTATCCTTCATATAAGTGTAGCTGGCCATCATTGGCGTTACTTTCCCGCGCTATAATATGTAGGCGTTCACTGTGGAGTGATTATCGTTGTGGGGGTTCAAGGTTGTTGCTGCTGATTATTATTATTATTATTATTATTATTTGTTTCTCTCTTCCTATCCCTTTTTCCTTCTCTCTCTCTTTCTCTTCTCTTGCTTTTTTTTCGTTCGTTTGTTTGTTCCTTATATTTGTAGCGCTTTTTCGTGTTGGAGCGACAAAGGGTATTGAACTGTCTGTAGTGTAGTGAGTTGCCCCATTCTTTTCCTCGGCTTGTTGTGTTACTTTTGTGGTTACTTTTTTTTTGTTTGTTTGTTTGTGTGTGTGTCTGTTTGTGTTTCACCTGTATTTCTTCTTTACCACTTTGTTTTTAATTGTTGCAGGAGGCGGGGCGGGTTTGTTGTGCAGACATTCCGGGCGGCCCTTCAGATAGCCCCCCCCCGCTACGATCTCAGGCCACACATCCATAAGCGTCCATTGATTGACGTCTGGAATTCAAAAAGGTAAGGCAGTGATTTGGGAAGGGGAGCGGTTGCCTGTCGTCGCATTAAAGTTTCTGGAGCCTCTTGCGCGGAGTTTTTCTTGTTGTTGTTGTGTTTGCCTCCTCCATAGATACTACGGTACGTTATCATTAGGCGTTTATCCACCACTTTTTCTCGTGCATATATTTTCATCACCATCTAAATTCCTCTATTATTATTATTATTATTATCATTATCACTGTACATTTTTTTTCCTTTTCTTGCTGTTCCGTTGTCATTGTTCTCCTCGCTGTGCCTGCCGTACTATAATATATATATATCTATATATATATATATTGCGGGGTGTATCCACTAGTACGGCTGCTCTAAATGCGTAGCGCCTGTGCCTGGTACGTACAGGAGTCCCGCCGCCTGCGGGTGCCTATCCATCAGCCGTTCATCCAAGGTGTCGACGCTGGAGAAATCAATGCAGATATCACTGGCGTTCCTGCAGCGGCGGTGAAACTCTTTGCTGCTGCTCTCAGCGGGCTAGGGACGGCCGCGCAGCAGGCGCACAACAACAACAACAACGACAGCGCGAGCGCACGGCAAACGAACCGCTCGACGGGGACCAGCAAAGTTCCCCCCCCCACCGAGGGGAGCCGTAGCAGCGATACGAGCCGTCTATGCGGGCTGCGGCTGCACTGGGGGACCCCGGGGCCTGCGCGAAGCCCACAGGACGGCAGTGCAGCCCACCACACGCTACCACACACCCGCACACGCTCCTTCCAGCGAGAGTCCAGTCGGTCAACGAGTGCGCTCACACAGCCGGGACGAACCGGGTCCACGGCGGGTCGCGCGAATCGTCCACCTCACTCCCCAGGTCCACGCCCACCCGAGGCGGGGGCAGGGCATCGGCACGCAGTCTCTAGCAGCATGGGTTCTTCTGCCGGGGGGGGCGATGGCGACAGCGCCTCGGCGGACACGGCGCTCCTCGCGGTGCTACTGGATGGCATTCGAAACGCCTTGCTCCGCTCCGTCGAGTCCGTCCACACACTAGAGCTGACGTCCTTTCCGATGAGTGAGGTACCCGAGAAGGCCGCCCGCGTGCTGCATGCGATTGCCATGTGCAGCAACATCGCGGTCCTCCGCCTCGACCGCTGCAGTCTCACGGCAGCAAGCCTCACCACTCTGACGGCGACCTCGAGGACGTTTGGCCAGCTCCGCGAGGTGTCGCTGGCCGACTGCGGGCTGACCGATCGCTGCCAGCGCAGTATTGTGTCGTTTCTAAAACTTCATCGCGACTACGAGGTGGAGGCGGCGTGGTCACGGTCGTGGCGGGATGGGGAAGATATGGCGATGCACTCCACTACCTCCACCTCCCTCTCCCTCTCCCTCTCCGCCCAGCAGCAGCCAGGTGCCGGCCCTAACTCGGCCGGTGCTTCGGTGCGCCGCCAGCGCCGCCTGCGGGGCCTCCAGCGGCTGAATCTCTCCGGGAACGCACTGGGGGATGCGACGCTCATGACCCTCGTCCACGCTATCCAGCAGACGGCCAATACCTCCCTCAAGGTCCTCGATCTCTCCCGCAACCGCATCACCACCTCTGGCCTGCAACGACTGCTCATCAGCGGTATGCTGGAGGGGAGCGGCCTGCAGACCCTCGACTTGAGCAACAACCCGGCGCAGCTCGACGTAAACAGACAGCAGAGCGGCAGCCCACAGCAGTTGCGCGGTGGCAGTTTCGACCCCTATTTGGACGCGGGCGCCTCGCCGTTCCCGGCCGAGTCCGTCAGCCACAACAGCAGCGAAAATGTTGTTGGCGGCGGGAACGGGCCGCGCAGCGTGATACATCCCACCGTCCCGTCCACAGTCATCCAGCAGTTCGACTACGTGGCGACAGACACGGGGCAGCTCGTGTTCAAGTGCAAGCAGCCACAGCAAGAGTTACAGCAGCAGCAGCAGCAGCACAAGCGGGCCCTGTCTGGCTCTGGCGGGGGGCAGAAGGAGTCCGTGTCGACCCCTGAAGTGTCTTCGTCTCTCGGCAGCCACACACCGCATCAGCTCCTGCAGCTGTCCAGCGACCACGCTCCGAATGGTGTGAACGGCACCGCGGAGCGGCTCACCTCCGCTAGTGGTAATGGCTTCTTTAACGGCGCGCGTCAGCCACCGCTCCAGATTCCACCGGCGCCGGCCAACTCTGCGCTGCGGTTCCCCCCGTCGTATCAAATTCACTCCGACGAGGATGAGACCGAGGCCGCGACTGTCGTGGAGATGGACAGCGGGGATGAGGGCGATCCGTTGCAAGACGGGCATGAGATAGAGGATGAGTTCGATGCGGTGCTGGCCGGCTCTCCGCCGCCCCGCCCCCACAGGCGGCAGGTGCAGGCCGGGGCAGCAAAGGGCCGGGGCCGGGGCGCAGGCCGGCAGCGCATGGCCAGCGTCTCCTCCGCGGCCGGGGTTGGCATTCGATCCCCCGCCACGGCAGGCGGCGGCGGCGGCGGCGGCCAACGCCGTGCTTCTCGCCCTTCTCGTCTGCTGCTCCCTAGCAACAGGGACAGAGGGGAGCCGGATCCCCTACCCCGCAGCCGCGTCGCCTCCTTCAGCGGCGCATTCAGCCCGCAGTTTCACTCGCGCTCCCACCTTAGTAGCTTCTACTCTACGGAGCCGTACGCGAGGATGGACAGCCAAAAGTCTGTCTCCCTCCTCTCCCGCAGTGCAGACGGCGTGGCGAGGCGAGGCGGTGGGGGAAATGGCGGCCCCGCCCGCTCGCTGGCTGGGCGCCGCACGGCGTCTTCTGTCGCGTCCAAGTTGAGAGGCAGCGCCGCCGCCAGGGGCCCACCGGTAATGGGCAGCGGCAAGAAGGCCGGCGAAGGATCCATCTTTGGCCGCCGCAGCCGGCAACCCTCGAAGTTTTTAACCAGCGAGTCGTTGCCGGCTCAACCACCACCACCTGTGTCCCAGCAGCAGCCGCCAGCGGTGCCGCCGATGCCCATGCCCTATTCACCCTACTGGGGGGTGCCGCCGCCTGGCCTAATGCCCAACGCCGGCGGTGGCGGGTACCCGTTCTATCCGCCGTACGGCCTCAACATGTCCTGCGCCCCTCTCTGGCCGCTGGACGGCTCCAACCCGGCAGCAGACGAGGCCAGGAAGCACCGCCACCGCCACCGCCACCGGCGCAGCAGCAAGCGCCGCAGCAGCAGTGGTCACCTGGAGGAAGCCAGGCGGCCGACGGCACCACCATTTAAGGGAGCCGCCGATACCGAGGCGGCGGCGCCCCACCGCCGCAGCAAGTCGGCCCGGCACGCGAGCCGAGCTGGCAAGCGGCGGAGTCGAGAGCCGCAGCGGCAGCGGCACCGCCGCCGGCATCACCGCCTCCCCCGCTGGGGCTTCGGCCCGTACGGACCGTACGCCTTGCCACCTGTGGGAATGGGCTACGGCGGCTCCACAGCAACGTCCACCACGGGGTCCCGCAGCGGCAGCAGCGGCGCCTCCTCGTCCAGCTTTACGCGATCCTCTTCCTCCGGGTGGTCTCCTAGCAGCGACGAGGCCGAGGCCGGGGAGATGCCGCCGCTCGGTACGGCGGACGACCCGCTCGTGCATCGCAGCGACACGGCCCTCTTCGCGGATGACTCGCCGCTGACAGACGGCCCTTTTGACCCGCTGCTCGTGAGCGAGGGCGGAGGCGCCGCTGTTGCCCTGACAGAGGAGGAGGAAAAGGCGAAAGCAGAGCGGGCGCTGTGGCGGGAGCGTATTCCGATTGCCGTGAAGGAGCTGCTGGCGGACCGGCTGCAGGCCGAGCCGCTCATTGCGGAGCCCTTCTGGAACACCATGATGACCATCCTGCACGACCAGGAAATGGGTCTGACGGACAAGCTAGAGCAGCACCAGAAGCGCACCAATGAGCGGCTGCAAGGGATCGAGGCGGTGATGCACGAGCGTGTGCAGCAGCTGCAGGACTCCATGCGCGAGGTGCAGGCTGTATCCAACAAGACGAACGACGCCCTGATGCTCTGGCAGGCAACGAAGGACGCGGAGGAAGCGGCGGAAGCATGCCGCCGCGCCACGCACCGTCTCGAGCGCGGAGGCGAGGAGGAAAAGGGGGAGAAGGACCCTGAGGATATGATTCGGCAACAGCTTGTGGAGCTCATCTGCATGGGTGTCGCGCGCTTGCAGGAGCAAATTGGCTGCGCCACAGCCGCGGAGCAGAAGAAGAAGAAGGAAACCCCGTGTGACGCCGGAGTGGCATCAGCATCCCCGAGCAGCAACAAGGCCAACGATAAAAGTGCTGGTGGGTCCCTCTTAGCAGCCTACGCCACGCCGGCGCCGGGCGCTGCCGCACCGGTGAAGGAGAACAAAAGGCGTTTATGGATTTGGTGCAAGACCGGCTCGGTTCTCTCGGCTGGTGAGGTGAGAAACAAAAACGGTTTATGTGCGTGCGTACCTACAGATACATGGGAGCACACCTCTCCATCCATACATGTCATAAGAATTAGTGGAGCAGACATCAAACCAAAAGGAAGCGCCAAGTCCACGTCACCCCAAGCATGAGTGCGTTTCACCTGTGCCTGTCACCCCCTAGTTTATATCACTATGTTTCTGCCCTTTCTCTCTCTCTCTCTCTTTCCCTTTCTTTTATTCGCTGCTGTTTTTTTTTTTTTTTTTGTTGTTGTTGTTTGTTTGTTTCTGTTTGCTAACGGACTCGGATTAGTAAACCGGAAAACACACAGAAGGTCGCTTTTTATTTATTTATTTGGTTTGGTTTTTGTGTGTTCCTTCATTCCCCCTCCACCTGTTTCCGCTCTCTCACTCTCTCTTTTTTTTTTCTTTTTTTTTTGCTTCTTCGTCGAGCAACGAGAAAAAGAAACCAGACGGAAAGAAAAAAAAAGTAGTAGGAAGATGTCTGTATCCGTGAATCTCAATGGCGTGGCCCTCCACGGCCACATGAAGGGTGTGACGATGCTCAAGTTCAACAACGACGGTGATATGCTCTTCTCCTCCTCCCGCGATACGAACTGCAGTGCCGTCGGCTGGCTCTACGACGAGCACCCCACCAGTATGTTGGGCAGCTACACGACGATTGGTGTGGGGGACTCGAAGCGCACCCACGACCACGCCATGGTGGCGCTGGACGTGAATAGGTACAGCACGCTGCTGGCAACCGCGAGTGCTGGCGAGGACACGCTCCTATGGAGTGTGGAGACGGGCACGCTGCTGGGGAGCATCAACCGCGAGATGTCCTCCGGCGCAGCGGTGGAGTTTAGTCACGACGATCGTATGCTGATGCTCGCGACCAAGGGTCGCGGCACGGTGCGCTCTGCCATTTCCATCTATAACCTGCCCTTCGAGGCCCCCCCTATCGGCGAGCCCATTGCCCCCACCAAGACCGTCTTCAACCCCTACATGCAATACGAGAGCAGCAACAAGGACGCGAAAATTACCTTCGCCGCTTGGGGGCCGACAAACGACACCATTTACTTCTCCGAGGGCGGCTCCATTCACGTGCTGGATGTGGAAACGATGACAGTGAAGCAAAGTCGCCGCGTGCACGAGGGCGAGAACGCGGAGATCAGCCGCTTCAAGTTCGACGCCAACTACCTCAACTTAGCGACCGCCAGCAAGGACTGCACGGCCCACCTCCTGGACCACCGCGACCTGAATACCATTCAGGTGTACCAGAGCGACGTCCCCATCAACGACATCAGCATTAACCCGCATTCGGACCACGTGATCCTCGGCGGCGGCATGGACGCCCAGGACGTGACCACGCAGGGCGGCGTCACCACCTTCGAGGTGAAGTTCTACCACAAGATCCACGGCCAGCAGCTCGGCCAGCTGCGCTGCCACTTCGGTACCATCACCGCCATGTCCTTCCACCCCGACGGGAAGGGATTCTGCAGCGGGTCGTACGATGGGCTCATCAAGTCCTACCGGTTCTCCGACGAGGTCAACGACGCCCCCGGCGCGCGGCCCATCTGGTCCCTGAATCAGCAGTAAGGGCGGGCGGAGGTGTCCTGGAGCCAGGGGGCAACCAACTGCATGAACGAATAAGCTAACCTTTCTGACGCCGTGTGTGTGTGTGTGTGTCTCTCTCTCTCTCGAAGGCTGCTGCTCATCTCTATTATGATTTATTTATTTATTATTATTATTATTTGATGTTAACGCATCCTTGGCTCCCCATTTGGCTTTCCATTGAACCCATCAAAGGGAGGTAAGAAGAGTAAACAACAACAGAAAGAGGAAGTTCAAACAGGAGGAAGAAAAGGAAAAATAAATAAATAAATTGGAATGCCGTCAAGATTAGAGCAGCAACGAACAAGAAAGAACGAGAGAAGAAGAAGAAAGGGAAGTAAAGAAGAGCCGCTCAAATAATTGAGTTAAAAAAAAACGCGATGGCGTTGGGGGGTAGGGGCATGCCGAGCAGAGCAGAGAGGGTAAAGAGTATCCGCAGCCAGGCACCGATGGTGGTGATCGCTGCTCGCTGCCTATGGCGATGCCGCGTGCGCTACGTTACAATAATAATAAAAAGCAAAAAAAAACAACAACAGAAAATAATGAAAGAAAGAAGATCGAATCAACCTCTTACGGGTTTATTGGTCAGATTAACAACAACAACAAAGGAAAGACGGGGATGAAGCGATGTGTACACCGTTGGTGCCCTTCCCTTGACGTTTGAGTGTGGTGGGAAGGTCCGCTGTGACGAGCAGGTCCTCGAGACCCAGGCTGTGTTTCTGAAGATATGGTGGTTTATTTCTCCCTCCTCCTTCTTCCTACTGCTTTCACTACGCTAATATTAATGACGGTGTCGCTATCGTTGTCGTTGTTGGTTTAGA
Source organism: Vickermania ingenoplastis (assembly GCA_010157825.1). Taxonomy (NCBI): domain Eukaryota; phylum Euglenozoa; class Kinetoplastea; order Trypanosomatida; family Trypanosomatidae; genus Vickermania; species Vickermania ingenoplastis. The sequence goes on along the minus strand of VFSE01000222.1, from coordinate 64,700 downwards.
CTGTCCCATAAAAGGAAAAAAAAAAAGGAAAACACACGAAGGAGATCAAGTAGCGGGCGTTTACCTTTCCAACCCGTCCAGTCCAGTCCAGTCCTACTCACACCCATACTCCGCGCCACACTTGATTCTCTTAGGCCTATCTTTCACCCCTCCCTTCTTCTTTTTTTTTTTTCATTATAATCCGAGGATAATGCGTGCTGCGCAGGTGTGGCGCCGGCTGCACAGCGGTGGAGCGGGCCGCTATCGCTACACCTTTCAAGTCGTGGGTGCAGAGCTTCGCACCCCCCGCCGTTTCGTCCATGCACCCACCCTGCCCTGCCCCGACGCCGTCAATCCCTCCTCAGCATCCTCGTCGGCGGTGGCGGTGGCGGTGGCCGAGGCCGAGGCGCTGCCGTGGGAAACTCGCATGGCACGGCTCTACGGCGAGGGTAACTATCCCTTCTTCCGCTCTCTATACAAATCCCTGTGCGAGGAGATGCGCCGCGAGGTGTACACCAAGCCCCCTAGCGCCTTCGAAACCGTCATCGCCCCGGTACATCAACGGCGATTAGAACAAGACGGAGGAACGCACGATCCGGCTCCGGGCCCTGATGCCGCGGCCACGACCACCTCCACCGATGTCGCAGACGCAGCAACACGCAGTGAAGAGGAGTGCAAGCCAGCGCCCGGTGCATCCCCGTCTTCCGCGAGCGCGGCGGCTGGCACCACTTCTCCATCGTCCTCCCCCTTTGGGCCGTGGAGCGTGCACTATAATGCCCCCACCAACACGCTGGTGTTCGAACGGCGCCCCCTGGCCCCTCACCGCGGGAGCGGCGCAGCTGTGCAAGACCCGGCCACGCCCCTCCCAAGCGCCAGCAAGCGGAAGAACGCCACCTCCCTACAGAAGCGGGAGCTTCGCGGCGGCGGCGGCGGCGGCACACGTCGTGGCGTACGCCAAGGTGGAGCTAAAGGACCCGGAACGCATGAATGCCCAACTGACCTTCGTCGACTGGTGCCCTGTGGAGGTGTTCATTCGTCGCGACGACGTCGTCCTCCATTTCTCCATGGCCTGCAACGAGGGGGGTATGCACATGCGCAACGTGCGAGTGTACGACGCCACCACCTCGCTGGAGGAGCCCCTGAAGCTCTGGAGAGAGGCGATGCGTCTCCGCGTGGAGCGTGCGCCGCTGTCAGGCGACGACAGCCATGTGGATGCGCCGGGCGCAGACGAGCATCGGGCGAAGAAGGAAGAGGAGAAGGCAGGAGACGACAGCGCCACGAGCAGCAGCAGCAGCAGCACGGTGCCGCAGTGCATGTGGGATATGCTGTGCGACCCAGACGGTGGTCCTGGTATGTTTGAATCTGTGCGGCGTCTGTACTATGATGGACCTTGCCTATGGCACTTGGAGCTGGATATGCAGAACGAGCTGTACGACCTGCTGCAGGACTACGGGGTGGACCTGAATTGGATGCGTTGGATGCATGAGTGGGTCTTCTACTACGAGCACCGCATCACCGTGCAATGGATGTGTGGAGTTCTGCTGCGCCTCGTGCCGCCCGAGCTGCAGGGAGGGGAGGAAGATTTCTTGACGCCAGAAGAGCGCGAGGCGATGGATGAGCCCTTCAGCGATTGGATCCGCGAGCCCCTCTCGTAGAGGACCGGCGGACATCATCAACAACAACCTACTCCACAAAAGAAAGCAAGAGAGAGCACCAGCAGAAAACAAACCAACAACCAAAAAAAAAGTAGAAGTCAACAAAAAGAAAAGAAAAAGATCAGCACCAACACAAACGAAAAGGCAAGCGACGGAATGAGAAGAAGTCCAGTGCAGACGTCAATTTGGTGTGCGATCACCGATAAGATGAGGTGAGAGGGGGGCTTGGCTGGGAGAGAGGGGTTCTATCGGGAGCCACTCCTATAAAGAACGAATAGATCCCCACAGAATGAGAGAGCAGTCGCCAGTCGTCGTGCACAGCACAGCACAGCACAGCACATATCGCCGCGGCTCCTCTTCTCTCCTCTTCTCTTTCTTCCGAGACGACCACGTCACCAGTAGTAAGCCAATAAGGCCTGAGAGGGAGAGGTGACGCCCCATAATCTGCACCCCCTGCAGCGTACCGTTGCAGAAGCAAATTATCAACACTCAGTCCGATGGCTGTAGAAACTCCGTATAGTCTGGGCCATCCAGTGAAAGAGCCTATCCTCTACAACAAACGGCTGCAGCTGGCTCTGTATAATCCTCCTTACACACACTCTCTCTCTCTCTGTCTCTCTCCCCTTTATCCTTTGGTGTGTTGCTTGACTTTGTTCGTTGTGCGTGGAAATGAGTTATTATTATTATTATTATTATTATTATTCCGAGCACGATTCTATCTAACCGTCAACCTTAATTGCCCAACTGAATATTGCCAAGACCATAATAATAATAAACAGGTGCGAGAAGAGTACGTAAGGGGAAGAAGGGATATCATTATGCGGCACTTAATGGACACGAACAACCCGGATCAGACTAAATAAATCTCCTTGAACATTTTTTGCGGGCGAGTAAGGTCTGCATCTATCTACGAGTTGATGACGTTGCTGACTCTCCTCAATGCCAGGTTGGAGTTCCCTTACGGGGGGGGGCCTCTCCATGGTCATTTGGCCGCGCGACAAGACCGCTGCGGCCCTCTTCAAGAGCGCGGCGCGAACTGGTGCACGACCGATGTTTGAAAACCCTCGAGGCGCGCTTGTGGAAATATGTTTCGCCTACCCGCCCAGCGACTGGGAGAGGGAGAGCGATGACCAGAGTAGTGGGAGCAGCAGCGGAAGTCACGCGGCTGACACGCCGGCGGCGGCTGAGCCTCCTCCTAGAGAGGCCCTGAGGCGCGCGGTGATGACCATTCGGCTGTACGGCTGGATGGAATCGCTGCGAGATTCAGGTGACACGCTCCTGGCCATGGTCCCACTCGAGGGAGCCGAGCGAGGAGCGGAGGAGGAGGGGGAAAGCGATGAGATGGATCCGGACGGTGCCGCCCAGCACTTGCGAGTGGCGGGCGGGGTGCCACTGCGCCTGCACCTCTGGTGTACCAGACCCGAAGCCCGCGCCGGCGGTCCCGCGAGATTGGCTCACGAAAAGGAGGAAGCGGAGGCGCTGCTGGCCAAGCTGAAGGGGTGTGAGGCGCGACTCACCGCCCACTTTAGCGGGTCCGCATCGAGGCACGATGGCATGGGCGGGGCAGAGGAGGAGGAAGAGGAAGGTCTTCAAGAAGATCCGCAGCATCGGCGGCGTGTGGAGGCCTTCCTTCGCGAACGGGACGATCTCCCTGCTACCCGCAACGCCGCGGCGGCGGTGATGCGCTACGCCCGTGTGTTGGAGCAGCACCCGGAGATCATCGACGAGACGGTGCTCATGGATATCGATCGGAACGTCGAGATCATCCAGTTTGTTACGGCGGAGCAGCAAGATGGCGCAGGGGAGGAAGAGGGGGAAACCTCCTCCTCCTCCAGAGATGGATTCCACTCTATTCTCCTGTAATTCTTCAGACATACACAACACAACATACACGTATACGTATGTATTGCTGGATTTCATTGGTTGGAACTCGAGAGGGAAACATTAAAGGAATTGGTCTGCACTGTGTGATGGATGTCAACTCTTGTTTGCTTCTTCCTTTCTATGCTTTTTCTTTTATTATTTTCTTATATATCCCCTCATACACACTCATTGGGGTGCTGTCACCTTCTCTCTCTCTCTCTCTCTTTATTTTTTGGTTTAGTTTTCCCTTTTTCCCTCTTCTCCTCCTTCATTTCCCTCCTCATATGACCGACTACAAGGTGAAGGACATCAGCCTGGCCGAATGGGGCCGCAAGGCCATTGAGCTGGGCGAGAACGAGATGCCCGGCCTGATGGAGCTCCGTAAGGAGTACGGCCCCTCGCAGCCCCTAAAGGGCGCCAAGATCGCCGGCTGCCTTCACATGACCGTCCAGACGGCTGTGCTGATCGAGACCCTCAGGGCACTCGGTGCGGAGCTCCGCTGGAGTTCCTGCAACATCTTCTCCACCCAGGACAACGCTGCCGCCGCCATCGCCAAGGCCGGCGTCCCCGTCTTCGCGTGGAAGGGCGAGACCGATGAGGAGTACGAGTGGTGCATCCGACAGACCATCAAGGGCTTCAGCGGCGACGGCCTGCCCAACATGATTCTCGATGACGGTGGTGACCTCACTAACCTCATCATTGACGAGCACCCCGAGCTGGTCGACAAGATCTACGGTATCTCGGAGGAGACGACCACGGGCGTCAAGAACTTGTACAAGCGCCTCCAGAAGGGCAAGCTCCCCATCTCTGCCATCAACGTGAACGACAGCGTGACGAAGAGCAAGTTCGACAACCTCTACGGCTGCCGCGAGTCTCTCGTCGACGGTATCAAGCGCGCCACCGATGTCATGATCGCTGGTAAGACCGCGTGCGTCTGCGGCTATGGCGATGTCGGGAAGGGGTGCGCTGCGGCCCTTCGCGCCTTCGGCGCCCGCGTGGTGGTCACCGAGGTGGACCCCATCAACGCCCTGCAGGCCGCCATGGAAGGATACCAGGTGCTCCGCGTGGAGGACATCGTGGAGGAGGCCCATCTGTTCGTCACCACCACGGGCAACGACGACATCATTACCTCCGCCCACTTCCCCCATATGCGGAACGACGCGATCGTCTGCAACATTGGCCATTTTGATACCGAGATTCAGGTCGACTGGCTCGAGGCGAACGCGAAGGAGCACGTGGAGATCAAGCCCCAGGTGGACCGCTACACCATGGCCAACGGCAACCATATCATCCTGCTCGCCAAGGGCCGCCTGGTGAACCTCGGCTGCGCCAGCGGCCACCCTTCTTTTGTGATGTCCAACTCGTTCACCAACCAGGTGCTCGCCCAGATTGAGCTCTGGAAGAACCGCGACACGGGCAAGTACCCCAAGGGCGACAAGGCTGGCGTCTTCTTCTTGCCCAAGTACCTCGACGAGAAGGTGGCGGCCCTCCATCTGAACCACCTGGGCGCCAAGCTTACCAAGCTGACCCCCAAACAAGCGGAGTACATCAACTGCCCCGTCGATGGTCCCTTCAAGGCCGATCACTACCGCTACTAAGCTGCACAGGCATCATTCCGTGTCTGGTGGATTGAAATAGTTGTGGCGCCACGCACGGAGCGGAGAAAAGGGCAAAAAAAAAAACGACTGAAAAGAAGAGGAAACGTTGGTCTGATTTTCGACGGACCAACAACAAAAGGTTTTTGTTTCAGATTGTTTCTTTATCATGTCGCAGTATTAATAAAAATATGTCTTGTTAACGCTCCCCTTTAAATTAAGTTTTTCTCTTAATTATTTTTCTTTTTTTTTCCTCCGCCCGCCCTCCAAGGACAAATAAGCAGAAACAAACACTAGAAAATAGGGGGAATATTCATACCGCGACATAAAAGAGATTAAAAAATAATAATAATAATAATAATAAACTAAAAACTGTAGAGTGAGCGAACAACAAAAACACTGAAGAGAGAGAAGAAAAAAAAAGTATCTCACCGGATGTCTCGTTAAAATTTTAAGGACAACAACAAAAAAAAAAAAAAAAAAAATATCTGACGCGGTGGCCATCTGCCTCTCGAGGTCCAGCCCTCACAAGCGCCTATTGGTCGATTGGAGTGTATTCGATGCTGGTGCTCTCCTGTCCTCCGTTTGTCCAGCCTCCTTCCTTCTCGCTCTCTTATTTCTCTGCTTTCATACAACTATTATGACTATTATGATTTGTTGTATCCACCACCACTCCCGCACACACACACAAAAAAAATAAATAAATAAAAAAAAAATGAATACAATGCAACTACAAACTCCTTTTATCCTAGAGAGACAAACGCATTAAAAATAAAATAATTTGTTTATAACAGAAGTAAAGAAACGAAACACACTCAGAAGTAGGAGAGAGTGTTGTTGAACCTCCGCACCGCTACCACTCTAGTACACACACCCCGCTTGCACGTCAATCCAGGTCGTCATCATGTGGTTTGCACTAGGGATTGTTTCGGTGGTGATCACCCAGATGCTGCTCCTCTTTGCCTGTGGGGCAATGGGCATTGCAACCACCGATAGCATCCGAAGTATGATTGGCGCCTTCTTCATGGGATCTATCTTCTCGATGGTTCTTTCGACGGTCGCAAACTTTTTGCTGATCACCCTCCCGGAGGCCAGTGGGTCCCCCACCGACCTTCTCGTTATTATGGTGAAGACCCTTCTCGCAGCCTTTGCTCAGCCCACGGTGTCTGGGGTGGTCCTGTTGTCTCTCCTGTGCTTCTTAGCTATGGCGGCGGCGAAACTAGGCGCGATGGTCGAGGACATCAACGTTCTCCTGGCCACGCACAAGGTGGTGATAGACGACAAGGCCAACATTGCAGCTGCAGACAACAAGAAGAAGCACTGAACGCGAACGGAGCGTTGGGAGAGAGAGATAACATGAGAAGCACCGCAGTGGAAAGAAAAAAAAATTGTACGTGTTTCCATGTGAGTTTCTGTATGCTCTTTCGCTTTATGGTGGGTTCACATCACCATCACGGCATTTCCCTTTACAAACACACGCACTTATAAATACATTTGTAGGCGACAGAGGAAAGGAAAGAGGTAGCGCCTGGTGTATCGTGTGCAGAGTCTGAGGACAGAGCCAAATGTATGGTGTGTGCGGCATACGAAATAGTCTATTTGTTCTTGTTGTTTGACTTTCTTTTTTTTTCTTTTTCATCTCTGAATAGGATATCTGCTGGTATGTTTTGCTGGTTTGTGATAGATACATGAAAATTTGCGGCTCCCCTCCCTACGTAATCACCCCTCATTCCTTCTCTCTTTATACATATAAAGTTTAAGAGGCGAGAGGGACACGCCTTTTGAGGAGCATTGGGGGGTTCTTTCTGTATACTCATGCACGCTGAAGCAGAAGGAGCGGAGGAAAGGGGGACGACTGTTCCAACGCCAACACTTTCTTCTGCGCTTCCCCGCCTTCAAGGGTTGTCTGGTCCAATGCCTCTCAAGGAATTCCTGCGCTGCTACGCCAACCGCCAGCTCATGTTCAGCACCCCCACCACAGCAACCACGGCACATGGGCAGCAGGGAAGGCGACAAGCTGCCCATGTGCCGTTGGTCCTACCGCAGGTGCCCTTTGCTGTGCTGGTCTATTGCTCTCCCAGCGCCCCACCCCTTCCTCCGGCGGAGGAGCTGCTGCACTACACACCCCTCTATGCGTTACCTTCCTCTCCACCCGCGGATTGCCGGCGTGCTGGACGGCACAGCCCCTCCAGTGGGGGGGCGGCGCCCACCGAAGAAAGACCAGCTGCGCCGTATCCGCCAGCGGTGCGACAGCTGTTGTCCGCGATGCTCTATCAAGGTGTGGAGCAGCAGCAGCAGGGCAGCGGCAAACGCGGACGGCCTCGTGCTCAACGCCCGTGGACCGCGAATTTTCTCCACCAGTACGAGTTTTTCTTCTGTGCGCTGGGATTGCAGCTGGGCGGCGCGCCGCCTGCCGTCCCCTTTGCTTTGTGCTGCTCCCGTCGCGGAGAGGCGATGGAGGTGCCTACGACGTCTCGCCTGCTGCGGTGGCTGGGCAGCGGGTTGAACTACCTGCAGCACCACATGATGGTGCTCATCCAGCTGCAGCCCGCTGGAGGGGCCGTGCAGGTGCTCGGTCCTCCCATCTGGCAGTGGGCGGCAGCAGCGGCACCACCACCACCACCTGCGACTCATTTCATCAAGCACGCCGGCGGCTGGGAACCGCAGCGAAAGAAACGTTTGAGACTCGACTCCATTGAGATTCACGCTCCAGGCCGTGATCTCAAGTATACAGCGGCAGCGATCCCTTCCCCCCCACCACCGAGCGGGGAGGCGTGTCCTTGCAATCCACCTTGTCATCATACGCCCGCGTCCACGTTGGAGGAGCAGCGCCACGAGCGCCAGGGCAGCCCCGTTGCAGCGCCGACAGTAGACTCAAGTTGCGCTGGCGGTGGTGGCTCCGCACGGACGCGGCTGCGACGACGGCAGCGGCGCGCCTGCCGACAGCGCTGGGAGGCCATGAAGAAGGATGAAGAATCGAGTCCGGTGAGGCGCACCGCAGAGAGCGACGCGCCTGCCGCGACCGGCGCACGCTCAGTTCTTTCTCTTACCACACAGCTCCCACCGTCTCCACGGCGGCGGGGCCGGCGTTCATCTTCCCAGCTCGTTGACGGAGAGGGAGGAGGAGGAGAGAACAAGGAGGTGGAGGAGGGGGTCGTCGCACCCCACCCTCCACCTCCCTCCCAAAAGAAGCGAAGACGATCACGACGGCGGCAGCACTCCTCGCCTCCCTCTCCCTCCCCTGCTGCACGCCTTCGCTGTCCATTTGGATTTGGATTAAGTCGTGTGGATGTCAGCCGGCTCCCGCTGCTCGGCCGCCCCGCTGTGCCGCTGGCGCACCAGCTGCCACCCTCTCTCTCTCCATCGTCCCCTTTGACGTCCTCCTCCTCCTCCTCCTCCTCCGCTACGTTGCCGCGGGATTGGTTGCAGCGGCTGTGGCTCCGGCGGCACATACCTAGCCTCCGCGCGGCGCTCGCAGCCGGAGGAGAGCGACGGCGAGACTTGCGAGCCGCTAGGTGCAGACGTGGGCCAAAGATGGTGCGGGTCTTGTCGCAGCAGCAGCAGCGGCTCAGAGACATGCTTCAGCCTCCAGCCGCAGGTCCTGCGCTCGTCTGGGTGCCGTTCCGCGCTCTGCGGGAGGTCTTCCCTTTGGCTTCATGGCTGCCATCGCCTTCACATCATCATCAACATCATTTGCATTCCTCAACGGTGGAGGCCTCTGTTATTGGCTCTCGCCGGCGCCTTTGCCATCTGCTTGCAGTGCTCCTCACGCAGTGTGCCAAGGCGAACCTCCGCGGGGCGGCGCTGCGGCACGGCGTCGGGGCAATGGAGGCGGCGGTCCAGCGGGAGATGGGGATGCGGGACCAGCGGCTCCGCCACCGCCTCCGTCATCCCCCCAGGGACAGTAGTGGGCCCCGCGCCCCTTCGCCCTCCTGTGTGGCGGCGGCAGACGGCGCTGCGTGGTACGCGATGGAGGATGCAGCGGAGGTGTGTGCCACCGCTGCGGACATCATCGTCTCCCCTCGGCTGGTGGCCGAGTACGTGATGGACGTACTCGGCAAGTGTCGCTGGTGGGAGGAGAAGGAGGCGGTATCGGGTAGGGCTGCATCCTTTTGGGGAGACACACCAGCCACCGCCGCCCATCATCTCCGTCACTGCTTACAGCCCGCCCTGGAGGTGTGGCTCACCTCGCCGCCTGCCCGGGGCCCACCGCCGGCGCACCGTACGTTGACTGCCCCGTACCGGGGCTGGTGGCTCCACTTCCCCTTGGGGGCTCTTCTTCCCGGCTTACGAGTCGGTCGCCTGCCCTGGTTGCAGGCGCGTCACCCACCAAAGTCTTTACGGAGGTGCACCCCAACTACCACCACCAGGAGCAGCAGCAGCCGCAGCAGTCGCGAGAGGTCGCCACGGCTTTTCTGGCGTCGCCGCCGCTCCATGCACCAGCAGCGGCTGGCGCTTCAGCTGCTCTACTTCGTCTTTCAGCAGGTCGTGCCGATGGTGATACGCCGCTCCTTCTACGTGTTCCCCAGTGGTGGCGGTGGGTACATCGGCTTCGTCCCGCTGGGGGTCTGGCGGCTGGTGGTGCGGGCGGAGGTGCGGCGCCGGCTGCGGCCTCGCCCTTTCTACCTCCCAGCGCCGCCTGGTGATGATGACTCGGAAGAATTTATTGTGGATTCTGCCTGGGAACCGATTCCGGATGGCCGCCGCAGACGACTAGAGGCGGATGCGAACGTGGAGACGGCAGCGCACCACTCGCAGGAGGTTGAAAGCGATGAAGGTCCGCTGCTCTACGCGGCGCTTCGATTCCATCCCAGCGGCCTCCCTGGCGGGGGCACGCGGCTCCGCCCGATCGCCTCCATGCGGCGGCTCCTCCCACGGAATAGAAGAGGGGTAGAGCCACTCCCGTCGACGCAGCGCCGCCGTTTGACGGCAGCGATGCGATGGCGCACCACCGCCACCGCGTATGCGCTCCGCTGCGAGCTCTACCGGGGCGAATGGGCGGAGGAAGAAGCGAAACACATTTCCCAGCTGGAACACGCCCCCGCCTCTGCCTGCATTGGGGACTGGGCGTGGTGGCGAGCCTTCTGCTCCGGCAGGCAACCCCAGGATGCTGCTGTACCCACTCCACCCAGTGCGCCACGCATGGGGCGGCCCAATCAGATGGAGCTGGCCGCGGCACTCCGCTGTCTCGAGCACGCCGCCACGCGAGACGCCCTGCGGCACGGCCACTGGACGCCCCTCAGCGCTGCGGCCGCAGCTGCTCCCTTCGTTGCCGTGGCGTCCCGCCGGCCCTTGCGCCAGGCGGCGCCACAGCAGCACCCGCTGCGGCGCGTCTTTACCGCACTCCACAGCTCTCAGCCAGCGGCGGAGTACCAGGAGCTGCGGCAGCTCGCCCTCCATCTTCAAGCCCAGGGTGTTGCCCAGTCCCGCAAGGAAGAAGGAGAGGCATCCATCTCTCACCTCCCCCACTTGCATCCCGTAGAGCAGCCATCTGACTCCTCGTTTGTTGGGCCGGATCACAACAGCTCCGGCTGGATGCTGCTCCACGCGGATGGGGTGCGGTGCTTTGAGCGCCTCCAACAGGCGGCGGTGTGGGAGTGGGTGAACCGCGTCCTTCCTTCCTCGCTCTCCGCCTGCACCACGAGGGAGAGGGAGAGCAACGACGCTGCGTCTCCTCGTGGCGAGGCGTACTTCGCTTGTACCTTCACTGTGTGCTGCGCTCCTGCGTGTTGCACTGCTGAAACCGCCGCCGGCCTCCCGCCCCTCTGCCACTTTCCGGGCGGACCGCTGCTGGTGTCCGAGACCGAGATGGCAGAGGCCACGCTGCAGTGTGTGCCGGCTCAGTGGATTCTATGGGAAGAACAAACCGCCAGCACCACAACGAGCAGCGGTGGTGGTGGGAGGGGAGCAGGCCGCTCAGCCATCCGGCCGGTCGACGCGCTGTTGCACGCCTATGGGGCGCCGGCCCGTGACAGCGGTGGCGACGCGCTTTCTTCCAGGGGTGGTGGTGATGAGGCCCGTGCGGATCGGTTCGGGGGCGTTCAGCCGTGCTTTCACAGCAACGATGTCCGCTCCCTGCTGCGGCATCACCTGCTGGGGCATCACGTGATGCTCGACCCGCAGCACGTTCCACTGAAGTCCAACCGAGGTCGGCGATCCTCCCGGCGCAGGGGAGGCTGCCGTTCTCGGGTTGGTCCGCCCGCGTTGGTGGCGTCTGGTAGATGTCCACACAACGTCGTTGGTTGGTTCCGGCAGTGGCACCGTGGCATCGTTCAAGGCGCTGCAGTGTCTTCCTTGCTGTGCCATCAGGTGCTGGCGGCCCAGCTCGACCCCGATGTGCAGCAGCGGCTATTCACTCCGTACGAGGGTGTCGCCACCGGCTTGTATCTCCGCCGCCTAGACGATATCCTTCTCTGCCTGGGATGGCAGAGAAGCGGTGGCGGAGCGCCTACTGGTACACATACGGCGCTGGCGACGCTGGCGGCGCACGCCACGCACGTCTTCACCTCTAGCGAGGAACAGCGGAGGTGGGCAGCGCGCGTTGGGTACGCTGCCAACCCATCCAAGTACACCTGCGTGGTGCTTGCCGGTGGAGACGGCGCCGCACAGCGGATGAGCCGTGACGTGCCGTGGTGCGGCATGGTCCTCTCGCTGCGCCTTGGGGCCGGGGCGTTGGCAAGGGGACCGCGATTGGAAGCTGGCGTCGACTGGCCCCGCGTGGGCCACGCCCTCGCCGGGTTCGCCCCAAGTACCACCGCGATCCGCCTTCGACTCCTCGTCCATCGCCAGCCGCCGCAGATGACAGCAGGGGGGAGGACGGTGCGGCCGAGGACTTCCTTCCCGGTGGCGCTGCAGCTGCTGCACGAGTATTCTAATCGCGTCCTGCAGGCGCTGCGGCAGCGCTGCGCTACGCCCGCCCAGCTCCCTCTGTGGTGCGGCCGCTTTCAGCGCGCCGATCGCATCTACCAGACGTTGTTGGAGCTGCAGCTGGTGTGGGCGGCACACACATTGGCGCTGCTGCGTCAAGTAGTCCATTGCTGCTTCCCTTCGCCTTTGCCTTTGCCTTTGCTGTCGTCGTCGTGTGCGTCGCGGCACCGAAGAACTGCTGCCGCTGCAGCGCGGCGGGCTCTTCGGTGTTCCAGCAAGGTCTCCCGTCCGCCAAAGGACCACAGCAGGTCGCCCCTCTCTCCAGCTGGCGGGATGGTGGTGGAGGCCTCGCGCTTCGTGACGCAGGCGCTGGAGGGTGTGCTGCTGGCCGGCGCCACACGGCACTGGGCCAGTGCGCTGGGGTCGCTGCAGGAGCACCTGCACGCACAGGGCTCCTTTCTTCCTTGTCAGTCGGCCGCAGCGGGAGACGGAGGAGACGGAGATTGGGCGAGAGGGCCAGGGCCTGGGCTCCGGCACGTCGCTCAGTGGTGCACCGCCGCCGCTCTGCATGCTGTTCTGCGGCAGAGTTCGCCTCTCTCCCCCACGGCACCTCATCCATGTTCGTTGTGGGAGCAGGTGGTGGTGCCGTGCGGTATAGGGGCAGCACTGCGTGCGCTTCGCCATGCTGAGCGAGGATTATGTGCGGGGGTGGAGGGTTCCGAGAACCAGTAGTAGACCATCTCGGGGTAGGTAGGTAAATGGGGTCCCCAGAGGGGGGCTCCATAGACCATAGAGTAGCTCTTTCAGTTTGTTATTGTTGATGTTGTTATTGTTGTAATGCGGGACAACGAGCCATCTATCTGGTCCATACCCATAGTACCGTATACCGGCAAGTGGAACACCCAAAGTAATCGTCGTCATAATAAATAATCATAACGGCCACGACAGCTGCGGTACCTCACACCGCAGGGTGTTAGGGAATGATATTATGGCTCCGCCCTTCAAGTGTCCGTCTTCCTCTTTCACCCCCTCTCTCGCTCTCTCCTTAAATATATATTTATAACTTTTTTTTTTGTTTTGTTTTTTCTGGTCGACACGCCACGCAGAGCACAACACCAACAAAGGTCCAGCAGCACGGCGCTAGACCCTCATTCACTCCCCCCTTCCCCTCCTCCTCCCTCCCTCGTATTCTGTTGTTGGCTCTCTCAGAGACAGCAATACAGTTAGTTCAATTGAAGGGGAAACAAACAAACAAAAAAGAACATATTGTTGCAGCAGATCATTTCCATTTATATATATATATATAACCTAGGCAAGAAGAAGCAACAGGAAAAAAAAGGAAAAAATGTTCGATTTTCTTTTCGGGAAGAACAAGGACTCCAAAGGATCCTCCAAGCGGAGCGGCAGCGGCGGTGGCCCGTCGCAGCCCAAGAGTACGGTCGCGATGCAAACACTCGATGACGCCATCGACTTGATTGAGAAGAAGGAGAACGTGCTACAGAAGAAGATCGACGCCGAGTTGGCCAAGGCAAAGGAGCTGCACGCAAAGAAGAACACCAATGGCGCCTTGCAGTGCATGAAGCGAAAGAAGGTGTACGAGGAGCAAATGACGCGGCTGGGGGCACAGAAGTCCAATCTTGAGACCCAGCGCTTCACCCTGGAGAACCAGCAAATGAACCTGGAGCTCCTCAACGCGCAGAAGAAAGCCGCGGAGGAGCTCAAGAAGTCCAATAAGAAGATGGATGCAGGGAAGATCGAGGACCAAATGGATGAGCTGATGGAGGAGATGGATAAGGCAAACCAGGTCAGCGAGGCCCTGGCGAACCCGATTGACACCAACAACGTCGTGGACGAGGACGACCTGATGAACGAGCTCGAGATGGAGATCGCGGAGGATGATGAAAAGGAAAGCGATCTCGCCGCCCTCCTGGGAGAAACAAAACTCCCGGCCACAGCACCGGGGAAGAAGACCAACGCTGGGATGACCAAGGAAGATGCGGATGCACTGGCGGAGCTAGAGGCAGAGTTGGCTGGGTAGAGAGTTTTGTCTGTTTTTTTTCCCCGTTTTTTTTTGTTATGGGATTTCTCGACAGGATCGAGAAGAGGAAGTGCGGAAAAGGAAGAGGATAGATACAACCGAGAGAAATCGATTACAACTATGGCCGACACGCGGGAATCTATGTCTATGTCTCTCTCACTACAGCCGCCCCCCCCAGTGAAAAGTGAAAGATAGTGATAGAGAGACAAAACATACAGAAATAAATGCGAAGGATTGGAGCAACATACAAGGAATCCAGAAGAAAAAGAACGAGTGTGTGTGTGTGGGGGATGAATGCATGGATGGCTCCCTACTCCCTCCTTTCTCCTCCCCCCCCCCCTCTCTATATATGTGTTCTCTTTGATGTTGTTTCTTTGTGTGTGTGTTTGATTGACTGATTCTTCTTTATTGGCTCGAGGTTTCGCTTTCGCTCATACTCCAAGGTACCGCTGCGTGGTCATTTCATAGGGCTATGGGTTAGGGGTACGCCCCCCCCTGCCTGCCTGCCGGGGCTTTATTCCTATCTCCGTTTCTGTCATAGCATTTTTTGCATTATTTTCTTGTTTGTTTGTTTGTTTTCTCTCTATATATAAAAGAATCTAAAGAATAGCGGATTGGTGATTGTCCTGATGTCCTCGGTGGATAGAGAAAACTTCTCCTCTTCCCACTACGGCTTGCTTTGCCTTGCTCTTGATTCAATTTGTTGTTCATCTCCACAGGAAAACTTGCTCTTTCTCTCTCTCTCGTTTTGGTACTGGCACTGCACTTACACTTCCCTTGGTCCAGAAAGGTACAAAGGTAAGCGGCTCAGTGCTTACTCTTTTTTGTTGTTTTCTTTATTATTATTATTAGATATAGGATTGTGTGTCGTGGCTCCACTACTGGACACCGTACGTCGCACACCACTTCCTGTGTATAGACTATTATTCCCCCGTTTCTTCCCCGGATATCGCACTCCGCAGCTATGAAAGGGGACGAGACGCCAGCAGTGAGTGGCTGGGGGCCGGGCGCGGCGGATCCGAACGCCGCCGACGATTTGGGTGAGATCGTCTCCAACAGCACCGGCCGCGTCAAGCCAAACACCAATGGCAACGGCGGCGTCAAGAGCGGAGCAAAAGGCGCGGTGAAGGGGGGCAAGCGCGGCTCCTCCGCGAAGAGTGGCGGCAAGCTGCCCGCCATCAAGAAGGGAGGCAAGCGCGCCCCCAGCGTGGCCAGCGCAGCGTCAAGAAAGTCCGGCAAGTCGGCCAAATCAGGAAAGAGCAAGGGGAGTAAGGCGTCCTCGAAGGGCAGCAAGAAGGGTAGTAGAAACGGAAGTAATACGGGCGGCAAGGGCAAGCGGGGCGGCAAGAAGGTGAACTTTGCCGCTGCCGTGGAAATTATAGAGGAGCGCCAAGCCGAGGGCCGCAACGCCATTGTCGCGGAGGAGGAGTTTGAGCTGCAGAACTACACGCCCCTGTACAACGTCCTCATGCTTGAGATGGTCCGCTCGCAGGTGGAGCAGATGAGCATCCGCCAGCGCAAGCTCAACGAGGCGATGACGGCACTGCGGGACGAAGGAATTCCTGTGGCGGACCAGGACACGGTGGAGCAGATTACCGAGAAGCTCCGCATGAAGCTCCGCAACGACACCGTTGACGAGATCCAGACGCTCCGTGCCGAGAACGCGGCGCTGCGGGACCGGCTCGAGGACAAGTCGCTGGAGTTGGAGAAGAAGGTGGCGGATGTGGAGGTGCTGCGTAACACTATCGCCCGGAAAATGGCGCGCGCGGAGGCGGATAACGAAAATATGCGCGCGCAAGTGCTCCGGGTGATCCAGTCGGCGAACCTTGACGTCGAGCGCATGAAGAAGGAGCTGACGCACAGGATTGAAATCTGCTGCTCGTCGATTCGCACCCCAAAGTACGGCACGGCGCTGCGCTCCATGCAGGATCTCGTCGCGCAGGTCCAGGAAGAGATTCAGGACCATCGTGATGTTCTAAGCAAGCTAGTCGTCTCGATCGGGGCGAAGGATACGTTTAAGCGTGGGCCGGATGACGGCGAGACGATGCATTCGAACTTCCCCATCAAGTACAGGGATGACCTCCGCAAACTCAACAAGGATCACCTGCTGAACGTGATGGACGTCCTCAGCTTTCAGGACGGCGTTGTCGAAACCGTCGGCAAGGCTCTCTTCGTACTCAACGAGGCCCAGTACCAGACCGACGTGGTGTAGGGCTGGCAGCTTCCTATTCCGATCCTTATTATTATTGCAGGTCCCCCCTCCTCCTCCCCTCCATCGCATCGCATGTGTCTGCGCTGACATGGGGTCCCACACACTCCATCCCCTCTCCAAACAACAAAAAAAGAAAAGCAACATTAAATTACCCACCCACCACCAACAACAACAAAATGAGGGACAGGCCTATCGTTGGCGGCTATCATATCGAGAATGCAGCAGCGAGAGTGTCGCTGACTTATCATGTCTGCACACAGAGTTAGTTCTGTTGTTGTTGTTGTTGTTGTGTGTGTGTGAGTTTGGTTGGTTTGCTGATTGCAGATTTTGACGTCCCTCCTTATCCTCCCTCATGGGCATGGGGAGGGAGGGGAGGTGGGATGGAGTGTTGGATGTAAAACAAAGGAAAGAACAGAAGAGAACATTTTGATAGAGCTCAAAAGAGCGAGAAAGGCAAAACAAACAAACAAACAAAAACAAACAGGAAGGACAAAAAGATTGCACAAGAAATACGTTGCGTCAGCTGTTTAATGCGGATTCCGAGAAAAACACTGCGGCTCCGCGAGTACCATTGGGAGCAGTGATGTCACTGTCATTCCGACTCTCTTCTTCTTCTTCTTCTTTTCTTTTTTCTCTGCCTTTTCTCCTTAAAAAAGAACGTCAAAGTAAACAGCTGCTACCGCTCTAAAGTGTAGGGAAAGGGTTCGGCTTGCTTGGGCACACTGAGGCAGACACTGCGGTGATCGTCGTCTCTACCTTTATTATTATTATTATTTAGTTTATTGGGTAGCACATCGCCTATGCGTGTGTCTTCACTCCACTAATCGTGTGGTGGCACAGGTGAAGCAAAGGCCGAAGCGCTCGAAGCGTGCGGCAAAAGACTACGCGAATCATCACACAAATATAAAATATATAAAATATAATAAATATCGTAAAGCAGCATGGCAGAGAAGGATCTCGCAGCGCTTCAAAAAGTCGCCGCTCCTTCGTCTCCATCCCTCCCCGCCTCTCTGCAGTGGCTTGGGGTGGTGACATGCTTGTTCGGATGGACCTTGCAAGGATCTTTCTCTGAGGCCGAGGGGAGGGCAGCGTCTGCGCGAGGACCAGCCGAGGTACGAGATTCGATGATGATGATGATGATGGCGTGGGCCCGCCGCTTGTGTGACGTGTCCTTCCTTCATCCGCAAGGATACGGGTCCGGCGGCCCCATCGAGGAGCGAGGTGGTGAGCCGGTGCGCCGGGAGTCTTCTTCTTCTCCTCCGCCATCGTACTATCTTGTGCTGCAGCGCGGATCCACTGCAGCAGATGGCCGCCCACTCACGCTTCTTCTTCGACTCTACCTCGACGAGGCGGCGGCCCCACATCCTCCTTCTCGCCCATCCTCCTCCTCCTCATCGCTACGGGCCTCTTCCACTACCTCCCCCTCCCCGACGTGTGCCTCTCCCTGCAGGGTGGCCGCCGCCACCGTGTTGCATCCCGGCCCGTCGGACGTCGCGGTCGGGCAGCACCTGAGCCCAACAGAGCTTGCCAGCCTTCTCGGGCGTCGAAGTGAAAGCGACGACACTGTTTCTTCTTCTTGGACAGAGGAGCCGCTCGTGCTGGAGGTCTCTGTGATGAGCCTGGCAACCCCCGCCGCAGAGAACGAGAAGAAGGCCGAGCCGCCGCGCCGAGACCCGGCAGGGCACAAGCGGCCTCGCCATAGCAACAAGGACGACGGCGACGACGACGACGGCGAGGTGAGTCTCCATTCGAAGGAAGGCGCTCCACCACCTCTTATCACGCCGAGCTCCCCTTCCGCCTCCGCCTCGCCGTCAGTGCGGTCTTCCGCTGCGCCGACCTCGGCAGCAGAGGCCTTGACGAGAACACGATGCCGCCAGCGCCAGTATGAAACCCCCGCCTGCAGCGGTGTGAAGGACGACAGGGCGTGGCGGCTGCTAACGCTCTCGCGACTGGCGCGGAGCGAAGTACATCACACCGCCCTGCGCGACCTGCGGGGCGCTATCGTGTCTTTGAGCGGGCGGCAATACGCACGCGAGCGGTGCCTAGTGGGGGGTGGGGGGGGGGGGGCTGCCGACGTGCTCTACGCTGCTCTTCAGGCCCTGGCAGAGCTGCAGCGAGACCACGTGCAATACGCCAACGCGGCGGATCAGTTTCCAGCACCGCCACCACGAGCCTTCGCTACCCTGAGCGGGCCAGCGCAGGTGTGGCGGGACCGGCAAGGGCATACGGCCAGCGTCTCGCCCCCTCCCTCCCCCGACGGCATCACGGGGGCTCCCGTCACCCACCGGCTCCACGTGCTCGCCGACGTGCCACCGCGTGCGACGCATGTGGTGGCCCCACGCAGCCCTCTCTCGTCGTTTCGGTGGGCCGTCGTTCCCAATCCAGAAGGGGATCTGTGCTATCAAATTGATCGGCGCCTTCTTCCAAAGGATTTGAAGGACGCCATGGATGCAGAGAGCAATGCGTCGCCGCACTCCTCCCCCCCTGCCGGGGCGGCGACGGAAACGCCAAAGGAGATGGGCAACAACCAGCAGCCGTCAAGGCAAGCAGAGAGCAGCACTTCCGACCGTCCCGCTACCGCTCGGCTTCGCGATAAGATCAAAAGTGCCGCAGAAGTGGATAAAGAGGCCGAGACCGATGTGGCACCCACCATTGACGACCTCCTGGCGCAGCGTGGGAGGGATCTCTCCTGCATACCCATGCCCGCCCTGGAGTGGAGGTACGCGTCGAGGTGATACTATGGTGGGACCTTTCCCTCTCTCTCTCTCCCTCTCTCTTAATATAACAACCTAGCTATCTATCTATATATATAATATATATAGATGGATGGATGGTGGCACAGACCCTGACGACGTGCAGCGAATGGTAAAGAAGGAAACACACAGGAGGGGGGTTGGTGCTTGTTGTTGCCTAGGTAGGGAGTGTGTGCGCTTTGGTAAGTAGAGAGTAGAAGAGGTATTATTATACAGCTCTGCTGTTTCTCTATAGCTCTTCTTAAACAATACACAACAGACATTTATTATTTCTCTCTGTTCATTATCGGGACGTACAATACGGTTTTATGATATCCTTTTTTTTTTTTTTTCTACGTCATACGCTTGCATCTGCAACTCTCTTCTCTCGCCGTGACATATTTGCTGTGGGTAGCTCCTCTTTAAAGTCCAGTCAACTCTCTCTTGTTCTTTTTTTTTTTTTTTTTTCCGCTGAAGGTGCTCCACCACCCTACTCCTTCCTCTCCTCTTTTATTATTTCACTTATTGTGTTTAAAGAGGAAAAGGGGGAGAGAGTAGTTGTTGTTTCCTTTGTATTGTGCTTAGGGTTAAGAGCTCATCATCGAGGAGGAGGAGAAAAAAGCAGCAGACCGTGTGCTAACGCACAAACACACCCAGAGAGAGAGAGATCGATAGAGAGAGTAGACTATCTGCCTCTCAGTCATGGCCGCGCTCCTATCGGTAGACGACGGCCACGCCGCTGTCAGCAAGCACGAGAAGGTGCTCTTCAATGCCGATCCCGCGCTGAACCGTGAAGAGCGGGAGGAGCTGCTCCTGCAGCGGCAGCTCGACAGCGGCACAGAGGAGCAGAAAATTATTGAGGCGCAGCGCCACAAGCAGCTGCAGCGAGAGATCAACCGCATCAACCGCACCATCGACGTCACATTCGCAGATCTCATCGGCGATACCCCTGGCCTGCGAGTCATCAACCCTGGTACGGAAGGGCAGCACGGTGTCGGTGGCGTTGGCGGCCGCGCTCCTACGGGGCCCCTCGTGGCGCACTCGGGCATGGCGTCATCGTCCGTCGCCCTCTCGTCGTCATCGTCGTCGGATGTGCTGCGGCGGCACCTCCCGGGGGCCCCCCGCTCCTCTCCTCGTCGCGGCCCCCCCATCCCAGGGCAAGCCATGTCCAACTACGCCATCGCCTTCCCCGTGCCGTTCAATGAGTCCGGCTTCAACTCCGTCGTCCGGTGGGCAGACGTGTGCTTCGACGAGACGGTCGTGGCGGCGCTGGGCCCCGGGGCGAACACGGAGAAGATCCGCCAGGTGGAGATGCCGCACCGGGTTCTCGTGACGGTCACCTGTTACCTCCTCAATGAAGTGCTCCGACGGGACCCCAACGTCCGAGACCTGTGGGGAAAGCTGCGGGCACCGATTCTAGACGCTGTCTTCAGCCCAAACATGCTCGCCGCCGAGATGGCCAAGCGCCAGATGCGCCTCTATCGGCCACCGCCCGCCAAGACGATTGGGGCGATGCTGCGCGACGAAGACGATAATAGTCAGACCAAGGAGGGGGCTGGTGGCTTTCTCGATGGCCCGCTGCCACCCCCCTCCTTTCAGCTGGAGGCCGCTCGGCGGAGGAAGGCAGCGGAGAAGGAAGATGGTGTACTGGACCCTTTCCCTATTCGATACGCCAACTACGACAACATGCACGACTATGCCAACTACTGTCTCTGGACCGAGGAGCTGCTGCATGCAAAGCGCATGAACGACCACCTCTCCCAGCGTGTGGATCAGTTGAAGGAGGTGGTGGCCAAGAGTCGGCTCGTGCTCGATCTCGCGGGCCGGCGCGTGGATCGCTATCGCAAGCAGGCCATGTTCATGGCCTGGAAGACGTACACGGAGCGCATGCGCCGCTTCCGCCAAACCGCAACGACATACATCACCAACGCCAGGAAGCGGCAGTTGATC
Source organism: Vickermania ingenoplastis (assembly GCA_010157825.1). Taxonomy (NCBI): domain Eukaryota; phylum Euglenozoa; class Kinetoplastea; order Trypanosomatida; family Trypanosomatidae; genus Vickermania; species Vickermania ingenoplastis. The sequence goes on along the minus strand of VFSE01000222.1, from coordinate 43,809 downwards.
GAGTCCAGCTTTCTCAAGTGGCGCCGCGTGCCTCTGCAGGAAAAGGTGGCAAACCTTCAGATGGAGGTGATGGAGCTGCGCCGCAAGCTGCAGATGGTGCAGGAGACGCACAACGTCGAAATTGCAACACTGAAGGCCCAAACACGCGAGACACAGGACCAACTCCAGGATATGACCCTCAAGGACGAGGCGCTGCGGAACCAAATGCTCGAAAGCCATCGCATCGAGACCACCGGCCTCCGCACGGCCCTCACAAGGGCGGCCTTGAGCGTGACGCAATTGAGGAAGCACTCTCGGCGCTGGGAGCGACTGGCCAAGACGCTGCGGCCCCCGGTGCTCTGCCGGAGTGTGCCTAAACCGATGATGATGCTGGCGCTAGAGCTGAAACACGTGGAGGAGGACGCGTTATCTTCCGTCAACCTCCCTGCGATTCACTCGCAGGTCACCCGAGCGTCGCTCACGCTGCTGGAGCAGCTGCTGCTCAAGTGGGTCAACTTCATCATGATGGGCTCGCCCATGCGGAAGTCGTGGACCCAGGTGATGAGTTTTGCGCGGCACGTGAGCGTTCCACAAGGGGCGAGTGGCGGGGGCGGCCCCATGGCCCATCTTCTCGGCCCGCTGCCAGAGGGGAGTGACCCTGCCCTCTTCGGCCCCTCTGGCCTGCTCATGCTGGTCCGGGAGTTGCGACGCCTTCAGATTCCAGAAGCGCCGGACCTCGCCGCCCTGCTGCAGGTCGCCACGGCGGCGGGGAACAACAACCAAAGTGGGACCGCGGGGCAAGGGAGCAGCCCAACGGAGATCAGCTGCGGCTCCCTGGGGAGCAGCATGTCGGCTACGATGTCTGTCGCATCCCCGAGCCCCATCGCCCTCTATCAGGAGCTGACGGAGCTACTGCATTATTACACCTCCGAAGGCTTCTGCCCTTCGCTCCTGCAGCAGTGTCCATTCCTGGATGTCTTTTACAATCCCGCCTCCCTGTCACACCTCACCAACACTATCTGCATGACCTGGGTCCTCGCCGCGCTCTTCACAGGGTACGTGCACAAGATGATTGTGGTGGAGGCCATGATGGGGTTCACCCCCAAGACGCCGTACCTCCGCCTGCGCAGCGAGCGCGGGCTGCGCCATAAACCAAACCCAGCCCTTTCTGGAGTCGTCCCGGGCGAGTTCATCAATGTGCAGGCGCACACCTGGGATGAAGTCGCCACGGCGATGACGGCGGGCGGCTCGTACATCGTTAGCGCCAATACAACCGTGGGGAAGCCGACGACAGGGGGCGGCAGCTCGGCCCTCTGGGGGGCCGCCGGGATGGAGCGCGCCTCGTCGCCCGGCACGGGGAGCAGCGCCACCCCCCCGGTGGTGACGCCCCTTTCCAAGACCGTCACCTTCCGGGTGACAGACTACCGCGAGATTGAATTTGTTCGCGATAACACGGATACGGCGTCGGATATGGAGATATATCTTGGTGGAAAGGAAGAAGACTTGCCGGACAGTGAGGACGAGTACGATGTGGACGAGATCATGGCGGGAATGGTCAAGGAAGAGGAGCGGGAACACAGGCGGCGGCGGCGCGAGCGACTGGAGAACCACAACCACAACCACAACAGCAGCGGTAGTGTTAGTGGCGGTGAGGGAAGCGCGCAGGTCGCGCTGGCGGGCGCTTCCGTATCGCAACAGAGCTCCTTCTACGCACCGGATGACGTCGATGAGGACGGAGAAGGCGGCGGGGGAGACCCCGATACGACAGACGGTGCCTCCGCCTGGCACCCCGCCAGCTCTCTCGGGATGAACGACGACGAGGACGAGGACGAGGAGGACATGGAGGGGAGCGGGAAGAAGCCCTTCTACTGGGAGAAGGACGACGAGACCTACGCAGGGATTCGGGAAATACAGCGCACCACGCTGGACCTCGAGGCCCAGGTCATCAAGGAGCGCAAGCGGCACGCCGCGCAGGCAGCAGCGTTCCTGATGCCAGCGAAAGAGGATCTTCTAACCGTGGAGCAGATTCAATTTCTTCATTCTATTCCACATCCCTCCAAGGCGTTCGATATTACCCTTCAGCGACCAAAGTTTAAAGGTGCGAAGCGAAGCGGGAAAGGCGGCAGCCGGCCGTTTGGCCGCCGGCCCTCCATGCGCAGTATGGCCAGCGAGTCGAGTCGACGAAACACAGGGCCGCAGTTGCTGGGCGGGGGGGCGCGAAAAGGAAGCTCGCCTGCCCTCCCAAGCATCTCTGGCGCCATCTCCCCCGGACTGGATGACGACGACCCCCGCATACTCCGCCGTAAGATACGGCGCGTCTCGGTCCTCACCTTTATGAAGCGCCTCGTCAACGATAACGCCCACCGCCAGCAGTGGATCGGCGTCGCTCGCATCGTTGTTAGCCTTCTGTGCCGGGTTCGTGTGCTGGACAGCGGGCATGGGGTACCGAACCGCAAGTGGGGGGAGGGCCGCAGCGAGAACGCCACCCCGTACACCCCTTCGAAGAGGGGGGGGACGCTGAATACGACGGGTGGAAGCTCCAACTTGTCCGGTAGCCGAAAGAGTAAGGCCGGTGAGTCACGCAAGAGCCGCGTCGCACGGGACGAGGACGACTCCTTTCTGTACGACACCGACGCCGCGCACAAGAACGTCGGCTTGGCTACGGAGAAGATAAGGTCGGCAAGCCCAAGCGCCGTACAAAGTCGCCGGCGCATCACGGCTCCGCAGCGAGTAAGACGGGCAACCGCCCCTCGATGAGCGGGGTGCTGGAGGGGGAGGATCTGCTGTCAACGAGCCTCGAGGGCAGCACCAAGACCTCTACTCGCAAGTCGAGCCACAGAAACGAGAGTGAGGATGCGCAGAGCACCACCAGCAGTCGCACCGCGCGGCACGGGAAGGGCAAACACGGGAAGACGGGGAAGCCAGGGTCGACCCCGCCGCCCCCTGCCCCACCACCGGGCGTATCGGCCCTTAATGCCGCATCGGTGACGACGCCGACAGGGCCCACCACCACCACCGCGGCGACGGCAGCGCAGGTATCGAGCCAAAAGAAGCGCTCCTCCGGCTTTATTCCATCTGTCGTCCTCGGCACTCTGGACAGTGCCGAGGACACGGAGCGCGAGTGGGGCGCCTCCGGGGTGGGCCGCAGCAGCACAGCCACCCGCCCCGGCCGCGCAGGGTCATCAGAGCGTGGCGCCGGCCCGCAGCCGTCTGCTGACTCCTCGTCCCTTCCGCCACTGCGCGGCAACCAGAGCTCTACAGGAGGGAGTGAAGGCGGCAGTCTGGTGGGACGACCGACCACCACCCAAACGCTCCCGGCCAGCCCTGTGGGACCGGAAAGCCCCCCGCCGCCGCACCCTGAGGCGAGCACCGCCATCTCCCCCAACAGCGGCCGCACCGTGAACGCAGCCTACGCTCTTTCATCCGACATCGACACGAGACTCATTGGGCGTGGGGATGGCGGTGGCGCCGGAGAGGGAATGAACAAGGAGGATCGTCCACGTGGGGTGCCGGGGTCGATGGTGGTGATGCCGGTGCTGCAGCCGCTGCCAGGCCCAGCTGTTATGGGCCTGCAGGGACCATCGTCCGTCTCGATCGGCAACGGGAACAGTCCAAATAGGGGCGAATACATGGGGCCGTATCCGGTGCGCTGCGGCAGCCGCATGCGCTCGGCGCCTTAACAGTGGGCGGGACGGTGCCGCAGCCTCCGAGGACAGGTTCACCTGGTGCGCCGACATCCGGACGAGCCCGCACTTTCAGTCAGGGGTCGCCCAGCCTCGGCACCGGGACGGTCGGTACCGCCAGCTTCCCCGCACCTTGCGACTCTTCCCCGAGCACCTCGCACACAGTACTCGACGTCACGAGCCGGTTGGACCCAGCAGATCGCCAACGCTTTGTCTCTGGCGGCATTCCCGTGCCGCCTACCGCTGGAGACAGCGGCATCGCCAACTCGTCGGATATGACCTACACCATGCCGCAGCACATGCTGGATCAGCTCACGATGCGCCACAACATCGCCTACGTCTCGCCTTCCTCGCAGAAGCCCGTAGATCGGTTCGATTTAAAGGCTAACAAGAATGTCTAGCTCCATGTGTCGCACAGCCCTAATGGAAGTCCTAAGAGAGAGAGAGAGAGAGGGTAGGGGTAGGGGTAGGGGTAGGACTCCGCAGCAGCTGTTCTTTCTCTACTACTTAGTTACTTCCTCTCCCTGGGCACATAGAGATTAATGGATGTATACTATTTTTGCTTTTGTTTATATTCAAGTGCGTACAGCCATACCTTTCAGTTGATGAGTTTCCCTTCTTTTCTTTTTTTTAAAAAAATTCTTCTTCTTCTATTCCTCCTCCTGTGTGTGTGACTATGGTACGAGGGGGGATATTCAAATATTGGAGATTAGATATTAGGAGGGGTACGGCGGGCGGTGTCGCTCTTGCTCTTCTCTGACTTTCCTGCACGGATTAGAGAGACTGGAGCAAAGAACCCCCGGGCAAAAGAAGAGAGAGAGAGAGAGAGGGAAAAGGCAATTGAATATTTCAATAGCAAGGATAAACCAGAACAACAACAACAACAAGTGCAGTGAAGCATGGGCGCTGATCTCTTCCGTGAAATGGGTGCTTGTGTGCGGAGGGGTGGGGGGGGTCGATTCCCTTATGTCTGCTTTGAGTTTCCTGTGACACAGCAGAATTTGTATGTCTTGTTTTTTTTTTTTCCTTTCTTTGTGTCTCTTATTATTTATTTATTTATTTATTTTTGTTGTTGTTATGGCTCTGTGGTGTAAAGGTAGTAAATCATTGTTTAATTTCTCACTCTAATCCTTGTCCCTATTTCGCCGCGGTGCGCTCTTAGTTAGGCTGAGTTAGTCGTTGGTAGCATCCATCGAAGGTGAGATCATACACAGTTAGATCAGCGGTGCGTCAGTGGACTTTGGACTTGGCGCTTCTCTCACACACACACACACACAGGAGTGTGAAGGGGTGTAGCGCGCTTCTTTTAAATATATATTGCTTGTTTGTTCCCAGAGAGAAGGGAAAGCCCTCAGCGGTAACGGTAATTCAATCTTTTCGGGCTTGCTGCGGTTCTTCTTCTGCACACACACAGAGAGAGAGGACATAGCAGTTACTGTAGTACCCCGTTGTTCTTTTGCGGACGTCGTGATCCCCTTCCTCTTTTCTTCAGCAGATTGGAAGCAGCAAGAGATGGTTGGCCAGCCCTCGCCCGAGCACAGGCGGACCCTGGAGGAATGGTCCAGCGTGGTGGACAGCATTAGCGCAGAGCGCAGTGCGGCGCCCCTCCCAGCGGTGGCGTACAAGGAGGAGGACTATCTGCCCCCGGCCCTCACGGAGGAGCTCCTCACCCGGCTTCTGCAGCGCGAAAAGGATGTTCACCCCACTCCCGAAGGCACAAACGCCGGCGAGGCGGAGACCTCAACGCCCTTCGACACCGCCGCCGCCCGCCTGTTCCGCACACAGATGACGATGATGGAGAGTCTGCACCCCCAGCCGCTCGTGCCGCACTTCCGAAGCCGTGCTGTGGATGTCAGGGCCCGCCGCCGGGGGGAGCACAGCAGTGCGGTGGCGGTCGACCCTGTCACGGGGGCGGGCTCTGAGGGTCCTAATTTCTATCAGACCTACCTCGTCGGATTACAGGCGGAGCAGCAGGGCGACAGTGGCACGGCAGCGGGCTCTTCTTCTGTTTCTAGACCGGTATCCCCCGCCGCCGAGGGGCGACGCAGCGGCGCCTTCCATGCCCCTCTCCCGGCCCTCCCGCCGATGCGGGCCGACAGCTCCACGCGCCTGACAGCAGGGTTCGTCAACCCAAAGTACTACGCCGCCGTGCACCGCCAGCCCGACTTCATGCCCATCATTCTCGTGCCGCCAGCGGTCACGGCGCCGGTGCAGCTGCTCAACGTGAAGCAGTTTCTAGAGCAGGGGTCGTACGTCGACCCAACCAACTACTTCATCGATCAGGAGTCCGGTGCGGCGAGCGTGCAGCAGGCGAAGCCGCCGTTCCAAATCGTATCCTCCTCTCGATTCCGCCTCGGTATCTCTGCCCACGTGGCCTTTGTCAACTTCCGTGTCGTGGATGATCCCCAGCAGGTGGATAACTGGGATCACGTCTGCGCCGCCGTCGTGACAGGACAGCAGTGGCAGCTGGAGAAGTGGTTCCCAGACCAGGACCGAAGCATCACACAGCCCAGCCTCGTGTTCCGCCGCATCGCCGGCTTCCTGCCCTACTTTGAGGAGGATAAGATCCCACCCGCCATCCACGAGTGGAGGGTGACGCCGCTGATGCTCACCAAGCGAGTGGTGAAGGCACAGCAACACATTCGAGAGGCAGCGCGCTTCTGGGAGAAGGTGTACAAGTTTCTGGACACCCATCCGCTCTTTAATAGGTTCACCGTCCCGGTGGAGTACTAGCGTGAAGGGAGAGACAGAGAGACAGGGGATCTGTAGTGAAAGGGGGGGTGCGACAACGTAGGAGGTGTGGAATCGATACTGATGTTTGTCTCCAGCCCCTTCCTCCCCATAACAACAGACAATAGATACAAAGAAGAAAGAATGAATGGAAAGGAAAAAAAAAGAAACTTCAAAGAAGTTGGAGCACCATATTTATCGTCCATTCTCTTCCTCCAGGGTGGGTGAAAGTGGCGTGGCGAACCGGGGAGAGAGAGCTGGCGCTGATGAGAAGGGTCGGACACCTGGCGCTGGCGCTGGCTCCTTCTTCTTTCACCTCCTCATGGTGAACACAGCACCATAACAACAACAACTAAGATGATGATCAGGCCCCCCATCTCCCCTCTTTCACCTCCTCCTCTATACGGAATGAAATACAAGGGGACGTGTGTATGGCATAATGAACGTATCGCCCTGCGGCTGGCCCCCAGACGACGAATGCACTCTACACAGGGAATGGGATAGAAGGCTGTCGTTGGTCCATTTGTGCTCGCCATATTTTTTCTCCTTAGGCTCCTTTCTCTGCGGGATTTGTACTTTGCTCTCTCTCTCTCTCCCTCTTCATTGCCTATTCTTACCACCTATTATTGTTGTTGCTTTCATCCTTCGATCCCTTGTCTGCCCCTCTCCCACCAACAACAAGAATATATAAAAAAAAAAAACCTTTTTTTTCAAGCGGCTGCCCCTCTCCCACCAACAACAAGAATATATTAAAAAAAAAAAACCTTTTTTTTGCAAGCGGTCACATCCGTCATCGAATCGAAAAAAAATATATATCTTAAGAGTACATCATCTCATCATGTTCCGCCGTCTAGCGCAGCGCACGACCTCCTTCGCCAGCCTCGGTGGTGCCTTCTCGGCCCTTTCTCCATGCTCGTCCTCCACCACCACCACGGCGGCGTCCCCCGCCGCGTCTGCCCTTCAGCGCCGGCACACAACCATTCTCTGTGTGCGCAAGGGGGATGAGGTGGTGCTGATTGGCGATCGCCAGGTAACCCTGGGCGAACGTATTGTGGCCAAGAGCAGCGCCTGCAAGCTCCGCCGCCTCAACGAGCGCAAGGTGGCTGTGGGGTTTGCGGGGAGCACCGCCGACGCCTTCGCCCTCATGGAGAAGTTAGAGGCAAAGCTGCTGGATTACCCCGAGCAGCTGGCCAGGGCGGCGGTGGAGCTCGCCAAGGACTGGCGCACCGACAAGGCGCTGCGGCGCCTCGAGGCCTCGCTGATTGTCTGCAACGCGGATGAGGTCCTCGAGATCGACGGCCAGGGGAACGTCATCACCCCTGAGGAGGACGGCATCATCGCCATTGGCAGCGGCGGTACCTACGCCAAGGCCGCGGCGCGCGCCTTGATTGATGTCGAAGGCTTCACCGCAGAGTCGATTGCAAAGAAGGCGATGAAGATCGCGACGGATATTGATGTGTTCAGTAACAGCAACTGGGATATGGAGAAGCTGGTGAAGGGCGAGGAGGCGGCGGCGGCGGCGGATGGCAGTGACACCACGGCCCCGTCGACGGCAAGCACAAGCAGCAGCAAGTCCACAGAGAAGAAGAGTAAGAAGAGCAAGAAGGACGACGCCGAGGATGCCAAGAACTAAAAAAGAAAAAAAAAAAGATAAGGTGTGTTTGTGGTGCTCACTCTTTCTACCCGGTCGAGAAGAAGACAACGGCGGAAGAAGTCCCGCAAGAGAACAGAGCGCCTCCTCTTACGGCGTGCCTGCGAGCAGAGCAGAGCAACGGGGTCTTTCCCAAATTATTTGTTTGCCACCAACCCTTTTTTTTCCCCCCATTAAAAAAAAAAAAAGTTAAGATGAAGAAGAAGATAATGCTGTCACTCTACTTTGTCTTTACATCTATGTGGTTAAGAGGTGCAAAAAAAAAAAAAAAACATTTAAAGGAAAAACAGATAGAAAAGGTTCGGCACGCCATCTCCTGTGGCCTTCATCACAAAATAAGTATTGTTAAGTCGAGATGAAGGAGGTCACTGAGAAGAAGAGGAGGACAAGTTCATCTCTCTTTATTAATACATAGCACGTATTTTTATGCATGTATATCTTTTTGTTTGGCTTCATGATAACGGTTATCCTGCTGTTTTCCATTTCCTCTCTTTTTTTTTGTTTGTTTGTTGTTGTTAAATGATTGGCTGCGGTTCGACTGGCTTTCTGGCGCACGGACACGGAAAAGAAAGAAAGGAAAAAAAAAGAAGAGAAGAGATTGAATTGAATCGAATCGGGTGAGAGAGAGTAGCGGCCCATTTAGTGTGAGTGAAAGTTGCCTATCAAACGAAGACGCATAAAGAGACTTCTTACTACACGCACAAACACAAGCACACCCGTGTGTGTGTGTGTGTGTGTGTGTCGGGACCACCTCCGCAGCAGTGATGGCAGAGTATGCGGAGAAGAGCGCAGACCCGGGCGAGTGGGAGGAGGATGATCTCGTGTACGAGTTCGACGGCTGGTCCGTTGAAAAGTTCGAGGCGCAGCGCTGCCGTGCGCACTTTCTCTTGGCCGCCCCGTACCGGTACGTGTCTGTTATCCTTCTGCCGCCCAGCCAGCATCGCTCTATTGGGGAGGAACTTCCCGGTGGACGGCGCTTAGTGTGCCTCGACAGCCCTTGTTATCACGCCTCCGGGCCTCTCGGGGAGGGCGACCTGGTGGAGTTGGAAGATCTCCATCGATCCCCTGCAACGACGGCCACCACGGGGCCCTCCCGTGGTCTGCTCCAAGACGGAGCCGGTCCTGCCTCTACCCACCGCGGCGGGTCGATATTGTGCATTCGCTGCCCCTGGCACCGGTGGTTGGTTTCGCTGGAGACGGGAGAAGAAGTGCTTCTCTACCCCGCCCAGGAGGACCACGCCGCGCACGATTACGTCTCCAACGCCTCCACCTTACCCGCCACGCACCTCCTTCGTACCATTACCCCCGGAGGGGCGGGCGATCGCGCCACCTCGCGGGCGTCTCCACCAGTATCGTTCCAGGATGGCCAGGCGGCGCACGTGAAGGTTGGGAAGAAGGTGCAGCGGCTGCACCGCGCGATGCTGGATGTGGAAACCGGGGTGCTGACAATAGTCGTGAAGGACCCCGCAGCGGCGCAGGCAAGAGGGGAGAAGGCACGCCGCTCCGATGGGCCAGCAACCAGCTTGAAGAATGGCGGCTTGTGCATGCAGATTCAGGACATCAAAGCCAAGGGACTGGATCTGTGACCGAGGAGGGGGGGAGGAGAGATCAGGTAAGCGCCGTCTGCTTTTGTTTGTTTGTTTGTTTCTTATCTCCCCTATTCGTGCGACGGAGCATCATTCAACTTTTTGTACTAATATATAATAAAAAAAAGTCTACGGAGGCGAAAGGGTATTATTTTTTTAAGAAGGGCAAATGCTCTTCTAATCGGAGGGAGGGATGAAGCAAGGAGGGTCGTGCTTTGCATATCATTGTGTTTTTATAGTTATCTTCTCCGTCCTTCTTCTTCTTTTTCCTATCTGTTTGTGTTGGTTTTTAATGTTTCTCTCTGCCCTCCTTTTGTCGTGCAGACTACATTATTTATTCTATATTTTGTGTGTGTGCTGGCACAGCTTCCCCACTACGACTTGCCTGTAGGCTCTTCTCACAGACCATATCATCATCACCGGCTGCGGCGGAACGATCCATTTCGTATTATCTTCCCAACTGTTATCATTTTCATCCGTTGTGGTGAGTATTTCCTACGCTGAGTGGTACCACCATAGCTTTCTATTATTATTATTATTATTATTATTTCGCCATTGCGTTCGTGGGTGTGCGTCTGGCAGTTTCGCGATTTGAATTTTATTTCAGTTGTTGTAGTTGTTGTTGTTGTTAGGTGTTGCCTGATTGATTGAATTTATTTTACTTTCATTTTGCTTCATTATTATTATTATTTGTAGTAGTACTATTATCCCATCAGAAAAGACAATTCTGAGAAAGGAAAGGAAAAAAAAAAAAAGAAAGAGAGATATAAACCATTTCATACCCGCAGATACTTCATTCCGAGATTATAGGGAGGGTTACGAGACTACCCTGAGCTCATATTTATCCTTTGTTGGTGTTGGTGTTCGTCGATCCGTTTTTGGACACCCAATGAAGTTAACAGTGCCTGTAGCGAAGGCGGTAGACGACATCGTGGAGGCCGTGGTGGACACGGCGACCGGTTTCTTCACGGAGGAAAATGTCGCGACACACGGCCGCGGAATGCTCTTGGCTCTCGCTGGGACGCTGTGGATGGTCGGTCTGGAGCGAAAGCCGAAGGATGCGGCCCACGCCACCACGGCGCACCTCCCGCAGGGCTACGACCGTAGCGTTTTAGCGTCCAAGTTACAGGCGAGACGAACCAAACAGCAGGTCAACGAGATCCTTCAGGTGACGCAACTCCGCGATCAGATCCGCAGCACCACGAACAAGAAGGAGAAGATGGCGCTCTTTAACGAGCTCCGGTCTCGCGTACTGACGGGGGTCGTCGCCGGCGCCTACTTGCACGTCTTGACGCTTCAGCTCTTCTGTATCCGCAATACGATTAAGGTGCTCATTTTTGTGTTGCAGAAGCGCCGAGCGGGGCTGAACGGTGCCCGTAATGGAATCGGAAGCCTGTTTGCCACGTGGTGGAGGGTCGGCATCAAGGGCGTGCTGCTGCAGAAGTTCACCGACTGCTTGAGCCCGTCGCCTTTTGCTAACGACCGCATCGACGACGCCGTCGGCATCCCCGCGGCGGATCCGATGCTGGGTTTTATGCTAGGCCAGCCAACAGGGGCCGCGGCGCCCTCCCCTGCAGGACTCTTTGGTGGCTTCCCGCCCATGGCGAATGCTGCCCAGAGCGGGCAGGGCTGGCCGGTGGAGTCCCCTGTGCGGGTGTCGTCTCCGGCGCTTGGGGGTATGCTGGCCGGCGCATCGACCACCGCCGATGTCATGGCAGCGCTCGAGCGCGCCTTCTCTGTGCGACAAACGCTCGAAACCGCCATTCCGCGTGTGCTGGACGACGCCAGGGAAGTCGTTCGTGAGATGCTGCTCGACCCCGTCCTCGGCCCTCGCATCTCCCCCGCCACGACGATCACGCAGCACGATCTGGAGGTGTTCTTTGAGGTCCTGACAGACAGGATGGACCGCCGGGTGTGCGTCTCGTCATGGATGACAGAGGAACACCGCCCCACCTTCCCTGCAGGAGGGAGCAAAGCAGCTCCCCCTTCTACCAGTGCAGGTGCAGGGGCCGTACCGACGCCGCAGGAGGACACAGACATGCGCTCCGTCTCCAACAACCAGCTAAACCAACCGCAGCGCAGCGGCGATGAGGAGGACGACGATGCCGATGAGACCGAGAAGGTGCAGTTCTCGCAGCTGGAGCACCTCCAGCAGAAAGCCGTCGAAGCCGCCGTCGTGGGGTACAACAGCAGCGTGTCGGAAGGTGGCCTGACGACATCCACCGCCCCTCCTCCCGGCCGCAGCTCGGCGCCACCGCCTCCGCCGCTGCCCCTCCTTCCCCCTGGGCAGGCAGGCAGCCCCCAGGACGGACTGCCCCTAGGATGGCCGTCGGATCTGATGGGAATGGGCGGGTCCCCCGCCTCGGCAGGGGCGATGCTGGACGAGCCAACGCAGTACGCCGAAAGTTTTCAAACGCTGATCCACACGGTGAGTGTCGGGGAGCTGGTGCTCGCGGATGGGCTCCGCGTGCTGCGTGCCACGCTTCGAAAAGTCCTTGTGAAGGATTTGAAGAAGTACGACGATGCCACTGATGCCGCGCCGGTGATCATGGTCATCACGAAGCTGGAGGAGCTGCGCCAGAAACTAGCCAACGATGAGTTCACCGTGCCAGAGTACACCAAGCTGTTCTGCGCAGGGCTAGTGGAGGGGAGCTGCCGATAATGAAAGAGACTGGTGGTGCGTGCGTGTGCGTGTGTGTGTGTGTGTGTGTGTGTGTTTAAAAGTATTTAATATCAAGAGAACAGTGGGAGAGTCGAAAATAATAATAATAATAATAGCAGTAGTAGAAGATTGGATGTATTGCCGGTGGTTAGAGGGATAGGGTCGAGGGATGTCAACTTGCTCTGTCATGTGTGATGCTTGTGAAACCTTTTTCTTTTTTTTTTTCGTTGTTGTTGTTGTTTGATTGTTTTTCAGTTGGGTAGGTTCCATTTTTTTTTGTTTGCTTTGGTGGCAACGAAACGTGCAGAACAACAGGAAGAGAATAGATAGTAGCACGGTGCAGCAGTTGTGGCAGCCGCCCCTCCTCCTTCCTCGTACTTTTTTTTTTCCTCTGCTGCTACTACTAGGCTTCAGGAAAAAAAAATAATAATAATGAATTCGGAAGAACAAAACCGCTGGGAGTGCCTTCGAAAGGAGGCGCGTCAGTACGAGGCGATACTCACGCAAAAGACGGTGACACTGGAACGAAAAGCAGTCGTGCGGGAGGTCGATGTTATTGATCCCCAGGAGTTGGGCACCAGCACCAGCGCCAGCGCCAGCGGCCCGGTGAGTCCGCTAGAGGAGAGAGGTGGCGGCGGGAAGCGAACGATTGCCGATATTCAGAAGGACTTTCAGCGGGCTGGGGAAGAGGTGCAGGTGGCGCTGCAGTCGTACCAGAACGTCCTGCTGCAGATGTACGACATCAGCCGGGCCCTCCCCCCAACACACCCGCACCACCACATCATTCAGCGCCTGCAGAGCGTTGTGGATGACAAGCAGGCGGCGCTGCATCGAGCGCAGAAGGACTTCACGCGGCAGATGAACCGCCTTCAACTACTGCCGTCCATCCGAAAGGATGTAGAGGCCTTCAAGGAGAGCGCAGAGGTGCGCTTCATGATGGATGAACAGCAGTCCCTGCGCTCCACGCAGGCGCGTGTGAACCGCATCTTGGATCAGGCCGATAGCACACATGACATGCTTCGCAGTCAGCACGAGCGGTTCCAGCACGCCGCAGGGTCGCTGGTGAAGCTGGTCGAGCGTGTGCCCATCATCAAGCGCACGCTCGGGAGGATTGACCAAAAGCGACGCAGGGAGGTGGTCTGCCTGGGCACCATCGTAGGGTGCTGTTTTTTCTTGGCTATTCTGTTCTGGTGAAGGAAAAAAAAAGGCGAGAGGTGCTCTAGGCTGTGGCACCCAAGAGTGTGGTGTGCTAGTACACGTACAGCGTCGCGCACTCTGGCGTTGTACGTGGGTGGTTCCCTTGCCGTTTTTTTTTTTTTTTTTTTTTGCGATAACTTTTTTTCAACAACCAAACAATAAGTGTTGAGGGTCTAACTCTCTCTCTCTCTCTCTAACTTTCACTCGCTCATTGTGGAGCATGAAGTCTTGCTCTTCTGTTTCTCATACGTACTCCTTTCTCTTTTTTTTTTTCCTATTTTTTTTTTATGTGTTTGTGTGTATAGAGAAGAGAAAAGGCAGAATACAATATATATATATATTAGAGCTTTTCGAAAGGAAGTTAAGGAGCGCTCTCGCGTAGGGCACCCTCTCGCGTACTCGATTCATTTTTTTCTACTTCATTCTCTAATTTATTACTGTCACGTGGTGAACGCGATTTATTCTTTTGTTTGTTCTTTTGTTTGTTTGTTTGTTTGTTTTATCCTCTCTCTCCCTAAATTACGCATTCTACTATTATTTCACTCTACCGTCGCTCTCTTGTTAGTTCTCTATTGAGGAGACGGACTCTATTCTTTTTTTTTGGCATTGGAATATATATATCGATCTATATTACTTGTGAAAGAAAGAAATTGGCTGCGCCACGCTCTTTTCATATTTGGTCATTGATTTTCCTTGCGATACCTCTTACAGTCCAACAGAAAGGGAACATATATATATTATTATCATTTTATTTCGGTACTATTCACACAACAACAACAAAAAATTAAACTAATAGTAATAAACATAAAAGCTTTCCAATAAAGTACGCGCTGTCCGTAGTGGGTCATAGCGTACAGAACGTCCGTAGCAGGCGTTCTAGCGTACATCACACAAATAACACCACACACAGGCACACCACGGCTAGCACTGTTCTTCACCTATATCCTTTGAGAGGTGATCGCGCGAGATTCATAAAGTTGTCACTGGTGGCCGCCATTGTACCGGCTTCTGTTAAAGTAAAGTGAAGCAGGTTTACGGCGTTCTACCGAGAGAGAGAGAGAGAGAGAGAGGAGAGGTGGTTAGTAGAGCCCCGGAAGAATGCCAGCCACTCATTCCTTCGCCCTGTCCGCCACTACGGGTTCCGACGAGGCGCAGGAGCGGCCGGGCACAGCCCTGGCCGTCCCGCAGCACATTAAGGTGAAGAAACTGTCGACGCGCGATTCCAATGTTCCGGCGGTGGCTCGTTCCAAAAAGCCCAAAAAGAATTTACCGAACGCCGTAGTCGAGTCCATCAAGAAAACAAAGAGGAAAGGCAAAGGCGATCGGCTCTCCCTTCTCACGGATGATTGTTATGGCAGTGGCGAGGGGAAGGGGGGGGGCGAAGCAGTAGAGGCTTTCGTGGCGCCACGTGGGGAACCACCACCACAGCAGCAGCAGCAGCTGGCAGCCGTCACGAGACAGAGGGGCCCCTCCGAGCGGCGTCAAAACAGGTCTCCCTCACGGGAGGGACGACTCTCATCGTGGACGCAGGAGTCGAAGCAACTTGCTGGTGCTGCTGTGCTGTTAGCGGCCGTGGTGGGTGGGGTAGGATTATGGTGTGGTGCGCGTTGCCTTGCTCTGCGGTCGGGTGTGTTTGATTCTCCTGGTTCTGTTTCTGCTGCTGCTGTTCCCTTCTACCCATCCATGTCCTTCTCTTTCCCTTTGCCGTCGTGCTTTGCCACTTTTCTATCCCTGTTGTCTTGGTCCTTCTTGGGATCTGTGTGCACCATTGCGGTGTTTGCTTTATGTTTGGTACTCTTCGTTGCGCTGGCGGCTGCCGTATTTTTATTTCTCCTTCGCTTAACGGGAAGTACTACTTCAACATTACACTCTGTTCTATCTCGTGTGGTCTCCGTCATCACCCACAAGAAGAAGGAAGCAAAGAAGAAGAAAAACAAAAGAGAGCAGCAGCACCGCACCACAAGGGGTACTCTTCTAGTAGAAGCTTCCAACTCGGATTGCAGCACTGACAAGGCACAAAGGAAAAAGTATAAGCAGAAGAGTGAAAATTTCGAATTCGTTACAGGAGGCCCCGACCAGAAGAACACGGGAGAAGCACCAGCCATCAAGGACGAAGACGAGACAAGGAAGAAGCAAAGGAAAAAGGTCATCCAAGCGGTACGAAAGAACGCGAAATCAGCGGCATCGCCCTCTCATAGCCCTGCCGTGGAATCACGTCGACTCGCGCTTTCATATCCGCATCGCAGTCGCGACACGCTCATCACATCCTATCGAGCCCTGTTTCGAGAAGCCATCGCGCCCATCGCAGCCCAAGAGAAACAGAAAATTGACATCGAGAACCAGATTCGCCGTGGCATTGAGAAGAAGAAGCAGCAGCGACATCATCGCAGAGCTCAACGCGCGTCAAGAAGGCCACACCAAAGCCAAGGAAGAGAAAGAAGCAGCACAAGTACCAGTTGCAGCAGCAGCAGCGAAGCGTATTTGGGTGTCACACCTCCATCTCGCTCCTCCGCCTTTGCGTTGCACGACGCGGAGGAGGATTCAGGTTTTTTCTCAGCAGAGCAGCATTACGGTAGCGAGTGGATCGACCCATCTCGACTCGACGCCTTCGTCGACAAGGATTGGATTGCATTGGAAGGATACCTCCACGAGCAGCTGCCAGACTATCACTACGTGAAAGGGAGCTACTGGACACCACTACGGCAATATCAGCAGCCCATCCCTCCACAGCAGTTTGCTTCTTCTACGTGTGTCGACGAGGAAGACGCGAAGCCGTCTGTGTCCTCCCGTAGTACGAGCAGTGGAAGGAGCAGCGCATATTGCGTTGACAAGAACGAGAGCGAGGCATTCACCTACGATCGCTTCTCATCCGCCCCGGCGCCCCTGCGCTACTTGGATTTGTTCTTTCACGAGGTGGAGTACGCGTACACGTACGACTCGAGCACCTTCCTGGACCCGGATCCACGTCGGCAACCGGAGAAGAGTAGCCGTCGAACCCGCGTCGCGCCTATTGCACTCATGCCGCAGCAGCGACCGCCGCCCACGCCTGTCAGTGGCAGGACGTCCAAGTCGACCGCTGCCCCGGCCCCCTCTACAAGCACCCCCATGGGCCGGAGGAGCAGTGCCGGCGTGAGCCGTCTCCCCCTCTCCATCGCAACGCCGACCGCCGGGGGCGGTGCAGCTGGCCCTGTCACCAGAGCTTCCAACCGCCGGGCCGCAGAAGCCCCCTCCTCCCCAACGACCCGCCGCCGCAAGGCTACTTTCGCCACGAGCGGTGAGTGGCCAGCGCCGTCAACGCCCCTCGCAGGCACCACGAGCGCCTCCCGCCACGCCCAATCGAGCTCCATGGGGGCCAACAGCACGTTCCACCGCACCACGAGCTCCATGGGCTGGGGAGAGGGATCCATACGGCGCAGCCCGCCGCCGCAGACCCTCCACCAGCCTTCCGCCGCGATCTCCATGACGACCCAGACACCCAGCAAGGTAGCAGCCGTCCCGGTGTCCTCGCAGGTCAGCGGGAGGAATGCGGATGCGCCGCGCTCCATGCCCGCCGCGCAGCCCTCCACCAGAACCTTTCACGCTGACCCGGAGCAACTGTCCATTCCAAGCCCCTCCACTGCCGCTGGCTCGCAGCAGCGGGTTGTGGGCCGCACAACGGTGCACCAGTCAACCGTTGCCCCGTCCATGGCCATCCCTTCCCCGCACCCGCAGCGCCGCATCACGCCGCTGCCCGATCACCCGCATCCGAAGCAACTCCAGCTGGAGATTATTGAAAATCTCAAGGACGCCGCCTACGGGCTGGACGACGACGACGACGACAGCAAGAGCGCCAACAGCAGTGTCAACTCCAGCTACTGCGGCTCTCCGCGATCTCCGGGTCGGCCCGCTGCTATGCGTTTGCCCCGTCCCTCCGGCAGTCACTTCGCGGAAGATGATGAGCCTTTTGTGTACAACGCCCGTGCAGAGGAGAATGCTGTCAACCAGTTCTTTTCACACGGCTCGATTATCTTTGAGGACAAGGAGCTGAACGACGACGACGACGACCAATTCCGGCCACCGCCGGCACCGCGGCGCAGCGGTGGGGGCCTGCTGGCCCCGACGGCGAGCACGACGACCCCACCGGCCAGCATAGCGGCTGCAGCGGACAGCAGCAAGGACGGTCCGCCCTCTACCGCGACGGTTATCCCACCCCTGCCGGATTTGAATGGGGACCGCAAGGCGCGAGACACCGTCATCCGGCAAATCATCTCCCGCGCGTCGTACCTCGGGGGCGAGAGCCCTGCGGAGTCCACGGGGCAGCGGATGATGGCGGCGGATCGCGATGCCCTCGGCGGGGTGCTCTTGCCGTCACCGGTGGCCGGCAGCGCGTTGATTCCAGGTCACAGCCGCTCCAGCTCCCGTACGATGATCAAGTCGGAGGCGGTGGCGGTGCCTGGGAATGGGGAAGCCGGCAATTTTCAGTGCCGCTCGCTCTCCCTGTACGAGGCCTTTTTTCTGGATCGCAGCAAGAAGAAGTGGCTGGTGGACGACATGGTCCTGGCCAAATGCTTCGAATACGTTGGACTCATGGGGTATGAGCACCCGCAGTACCGTAGAGATCGCGCCAAGTGCCAGCCGTCCATCTGGAGCACTAGTGCCTCCATCTCCTCTCCGCTCATTCAAGTCGCCAGTCGCACGGCGGGTGTGAGCACCACGGCAAGCGCAAAGAACGATGTCTGCATTGACGGTGTGTTGCGCCGGTACCGCCTCTCTCACAAGCCTAGCTGTCAGGCCGAGCGTACCGGGGTGAACACCATCTTCATGGCCTACGAAGAAGCCATGCGCTGGGTGCTGGCAAAGGAATACGTTATCGGCGCCATTCTGCTCGTCTGCGCCTCATCGCCGTCGAAAGGGGGAGAGGAGTCCTCCTTGGAGCCCTGCATTCCCCCGAACACACACCCGATATTCTGGGTCGCCCAGCACATTCACACCTTCTACCCGCAGTGGGGCGACTTCCAGACCTTCTCCACGCTGTGGGAGACCCAGGTCCGGCTCGTGCTCACCCCGGCATCGCCCAGCCGCCAGCGCTCCTTCCGGCTGCACGAGGAGGGGCTCTTCTTCTCCTCGGACCGGGAGGGTGGCAATCTCGCACGGGTGGAGAAGGCGCCGGACCAGCCGGGCATGTTCTACCTCTGGCTTGAGCCCGATTTGAACAGTGACAAGCGTATTTGGTTCCGCTTCTCCGTCAGCGGGGCCGTGGAAGGGAAGATGCTGCGCTTCAAGCTCCTCAACGCCGCACCGCATCTCAAGCTGTACCGCAGCAATGGGATGATGCCTGTGTGGCGCGACGGCGTCTCGAGACCTCACTGGGGGCCCGTAGATCAGTGCGGCTTCCGCCTCACCAACAACGATCTCGACGGCGAGCTCACCTTCGCTATTCTCCCACGTAATTCAACAGAGACGATTCAGATCGCCTTCTGCGCACCGTACACCTACGCCGACCTTCTGTGTCACCTCGTTCATTGGCACTGCTTGGTGGAGCAGAACCCCGCCGCGAAGATTCGGTTTGAGGAGCGCGTGCTGGGCTACTCCCCGGAGGGGCGCAAGCAGCACGTGCTGATCATCACCAGCCCCACCGCCGCGGTCTGCCGCAGGACCATTGTGAACAACCCCGGGGTGATCTCCGCCGGCTCCGCCAACGCCAGTTTCGCCGCGCGCCGCTCTGTTCATATCGACCCAAATGCGAAATTCCCCACCGATGGGTCGGATAACGTCAAGAGCCCCTACAGCAACTTCTCCACAGGGAAGAAGGTCGTGCTCATCAGTGGGCGTGTGCATCCGGGCGAGATCACCGCCTCGCACGGGCTCCACGGGTTGGTGACCTACCTTCTCTCTGGGGACCCCGGCGCAGCGCGGCTGCGGGATCATTTTATCTTTGTGGTGGTTCCCATGCTGAACCCCGATGGCGTGAGCCGCGGCCACTCTCGCATGGACCAGTGGGGGGTCAACCTCAATCGCAGCTACAACAACCCCGACCCTGTGGCGGAGCCGACGATTTACCAGCTCAAGAAACTCTTCGAAGGTCTCCTCCGCACCCACCGGGAACGGTTCTTTATGTACATTGACTTCCACTCGCACGCAAGCCAATCGACTAGTTTCATGTTTGGGAACCATCTTCCCGATGAAGTACACCACTGGAACAAGGCGTTTCCCCGCCTGGTGGAGCTCCATTCGCAGAATCTCTTCTCCTACAGCGTCTGCCGCTTTGGTCGCAGCCACATGTCCTCCAAGGACGGGGCGTCACGTGTATTGTTCGGGACCAGCCTCATTCATAGCTACACCATTGAACTCCCACATTTCACGGATCGATGCATGTACACCGAGCGCCTCAGTGGGATGGTAACTGGCAACTTTGGCCTCGAGGGAGGGCCGGGCACCATGATGAGCGAGCAGGGTGCTGGCACGGATGTGGGAGCGTTCGGCATGGCCTTTCTCAATAATCTCCCGCCCGACAGCGCGGCGACCGCCGCGGTGCTCCTCAGCGCACGGCACCAAAAGAAGATGGTGCAGGAGAAAGCGGAGAAGTCCGCCAAGGCAAAGTCCAGCACGAAGCCGATGACCTCCTCCCGCGGCGCTAACAAGAAGTCGGGCGAGAAGTCCGTACGGACCGTCAACCAGCCCGCCCTCTCGGACCAGCCGCAGCCGCAGCCGCCACCGCTCCCGCTGCACTCCTCTTCGGCACGGCAGCGGCGCAGTCTTGTACCCGGCAGCAGCGGTGCCCCGATGTCAGCGAGGGGCCATGTGGGTGGTGGTGGTGGTGGTGCCCCCCGGAAGTGGCTCGCGCCACCGCAAAGGGCTCGTGAGCGCCGACACGGAACAGCTGCAGCCCATCTTTATGCCCTCTGTGCTGCGTCAGTCCGCCATCGTCGGCGTGGCGTGCATGAAGGCGCTGCTGGACTACGCGAGCTTACATGAAGGAAACAAGGCCGGCGCCTCTCTCACGCTAACGCAATTCGGCGGGATGGCTCGTATACTGGCCGTGGTGAAGAAAAATCGCGGTGCCAAGAAGAAGAAGAAGGCAAAAAAGGCCTAAAAGAAAAGAAAAGGGGGGAGTGAGAGTGAGAGTGAGAGGGAGAGTGGACAAGAAAAAGAAAAGAGAGAGAGAGAGAGAAAGCGAAACGGGAAAATAGTATTCAAAGATTACGCAAAGCATTAATAATGATAAAAGAAAGTGAGCAGCAGCAGCAGAAGTGATGATAGACGGATGGAAGAAACATACAGTTGTTTTACGTTACTCATCCATTTATCCATCCATCCACGAAAATATTTTTTTTTTAAGAAAAAGGCGGGGCACAAGCAGCATTGAGCGGCGTGTTCGTTTTGTGTGACGCAGAAAGGAAAAAAAAAATGTACTTGTTGAACAAAAAAAAAAAGAAAGAAAGAAAAGAAAAAAAAAGAGGGGAAAATGAAAAAAAGAAATTTATTTATGTATAATCACTTCTTTCCCTCCTCCTTCAACGGTGTGTATACCTGGCATCACTGCTCTAATACCTTACCTCACACTATAGTGTATATCGTTTTAGCATCGGATGTAGCCGTTGCATCTGTGCATCTCTCTTTTTGCGTACGTGAAGGGAAAGAACAAACATTTGGTTCAAAAAGGAAAAAAAAAAGAAAGGAAATGAGAAGGAGACAAAGAAGAAGGGACAGATAAGATGATTCCTGTATGCAGCAACGAGATACGTAACCGAGATTGTGCGAGAGGATAACGCAGAAGATGAAAGGTTAGGAGGAGGTGGTGGGGAGGTGAGAGATGAAGGACCCCTCTATCAGCTCCCTTTCGTACCTCTTTTTTGTTGTTGTTGTTGTTGTGATTGCTGAAGGGCGGAGGGGGGTCTTTTATGTCGTCTTTGTTCCCTAGTACTTCTTTTCTTTAACCCGATGTGATCTCTTCGTGTTTTGTTGTGTGTGTGTGTGTGTGTCTGTGTCTGTGTGTGTTTGTTTGTTTCTTCCTCTCTGCTGTTGCATCTCTCTTTCCTTCACCGCACTCGTGTATTTTTGTATTTCGTCGCTGGTTGCTCTCATTTTTCTGTTTCTTCCTCCATCGCTCATTTTGGGGGCGTTTGAGAATCGCAAAAAAAGGAAAAGAAAAAAAAATGGTCTGCGGAGTGCGTCTTCATTGAATTCGTCTCGTACGGGCGGAAGGTAGAAAGCTACTGAACTACTACTAAAGAGAGTGAGACAGATGGAAACCAGTGAGGGACTAAAACACAATTATATAGTTGTTTATCATCCTCTTTTTTTTTTCTTAATTGTTCTGTCGTCGTTCAATTATTACTATTATTATTATCATTATTGTATTATTGTATTATTTTTATTTTCCACTCTGTGTGTATCGTTCTTCATTCGTTATTGTCATTATTTCTTTGAAGGGCGTGCCGTATGTCTCTTACCATTATCATCACAGCTTTTGTTGTGGATGTTATTTTCTTTTCCTTTTTTCCCCTCTTTTGGAGGGCTAGAGGGGAACTCAGTATCGTCTTGCTTCAGTTGCGTATTCAGATATGGGCCCAGTCTAGAGAGAGAAGCTTTAGCGAGAGAACAAATTTTATTATTTGTTTTGTTTCTATTTTCTTTACCTTCTTCGCCCCCCCCGTTTTTTTTTTTCCTATAACCGAAGAAAAAAAAGAAATGTACCGGGAGAGTAGTAAAGAGCAAAACGAAGCGAAAGAAAGAGAGCGAAAGAGCCGCAACAGTCCTGTAACGCCCTCCTGAAGATGAATAGGAAGAGGGATGGATAGTCGATGGAGGCTTGATTGTCCTACAATTTAACAAAAAAAAACAACTGCGGTGCACCGTTTCAGGTGTGTAGGGATTAGTGCCTGCTCTATATATCCCCACCCTTGTAGCGAGGCGAACGAATGCAATCGATGGTATCTCGTATATTTATCTCCTCTCTCTCTCTCTCCCTCTTTCCCCTTTACGACAAGGACGAGGAGATACTCATTCAGGGATTATTATTATTATTGCTCTTGTTGTTTTTCTGTCTTGGAGTGCACAGTCTCTCGCTCTCTCTCTCAACACAACACAACACCGGGCAATTCAGTCGACTTTTTTTTCCATTACCTAAAAGAAGAAACAGGGGGAAGGAAAAGAAATTTGTATTTATTTATTTTTTATTATGTCGGCCACCCCTGCCAATGTTGAGCAGGGCATGAAGAAATCCGGTAGCGACAGCAGTGAGGAGCCCATCGCCGGCGGCGCCGCGAGCAGCCACGAGGAGGAGAGCAGATCCCCATCCTCGATAGCCTCCCCCTCCATCTCAAGTGACGCAGAGGACGTGGAGGAGGAGGAGGACGACGAGGAGGAGGAGAAGACTTCCTCCCACCACGGGTTCGCCTCTCTTGCCGATGCCCTCAAGGCTCGGGAGGAGGCTCTTGCGCTCTATAACAAGGCTGAATACGATGCGGCGATGCAGATTCAGTACCGCTTGGTGCGTTATGCCATGCGCCAGCACAAGGGTGGCCCCACGGACCCCCGGAACGGGACCTTCTTCCTGGACTACGGGCTCTCGCAGCTGCGGCAGCTGCAGACCAGCAGCGGCGTCGACGACATACTCTCGCCAGAGAAACGAGAAGAAACGGAGAAGGAGATGGAGGCCTGCTTTGTTAATCTTGACATCGCCAGGGTGTGCTTCAAGAAGCAGCTCTCGGAGCTGGAAGAGGAGGAGGCCGGAAATACCCCCGCGAAGGGGGCGGAGGGGGAGACGTCCAGCGCCGACCTCCTGTCACGGCTCGTCCTCAAGGATCGCGTTCAACTGGAGCTCATTGTGGCGGAGATCCACAACGCCTTGGCACAGCTGCTGATGGAGCGCGGCGATTACAGCGGTGCGCTTCGAGAATTCGACACGGAGCTGCTTATCTACCGCTGTCTGGAAGGCGACGAGGAGGAGGAGGAGGAGAGGAGCAACACGGAGTTCGTGGTTCCACCTGGCCGCATGGTCGCCTGCTTGTACGGCGCGGCGGACTGCTTTCTTAAAGAGGCGGACTTCGAAGGTGCGGAGGAGCGCCTGCAGGCCACGCTGGATCTCGTTCGCGAGAGATATCCCCCGCCCATCATCGACGCCGAGCTGGTGGAGGAGCTAGAAGAGTGGCTGGCCGACGCCAAGGAGATGAAAGGGGGAAAATACTTGGAAATGCAGCAGGCGATTCAGCAGCAGTTCGCCCGCGAGGAGATGACGGACGTGTTGGAGCAGGCAAGTCAGCAGCTCGCCCCGGAGGAGCAGGAGGGCGGAGGAGGCGATGAGGGGCGCAGCGATCGCCACGGGGCCCTCGGCTCGTCAACAAGGACGCTCATCCGTTTATTTCGCCGCTCCCGGTGACAGACGGCGCCTCGCTGTCGAGCCCGTGGGCGGTTCCGTCCCTCCCCCCGCGGCAGGGCAGCCCCTCCCTCGGCCTTAACGAGCGAAGCCAGTCCAACTCTCTCTTCCCCCCGCAGGACAGCATCTTCTCGCGCTCCAGGAGTCTACAGCTGCCGCCGCAGAGCAACCACAGCAATAGCGGGGTACCACAAGGGGCCGGCGGCGCTGCCGCCACCGTTCACTCAGCGGTCGTGATGAAGAAGGCGAAGAAGCCAAGGGCGGCGGCGGCGTCGCAGGACAACAGCCACCCGCAGCATGACCAAAAGCGGCTGCGCACAGAATAGTTGTGTGTGTGTGAAAGGGAGAGAGGGAGAGAGGTGCTGGGCCGCACCGCCACTTCTTTGTCGTACACTGCAGTGCAGCGGTGGTGGTGGTGGTGTTCAAGCGTCCCCTCTCCTCTTCTTTTTTTCCCCGCCATCTCTCTCTCTCTCTTCTTTCCCGTACTACACTGTTTCCGGAGGGGGGAGAAGGCATAGATACTTGTTTGTTTTTTTTTGTTGTTGTTATTTTGTTTGTTTTGTTTTGTTTTGTTTATTATTATTATTACAGCGAGTGAAGACACTCAAATCCAACGCAGAAAAAAAGAAAGAAAAAAAGAGAGAAAAAAAAAACGAAGCAGCGACGACAGACACTCCATCTTCCAACACGCCACTGGGGTGTGCTGCTCTGCCCTATCCATGTATGCACGCAGGTATCTCACTCACACACGCACACACACTCTCTTGAGGTGCCTCCCGCAGCCCTCCCCTTCACTCCACTCTGAAGGGCGGCGACAGACGCACTACGCATCAGCCTTTATTCGTGAAGGAAATGTTCTGATGAAAGAAACCAAAAGGAATACACGAGGAGATGTATGCTGAAGCAGTATAGGAGAGAGGAAGAGAGAGAGGAGAGAGAGAGAGAAGTATATATATATATATATATATTTACGTGTGTGCGTGTGTGAGATTTATTATGATTGGTGGGCATGTCCATCTGGCTGATCTGGCACTCTAGATCATGTTTATTTTTTTGTTTTGTTTTATCCTTTTGAAGGTAACAAAGAGAGCACACACATAATATATATATATATATAGTGTACGATATATAGATATCTATATCTATCTATCTCTCTATAGATATATAGATAGATCGGTATATATAGATATCGTACTTCTGAAAGAGACAAGCCCATGAAAAAAACATATTCGTTCTTTCCACTCCGTTTTTAGATCCCTTATAGAAGAAGAGAAAACTACAACAACAATAATAATAATAATAAGTTGTTTTTTTTTTAAAAAAAAAAAAAGAAGGAACGAAAAAATACTTCGTTCCGGATGTCGGGCGAGCCTCTCGCACTAAGGGTCATGTGCAGCACTCCAGTGAACAGAGTGTGCCCTGGCAATTGGTACTCCCCTTCTGAACGGTTTCTTTAAGATGCTGTTTGTTCCACCTCCTCCTCCTTTGTTTTTTATTGTTGTTGGTGTTGTTGTTGTTCAGATAAAGATCTTCTTCAGAAAGGGAAACCCAAAAAAAGCGCTAGAAGAGGGACAACTACGTAAGGGTCAACGAAGAGGGTGCCGCAACTCCTCACCTCACAGCACATCCCTATTCCATCTCCTCATCATTACCCTCTCTTCTTTTTGTTTCCCCCTTTTGTTCTGGTGTGAAGTTCGCGATCTCTCTCTCTTTCTCTTTCTCTTTCTCGTGCGACTCACACGCCACAGGTGTGGTGGAGTTCAAGCATGCCTGCGCCTTCTTCTTCGTCTGGTTGTTTTGTGTATGCAGATAGTCATGGTCATATTTGTGTTGCCCCCCCGTCTACGCCCCCGACAAGACCAACAGCAGACCACAACACGCGGTGGCGTTGCCCTGGGTGTCATACGCTGCTGCGCTGCGGCTGTAGGACAAATGACCCCACTTCTACCGACGCCGCTGCAGAGAAGTGGTGGTGCTCGAGCAGCAGCCCGCTTTCTCCTTTGGCTCCACATGATGATGCTACGGCACAGTGGGCGCTTCGGCGTCTAGTGCTCTGCGGCACGCACCCAGAAACCGACTGGAAGGAGGTGGAGGACCTCCTTGCACAAGAGCAGCCGCAAAGAAGAGGAGACGGATGTGGAGGAGATCATGCTGGCCCCACACCGCTTCCCTTCTGTATCGGCGGCTTCGGTGTTCATCCCTGGTTCCTGCAGCCTACGCTCGCCGAAATGTTCCCTATCTTCATCAGTTGGAGGTGATGCTGCAGCGGTACCCCACCGCGATCGTGGCCGAGATTGGCCTCGACGCGCTCAAGGGTCCGCCTCTGGACACAGTTCAGGTCCCCTTCTTTGCGGCACAGCTCCGTCTCGCCGCCGCGTATGGCCGCCCGGTGAGCATGCACTGTGTGCGTGCCTACCCCATCCTGCAGCGCCTCTTCACGGGCGGTAGTACTCTGCCCAGCGGAGCAGAGGCCACGCCAACGCCTTCCTCTCAAGGGGATGCGCATGGCCCATCGTCATCGGCGTCATCACCCTATCTCTCTACAGCCCCGCTGGGGCCGGAGGACATACCCCCCGCCATTGTGCTCCACGGTTTCTCGGGATCGATTGAGATTGCGAAGGCGCTGCTGAAGCTCAGGTCTCTCAAGAGCAGCTCTCGTGGCGGCCCCGCTCGCGTGGGGAGGGTGTGTGTGAGTGATCGGCTTTTCTTCGGCCTCGGGGCCCGCACCACACGGAGGCTCAAGGGATTTCGCGAGGCGCTGCTACCACTGCTCTGGGCAACGGGGCGGGTCCTGGTGGAGTCGGACGCCTTCTACCACGCCGCCGCCTCCGCGGGAGAAGAGGGGCCGCGGCCATCTCGTCCTGGCACGCCCCAGTCGAAGAATCGGTGGAGAGTATGGCAGCGGTGTTGGCCGCGCTGGAAGCGCAGGAAGCAGCGACAGCGGCGGGCAGCGATCCCCGGCGCGGCCCCACCGGCACGCCGATGGATTTCTCCGCTGTGACGGACGCTGCACAGCGCATGGAACCTGTAGAAGGAGGGCAGGGTGTGGATGTGGCCTCAGCAGCAGCGGCCGTGCAAGCACGTCTTGAAATGGCCTTCAAGAAAGCCTTTTCTCCTATTGGTTCTTCCCCATCTGGTTAATAGAGAGAGAGTGTGTGTGTGTGTACGTACCCTCTGTATCACTCGTAGTCCTTCACATCACACACACTCTCTTATACATACACGTCGTTTATATATTGTTCTCCTGTGTCCCATGTTTCTCTACTCTCTTGGAAGAATAAGGATTTACTCATATTCATTCATTGTCTCTCTTTCTCTTCAATCGACCGGTTATTTTTTTGTTTATTTATTTATTTATTTTGACTACTTGCCCTTCCCTCTGTCGTTGTCTAGCACAACTCATCCTACAAGGAGGGGATACCGATTATTTTATATCTTTTCTAGTGCCGAGAGCATCTCCTAAGGAGAAAACAAAAAAAAGCTTCTGCAGTCAACTTCTATTCACGGTCCTGTAGCGTTGGGGGACGTGGAACACAACGGATTGCGTTTCGGTTCTGTTCGGACTGGCACGCGTGTTTGCTTTTAGGTAGAGAGTCGCACACGCACACGCACCCCAGCGACGGTGTGTATGACAAGTGTTGAAAGCGAGGATTGCTGGCGAGTCTCTAATCACAGGAAGCCAACGCAGCTCTTTCACTTGGTGTTTATTATTATTATTATTATTATTTTTTTCTCCTTATCTTTGGTGTTGTTTGTTGTTCGTTTGTGACCCACACCCACCGGAGAACAGAGAAGAGAGAGAGTGGAGAACCAGGAAGACACTACTAAGGAACCTGAATGGATAGGCAGATAAGCACAAACATCAATACATATATATATATTTATATATAGTATATATATATATATATATATATAAATACACACACACACAGGGCAAGGAGGAGGGGGAAAAAGATAAATAGAGTTCTGCCGTGCGCTCCTCTCTCGCTCGCTCGCTTTCGCTCGGCTTCACAAATATTACAGATTGCTTATTATATATTGATCATTAATTTGCTTTTGATTCCATCAATCGAGATCACAGGTATAAGAAGAAGTTCCGTTTGTTTGGGTTTACACTTTTCACTAGGAAAGGAAAGCAAAACAAAGAAAAGAGAGTAGGGAGACGGCAAATACAAGGCAAGGAGAGAATTGTGTTTGTGTGTGTATGTATCGACAATCGGATACAATTCAAGAGAAGTAGTATCTATATTGTGTTTGTTGTTGGGCGAGAGAAAACACGCGTCTCTCACTCTCTACTTTGCTATTGGGTCGTGTCCACCAGCTAGTATAAAACTATATTCAGTGGGAAAGACCTTTTTTGTTTGTTTGTTGTTGGTGGTGGTGGTGTGCGACAGGACAGAGAATTCATATACATCTTATTATAGTTTTGTTGGTTGCTGCTGTTTTTCTGTGAAGAAGAGGAAGAAAGGAAAGAAAATAACAGTTAATAAGCGTTTTATTTGTTTTTTTATTTTTTTATTATTATTATTATTATTATTTTGTTTGTTTGTTTGTTTGTTTGTTTTTGTATTTTGTTTATCGTTAGAGAGACCGTATTGACCTGGATTGTACGGTTGGTGCAACATCATCGGGAACAGGTTAGTAATTGGAAGGCTTCTTGTGTGGAAAGAAGGGTGCGAGGGCAGAAACGAAGGGTATTACGGATCTGTTTCATTTTTTGTGTCGTACCACGTGTAGGGCCTCTTCCTATCTGAATCCGTCGTATCTCTTGGCGTCTATCTATTTATATCTTTATCTTTATCTATTTATAGATAGAGATATAGATATAGATATTGTTGTAGTAGCTCATTTTGTTTCACTTTCTTGTATTTTCTTCTGTTTCCCGCCTGTTCCGTGAGCTTGAACGTTGGAAGGCGTAGGCCCTGTAATACAGTACGAACCATCACAGAACTTTTTTTTTTTTTTCGACATTTTTCTGCTGGATTATTTTTTTTTTCGTTATATACGTCAGATATATATTGTTTTGCTTTCTCACTCTCTCTAATCTCTTGCGCGTTCAAGACCACACATACATACACACACACATCCACTCCAAGTGGAGCAGCTCTCTTCGAAACGAACAACTACAAATACATTTGTTGTTTCTTTTCTTTTTTTTTTTTTGCTTCAACAAGGGAGAAGAGGCAGGTCCATATATTTGAAGCGGTTGGCTTTTTTTTTTTTGTCATTTTGTTGTTTGTTGTTGTTGTTGTTTTTCTTCGCCGTCTTATGCCTCTGCTCCTTTACTTCCTTCATGAAGCGCAGCGCCGACGAGAATCCGCCGCTGGTGCACGCCCCACGGCCGGGGGGCGGTCGCACCAGCGGCAACTACCGTTTCTGCTCGATCGATAGCTGCGCATATCGCCCCCGCCAGCTCTCCAGCGGTGCAGCGGCTGTCCAACGACGAGGTTGGCTCTTTCTTGCGCGTTCATCATCTGGCGGCCTGGTCGAACGCAGCGGCGTACCTTCGGCCCGGTCCACCGCCGGCCGCCGTGTCGCTCCTTCCGTCTCCATCGACTGCCCCCCCGGACTTTACCCGGTTCCACAGCAGCAGCAGCAGCAGCAGCGCCAGCAGCAGTCGGGCTCTGGCATCGCTCTATCCGCTGTCCCTGCTGGACGGCAGCACCTCCACGCACTGGGGAACCCTCGGTGGCGTGGGCAGGCTGCCAGATTCAACGGCCCCCAGTTGGTTCATGCCGCTCACCGCCACACCGGGGAGCCGCCATCGCTCCACGGATGGCTGGGCCGCAGGAAGGGGTACGAAGAGGGCCACACCAGACTCCCGTCCCCGACTATCATCGTTCCACCGCAGCGGTGGACACCTCCTCCTGGCTGCTCGTTCCCATGGAGCGCGACAGGGAGGACGTCCTCTCCATGGTGCAGCGCCAGCCCGCTACCCTCGTGGACGGCGGTGTCGACACCGACGAGGGTGTGGCGTCCAGCAGAGGAAGGGCAAGCACTTCTCTGCTGGACTGGGGCGCCGCCGCGCTACAGCACTTCTCACAGGTGCGAGGCAGCGAGAGCCCAGTGCAGACGCTCCGCGCCACGTCTTCGCTGTCCTCGTACAACCCCACGCCGAGTGGCAGCAGTCATCTGGAGAGCTCCTCGATGCTGGCGGAGGAAGAGGACGGAGCCGCTGAACACAGAGAGCGTGGGGGAGTCGGTAGCCCATTACAGCCGCCAGGCGATCAACAGCGGCACCCCGACACAAAAAAGTTCTGCGGGACGTGGAAACAAAGGCAAGAAGGTGGCACCGTGCCGGTGGCCTCAGAAGATAATGGATCTGGTCCACTCGCCTCTCGCTCTGCGGAGTGGTGCCTCCCCCCGGAGCACCACCGGATCGAGGAGGTCTGCCGGTCCAACTCCAGGTCGCCGCCTTCCATCTTTGCTGCCTCATGGACACCGCGAGCGCACGATGATGGGGGTCGCGTGTGGCGCTCGCCATCGCCTTTGGAAGTCGTTGGTTCTCCCACGTGTGCGGCGGTGCCGAAGCCGGACCTTTGGTGCTGTCGCTGCGGCCAATACAGGGGAGGAGGCAGACGGCCTTCCACGGAGGACCTAGACGCAGCAAACCCCAGCAGCAGCGAAGAGAAGGCGTCGATGCAGAGCCTATCACCCGGGGCTGGACCCGCAGAGAACGGAACGCCCCTGGCCCTCCAGCCTCCTCGTGTAACTGCGGTGAGGCGGCCCCACCACACCATCCATACCAGCAGCTCCATCCAGCGCTAACGCCGATGCGCCGATTGTGGTCCACTGTGTCGCCCCAGATCATGGCGGTGATGATCCCCTCAGGGTCCTCGTCTTCCGTGTCGACCGCGCCACCAACACCGACGACCACGCCGTCCCCTCCCCGCCCCAGGTCGTCAAGCGCCTCCTCCTCCTACACGGAACGCTCCACGGCAAGTTCACCGCACTCCACGAGCACGTCCGCCTCGGACGTCCGGGGGGCGGCGCTGCTGCACGGCAGGGCCACACCCAGAAAAAAGAGCAGCATAGGAAAATAAAACGTGATCCACCCGTCGCCTGTCGGAAGCAATGCAGGCGCTGTGGCGCTCTCCTGCCAGCGAAACAAAGGACCACACACACATCCACACTCTCCTTCTTTCCACGAAAGGATCATTCATTGGCATGAGAGGGAAGGATGACTATGAGCCATCGCCTTTGCACACCTGTCGCTGTTCATTCACGGGCTGGGCATGGGCGTTCTTCTGCAGCATGTGTGTGTACCAGGAGGTCCCCCTTGTAGACGCGGGGATACGACATGCTCACCTGTTGTGTTTGTTTGCTTGTTCTCCTCCTCCTTGAAGAATTATAGAGATTAAGAGAGAGAGAGAGAGGAAAACACAACAAAAAGGAGTTTAGGGACAAAAAAAAGAAAGCATAGCATTATCCGACGTCAAGTGGAACAGATTCAACTTCCGTCTACAAGGAAAGAAGTTCAGATATTAGAATCAGATCAGAACTCCCCGCATACCCACACTAACACGTCACATACTACCTATAATACCTCTTCACTTACACCCAAATGTTCTTCTGGGGCGGCTATTCTTTTCAGGTGCCACAAATGGCCGACCTGCCGGGCAAGCCCCCGCTGCGGTACCCCGTGTACGTTCCTCCACCTCCTTCTCTCCTCCCACCCACGACGGAGAAGCCGCATCCTGCGGGGAAAGGGGCCGATGCAACTGTCTCGTGGATGCACCAGCACCGCCTCCAGGTGGGTCTGTTGGCGTGTGGTCAAAAGCACGTTATTGCCACCATCGCTATTGTTCCAAACGATGCCAACAACAACTGTGCCTCCGACGAGGAAGCCGAGGTCAAGGGGACCGCGGCGCCGGCGCCGGTGTACCGGTTGTACGGCATGGGGAACAATGAAGCCGGCCAGCTCGGCCCATGCACACCGAATTACGCCACCTCCCTCGTGCCGCTGCGTATTGAGGAACGGTTCGCGTACAACACCACCGGCAGCAGTCAGACAGAGAAGGGCACGGCGGCGCCCAGCTCTATCCTTTCCCTCGCCTGCGGAGCGCATCACAGCCTTTTCGTTTCCAGTCGTGGCGATGTGTACGCGTGCGGGGACAACAGTGTGGGTCAGCTCGGTAGCCCCGTGCCCCACAAGGGCGGCAGAGGCCACGGCAGTGGTACTAGTAGCGAGGGCGACAGAGGGCGAGCCGCGACCACCTCCTCGTCGTTTTTGATGGTTCCACTTCCATTCCCCGTCCGCGCCGTGTTCGCTGGTGGGAACGTGAGCTACGTGACGGACCACCGCGGGCGGCTCTACAGCTGGGGGGACCCGCAGTGGGGGCAGCTCGCCCACGGCGACTCGGGGGAGCGGGTGGACGTCGTGACGCTCAAGACGGTGATTGAGCCCGTGCGGACGCCAACCCTGGTGGAGTGGTTCAATGAACGGCACATTGCTATTGTGGAGGTGGCAGTGGGGAAGTCGCACATGGTGTGTCGCAGTGCGGAGGACGTCTTCAGCGTGGGGAAGGGTACCTTTGGAAAGCTCGGCACAGGGAATACACAGGATCTGCTCCTCCCTACGCGAATCAAATTCCCCACCTCGAACGTGTCGGGGTCGAAGGTTTGCAGCATTGCCTGTGGCGATGAGCATACCATTGTGCTTACCGAAAATCCCGCCGTCGGGTCCGTCGTGTACTTCTTCGGTAAGCTCAGCAACGGCGACGGCCAGCTGACCCCCGTTGCGCTACCCTTCCCCTACGCGGCGTTTCCCAGTCCATACCACGCGCCGTTCGGAACCGACCCCTTCACGCTCGACGCCTCGAGGCTGGTGAAGGTGTTTGCCGGGAGGGGGACGCAGTGCGCTGCCGTGTCCGCCGCTGGCACGCTGTGGGTGTGGGGCAAGCACAGCAACGTCGCAAGCGTCACCAACGGGACGCCAGCGGGGTCCATCAAGACCGCCCCCGCCGTGGTGGCCAGCCTTCTTCCCTTCAAGGTGGAGGGCGTGGCGATTGGCGCATCCATGGTCGTCGCCTACGCGTCGGGCCGAAAGCCGCTGCCACCAACCACCGCTATAAAAGACGAACAGCAGACGTGGAGTCTCAGCGAGGAGGCCGTCCAGCTCGGGCCGGCGGCCGCACGAGCCTCGTGGGACCTTGCGATTCCGCACGACGACCGGGTCGGCGTGGCGACGGGCCGTGGGAACCAGTCAGTGGGGGACCCTGACCAGCACTACGAGGAGGCCGTGCATTGTTTCCTCCAGCAGTACCTGAGTGATGGCGCCGCGGGCAGCAGGGCCCACAGCGTGGCGACGGCCTACCTTCATCAGCTGCCGGCAGCGCCGCCCCGCACCGTCCCGGTTCGCTCCAACTTTCCGCGAAAGCGCACCCGCGAGCTGCAACCGGGGGACAAGGTGCGGCTGTGGATGACAGATGTGTATGCCCTGGGGACCGTCGCGGATATACTCGAGCAGCGCCCAGCCCCGGCTTCCCACCAGACCCCGCTCCATCCCAACGAGCAGCTGCAGAACGAAGCGATGGATATGGATGCGACACAGCCTGTTGCAGGGTCACACGGTATCGCTCACTCTATGGTATCTTCCGCTGCCTCCTCCCTCCTCCCCGCCAAACAACTTCTCCGCCGGCGTCAGAGTGAAGGTGGATTGGCTCCGTGACGACTGGGATGAGGAAGAGCTCACCTCTATAGCGATGATGAAACCCTGGGCAGCGCCAACCCCAACCGATGGCAACCATTCTGGTTCGAAACGAATGAAGAAGACGGATCATGTATCGCCCCCACAAGGAAAGATAGGTAGAACGGCAGCAGCGGCAACAGAAAACCACATATCACAGTTCTGGTCCACCTTCTCCCCACCCCACCCTGCATCTCTATATCACTACCTTAACTCCTCACACAATGCCAACACAGCTCACCCACACTGAAGAGTATGCCGGCCTCACCCACCCTAAGACCAATAAAACAAAAAAAAAAGCAGCCACACCATCACACGATCCAGTCCATCACTTCTTTTTCCACCACCAGCATCCATGTGCCCCACAGCTCCTATGCACCACAACAGCATGTCGAATGCCGCACTATCCCTCTCCCTCCCTCTGTCTCTTCATCGTCTTTCTCGCAGCAGCAGCAGCAGCAGCAGTTGTAATAGTAGTAGTGTGGATTTATAGAAGCTCGTCCTGTCCTACCCGCAAGCGCTCTAAGTAGTTCGCACGCCGCAAGACTCACAGGCGCTGCGGATGAAACTGGTGCGCAAGATTTCTCTTCCCGTCTTCCCCTTGAGTTACTTGCGTGTGTGCGTGTGTGTGTGTGCGTGCAGCCGGTGCATGATGATTGACTTCACATCACAGACTTTGAGTCCTTATGATACAAAGTATTGTCGCCCCAGTCTGATGCCGCTGCTGCCGCCGCGCACCGTGTGCGTGGAGAGGTGTGTGTGTGTCCCACCGCCCCGGAGTGAGGGGAAGGGCTGCGTGTGGGACACCTGCCTCGTGTGTGTATATGTGTGTGTGGAGCCGCGCGAAATGATCGACACCTAGGCCGATGTAAAGCCGTCGCAGATGGACATTGACACGCCTGAAAACAACCTTTGCCCTGTCTGATCGCGCGGTGTTCCACACGCCCGCCAGCGCTCTCCCGCCGCATGCATCCCGTGTGTAGAGATGTGTGTGTGTGTGGCGGGGGGCTGCTGCGGGCACCCGACCCTTGGCCCTGTCACCTCGAGGGCGCCCTTTCCCGTGGGCGTACGGCCTCGAGTTGTAGCGGCACCGCGCCATGCCTCGGCGTGGCCGGCGCCGCGGACGTAAGGGGGCCATAGAACAAGGGGGCGCGCGGTGTGATGCTCGGTGCGTACTCGTGCGCATCTGACGCTCCGCCACGCGCAGTGCCCGTTATGCATATCCTGTGTGCGCTCTAGCCTCGTCGAGGCCCTGATGAGTCTGCAACCAACCATGCATGACATATCTCACTAACCCATCCGCTCCAGCAACGCCGCCAGCCCGCCACACCGGCGCGGGGGTGCAGCATCGGCATATGATGATTGACTCAAACAACATTGTAGTAATGACCACCCGTGATATTACGCATTGTCGCCCCAGTCTGACGCCGCGCTGCCCGTCGCACCCGCCGGCACGGTGTGTGGTGGTAGCTCCTCGGCCAGGCCTTCTCCAGGCTCCCGCAGCTCCGCATCCCACCCAAGTTCGCAACGCACCCAGGCTCCACCAACAGCACCTCATCGGACGTGGGGTTCGGCCGCAACGCATGGCCTCCCACGATGAAGTAGTGTGCCAGATCCCACATGCTCGGCTCCAGCAGCAGCAGCAGCAGCCCTCAGCAGTTGTAATAGTAGTAGTGTGGATTTATAGAAGCTCGTCCTGTCCTACCCGCAAGCGCTCTAAGTAGTTCGCACGCCGCAAGACTCACAGGCGCTGCGGATGAAACTGGTGCGCAAGATTTCTCTTCCCGTCTTCCCCCTTGAGTGTTACTGTGCGTGTGTGTGTGTGTGTGTGTGCGTGCAGCCGGTGCATGATGATTGACTTCACATCACAGACTTTGAGTCCTTATGATACAAAGTATTGTCGCCCCAGTCTGATGCCGCTGCTGCCGCCGCGCACCGTGTGCGTGGAGAGTGTGTGTGTGTGTCCCACCGCCCCGGAGTGAGGGGAAGGGCTGCGTGTGGGACACCTGCCTCGTGGGTGTATATGTGTGTGTGGAGCCGCGCGAAATGATCGACACCTAGGCCGATGTAAAGCCGTCGCAGATGGACATTGACACGCCTGAAAACAACCTTTGCCCTGTCTGATCGCGCGGTGTTCCACACGCCCGCCAGCGCTCTCCCGCCGCATGCATCCCGTGTGTAGAGATGTGTGGCGGGGGCTGCTGCGGGCACCCGACCCTGGCCCTGTCACCTCGAGGGCGCCCTTTCCCGTGGGCGTACGGCCTCGAGTTGTAGCGGCACCGCGCCATGCCTCGGCGTGGCCGGCGCCGCGGACGTAAGGGGGCCATAGAACAAGGGGGCGCGCGGTGTGATGCTCGGTGCGTACTCGTGCGCATCTGACGCTCCGCCACGCGCAGTGCCCGTTATGCATATCCTGTGTGCGCTCTAGCCTCGTCGAGGCCCTGATGAGTCTGCAACCAACCATGCATGACATATCTCACTAACCCATCCGCTCCAGCAACGCCGCCAGCCCGCCACACCGGCGCGGGGGGTGCAGCATCGGCATATGATGATTGACTCAAACAACATTGTAGTAATGACCACCCGTGATATTACGCATTGTCGCCCCAGTCTGACGCCGCGCTGCCCGTCGCACCCGCCGGCACGGTGTGTGGTGGTAGCTCTCCTCGGCCAGGCCTTCTCCAGGCTCCCGCAGCTCCGCATCCCACCCAAGTTCGCAACGCACCCAGGCTCCACCAACAGCACCTCATCGGACGTGGGGTTCGGCCGCAACGCATGGCCTCCCACGATGAAGTAGTGTGCCAGATCCCACATGCTCGGCTCCAGCAGCAGCAGCAGCAGCCCTCAGCAGTTGTAATAGTAGTAGTAGTGTGGATTTATAGAAGCTCGTCCTGTCCTACCCGCAAGCGCTCTAAGTAGTTCGCACGCCGCAAGACTCACAGGCGCTGCGGATGAAACTGGTGCGCAAGATTTTCTTCCCGTCTTCCCCTTGAGTGTTACTGTGCGTGTGTGTGCGTGTGTGTGCGTGCAGCCGGTGCATGATGATTGACTTCACATCACAGACTTTGAGTCCTTATGATACAAAGTATTGTCGCCCCAGTCTGATGCCGCTGCTGCCGCCGCGCACCGTGTGCGTGGAGAGGTGTGTGTGTCCCACCGCCCCGGAGTGAGGGAAGGGCTGCGTGTGGGACACCTGCCTCGTGTGTGTATATGTGTGTGGAGCCGCGCGAAATGATCGACACCTAGGCCGATGTAAAGCCGTCGCAGATGGACATTGACACGCCTGAAAACAACCTTTGCCCTGTCTGATCGCGCGGTGTTCCACACGCCCGCCAGCGCTCTCCCGCCGCATGCATCCCGTGTAGAGATGTGTGTGTGTGGCGGGGGCTGCTGCGGGCACCCGACCCTGGCCCTGTCACCTCGAGGGCGCCCTTTCCCGTGGGCGTACGGCCTCGAGTTGTAGCGGCACCGCGCCATGCCTCGGCGTGGCCGGCGCCGCGGACGTAAGGGGGCCATAGAACAAGGGGGCGCGCGGTGTGATGCTCGGTGCGTACTCGTGCGCATCTGACGCTCCGCCACGCGCAGTGCCCGTTATGCATATCCTGTGTGCGCTCTAGCCTCGTCGAGGCCCTGATGAGTCTGCAACCAACCATGCATGACATATCTCACTAACCCATCCGCTCCAGCAACGCCGCCAGCCCGCCACACCGGCGCGGGGGTGCAGCATCGGCATATGATGATTGACTCAAACAACATTGTAGTAATGACCACCCGTGATATTACGCATTGTCGCCCCAGTCTGACGCCGCGCTGCCCGTCGCACCCGCCGGCACGGTGTGTGGTGGTAGCTCTCCTCGGCCAGGCCTTCTCCAGGCTCCCGCAGCTCCGCATCCCACCCAGGTTTCAACGCACCCAGGCTCCACCAACAGCACCTCATCGGACGTGGGTTCGGCCGCAACGCATGGCCTCCCACGATGAAGTAGTGTGCCAGATCCCACATGCTCGGCTCCAGCAGCAGCAGCAGCAGCCCTCAGCAGTTGTAATAGTAGTAGTGTGGATTTATAGAAGCTCGTCCTGTCCTACCCGCAAGCGCTCTAAGTAGTTCGCACGCCGCAAGACTCACAGGCGCTGCGGATGAAACTGGTGCGCAAGATTTCTCTTCCCGTCTTCCCCCTTGAGTGTTACTGTGCGTGTGCGTGTGTGTGTGCGTGCAGCCGGTGCATGATGATTGACTTCACATCACAGACTTTGAGTCCTTATGATACAAAGTATTGTCGCCCCAGTCTGATGCCGCTGCTGCCGCCGCGCACCGTGTGCGTGGAGAGTGTGTGTGTGTCCCACCGCCCCGGAGTGAGGGGAAGGGCTGCGTGGGACACCTGCCTCGTGTGTGTATATGTGTGTGTGGAGCCGCGCGAAATGATCGACACCTAGGCCGATGTAAAGCCGTCGCAGATGGACATTGACACGCCTGAAAACAACCTTTGCCCTGTCTGATCGCGCGGTGTTCCACACGCCCGCCAGCGCTCTCCCGCCGCATGCATCCCGTGTGTAGAGATGTGTGTGTGTGGCGGGGCTGCTGCGGGCACCCGACCCTTGGCCCTGTCACCTCGAGGGCGCCCCTTCCCGTGGGCGTACGGCCTCGAGTTGTAGCGGCACCGCGCCATGCCTCGGCGTGGCCGGCGCCGCGGACGGCGGGGCCATAGAACAAGGGGCGCGCGGTGTGATGCTCGGTGCGTACTCGTGCGCATCTGACGCTCCGCCACGCGCAGTGCCCGTTATGCATATCCTGTGCGCTCTAGCCTCGTCGAGGCCCTGATGAGTCTGCAACCAACCATGCATGACATATCTCACTAACCCATCCGCTCCAGCAACGCCGCCAGCCCGCCACACCGGCGCGGGGGTGCAGCATCGGCATATGATGATTGACTCAAACAACATTGTAGTAATGACCACCCGTGATATTACGCATTGTCGCCCCAGTCTGACGCCGCGCTGCCCGTCGCACCCGCCGGCACGGTGTGTGGTGGTCTCTCCTCGGCCAGGCCTTCTCCAGGCTCCCGCAGCTCCGCATCCCACCCAAGTTCGCAACGCACCCAGGCTCCACCAACAGCACCTCATCGGACGTGGGGTTCGGCCGCAACGCATGGCCTCCCACGATGAAGTAGTGTGCCAGATCCCACATGCTCGGCTCCAGCAGCAGCAGCAGCAGCCCTCAGCAGTTGTAATAGTAGTAGTGTGGATTTATAGAAGCTCGTCCTGTCCTACCCGCAAGCGCTCTAAGTAGTTCGCACGCCGCAAGACTCACAGGCGCTGCGGATGAAACTGGTGCGCAAGATTTCTCTTCCCGTCTTCCCCCTTGAGTGTTACTGTGCGTGTGTGTGTGTGTGTGTGTGCGTGCAGCCGGTGCATGATGATTGACTTCACATCACAGACTTTGAGTCCTTATGATACAAAGTATTGTCGCCCCAGTCTGATGCCGCTGCCGCCGCGCACCGTGTGCGTGGAGAGTGTGTGTGTGTGTCCCACCGCCCCGGAGTGAGGGGAAGGGCTGTGTGACACCTGCCTCGTGTGTATATGTGTGTGTGGAGCCGCGCGAAATGATCGACACCTAGGCCGATGTAAAGCCGTCGCAGATGGACATTGACACGCCTGAAAACAACCTTTGCCCTGTCTGATCGCGCGGTGTTCCACACGCCCGCCAGCGCTCTCCCGCCGCATGCATCCCGTGTGTAGAGATGTGTGTGTGTGTGGCGGGGGCTGCTGCGGGCACCCGACCTTGGCCCTGTCACCTCGAGGGCGCCCTTTCCCGTGGGCGTACGGCCTCGAGTTGTAGCGGCACCGCGCCATGCCTCGGCGTGGCCGGCGCCGCGGACGGGGCCATAGAACAAGGGGCGCGCGGTGTGATGCTCGGTGCGTACTCGTGCGCATCTGACGCTCCGCCACGCGCAGTGCCCGTTATGCATATCCTGTGTGCGCTCTAGCCTCGTCGAGGCCCTGATGAGTCTGCAACCAACCATGCATGACATATCTCACTAACCCATCCGCTCCAGCAACGCCGCCAGCCCGCCACACCGGCGCGGGGGTGCAGCATCGGCATATGATGATTGACTCAAACAACATTGTAGTAATGACCACCCGTGATATTACGCATTGTCGCCCCAGTCTGACGCCGCGCTGCCCGTCGCACCCGCCGGCACGGTGTGTGGTGGTAGCTCTCCTCGGCCAGGCCTTCTCCAGGCTCCCGCAGCTCCGCATCCCACCCAGGTTTCAACGCACCCAGGCTCCACCAACAGCACCTCATCGGACGTGGGGTTCGGCCGCAACGCATGGCCTCCCACGATGAAGTAGTGTGCCAGATCCCACACGCTCGGCTCCAGCAGCAGCAGCAGCAGCCCTCAGCAGTTGTAATAGTAGTAGTAGTGTGGATTTATAGAAGCTCGTCCTGTCCTACCCGCAAGCGCTCTAAGTAGTTCGCACGCCGCAAGACTCACAGGCGCTGCGGATGAAACTGGTGCGCAAGATTTCTTCCCGTCTTCCCCTTGAGTGTTACTGTGCGTGTGTGCGTGTGTGTGTGCGTGCAGCCGGTGCATGATGATTGACTTCACATCACAGACTTTGAGTCCTTATGATACAAAGTATTGTCGCCCCAGTCTGATGCCGCTGCTGCCGCCGCGCACCGTGTGCGTGGAGAGGTGTGTGTGTGTGTGTGTGTCCCACCGCCCCGGAGTGAGGGGAAGGGCTGCGTGTGGGACACCTGCCTCGTGTGTGTATATGTGTGGAGCCGCGCGAAATGATCGACACCTAGGCCGATGTAAAGCCGTCGCAGATGGACATTGACACGCCTGAAAACAACCTTTGCCCTGTCTGATCGCGCGGTGTTCCACACGCCCGCCAGCGCTCTCCCGCCGCATGCATCCCGTGTAGAGATGTGTGTGTGTGGTGGGGCTGCTGCGGGCACCCGACCCTGGCCCTGTCACCTCGAGGGCGCCCTTCCCGTGGGCGTACGGCCTCGAGTTGTAGCGGCACCGCGCCATGCCTCGGCGTGGCCGGCGCCGCGGACGGGTAACCATAGAACAAGGGGGCGCGCGGTGTGATGCTCGGTGCGTACTCGTGCGCATCTGACGCTCCGCCACGCGCAGTGCCCGTTATGCATATCCTGTGTGCGCTCTAGCCTCGTCGAGGCCCTGATGAGTCTGCAACCAACCATGCATGACATATCTCACTAACCCATCCGCTCCAGCAACGCCGCCAGCCCGCCACACCGGCGCGGGGGTGCAGCATCGGCATATGATGATTGACTCAAACAACATTGTAGTAATGACCACCCGTGATATTACGCATTGTCGCCCCAGTCTGACGCCGCGCTGCCCGTCGCACCCGCCGGCACGGTGTGTGGTGGTAGCTCTCCTCGGCCAGGCCTCTCCAGGCTCCCGCAGCTCCGCATCCCACCCAGGTTTCAACGCACCCAGGCTCCACCAACAGCACCTCATCGGACGTGGGGTTCGGCCGCAACGCATGGCCTCCCACGATGAAGTAGTGTGCCAGATCCCACATGCTCGGCTCCAGCAGCAGCAGCCCTCAGCAGTTGTAATAGTAGTAGTAGTGTGGATTTATAGAAGCTCGTCCTGTCCTACCCGCAAGCGCTCTAAGTAGTTCGCACGCCGCAAGACTCACAGGCGCTGCGGATGAAACTGGTGCGCAAGATTCTCTTCCCGTCTTCCCCTTGAGTGTTACTGTGCGTGTGTGCGTGTGTGTGTGCGTGCAGCCGGTGCATGATGATTGACTTCACATCACAGACTTTGAGTCCTTATGATACAAAGTATTGTCGCCCCAGTCTGATGCCGCTGCTGCCGCCGCGCACCGTGTGCGTGGAGAGGTGTGTGTGTCCCACCGCCCCGGAGTGAGGGGAAGGGCTGCGTGTGGACACCTGCCTCGTGTGTGTATATGTGTGTGGAGCCGCGCGAAATGATCGACACCTAGGCCGATGTAAAGCCGTCGCAGATGGACATTGACACGCCTGAAAACAACCTTTGCCCTGTCTGATCGCGCGGTGTTCCACACGCCCGCCAGCGCTCTC
Organism: Vickermania ingenoplastis; assembly: GCA_010157825.1. Taxonomy (NCBI): domain Eukaryota; phylum Euglenozoa; class Kinetoplastea; order Trypanosomatida; family Trypanosomatidae; genus Vickermania; species Vickermania ingenoplastis. The sequence goes on along the minus strand of VFSE01000222.1, from coordinate 2,199 downwards.
CCGCCGCATGCATCCCGTGTGTAGAGATGTGTGTGTGTGTGGCGGGGGCTGCTGCGGGCACCCGACCCTGGCCCTGTCACCTCGAGGGCGCCCTTTCCCGTGGGCGTACGGCCTCGAGTTGTAGCGGCACCGCGCCATGCCTCGGCGGCCGGCGCCGCGGACGGGGGGCCATAGAACAAGGGGGCGCGCGGTGTGATGCTCGGTGCGTACTCGTGCGCATCTGACGCTCCGCCACGCGCAGTGCCCGTTATGCATATCCTGTGTGCGCTCTAGCCTCGTCGAGGCCCTGATGAGTCTGCAACCAACCATGCATGACATATCTCACTAACCCATCCGCTCCAGCAACGCCGCCAGCCCGCCACACCGGCGCGGGGGTGCAGCATCGGCATATGATGATTGACTCAAACAACATTGTAGTAATGACCACCCGTGATATTACGCATTGTCGCCCCAGTCTGACGCCGCGCTGCCCGTCGCACCCGCCGGCACGGTGTGTGGTGGTAGCTCTCCTCGGCCAGGCCTTCTCCAGGCTCCCGCAGCTCCGCATCCTACCCAAGTTCGCAACGCACCCAGGCTTCCATCAACAGCACCTCATCGGACGGGTTCGGCCGCAACGCATGGCCTCCCACGATGAAGTAGTGTGCCAGATCCCACATGCTCGGCTCCAGCAGCAGCAGCAGCAGCCCTCAGCAGTTGTAATAGTAGTAGTGTGGATTTATAGAAGCTCGTCCTGTCCTACCCGCAAGCGCTCTAAGTAGTTCGCACGCCGCAAGACTCACAGGCGCTGCGGATGAAACTGGTGCGCAAGATTTCTTCCCGTCTTCCCCTTGAGTGTTACTGTGCGTGTGTGTGGTGCGTGTGTGTGTGCGTGCAGCCGGTGCATGATGATTGACTTCACATCACAGACTTTGAGTCCTTATGATACAAAGTATTGTCGCCCCAGTCTGATGCCGCTGCTGCCGCCGCGCACCGTGTGCGTGAGAGGTGTGTGTGTCCCACCGCCCCGGAGTGAGGGGAAGGGCTGCGTGACACCTGCCTCGTGTGTGTATATGTGTGTGTGGAGCCGCGCGAAATGATCGACACCTAGGCCGATGTAAAGCCGTCGCAGATGGACATTGACACGCCTGAAAACAACCTTTGCCCTGTCTGATCGCGCGGTGTTCCACACGCCCGCCAGCGCTCTCCCGCCGCATGCATCCCGTGTAGAGATGTGTGTGTGTGGCGGGGGCTGCTGCGGGCACCCGACCCTTGGCCCTGTCACCTCGAGGGCGCCCTTCCCGTGGGCGTACGGCCTCGAGTTGTAGCGGCACCGCGCCATGCCTCGGCGCGGCCGGCGCCGCGGACGTAAGGCCATAGAACAAGGGGCGCGCGGTGTGATGCTCGGTGCGTACTCGTGCGCATCTGACGCTCCGCCACGCGCAGTGCCCGTTATGCATATCCTGTGTGCGCTCTAGCCTCGTCGAGGCCCTGATGAGTCTGCAACCAACCATGCATGACATATCTCACTAACCCATCCGCTCCAGCAACGCCGCCAGCCCGCCACACCGCGCGCGGGGTGCAGCATCGGCATATGATGATTGACTCAAACAACATTGTAGTAATGACCACCCGTGATATTACGCATTGTCGCCCCAGTCTGACGCCGCGCTGCCCGTCGCACCCGCCGGCACGGTGTGGTGGTAGCTCTCCTCGGCCAGGCCTTCTCCAGGCTCCCGCAGCTCCGCATCCCACCCAAGTTCGCAACGCACCCAGGCTCAACAGCACCTCATCGGACGGGTTCGGCCGCAACGCATGGCCTCCCACGATGAAGTAGTGTGCCAGATCCCACATGCTCGGCTCCAGCAGCAGCAGCAGCAGCCCTCAGCAGTTGTAATAGTAGTAGTGTGGATTTATAGAAGCTCGTCCTGTCCTACCCGCAAGCGCTCTAAGTAGTTCGCACGCCGCAAGACTCACAGGCGCTGCGGATGAAACTGGTGCGCAAGATTTCTTCCCGTCTTCCCCCTTGAGTGTTACTGTGCGTGTGTGTGTGTGTGGTGTGTGTGTGCGTGCAGCCGGTGCATGATGATTGACTTCACATCACAGACTTTGAGTCCTTATGATACAAAGTATTGTCGCCCCAGTCTGATGCCGCTGCTGCCGCCGCGCACCGTGTGCGTGGAGAGTGTGTGTGTGTGTCCCACCGCCCCGGAGTGAGGGGAA